>CM028326.1:47569284-48769284 GCA_016647705.1 Eucommia ulmoides
GATGTAGGAGACGATTCGAGGTCGAATCCTTTTGAAGAGAGGAGGGATGATGAGAACCAACGTGCACCAACAAAGGATCCGCTGCATGTTCCAATTGGGCCTATTACGAGGGCAAGATCCAAGAAGATCAAAGAAGTACTTAATGGGCTAATTCATGATATATGGGCTGAATCTAAAGTCATAATGCCCAAGTTAGGCCCAAATGGCAATCAAGGCCTAATCCATCTCATAAAGGCAAGCAAATGGGCTTAGTCATGAACTTAAATGGGCCAAAGCATGAGACCCACGAAATTCTACTTATTTATTTTAGTTTATATCATTTTGTAAGACATCAATGCCAATTAGTATTTTTATTTTCTAGTATTGATCTTGTAATAAGTTTGAAAGGCATCTAGGACTTTTGTTTTTGTACCCTCCCCCTAGGTGTGAAAGGCCACCCACTATCTATAGTAGGGTGTGCTAAAGTTGAAGACTTCTTGTGTGAAAAGGACAACCCTAGGTGTGAAAGACCGCCCCCTATCTAAGGTAGGGTGTGCATGACCACCCACTAGCCTAGGCTCTCCTTTGTGTTGGTTGCCTATTTAAGAGAGTTGTATTCCATGGGAAAAACACACTACTTGAATAATATATCAGATTGAGAGAGTTTTCTCTTGAGTTCTTCATAGAACTTTTCTTTGAACTTATCAAGAATTTCTTGTGGCGTTCAAACTCTATAACTTCGGTTCGTGATTCCATTATAATCTTTGGGTCGAGGTTTGTTATTTTATACCTTTGATTCGCGTTTCATTCATAAATGTTGGGTCAAGGTTTCTATCAAACATTCTGTATTTTTGTGTTCTACCTTTCTTTCTTTTCATTATAAATCCAGATTTTAGATCGATCCTAGCAAAGACACCATAAATTGGTTTCGGGTCTCACTAATTCTTGGTGAGGTTCGCATCAGTTGGTCCCCGCGATTCGGTCACTGGAAGTTCGTAGACCAATTGACATTCGTACAACATCGGCGAGTGGATTATCCTCAGTTTTCTCGAACCAGATTCGATTTCAACTACGAGGTCGGATTCACAGACCCACCGAGGTCGAATTCACAGTCCCACTTCGAAGAACAACATCATATAGTCGTCAACGTCGTCAGTTCATCACATGCCGCTGCTGTAGTCGTCTGTCCACTCTCCATATCTGAGATCCGTTCAGCCAGATCTCAGATATCGGACTGAACTATCAAGGGGAAACTCACGTCCTCAGCAACTTGTCGCAGATCCAGCAGATTCAGAACACCCATTTCCGATTCAGTTCTCCTCCAATTCGCCCAGTCGACTCTCCGATTGATCTTCCAGAAAAATCCCAAGCGATTCTAGAAAAAGCGTTTCTGTTGGTTTTTGTTTTGGAGAAGAAGCAGTTTGTCTCTCTCTAGTGTGGTGATTTGGGGAGGCGAGAGAGAGAAGGAGAGTTGTTTTTGTATGCTAGGGATGCGTGTGGCTTTCTCTCTTTCTCTTAGGGCCCGTACGGTTAGAAAGAAAATGGGGGTTGGATAAGGAAATAAAAATAAAAATAAGATGAAAAATAAAAATTTATTATGTTTGGTATGTGATGAAAATGAAAAATAAAAATAAAAAATGGAGAGAAGAAATAATTTTTTTGTCACTTTTTTCTCCCCAAATATGGGGTAAAAATGAAATGATAGAGGGATAAAAAAGTCAAAATGACTATTTTATCCTTTTATTTTATATAACAAATATTTATCTCATTTTTACTAAGGGAAAAATAGTAAATTAACCAAAAAATTTATTACTTTTTTTTAATATACACAAAATATTATTTTTTCTCATTCTATATCACTCCAACCAAACATACTAAGAAAAATAATTTTTCCTCTACAAAGGATAATTTTTATTTTTATTTTTTATTTTTTTTTCCTTTTGCTTTTCCACTCTTCCAACCAAACATACCCTTAGGGGAAAAAAAAGGGTTGTTCTTGTTTCGGGTCTAAAGCCAATCACTAACTTAAGGTGTGGTTAGTTTCTCACCTACTTTGCATATGCCTTATTAATTACATTTTTGTTTTTATTTGTGTGCTATGGATGCGTGCGGTAATGTTCATGTGCTAATTTGCTTTGTCCCAATTTGATTTTAAAAAATAAAATAAAAAGAAAAATAGAAAAATTGGAAAAAAAAGGAAGATGAGTGAAAAAATTTCTTCATCTACTAGGGCATCTGAACTTAGTGCCATGGTGGCTCAGAATCAATCTAATTAGGGTCAACAAGATCGAACACAACCTAACAATTGTAAATCCACCATTGTTGACAACTTTTCATCAAAATGCACTCATTACGATAAGACTGTTTATACCAAAAGTCATTATTTTGAATTGTTGGGCTATCCAGAATGGTGGGATCCTAGTCGCGCGAAGAGAAATCACCAAAAGCCTTCCATTGCAGCAATTGTCCAAACAAAAAACGGAAGATGAAATTACTGACAACACGTCGACATTTGTAATGGTTGTAGACAAAGGTGGTAAGGTTCTAAACATTTCAACACATGTTTTGAATAATGCGTGGATAATTGATTCTGGTGTAACAGATCACATGACATATGATTTTAGACAAGTCTCACCACTCAATCACTCCACTTAAAAATTTGTCTCTACTGCAAATGAAACTTTGACCCTAGTTATCGTGGAATGATCTTTGACTCTCACCAATACATTAAATTTAGAGTATGTCTTAATTGTTCTATTTTTAGATTATAACCTTTTGTTAGTTTCTCAAATAACCACTACTTTATCTTGTGTTGTCATTTTTTTACTTGACTTTTGTGTGTTTAAGGACATCAAAACCAGAAAAATGATTGGTCATGATATTAGATGGGGAAATCTATCTTACTTGGACTTGGAATAAAAAAGTATCAATAGCCTACGACAAGCTCTAGCAATGGGTAGTTCTAAAGATAAAAGAAAGAAAGAAATATGGTTACGACATCGCCTGTTTGGGCATACTTCTTTTGGATATCTCAAAATGTTATTTCCTAGTTTATTTACAGGAGTCGATATTTCTAGTTTTCACTGTGATACATCTGAACTTGCAAAATACTATCGTGCTTTATTTCCATTACGATTGAATAAAAGTCCATTTCTATTTATGATTATTTATTTTGATGTCTGGGGTCTATCGAAGGTCATTACTTTGGGTGGAACACGTTGGTTTGTAACATTTATTAATGATTATACCAGGATGACATGATTTTGCTTGATGAAATCCATAGTGAAGTGAACTCGATATTCCAAAAGTTTTATAAAAGGATTAAAACTCAGTACAATAGAAAGATTCAAGTTCTTCGCATTGACAATGGTAAAGATGATAAATTGATTCTTACCATTTTATCTCCTAATTTATTGTATGGTTTTTGAGCATTTTATTTGTGTTTTTAATACTTTTTAACTTTATTTATGTAGGTGAGGTGAATTGGGTTGAATTAGTTGAATATCCAGGCCTTCGGAAGTAATTAGGGATCAACAGTGCACTTCCAAACACCACACTGATTGATCCGTGTTGTAGCAGAAGAATGGAGCGCAGTAGTGCTCCTCCCAGACACCACACTGATTGATCCGCACTGTAGAGGAAGAATGGCGCACTGTAGTGTGCCTCGCAGACCAAAGAATCTACTTGATCTGCGCTGCAGCGGAAAAATAGCATACTGCAACGTGCCTCCCAAGTTGCCCTAATGCTAGTGACCATGCTAGAGCGCTAAAAAAGGGGATGCAACGCCTGTGGTCATGGAGGGGATCATTTTTAGCTAGAATTAGTGACATTTTGAAGGGGATATAAGAGGATTTTGAGCTGAGTTTGAGAGGGAGCTTTTGGAGCCTACTTTTGTAGATACCAAGAAGATAGATTGCAGATTTGGAGGCTGGCTTGAGGATCGGAGGCTTGCTTGAAGATTGAAGATTCTTCGAGCTTCTCCTACCTAATTTTTCAATCTTCTCTTTTCTTTTACTTCTTATACACAATAAACTTGAGATTTTTTTATTATTGATTATTTGTGAATCATGGGTTTATGTTTGGGTTTGTTTATGAATATTTTGATGGATGACATGAACATGCTTGGTTAGATTTTTTTTTTTTTTTTTTTTTTTTTTTTTTATCTAGGGAGATTTGAATAGCTTTGTATGAACTATGCTTTGAGACTTTAAGATCTTGTTAATTGAATTTCATGTTTCAATGATTTGTGTTTCTTTATGCTTATTCTCTAATTTATTCAAAAGATAATTTGAATATCATAGATGTGTGGGATCAAGCACTCGAGAGAGGTAATCTTGCACATTAAGATCGGAGAAACACAATCCTTAGTATATTAATTCGAGAGGCTAGTATAGTTTGGGTTGCCATTTGATGGGCAAGACTTAATGATTGGATAATTAGTTGAATTGAATAGATATATCAATTCAAGTAATTATGCAAATTAGCTTATTCGGCACTCAAGAGAGGGAGTAAGGTTATTTTAGATACCCGTGGTTAATGAGTGAGCATGAATTTAATTAACAAGCTTGAATTGGATTAGCATAGTTTAGCAAAGTGATGTTGAACCCCCTAGAGTCCATATTCCATTAATTTCCTTTCAATCCATTCTTTTATTAGCTATAAGTTCTTTGTCAATCGTTAATTTAGTTGTCAGTTTAATTTTCATCACTTAATTCTCGGTTGCTTAGATAAAATTAGGTGATTCTAATTGTGGTACCTAGTTGATTTCTTTTTACCACTCCTCGAGGGAATGATACTTACTCACTCACTCACTTTATTACTTGTTCGACCTCGTGTACTTGCCAGTACACATAGCGCATAAATATTGCAACAGGAGAATATCATGGTACTGAATTTCAACATTATTTAGAAGCAGAAAGAATGATCTATCACACAACTTGCTCCACCACACCTCAACAAAACAGGGTGGTTTAGCAAAAAAAAAAAAAAGACACTTGTTGGCAGTTGTTTGAGCTTTGCTAATTGAAGCCCATATGCATTTGTCTTATTGGGGAAAAACTTTAACTTCAACAACTAATTTAATCAATCTGGGTACCTTCTAGCACTCTCAATTTGAAAAGACCATTCCAAACTCTTAATGATGGGATTGTGGTTCCAACTATCTTAAGTTTAACTCCTCATATCTTTGGATGTATGGTGTTTGTACATCTGCACAAACATTAATGCACCAAGTTAACTCCTCAAGCATTGAGATGTGTATTTGTTGTGTATGTCACTCATCAAATGGGATATCAGTATTAACATCCTTCAACATGCCAATTATTTACTACGATGAACGTTGTTTTCCATTAAGATACAATGTACTTCTCTAAACCTGAATTTTAGGTGGAGTACCAAAAGACAATTCAAAGTCTAGATCACAATAACCAAGATGTAAGCAACTTGGAGATAATTGATATGATATTGAATTCCGGTGGTAATGACTCACAAACTAAAGTAAATGAGGAAATGGGTGAATTGGAGATAAGTAGTATGATATTAGATCAAAATAGTAACGAGCACCTAATAACTAAAGAGGTGGATCATTCTCTAACTTAGTAAGAAACCAAGGTCCTAGAAAATATAGCTCTATCCCCGGTCGACATATCACACCAATCGTTTAATGAAGATGTTCTTGAGCCACATAGAAGATAGTTACCATAACGTCACATGAGAAGTATTCCTAAATCCACATATGAACCTAAACTATCTAGTAAAGTAAAATATCCCATGAGTCATTATGTGTTTAACCATCATTTGTCAGAATCAAACATGTTATTTGTGAATCAATTATCGCTGTATCTATTCCTAATAGTGTGCAAGAAGCCTTATCTAATCCTTGGTGGAAAACAACTATAAACAAAGAGATAAAATCTCTGGAAAAAAATGAAATATGAGAACTAGACGAATCTCTACTAAGAAAGAAACCTGTTGGATATCGATAGATTTACACCGTGAAGTACAAGGTTGACGACACAATTGAACGCTTTAAAGTGAGACTGGTAGCAAAGGGTTACACTTGAACCTATGGAATTAATTACACAGAAACATTTGCACCTGTAGCCAAAATCAGCAGCGTTTGTGTTCTGTTGTCTTTAACTGCAAATTTGGATTGGCCCTTATAACAATTTAATGTGAAGAATGTATTTTTACATGGTGAATTATCTGAAGAAGTTTACATGGACCTCCCACCGGGATGTATGATAACCAAAAGACATAACCGAAAGGTTTGCAGACTAAAGAAATCATTATATGGCTAAAGCAGTCTCCTAGAGCATGATTTAGAAGGTTCACAAAATCTATGATAGCCTTTAGCTACCATTAAAGCAACTCAGATCATGTTTTTTTCTCAAGAGGGAGCAAGGTAAGATAATTGCGCTCATTGTATATGTGGATGATATGGTGGTTATAGGGAATGATCCTAATGAAAGGAAGACATTGCAAAATTAGTTGTCCAAATAATTTGAAATGAAATATCTAGGTCCCCTGAAATATTTTCTTGGGATTGAAGTATCTCAATTTAACAAAGGGATAGTTTTGTATTAAAGAAAATATGCGCTAGATATATTACGAGAGATTGGTAAGTCAGCATGTCAACTAGTTGATACAAGATAGGTGTAAATTACCTATATATTTTCAAATCGAATATTGTTAGTTTTCGAGTACGTTTATTTCGTTTTTAATATGTTTTAATATGTTTTTATTCTTTTTGTATTAAAACAGATGTGTGGGGTGAAAAGGTATGAAATCGGAGCATAAACGATCAAATCGTATCGAGAATGGTCCGAGAACGGTGGCAAAAAAAGCAATAAGGTAATATTGTGAAAGAAGCCCACCGTTGTGGTGTCTAGACCTACGCCGCGGCGGTGAAGACGCAGAGCACCAATTGTTGCTGAACGTCTACCGCCGCGGCGTTGACAATACAGGATGTCACCAAGTCCACCGCCTAGGTGAACCTTAAACCGACATACTCCACTGCCGCGGCGGTCTGCTCTGCACAGTGTTAAGATATTTATTTAGATATTTTACCTATTTAAACCCTTCATCTCCTCATCTCTTCCGGTGAAATCACCCCCAACCCCTTAGGCTATATTTTATGGCAATTTTGTAAGATTTTTGAGGGAGCACTCTCAACCCAAGGTGAAAGATGAAGAGAGAAGCGATCGTTCGATGGTTCTAGTGCCAATTCTTCGGATATCGGCTAAGTCGCTTGTTTCTTCTCTTTGTTTTCCTCATTTTGGTAGTTGTTGGGCATTCTTACGCTATTTTACATTGTATACATGGTTATAACCATTGGCTAAACATAGGTTGTTTAGGGATTATTAATATAATTTATGAATACGTTGTTTAATTGAGTTTGTGTTTTGTTTGCAGATGTTCTTCGTTATTTTGATTGTGTGTGCCATATTTTTTGTTTATCATGTTATGAGAATGATGTTACGAGAATACGAGGTTTGACAAATCCCAGATTCGAACTAGAATAAACGAATGCCACGATCCAACAACCTGGCCAGGAGTTGGATTGTGGATAATCAATGACGTTGGAGCAAGACTCACGTGACCTAAAGTCGTTAAGACGTTGAGGGGGACTTTTTCATTGACACGAAGTCACATATTCCCTCGTCTTGCACTCGGGAGAGGTGATGGGAGAGTTTAAGAACTGAGATTGTCGATAGGGTAAATACAACGCAATGATTCAACAACCCGGGGGAGAGTTGGATTGTGTGCAATCAATGATGTTGGGGTGAGACTCACACGGCCTAGGGTCGTTAAGACGTTGAGGGGGACTTCTTCATTGACACGAAATCATGTGTTCCCCCGTCGTATACTTAGGAGAGGTGGCAGATAAGTTTATAAACTGAGATTATCATATAAGTCGAACGCCGTTAATATAAACTAAAACGAGATCGAACACGTATTCATAAATGAAACTAATCCCGAGACAACCTATTCTTTCAAAACTATCTCAATATAGTATTAGTATAGTTAAATTAGTATTTTAGTATTAGTAATTAATTAAATTCCATTTTTGTCGCCTAAATAAAGTCGGGTTATGACAATCCCGGTACTCGATAGTAATCTCAACCAATCCCTGTGGATACGATACCCTGACGAACAGTCCATTATACTAAAACTTGATCCGTACGCTTGCGGTGAAAGTGGAAACACTTAAATTAGCGGCCACCAATACACCAGTAGAAAAAGGTCTAAAGTTATGTGTTGAGCCCAACCAGGTGCCAGTTGACGAAGGAAGATATCAAAGACTTGTAGGGAGATTGTTGTACTTGTCTCAAACCAGACCAGATCTGGCTTATGCCTTGAGTATTATCAACCAGTTCATGCATAATCCTGGAGAACAACACATGAATATAGTTATTTGCATTTTGAGGTATCTAAAGTATGCTCTAGGAAAATGAATATTATTCACTAAAAACACAGATCTTCAAAGCATAGAAGCCTATACTAATGCCGATTGGGCTGGTGATGTGGGCGACAAATGATCTACTTCTTGATACTTTAGCTTTCTAGGAGGTAACCTTGTGACATGGAAAAAAAAGAAGCAAAATGTTGTAGCTCGCTTAAGTGCAGAAGCGGAATTAAGAGGTTTGGCAAATGTAATGTGTGAGACATTATGGCTAAGACTTATTTTGCGAGATTCGGGTTATATCTACCTGAACAACCTATCCGTCTATTTTGTGACAATAAAGTAGCATATGACATCGTGTATAATCCAGTTCAAAATGATTGCACAAAACACGTCGAGGTCGACAGATTTTTCATTAAAGAAATGTTACATGGAAAGATTGTGGAATTGCCTAAGATTCGATCAAAGGATCAATTGACTGACATTCTTACCAAAACAATCTCAAATTGGGTATTCTTAAAGTTTTAGACAAGTTGGGTATATGGGACATCCATGTACCAACTTGAGTGGGAGTGTTGAATAATTTGACCTTCCTATTTTAAAGTAATTCTACATTCCTATTTTGGAGATTTAATTGAGATTGTAATTTGGGTAATTAGGAGATATGAAAATTTTATTTTAGGGTTTTACGTTTAGAATTAAGCAATATATACACACCTTGTAGGATTGAAATGAATTATGATTTTGAGATACAATTTTAAGACTGTCGTTTACTTCCCATAGGTATTAGAAAATAGTAAGGGCAAAGACGTGGAAAGTGTAGGTCACGGTAGTAATTCAAAAAATAGCTTCAGTCGGTGTTTTCTTATATTTTAAGATATTTCACATAACTAGTGAAAGCAAAAGAAAAACGATGGCATTGATCTGCGACAAGCTTTTTGATTGAATGCAAAATCTCGGCTTTCCTACCCAATTCCACTTTTTGAGTAGCTAAAGCACACACAACTAAAACCCAGTGATAAGTGTGATCTACCTACGTATTTCCAAACCGGTTTTGTTAGTTTTAGAGTAGTTTTATAGTTATTTTTATATGTTTTAATATATTTTTATTCTTTTTGTATTAAAACAGGTGCGTGGGGTGAAAAGGTATGAAATCGGAGCATAAACGATCAAATTGTATAAAAAACAGTCAGAGAACGATGGAAAAGTGAGCAAGGCGGCAAGATTCTGCAAATAAGCCCACCGTCGTGGCGTCCAGACCACCGCTGTGGCGGTGAAAAAGTTGAGAAAAATCCATTTTTGCTGAAACCTCACCGCCTAGGCGGTGAACCAGCAGAAACGTTTCCTAATCCACCACATTTTCCACCGCCTAGGCGAACTTTAACCGACATACTCCACCACAGCGGCGGTGGCCTCTACGCAGTGTTAGATATTTATTTTAGATATTTTGTCTATTTATACCCCTTTTTTCCCATCTCCTTTGCTTTCTTCGGCCATTACAACCCTTAAGGCTTAGTTTAGGATATAGAGAGAGTATGGAGAGTGCTTAAATTTATCCGAAGGAGAAGATCAACACACGGAGAAGGAGAATCGTTCGGTGGATGGTTTTAGCGGCTAATCTTCGGATATCGGCTAAGTTAATCCATTTTTCCTTTTATTTATTGTCTTTAATATATGTTTGAGTATTATTAGCCTAGTTTTAATTGTATAAACGACTATGGCCATAGGTTAAACGTGGATTATGTATGGGATTAATATCGTTTATAAAAACATAGTTTTGGTTGAATTATGTTTCTTTGGTGATTGTTCTTCAATGTATGAGTGTGTTTATCATATTGTTTGTTTATCATGCTTAAAATGATAAATGGAGAATACGGGGTTTGACAAATCCTAGATTCAGATCAGAATAAACAAACACCACGATCCAATAACCCTGTCAGGGTTAGGATTGTGGATAATCTATGGCGTTAGGCCAAGACTCACGTGACCTAGAGTCGTTAAGACGTTGAGGGGGACTTCGGCATTGACACAAAGTCATGTATTCCCTTGTCTTACACTAGGGAGAGGTGGCGGTGGAGTTTTAGAACTGAGATTGTCGATAGGGTAAACACAACGCATGAAATTAATGACGTTGCGGTGAGACTCACGTGACCTAGAGTCTTTAAGATATTGAGGGGGACCTCTTCGTTGACACGAAGTCATGTTAGATACCTCGTCTTATACTCGGGAGAGGTGGCAAAGGGGTTTATGAACTGAGATTTTGTGTGCAATCAATGAGGTTAGGGCAAGACTCACATAACCTAGGGTCGTTAAGACATTGAGGGGGACTTATTCATTGACACAAAATTGCGTTATATCCCTCGTCTTATACTCGGGAGAGGTGGAGGAGGAGTTTTAGATACCGAGATTGTCAAATAGGTCAAACACCATTATTGTAAACTAAACATAATCAAACGCGTTTAAGTAAATAGAGTTAATCCCTAGATAATCCATCCCATAACTATCTTGTATTAGAAATTAGTATAGTTAAAGTAGTATTTTAGTATTAGTATTTAATTTTATATTCTATTTTTGTCGCCTAGATAAAATTAGGTTATGATAATCGCGGTACTCAATAGTAATCTCAACCAATCCCTGTGGATACGATACCTGACCGAAAGGTCCATT
Organism: Eucommia ulmoides; assembly: GCA_016647705.1. NCBI lineage: Eukaryota > Viridiplantae > Streptophyta > Magnoliopsida > Garryales > Eucommiaceae > Eucommia > Eucommia ulmoides. The sequence continues at coordinate 47,580,335 of CM028326.1, forward strand.
ATACTAAAACTTGATCCATACACTTACGGTGAAAGTGGTAGCGCATAAAATTACGACCACCAAGTTTTTGAAAAAACTTATACGGCGTAACGTTTGTTACGTGCTCGCGTATTGATTATTCGCAAGTACACAAGGTCTAGTTTTAATATAGTGGATCATTTAAGATCGGATATCATTCCCACATAGACGGTGTGAATAATTGAGTACCGCAATTTATGTAGTCTCATATTATCCTGACGATTCAATTTAATATTTAAATTAAACTAATTAAAACTACTCCTAAGGATTAATTATAATTACACTAATTAACTAGGGATAGATTTCATTCACTTAGTACCTATTTGGCTTAGTTTAGTTATCAATAACGGTTATTATCACATCCAACAATCTCGGTATCTATAACTCACTCGCTTTCCTCTTCCGAGTGAAAAGCGAGCAAATACATGACTTCGTGTTGACGACGAAGTCTCCCTCGAGCGCCTTTCCAAACACATAGCCACGTAAGTCTTGACCCAACCTCATGGATTGCACACTCTCTAACTCCCTCCCGGGTTATTGGATCGTCGCGTTATGTTTAACCCTAGTCTGAATCCGGGGTTACCTCTTCCCAGTGTCAAATCCCGTATTCTCGATTTATCGTAACAAACATAATAAATGTGAAATAACGGTAAACACAATTGAAATTGGATAACAAATCATTAAAATTAACTTATATTCAACCACAAAGGTATTTACATGAATTACATCTAACCCTAGCTAATATCTAACTAAACTAATATGATCTTGGCCATTAGAACATTAAACCAAGAGGAAATCACACTAAAACATTAAGATACAAAGATAGAACAAGGAAAGAAAAATCTAATCTTAAAGTGGAGTGGTCCACTTTCAGCAGAGATCGATCCGCTATTGTTCTTCTTCTTTGGCATGTGAATTTTCCTCTTCGATCTCTTCAAGATTGGCCAAGGATCACTTCCTAAACTAATCTATTCTACTCCTAAATTATCTAAGGTGCAGGGGGTCTCCAAGCATCATCTTACAAATTGGGTGAGAAAAGGTTTTATGTAAAGGTTTTGAAAATATCTCAGAAAATATCCAAAAAAGATATTTCTGTGCAGAGTGTCACCACCTAGCCGGAGGTTAGGTCGATTTGCTTTCCACCTAGGCGGTGGTTTCTTCGCCTAGGCATTGAAGCCGCTTTCAACTTTCGGACGGTTCTCCGGCTAGGCAGTGGAGCAGCACTCCAACATACACCAACTCTCTTACACTTTTCCGCCTAGACGATGGTTCTTATTCATTTTTCAGCACATCCTCTGCATTCTCACCGCAGCGGTGGTGGATTCCTCGCCACGGCGGTGACTTCTGTGATCTTGAAACCTTGTTTCTTCACCGTTTTCCCACCGTTGTCGCTCGTTTGTCGCTTGTTTGCGTCTCTACACCTGAATTAACTAAAAATAAACTAAAATGCAATTAAATATAAATAAAACACTCGAAAACTACCAAATTTGGTTTAGAAGTAGATAGGTATTTTACACCTATCACCTAGCATTTAAATCTCTGGCATAACTTAACAACTATTAAGTGACCTTCGGTTACTTAAGAGTATATATAGTGTTGGCCCAGTGAGCTACCCAAGAGAGGGGGGAGAGGGTGAATTGGGCAATTACAAAAATTTAAACAAATAAATCTTTCAATACTTAATTATCAAATAATCAATTTTTTCTAAATCAATTATTATCTTCGTTACACAGTGGATATGTGTTTAATTCTAGGTACACACCCAAACAAAATGTAAAGAATAATAATAATGTAGCATACCAAGATATATCCTGATTCAACAAGCTAGCCTTGCCTAATCCAGTCCCAAGAGTTCCATGGAGATTTGCAACCTCTAAACCCCTGATTCTTTTACCAGGTAGGAATCAAACCCTTACAATTATTCTTTGACTAGACTCAGAATCAACCTTTACAATTATCCTTTTCCCAAACTAAGGAATAACCTTATATTTTTACCAGGCTAAAGACTAACCTAATTTTATTACAGGAAGAATCAAAACCTAATCCTTTTAACAGGCTAAAGATCAAACCTTACCACACTCACAAGTATTATTTTCCCAAGTAAAGATTAAACCTTTACAATTCACTCAAAATTAATTCAATTTCAAGGAGAATCAAAACCTAGTTCTTTTAAAGGAAAAAGAATAACCTAACATTTTTATACTTAGGACAAAGATCAAACCCTAATCTTTTTCTTCAAAAAAGATTGAAACCTAGATACCCTGACTAGACACCAGCCCAACCGTGTCTAATCCTCTCAAACTCACAAATACAAGAAAAAAAAAATGAAAAAAAAATATGTTTCTTCCTACAAGGAGCTTCTATCACTTCAATACAATTATACTTGATTAATGTCCTAAAATTTACTACATGATAGATACAATGTGAGACAAATTAATATATGATTAATAAACAAGTGTGGGTAGTACAAATTAAAGCACGTAATCAGATAATCACACAAAACTGTTTTAAAAAGATTTTTAGGCTCTTAAATTCGAAAACGATTTTATGATGATCTTGAATCCAAGCAAGCAATGATCATATGAAATCAAAATTAAGAACCATGACTTAGTAAGTTCTCACCAAGAAAACACCGAAGAATGAAAACTGAATCGCAAGATAGCACAAGTCGGTGACGCCAAATCAATCAGCGCTTCAGATCAAGAACATAGCAAGAATTTGTCTAAAAAGTCTCAACATAAAAATCTCTCTTAGAAAAGCTTAGAACTGATGTTCTCGATATGTTTCATCTAATTTTCATAGGTTTATATATATAGATTGATATCAAGCCCTCCAACGGCTACTTTTCGAAAGATATGCCTCTAAAAGATATCTTTAGACCCCAAATAACATATTCATTTAATTCTAGTATAATTCATTTAAAAATAACTTTTAAAACTCTCAAATTAGTCCATAAAATATTTCTCAATTATCAATAAAAGATAAGAAGTATTTAGTTTCTAAAACTGAGAGAATCTTTAATTAAGTGGACCAAATCAATAGGGATATCAAAATACATGTACCATATATTCAGTAGTTGTAAATTCCCCTTTAGTTTCCAATAAAAAAATGCTAGTTTTTTTACCAAAATCCCGAATTCCTCAAAATCTCAACCGAAACAGTCGGTTCACCGATTGATTCAGCATGCAAACTAGGCCAAAACCAAACACCCAATCGGTTGACCAATCTCCCATTGGTTGATTGAACGATTGGTTTATAGAGTTTTCCCAGCCAATTTCTGACAGTCGATTAACCGATTGCCCCCAATCGGTTGACCGATCACCTTTGGTCGGTTGACTAATTGCTTCAGGATCTTTATATTTTGCTCCAAAAAACCTCACTATTTTAAATGGTTAACCGATCCTTTCTGATCAGTTGATCAATTAATCCTAGTTGGTTAATTTCTTCTCTAATTTCTGCTCCTCAATCCAATGTTTTAATTCAGTTAACCGATTGCTTTTCTCGATTGACTGATTTGACCCTAAACTTTAATTTTTTATACTTTAATCATGATTTTCAATTATTTCACATAAGGAGTACAATAATTAGTATCCTAAAATCTAATATTTCAACACACAAAAATATAACCCATTTAATAGTGTCGTGTGTGATCCTAATTCGGATTGCATTAAGAGTATAAGAGTATTGAGTTGTTTTCACCTAATTTCTTTAATGTCTTCAACACTCTTCATTTCTTCACTTTGTCTATTTTTGCACCCTTAACATTTTTTTCATGAAATATTCAACACAATCAATAAATAGAACACTTTCTCTAAAATACTCAACAAACACCTTAGCTCCATCAAAACATCGACACTTAATTATCCATCAAACCCTAGGGACCAACATATAGTTTATTGTTGAATGGCGAAGACACTTCAAAATCGGAAGGATTTGGAGGTGAAACCACATCTTGAACGACAGAACCCATTAGAGAATCTTGAATGACGACGACTCTCTTTACCTCTGGAGAGCATAGATTCATGTCAGATTTGTGCCAACAAGCATATCCGATGATGACTCTGTTCTTGCAGGCACATATCCATCGCGTAGGGATCTGTGCCGAAAGCACAAATTCGGCATGGATCTGCGTCGGAGAGCAGATATCCGATACATCTAGAAAGAGGCACAGAGTGTGGGTTTTATTGGGTAGGTTTTCCAACGATAGTGAGGTGTATAAATTTTTCAATGAGGTGGGGGGGGGTGTTGGCCTAGTAGAATACCCAAGAGGGGGGGTAAATTGGATAATTAAAAATAATCAGAATATAACTAGAATAAATCAATTAACTAGGTGCACACCCAAATAACAAAAATAAACAAATTAATAATACAACACACCAAGATATATCCTGGTTCACCAAACTACTCTTAGCTAGTCCAGTCCTCCGAGCCCCACGGAGATTCGCACCCACTAATTCTCAAGATCCCTTTAAAGGTAGGAATCAAACCCACATACCGATTCTTTTACAGGCTTTGAATTAACCTTTACAATTTCCTTTTCAAAGGTTAACGAATAACCTCTACTTTTTACAGGCTAACGAATAATCTAATTCTTTTTAACACTTAGGATCAAGAATCAAAACCTCACCAAAACACTCCAAATATCCTTTTACCTGATAAGGATTGAATCATTACAAAATCACTCACAAACACACAATTCTTATCTAGGAAGAATCACTACCTCAATCTCTTTACATGAAGAGACTGAAACACAGCTACCATTAATTAAATATCCCCAATGATATTTAACCCGCCACAACTCACCAATACAAAAATTGATAAGTAGTAAATCTCACTCAAAAGCTTCTACCACCCCAAATAAATAAAAACTCAATTAATATCCCAACTAGTGATAGAAATATGTGAGATACAAAAATTTGATTTTAACAAGATATGGGTAGCAAATTAGAGCACGTAATCAGATTTAAGAAATTGTTTGTAAAAATATTTTCTTAAAAAATTGGAAACAATTTCTAAGATCAATTTCCAAACAATAAACAAATAATGCAATAAAAGAATATAATTGGAAAGATCTCACCCGGATAACACTATAGAATAATAGATTGAAACGTTGAATAACTCAAATCGGTGACGCTTATATAATTAGCGCTTTAACTCAAGAACACCTCAATAATTGATATCACAATATGATCCCCCAAAATAAATATCAGAATGATGACTTTTATAAAAGCTTATGAACTAAATAGTTCTTGATATGGTGTTACTTCATTATGCAATCTGCAAGTCTTTTTATAGGTATATGAAACAAGCCCTATAACGGTTAGTTTTCACAAGATATTTCTTCTAAAATCATTTAAAGACCCCATATATTGATACATTTCATTTAAGGTATATTTCACTTAATAATAGCTTTCAAAATATTCAATTTAGTCTCTTAAAAGATTTGATCTTAATCAATATAAATATAGAAAGAATTATATATAAGTATATGGACTAAATCGTAAGATCAAAACAAATCCCTTAAATCTCTCCCATATTTTTGGCCCAAAATATTCTCTACCAAAATAGCAACATTTTAAACTCAAAATTCGTAGCTTTAAATATATGAATATCAAAGATATCTTATAATAATTACTTTTCAAATATTGTGTCATTAAATGACACCCCAAGGCCCCATACATCATATATAATCAAAATAGATCTTTTTCATTTAAAAATATCCTTGAAAAATCTCATTTTGGTCCTTAAACATTTTTAAATCAAAATTCATCAAAATAGAAAGTATTAAAGCACTTTAATTAAAAGAACATTTAATTAAATAGATCAAATTAATAGGGATAATAAAATATATAGACCATATCTCAATTAAGTACAGAACCCTAAAAATACTCTCAAATCCCAACAAAAAATGGCTACTTTTAGATATGAAATCGAAATCCACAAGATCTTGAAACAGAGCCACCAGTTAACTAGTCGGTCGACTGTTCAATTCAAGATGTAGCCTGCTGCATTCATCGGTCGACCGCTGGGTCGACTCGCAAATTCAGAGAGTTCAGCCACCATTGGCCAGTTACTATCGACTGGATCTCTTCTCTGAATATGTTTTCAACTCCTTCTCTTTTACATTTTCGCCCCTTTAACTAATTTATTTTCTCAATTAGCTCCACTAACTTTCTCAAATTCCATTTTAATCATTTATAAATATTTCTTTTCAAATACACATAGGAGCAAATAAATTCATCTCAATTAGCTCCACTAACTTTTTCAAATTGCATTTTAACCATTTATAGATAATTCTTTTCAAACACACATAGGAGCAAATAAATTCATCTTATCAAAACACACATAAATAATAAAAATATTTTGCGCCGTATGTGTTCCTAAATGGGATATTAAGAGTTGAAATTTACCTGGTTTGTTTTCCCTAATTTCTTCAAACTCTTAAATCTTCAATATCTTCAATTTCATCATTTAGTATCCATTTAACTTGTCTTCAATATCTTCAACTTCATCATTTAGCATCCATTTAACTTGTCATCTTCATCACTGGAACTTAGATCACTGAAACACTCAATTAAAACATTAGTTCTACCAAAACATCAACATTTAATTGTTCATCAAAATCTTAGGATCAACAGGGGGCATCGCCGAAAATCTATAGCTGGCCAGATTTATGCGACGTACGTATTTGCCTCTATAGCTTGAGCATTTGAAATCTAAATCCAGAAACAAAAGTTTGTCTTCCAGAGGTAAATGCATACGAGTGTTTCAACTCGACATATTAAATACTCACGAAGACATAGTTTTAGGGTGAGAACGAAGAATTTTTTTGATTGAATTCAACAACTTAGGGGTTTCATTTGATGCATTCATTTGCTCTTTAGAAGGGTTCTATTTAGATGTGGGGTCATTGTTGCTGGATTTATGGTCCAAACACACTCCTAAATTTACCTTCATCACCAAGCTAAAGTCTTCACAGTTCTGGCCAATTTCATGATTTTTATAACAATTTTTGTTGGATCCCATTAATAGACTGTGCTGACGATGGCTAGATCTGGACCGTGACAACAAAGATCTGGTCATCGCCAGACATACACACACACACAGAGGTTGTTTTGGCTAGGTGGATCAAGTTCTCAGTGTGGTGGTGGTGGTATGACATGGCGTGATGGTGTGGTGCTTCTTGTTGTGGCCGGATCTAACCCGTCCACCACCACCGACAGTAATGTAGTCGTGGCCATGGAGAGAGAGAGAGAGAGAGAGAGAGAAAGTGATAAGCGACTTGACTTAAACAAAAGTAAACTAATGTAATTTGTTTTCTTTTCTGAAGGGCAATTTAGTAATTGAAATTGAAAATAACGGGTTCTTATTATAAATTCTTTTGTAAGTGTTTTATATATATAGTCCATTGTATTTTTTTTAATTAAAAAATGGGCTAATTTTAATTTGTTTTTTTAACTTTTTTTTGAAAAATGAATGTTGTGCAAAAAGATAAAAAGATGTTAGTGTATTTTAATTTTTAATTATTTAATTATTTTTAAATGGTTAAGGGTAAAATTATCATTACAATAAATTTTTTAGTAATTTTTAACCTACAGGGAAACTAAGTGGCCTTTGACCAAAAATGATAAGGGGCTAGTTAGCATTTACTAAATGATAGGGGAGATTTTTGGTTAATAACAAAAACACAGGAGAGGTAAATAACATATACCCTTAATTTAACAACTCACTAGTAGCGAATTATTTCGTCGCTACTATACCGCAAGTGTACGTGTCAACTTTTAATAGTATAGGAATAGTAGGGCTATCGTATCCACATGGATTGGTTTGGATTGTCATTAAGTACCGCAATTGTCGTAACCTAACTTTATCTAGGCGATCCAATTTTGGGTTTTTATATAAATAAAGCTAAAACTAAAATAAATATAAAAACAAAATAAAATATAACATGGATTATCTATGCACTAATGTTCTAGGGGTTTGATTTCATCTCGTTATTCACGTGTTATCCTATTAAGCAATCATTAGTTAATTGTATTCATTCAACAACCTAGGTTTCCAAAATTCACTCACTACCTCTCCCGAGTGTAAAGTGAGTGTATATGAAACCACGTCAACATCGATATCCTTATCAAGCATTTAAATGATTATATGCGTCTTGCCCTAACCTCATAGATTGCACACGTTCTAATAATCTACCGAAATATTAGAATTTGTGTTGTGTTTTAAATCTAGTCCGAATTCGGGGTTACCTCTCCCGAGTGTCAAACCCCATATTCTCAAATCAATCACAATATCATATACAAGCATACAATGGAATGATAAAATGGTAAACATAATTGAATGACAATTCTAATTGATCAATTTAGATTTCGATTACCTCCCAGTCTCACGAGATCCTAAATTCCCAACTCGAATACTTAGGTATTGATTTCCTCATGGATTCACAACAACCTATGTTATGCACTCCCAAATCCGGTTACAAATTCAACTTCTCCCGAATATAAAATTCGCAACTTAATACTGTCTAAATCATTGGCCACATGAATCAAACACATTAGGCCTAGAGAGTGCATAAAATGAAATTAAATCTAACAATAGACAAAATATTCACAATGTGGTTCAAACGAGACTACATCAAGCCTTAGATCTAAATTATGAACACAACATAGATAAATCCATAACTAATCTTCCCAATAATTCATATATGTAAGAATGTTCAACACAAAATTACAAATACAAACTCAAAACACAAGATTAGGGAGAGAGAAAGGAAGATAAAAGCTTATTGTGGGTTTGGGCTCCAGATCTTCAACTATATGTGCCACAAAGGATGTTTTCTTCGTCGATCTCGTATCAAAACGTCATCACCCAGTGTTTTCGCCTTCAAAATCGCCTCAAAGAGCTCCAAAATCGCCTTATCTCTTGTTCCTATCTCTCATCCTATTCAAAATGAACCCAAAAATATCTATTTTAATTGTCCAATCTAACCATCATCACTGCAACGATATAAGGGCAGTGTTTCTGCCATTTGCTTGCTGCAGCGAGCAAAAACTCGTTGCAGCGAGCTCAAGGCAATACTGATGTCTAGTTCGTATTTTTGCTGTAACTTTCTTATTCAAACTTAGATTGAGGTGATTCAAAAACAAATGGAAATCTAAGACATAGATATACAACTTCTATGTTTTGAGATTTTTCAAAATAGGATTAAATTAATGTCAAAAAGGGCCTTAAATTTACTGCACCTAAACTAATTTTGCATATTGTTTTTCATTTATTTATAAACCTACAAAACAACACAAAAACACATTAAACTAACAAAAATGCTTGAAAATAAAAAAATATTTGAATCTAAAAGTACTTGATTTTTTGGTAAATAAACCACTCATCAAATACCCCCAAACTCAAATGTTTGCTTGTCCTCAAGCAAAAGAAAAGAAAATAATGACAAACACAAATCAAGTACTAAAGCACTGCAAATAAAATGTGAGTTTTATATTGAATCGATGACTATGCAAGAATCTCTTACCGCACTAAATGCTCCAAGTTGAAATGAAATGCACACATTGAGATTATCTAGATTTTTGACTTTAGGCATCAATTTCAATCCACTCATGACTCTAGATGTGTCCATGCGGGCACGATCACTCTTACCCAACCAATCGAGCCTCAAATAAATTTATGTACTAAGGAGACATTGAACGATCTCAAACTAGTGCATGAAAGAACAACCATAAACCCATTTTCCGTGTCACTCTCTACTAATTATGTAATGTTGATCTTAAGATTTTGATGAACAATTAAATGTTGATGTTTTTGGTAGAACTAATGATTTTATTGAGTGTTTCAGTTTATTAGTTCCAGTAATGAAAATGATCATGAAGATATTGTGACAATGCCAAAGATGATGGAAGATTAAGAGTTTGAAGAAATTAAAAAACCTAGGGAAAACAACTCAGATTAAATTTGAACTCTTAATGTATCCCGGTTAGGATCACACACGACACAAAATATTTTTCAAAATTATGTGTGTTTTTATAGAATTCTAATTAGTTAAATTATTTGCTCTTATGTGTAATTGAAAAAGAAATAAAGATAATTGATTAAAATTGAATTGAAGATTTTAGTGGAGCTAACCGAGAAAATAAATCGGTTAAATGGGTGAAAATGTTGAAGAAAATGAATTAAAATCAGATTATGGAGAGATGTTCCAGCTTGAGCAATCGACTGGTCGGTCGACAGATGATTAAAAGGAGAAGTTACTGGATCGTTCGGTCGACAGGTAAGTCGACCTATGGCCAAAAGAAGAAGTCTCTGAATTTTTCGGTCGATAGGTGAGTCGACTTGTGTAACTCTCTGAATTGTCTGATCGACAGATAAAGTATGGGCGGTCGACCGATGGGCGAAGGACTTTTGGCTTGGCTACATCTTGAATTGGGCAAGTCGACTAATGGGTCTTGGCCGGTCGATTGATGGTTTGTTTCAGGTTTAGAGGATTTCAAGGATTCTGATCAAACGGTAGCCGTTATTAGCCATTTATGATTAAGATATGTTAGATATCTTAGGGATCCGATGTATTTTGAGCTATTTAATTAATATTTAAATATCCCTATTGATATGATTCATATATTTTTTATCTCTCTCAATTTGGTACATGTAATTCTTTTTATCTTATCTAATTGAGTTTAAAAAAATGTTTGAGGGACTTAATTTAATATTCTAAAAGATATTATTGAGTGAATTATACCAGGATTAAGTCATAATGATATATGTGATCTATAAGTGCTTTTTAGATACTTATTATTTGAAAACTAGCCGTTGTAAGGTTGTTCTAATTCCTTATATATAGACCTACCGATTTCACATAACAAGAGAATAATACACACAATATCAAGAACTATTCAGTTCCTCAGTTTTTCTAAGAGTCATCATTCTGATATTATTTTGAGAAGATCAATTGTGAGATTGATTAAAGAGAAGTTCTTGAGTTAAAGCGCTATTTGAGTTAGCGTCACCTATCTAAGCTATCTTGCGATACTACGTGTAATCTATTTGGTGTTTTCTTGATGAGATCATTCCAAACTTATTCTTTAATTGAGTATTTGATTATTATTACTTGCTTGGTGAATTGATCTCTTTGAGAAATCGTTTGTTGAACTTAAAAGCATTAAAATCTTTTAAAAGAATTTGTGTATTAATCTGATTACGTGCTTAATTGTGCTATCCGCATTCTTTATTATAATTAGGTTTTGTTTTCTCACTTTATTTTTGTCACTAGTATCGGGATATTAATTGAGTTCTAATTAATCTATGGTGGTAGAAGCTCCAAGTGGGAAAAAACTTATCAATTTTATAATTTATGAGTTGTGTGCCGATTAGGTACTATTGGGAGTATCTAATCTGGGGTAGCTGAGTTTCAATCTCTTTCGGTAAAGAGATTGAGGTTTTGATCTTTGCCTAGAGTATAAAAGTGTTAGGTTACTCTTTTCCCTTGAAAAGAGCTTAGGTGTAATTCTTCCTGATTAGGATTAATTGTGAGTGAATTGTTAAGGTTCCATCCTTACCAGAGAAAATGATATTTGGAGTGATTGTGAGATTTAATTCTTGAGCCTAAGGTATAAAAAGAGTTAGGTTGTGATTTTCCTAGTAATAGAATTGGGTTAGTCTTAAGCCTGAAAAAGAAAATGTTATTCTTGAGCCTAGAAAAAAGAAGAGGTTATTCTTGAGCCTGTGAAAAAGAAGAGGTTATTCTTGAGTCTGGAAAAAGTAATTTGTAAAATTTGATTTTGAGCCTGCGAAAAGAATCATTGTGTAAAAGTTTGGTTCCTATCTGTTTAAAAGAATCTTAGTGATCAGTGGGTGCGAATCTCTGTGGGGCTCGGAGGACTAGATTAGCCAAGAGTAGCTTGGTGAACCAAGATATATTGTGGTGTGTTGCTTTTATTTACTTTACTTATATATTGTTGTTTGATGTGCATCTAATTGATAATATATTTTCGTTGCTATAAAGAGATAATAATCGATTTAGGATAAATTGATTAATTAATTAAATTAATTGTTTGAAATTTAAGTGTTATAAAGAGATAATAATTAATTTAGGATTAAATTACTTATTTGATTTTTTGAAGTATTATTATTTGGATTAAATTTTATATCTACCCAATTCACCCCCCTCTTGGGTAGCTCACTAGGCCAACATGTAGGTACATATGTCATTGGAGATCAAAATGACTTCGAGGGTTGTAATGTATGGCTATGGTAAAAGGTAGATAAAAATTTCATTTTTAGGCTCAAATCGTCCTAGGCATGTATCACAATGCATGGATCTCGCATGATTTCCAAGAAAAAAATGTTCAACGCCTTCCCTTTTCGTCACTTGTATTCTTTCCATCTATCCCACAAGATATTATTCACAATACAAACAAAACATACTTTTTTTTTTTTTTTTTTTTTTTTTTTTTATATAGGTGAGAATCACACCCCCAAACTCAAACTCAACATTATCCCCAATGTTGTAGGGAAAGACCAAGCGGACAAACGGGATACGTACCATAATACTACAATATCTTTTTTTTTTCTTTTTTTTACAAAAAAAAACTCATATACAAAATGAAACATGCAACCCAATCCGCTAACGACTTTCCAAACACAACCCAAACTCACCCTAACACTTAATGATCTATACAACAATGCCAATTAGTGACGGGTTTAGGAAGTGAAAAAACATGTAGCGGGTCAGATGCACAAAAGTGGGTAATGAAAGAATTAGGCAATAAATCTCAACAGGCGTAACGAAGGGTAAACAATTTCCAGGGTTAGCTTCAAAGGCTCAAACGATCCAAAGAATACCTAAATCATTTTTCCAATAACACATCACCTAGTATTTCGCCTCAAGTTTCACTCAAATGGGTTCTAGCATTCATGAGATGTCAAAGTCTACCTACAAAACATAAATGTTTTCCTAGTACCCAAAAGGTAAAGTGATCATGATTCATGGTGCTCAAGTGTAACAAGTCGAGAGTGAATTTCAATTAACACAAGTCAAGCATCTCAATGCAATGCATTTCAAAAGACCTAAGAGAACATCACGTGTCTAAACTCATCATCGATTTCAAGTCATATCATCTCAACAAAACTCACAATTTTTTTAAATAAACCTAAAAAGAAAAACAATTAAAAACATGGCCACAAGAACACAGGTTATACGAAGAAAAGTCACACACACAAGTATTCCCTAACCTAAACCAACACAAGCCAACATGTTTCCCACCCCTAAACTCAAAGTCAAATAAATATTCAAATTAAACACAATGGAATAAGAACATGTACTTGGGAGGTGAGACAATCTCGCCTCTGAGTGTGGTCGGCGATGATGCTCTAGACAAGGAGACCGGTGTGGGTTTTTTTCTCCCATAGCGTGCATCCTCAAGCCCCATTATTTGAAAACTTGGATTGCTTCCTAATAAGTGCTTGTTTTAACGTCCTTGGCTTGACACTAGATAAGAGCTCGTTAAAGAGCGACTTCTGCCCATAGTATGTGTCATACAACACAATAAATATGTCTTTGTTCAGAACGCCCTCAAGCTTGGTGAGATATGAAAATAATTGACATATGAGCTCGACGTGATTCGGCTTTGGCATTTGTGATTTGTAGGTATGAATGAACGTTGCTAAAGGTGGGGAAGGAATGAGGCACATTAGATCCTCATAGATATGATCATCTTGTATTGGTGGTGGCATCAAAATTTGGATCTCAAAAGGTGAAGAATCACAATTGTCATCTTGTGATTCTTTATCGTCCATCCATGCTTGGGTTTCCTTCTCATTCGAATCATTGTCATTGAATGTTCCCAAATTCCTCCCACTAGCATTCAGTTCCCTCTGGTGGCTTTCACATATGGATGTGACTTGTGTGTCTCTCAGTGCCACTATTTCTGACTCGACCTCAATAAAGCAAACAGGCTGATCGATTTGTGTCTCAAGAGACTTTACGGTCGTATCAATTTCAATGCAGGTCATCCCAATATTATCAAGACGGTCTTTATGCTTATTGAGACAGTTATGAGTTCCCCTCAAGAAAACCTGAGTTTCCCCCATGATTGAATAATTCCAACTCTGATAGTTGAAATCGGCCATGTCGTCTAATGACAAATAGGTTTCATCCGCGGTTAGTGCGTAGAAAGAGGTGGTACCATTTCCTCTTTCCACCCTCGTTTTTGTTGCGACTTGTAACCCATCGAGGAAATTCAGGAATTGACACTCCTTTGAGAAACGATGATTGGGGAACCAAAATAGAAACTCTTTAAATCTTTCCCAAGTACAATAAAATGGCTCAGAATCTTGTTGAGAAAATTGCAAGAGGACTTGTTGATCTAGCATCTTCAAGTACCTCACAATACAGACAAATCTAGAAAATGAAATTAGAAAAAAAAAATGTCTAAATTAAAATCAAATTACTTATTTACAATATCAACAACAATCTAAAACACTAATTCCTGACAACGGTGCCAAAAACTTGGTAGCGAATTATTTCGTCGCTACAATACCGCAAGCGTACGGGTCAAGTTTTAATAGTATAGGAAGAGTAGGGTTGTCGTATCCACAGGGATTGGTTTAAATTGTCATTAAGTATCGCAGTTGTCATAACCTAACTTTATCTAGGTGATCTAATTTTGGGTTTTTATAGAAATAAAGCTAAAACTAAAATAAATAAAAAATAAAAATAAAATATAACATGGATTATCTATGCATTAATGTTTTAGGGGCTTGATTTCATCTCATTATTCCCGTGTTATTTTATTAAGCAATTATTAGTTAATTTCGTTCATTCAACAATTTAGGTTTTTAAAACTCACTCACTACCTCTTTCGAGTGTAAAGTAAGTGAATATGAAACCACGTCAACACTAATATCCCTATCAAGCGTTTAAACGATTACATGCATCTTGCCCCAACCTCATGGATTGCGCAAGTTCTAATAATGTTCCGAAACATTAGAACTTGTGTTGTGTTTTAAACCTAGTCCGAATCTGGGGTTACCTCTCCCGAGCGTCAAACCCCTTATTCTCAAATCATCCACAATATCATATACAAGCATACAATGAAAGTGATAAAATGATAAATACAATTAAATGACGATTCTAATTGATCAATTTAGAACTCGATTACCTCCCGGTCTCATGAGATCCTAAATTCCCAACTCAAATACTTAAGTGTTGATTTCCTCTCAGATTCACAACAACATACATTATGTACTCCCATATCCGATTACGAATTCAACCTCTCCCGAGTATAAAATTTGCATCCTAATATTGTCTAAATCATTGGCCACATAAATCAAACACATTAGGCCTAGGGAGTGCATAAAATAGAATTAAATCTAACAATAGACAAAATATTCACAACACGGTTCAAATGAGACTACGTCAAGCCCTACATCTAAATTATGAACACAACATAGACAAATCCATGGCTAATCTTCTCAATAAATTCATATATGTAAGAATGTTCAACACAAAATTACAAATACAAACTCAAAACACAAGATTAGGAAGAGAGAAAGGAATAGAAAAGCTTATTGTGGGTTTGGGCTCCTGATCTTCAACTATATATGCCACAAATGATGTTTTCTTTGTCAATCTCGCATCAAAATTCCATCACCCAGTGTTTTCGCCTCTAAAATTGCCTCAAAGAGCTCCAAAATCGTCTCTTCTCTTGTTCCTATCTCTCATCCTCTTAAAAATGAACCCTAAAATATCTATTTAAAGTGTCAGATTCGACCGTCATCATTGCAGGGAGCTAAGGCTAGTGTTTCTGCCATTTGCTCGTTGTAGCGAGCACAAGGCAGTACTGACGTCTGGTTCATATTTTTGCCATAGCATTCTCATCTAAACTCCGATTGAGGTGATTCAAAAACCTATGGAAAGCTAAGACGTAGATATACAACATCCATGTTTTTAGAAGTTCCAAAATAGGATTTAATTATTATCAAAAAGGGCCTTGAATTTATTGCACCTGAATCAATTTTGTATATTTTTTTCCATTTATTTATAAACCTACAAAACACTATAAAAACCCATTAAACTAACAAAAATACTTGAAAACACACAAATATTTGAATCTAAAAGTACTTAATTTGTTGGTAAATAAACTACTCATCACTCACCGACAAAAATATTAATTAAAATGTTTTAAAAATTGCCTTGTTATAATGTTCATTTTTCATTTTTTTAAAAAATAACTCTTAAATAATTATTTTGGACAAACATTATAACATTTTAATAATGATGAAAACTAATGATATTGTTTTTTATTTGTGTAAAGTTTGATGATGACGAACATGATGATGTACAAGGGTGGTAGTAATGTGCGTCGACCAAATGGAAGTGTATCATGCAATTTGCCTCCTATGGAAATACATTCACTTAATATAGGCATGACGTTGGTTGAATATTTAGATTTTATTAAGACACATATGGTGGGTAACTGTAAAAATGTGATAAGGTTGAAGGTTTAGTATCGATATCAATGTATCAATGGTAGTCAATTTAGATGCCATTGATTGCTTTTCATTAAGGATGACAAAGAATTTAAAAACAAAATCCTTAAGTATACCTATGCATTTTTTCGGGATATATACAATTCAATTTTATATGGAGAATGAAGTTTTGTCAATGATTTTTTCTATTTGATAATGACCAACGAATTGAGCCCATTTACAAAACTGCTAACTCAGGAATGTAGTTTGAGCAATTATTATCTAAATATGTCCCAGTTATGCCCTTAGTGTTATACCATTTTTTTTATTCGCAAGAGAAAATTGGTCGATTTCAAGCTTAGTCGGTCTACTAGATTGACTTTGGAATGAGAATACTAGTTCAGGAGCGTCTCTCATTTTCCATCACTATAAATATAAATTTATGCAGTTCATCAGCTAGTGGATAAGGTGGAGATGACGAGGAGTGATAGAGTTGTAACATATAGTCTGAGGACAAGGAGTTCATGACAACGGCAGGAGTATGTAGTGAAGATACAAATTATAACGAGGTCGATAACTTCATTGATGGGATGTACCGATGACATACGAGACCCAAATTCCATACATGTGTAAACATAACTAGGGAAATGATACCGAAATCAGAGATTAAAAGTGTATATTGAAGATTAAAACATGGAATTATAATAGTCAAGAATTTGATTTGGGTATGGGTTTTTAAGGATAAATTCAAGTTTCAGAATGCTGTTAAGATGCCTAATCTTAAAGTAAATGGTGAGTACATGATCATCGAAACAAGTTGTGGACTACTTACTCAAAAAATAATTGTATATGGTAACTATGTACCTCTTAGAAGAAGAAACATGGTATATTGAGGTGACTAGATATGAGAAAAAACTTACATGTTTGCCTTTGAAGGCAAACATAGATAATTTGAACTTAGATTCAGCGTTAATTGCTTAGATCATGTTAAGACAAATTATTTTGAATTGTTACTGCATAGATTTTAAATATTATTTGTAGTTTTTTTGCCCTAACTATGAAGGATAATTGCATCAAATTTTGTTGTATGATCCGGAACTAAAAATAACACTCATAAAACAAAATATTTATGACAACTTCAATCTTATGATCTTATTGTAAGACTTGATTGGCGATGACAAAAGAAATTGAGATGTTATTTGTGAATTATGACGAGTCCTATCAAAAGTTTCCTTGATATATGGATTCCTTACAATAGTTCAACCCTTGGACCGTGGAAATATTTGATTACATTACCAATAATACCCCAAGGAGTTCATATTGGACTAGTGTTCATGGACATTCGCTATCATGGACATTCATTCTAGTGAATGATAGATTTAAGTATTGTCAACCAATTATATGCGTTGACAACATATTCTAACCGGAAAGTATAAACATAAATTGCTTACTATTGTTCTGCCATCCAATAGAGTCTTTTCGATCGCTTTAGCATTTATGGATAAAGAGACTTATGATAGTTGGTCATAGTTTTTAAGGAACCCATGTATGTATGTCGGTTGTTATTTAACTAATATGACATTGATATCGGACTGACACTATTATTTGTTGTTCTAGATTTTTGGGAGAATATTTATCGCGGATTGCTTGGACACTGTCTGTATTATGTATGCCATGTTTAAAACAATTTTAATGAAAAAAAATTAAAATCAATAGTTGAATGACCTTTTTTGGCGTAAGGTGGTCTTGGATCTCTTTCAACCCCCAAAACTAGCTCATTAGGTGAGGATTTTCCTTACACCAATAACCTGACCACCAGTCCCTTCTACATCCTATATGGGATAAACCCGACAATATTACCCTCATACATCGGGTCTTTGGTTGGCTAACCTTTTACTAGTATCTTCCTTTGTGACTGTTGGGTTAGAGTTGTTGTAACCTGGTATCTAATACCATTGTAGGGGTGGTCTTGAGCCTCTCTCAACTTTAAAATCTACCTCATGAGGTAAGACTTTCCCTCACATTTATAACCTAACCACTAGCCCCTTCCATATCCGATATGGGATAAGCCTAATATTTGAAAAGTTGGTAGTGTCCACCAGTATTAGAAATTGAGAGAATTTCCTCCATAGGATCTTCTATAGCTTCTAGATGAAAAGTTGGTTAAGTTATTAGATTGTTGAAGTTTGTTAGTTTCCTTTCTATTATGCCCATAAATAGATGTTCTTTGTACTTGAGAAAATCAATGAGAATGAACATATTCCATTCCATTCTCTCTTATTCATTTCTAATATGGTATTTGAAGTTTTTTGTTCTTTCATTTTTAGTCCATTCAATTGTTGAACAACAACAGCTTTGCTGAAGAACTCACTTCCATTCATAGCTCATGGAGGTGGTAATCAACAGCCTACCGCCACCAACAACGTCTATTCATAGCTCATGAAGTTTTATGACCTATCGCTTGTGAAGAAAAACTAGCAGCGACGGGTAGTAACTAGTGATAGCGGCGATGACGACGGTGGGGCAATGGATCCAGACGCGGTGGTAAAAGCATTCCTGGAACACTACTACTCGACCTTTGACGCGAATTTCGTCTGGCTAGTCAACCTATATTAGAACTCAATGATGCTAATGTTCGAAGGTCAGAAGATCCAGGGCTCGTAAAACATCGTGGCTAAGCTCAATAGCCTCCCTTTGCAGTAGTGCCAACACAGTATCACTACTGTCGATTGCCAGCCTTCTAGCCCCGCTGGTGGCATGCTCGTCTTCGTCTCCGGTAATCTCTAACTCGCCGGCAACCAACATGCTCTCAAATTTAGCCAGATGTTCCATTTGATGCCGACACCTCAGGGTAACGTCTATGTGTTGAATGATATTTTCTAGGCTTTCTCATTTCTTTTCGCCGCCGCCGCTGCTTCAGATTAACTTGTCACTGTCGCTCCTTCACACTAAAGCCATAATTGTGCTCTTTGTTATTATTGTGGAAAGTTAGGGAACACTAATGCTACCTGTTACCACTTACATAAATACCCACCTGGGTTTCGGACCACCACCTGATCCACAACCCGACCCTCTGCAGCTCCTACTCGAAATTCTCCAGCCTATTCTCCTAATTTTATTTAACCCACCAATTCAGCCTAGCAAAGTCCTCTTTTACATTTCAGCCCAGCTGGTGTCCATCCATCTCAAGCCCACTTTATTTTGGCCCAACAACAAAATTCTCTTCTATCCAAATCAGAATGTGCAGCTCCAACACTGAATGTCAACAGTGTTTCATCAGCCACTCTTTCCCCTAATCAATGCCAGTAGTTGATTTTTATTCTTAGAACTCAACTCAATCAAGGATCGTTCAATATTCTAAATAAAACTTCTTTGTCCACCTCCACTCCCTCAACCTCAAGCTTTGCTGGCATTTTTTCTCCTTCTATTTTTTTTATTGGCTCTCATACAATTTCTAGTCATTGGGTTCTTGACATAGGCGCAACCCATCATGTTTTTTTATTTGGGGTCACTGTGTAACATCCAAACATGCTATTTGGCACTATAGATTAGGTCATCCATCCCTCATAAAACTTGAAGTATTACATAATCAATTGCCCATTCCTAGTTTCTTTTTTACTTATTCTCCTCATTGTTCCATATTTTCATTGGTCAAGCAACGTCGCTTACCATTTATTTCCCATAACAATCTCTCATCTAATGCATTTGATTTAATACATATTGATATATGGGGTGCTTTTCATGTTCCAACCATCTCAGGACATCGTTATTTTCTCACAATTGTAGATGATTGCTCTAGGGCCACTTGGGTATATTTGTTGTATGCCAAATCTGAGGTCAAAACCATTTTTCTCGATTTCTATAACCTGATCTTGACTCAATATAACATCCCCATTAAATCTGTCAGCTCAGACAATGCACACGAACTTGCTTTCACTGATTTCTTTCGTAAAGGCATTATCCACTATTTTTCTTGTGTTGAAACTCCTGAACAAAATTCTGTTGTTGAACGTAAACATCAACACATTCTCAATGTTGCTCTTACCTTATTGTTCTAGTCACATGTTCTTATTTGTTATTGGGGGGATTGTGTTCTCACAGCCGTTTACTTAATCAACTGAACACCTTCTCCCTTACTCTCCAACAAAACTCTATTTGAGTTATTGAATCATTCACCTCCTTCCTATAGTCATCTCCACAATTTTGGATGCCTCTGTTATGGTTCCAGACTTACTCAACACCGTTATAAGTTCTTACCTCGTGCTTGAGCTTGCATTTTTCTTGGATATCCTTTTGGTTACAAGGGTTATAAGTTGCTTCCTTTACAGTTTTCCTCCTACTCCATCTCCTGACTATACTCCATGCCACACGTATGTGACCACTTCTACCCATCCGTCCTCTCCTACTCATGATATTTTTCCTGTCTCTTCCTCTTCACTTTCTTCTCATTTCGCAAAATCTTCACGACCTCATAGAATGACCAGACCACCTTCCTATCTTTCTGACTGTAACTGTTCCTTGGCTACTCATTCCCATAGTCTAGTACCTCATTTTACTGCCTATCCGTTATCTTCTGTTCTTTCTTACCACAAGTTGTCCCCCCACTTTCGTGCCTACATCTTAGCCATATCTACTCCTACCAAACCTCAAACCTTTTCCCAAGCAATTAAGTTTTCGGAATAGCGAGCGACCATGAATGTTGACTTGAATGCTTTGGATCGAAATGACACTTGGTCTATTGTCTCTATTCTCTCTGGAAAATATCCTGTTGGTTGTAAATAGGTGTATAAGCTTAAGTTTCATGCTGATGGCAGCATTGAACGCCACAAAGCTCGTCTCATGGTAAAAGGATATACCTAACAAGAAGGTATCGATTTTTTGGATACTTTTTCTCCTGTTGCCAAACTTGTTACCGTTAAAGTTATGCTCTCTTTGGCTATCATTTTTGGTTGGTCTTTGACTCAAGTGGAAGTCAATAATGCTTTTCTACATGGAGAGCTTACTGAGGAAGTCTATATAACAATTCCACCTGGATATGTTTGTCACGAAGGGGAGACTTTGGCATCCAATGCTATTTGCCGATTGCATAAATCCTTATATGACCTTAAACAAGCTTCTAAACAATGGTTTTCCAAGTTTTCTAGTGTGTTACTATAGGCAGGGTTCTTTTAATCAACCAACGATCATTATCTGTTTATTAAAAACACTGGCCATGTCTTTTTGGCACTCTTGGTTTATATCGATGATATAATTGTTGCTAGCGATAATTAAAAGGCAATTGCAGACTTGAAAGCTTTTCTTCATGATCGGTCCAACCTGGGATATCTGTTTGTCAACAAAAATATGCTTTGGAACTATTTTTTGAAACTGGTTACATAGGTTCTGAACCTGCACTCATACCAATGAAAGCAAACTTGAAATTGTCTCAAGATGATAAAGAGTTGCTTGAAGATCCCACCAGTTGAAGGCTCCTGTTCGAATTCTTGAATATATAAAGGGTACTCTATGGTACAGCCTTTTCTTCTCCAATTGCTCCACCATTCAGCTTAAAGCTTTTGCTGACTCAGATTGGGCTACATGTCCAGACTCCTGACACTTCATTAGTGGATTTTGTGTTTTTCTTGGAACTTCTCTTGTGTCTTGGAAGTCCAAGAAACAACACACTATCTCTCGTTCTTCTGCCGAAGTTGTATACCGTTCTATGGCGAATACTACTTTTGAAATTGTGTGGTTACTTGCCTTGCTCAAAGATTTCAGGGTTACTCACCATGGGCCAACTCTATTATTTTGTTATAATGAAGTTGCTCTTCATATTACAACAAATCCAGTTTAT
The DNA here is from genome assembly GCA_016647705.1 of Eucommia ulmoides. Classification (NCBI taxonomy): domain Eukaryota; kingdom Viridiplantae; phylum Streptophyta; class Magnoliopsida; order Garryales; family Eucommiaceae; genus Eucommia; species Eucommia ulmoides. The sequence continues at coordinate 47,602,662 of CM028326.1, forward strand.
CATGAGCGCACCAAACATATAGAGATAGATTGTCATATCACCCGTGAGAAGATTCAAGGTGGCTTGTTGAAAACTTTGCATGTTACCACTCAAAACCAACTTGATGACATATTAACCAAGGCTCTTCATCCTTTCGATTTCTTATAGGCAAGATGGGAGTTCATAATATCAACTCTCCATCTTGAGGGGAAGTATTAGAAATTGAGAGAATTTCTTCCATAGAATCTTCTATAGCTTCTAGATGTAAAGTTTGTTAAGTAGTTAGATTGTTGAAGTTTGTTAGTTTCCTTTCTATTATGCCTATAAATAGATGTTCTTTGTACTTGAGAAAATCAATGAGAATGATCATATTCCATTCCATTCTTTCTTCTTCATTTCTAATAACCAGATTGGAAAATTTAATACAATCCATAGGCTAGAGCTTGGGTAGAAAGAATACCGCAGAATAAATGGACATTGTTCCACAAAGATGGTAGATGATGGTGGTATACTGACTACTACTTCTGCAAAAATATTTAACTGTGTGCCATTAAAGAATCAAGTCGTTGATTGGAGTCTCTTTTAAAGAAGATCTTCAAGCATTGCGACCAATTCTGATGAGGTAATGATCATTATTATCCACATTAATCACCACTTGAACGACACAGTGTGGGTTTTCAAAGAAAAACAATTAAAATGGTGGTACTTGCATCCAAATACATCTTTAAGGTATCTGAACAATTTAAAATAAGGGAGTTAACGTCCAGACGATTTGATTAATCGTCCGAACAGTTTGTTCCCTACTAGGAAACCATATGGATAAAAAACATAAAAATAAAAAACGGTTAAAATGCCTTTTAGAGTTTGTTTATTAAAATATTTAGACTCTAATCCTTTTAGCGAAATTCAATCCTTGATTCAAATTTTATCATTGAGCTTTTAAACTTTTAATTGAGCTTATAAACTTTTATTAAACTTTTATCAGTGTGCGCATCAGAAGTATTTCAAAGCATAAGATTCTCTGACAATTAGTTTTATGTGTTAGGAGTTATGGAAGTGGAGATATGCAGTATGAATTTTGTGAGTTGTGATTTGTTGGTAAGTTTCAGTTATAGGACCTCGCATAGAGAACTATTGTCTTAGAATCAAATGTGACTAATATGATTGTGCAACTACGAACAAAATTTCGAGGATGAAATTTATCTATGGGATGTAAATTGTAATACCCCGCAAATTTATATTCCTAAAAATAATAATACATTAAAAATAAGTTAATACTTTTTGGGGCTTATTTTATATATTACAAAACTTTTAGGGTGTTAGTGAATATTAATGTACTTCTATAGGGATAAATGTGTATTTTATAATAAAATAGTGAATAGTGTGTTAATGATACCTATATATCGTGGCAAGTGAAATGAATGAGAAAGAAAACAAGGGATAAGGATAAAATATTGATAAGGGAGATAAAAATAAATAAATAATATAGTAGGTCCCATTGTTGATATATATATATATATATAGATAGATAGATAGATAGATAGATAGATAGATAGATAGATAGATAGATAGATAGATAGATAAAGAGGGGTAGTTTGATCGGATGGAAGAAATGAGAAACAAAAGAGAAGAAGACAAAAGAAGAAGATACAAGAAAAAAATTGAAGATATAAGAAATAAAGAAAAAGAAAAAGATAAGTAAGCATCATAATAGTGGTGGGTCCCACATATCATTTATAAATATATAGAAAGAGAGAGACAAGGGTGTGTATTACTTGTTGGGGATCCAAACGGAGAAGATAAAGAAGAAAGTGCGGAAGTGGAGAGGAAAAAGAGTAGGAAATAGAAGAGGAATAAGAGAAAAATGGTTTTCAGATGTGTACCTGATTATAATTTTTGGTTCCAGGTAGAATTCTTAATCCTTTTAATATTTGTGTTTAACTTCTTTATTTATTGTGTGGTTTACGCCATAATAGTTGTTTAGTTATGATTGTTGATTTGCATGAAATATTTATGAAAATGTATTATGTGGCAGTTAGGTGAGATATATGCCTACATATTGTTGAATTAGCTGGATACACATACTAAAGGAGTTAAAATTCTATTGAGTGTTGACTTACACCCTTGTAGTATTTATTGCAAGATCTACAAAAATGGAGCTGTGCTACGAATTATAATTGGATTTGCATTAAAAAATTTAATGATTTATAAATATTTCAATAATTAATAATAATAAAATTGTGGTTTCTTGTTTTGTCATTTACCTCTACTTCTCCGTAAAAAGGGAGAAACCTAGTGGTGACACTAGGAGACTGGGTCGTTACAAATATCTACCAAGAAAAAATAACATATCATAGACACACACACACACAAAAAAAAAAAAAAATCATAAAAAAATAATTAGAGTTGCGACAAAGTGGCAAGTCTACGGCAATAGGTTTTGCGCAACCTTTTAAGTTCAATCAGGAAGGGGTTGCTCGGACCTTTAACTTCGAGCAACTCTATACATTGTGGACTTACATGTTTGTGCAACATGGGTTTACGCGGACCCATCCTGTTAGGATAAGCCTTATAAACAATTCTAAGAAGACTTATTTCTGAAAATAATCTCAAGTAATTAAATAATAAAAAAGGATAAAGTTGGTATTTCATATACCAACTTGGTTTTTTATATATCACAATGTATGTATTATATAGTTGTCAGATGCATTGGATATCTGATTGAAATGTCTTAACTTTTTAATAAGATTACAAGGGAGTGAGGTCGTAGATATTTGGTAATTGAAAATCCTAAAATTTTCCTAGTTGCAAGATTATTAATTGGTACTTAATAATCTAGATAGAATGGTTTATGTAGAGATAATAGTTTACAACAAAGCTTATCCTGGCCTTGATGATAATAATGGGTGCAATGTGAATGAATCATTTCAAATTAAATCGATTGCTAAAATCCACTATCGTTCTCACCTTTACCAATTCAAACTCTATTCAGTGAGGCTTTAGGAGATCGAAAAGTAAAGCGAATGGTGCATTCATTTTTAAAATATCTTAGATGGTTAGTTTGCACTTCCTTATTTGACCCAACCTCTCATGAATAGTGTTTACTTGATTCTTGAGTTTAATGTTCCATGTTTGAGTCTTTATTAATTTTTTTTGATATCATAATTTGGGAGTAGACCAGACTTTCAAGGAGTAGGTGTAGTCACCCGTCATGAGATAGGTTTCCTCCTGAAATGATTACTTTGTGGTAGCACTTGATTTGATGGGAGATGGGAGTTCCTTGGTCTCCTCGCGTCAACTAGTCAATCTAAAAGTCTAATCCTTGAGTGAATGTATTAGGTATGAGCTAATAGTGGAGCCTGAGGCTCGTCTTGAGGATTGTTCCTCTCTCGATGGAGCTCTTCCCCTTCCCAATATAACTACTCCAACTTGTGCCTCATCTTTTTGCGTTCCATGCCTTAGTTTTTCTTTTGTTTATCTTTATTTCTAATCTATTCATTCAACAACAATGGCTTAGGGCTTGTTGTATGGTGGGATGTAAGCCTGTAACAATGGGGGTGGCCACGACAATTGAGTTTGCCCTATCAACTATTGCATGCTTTCTAGATTTAGTCAGAGTATATCTTGCATCTTCCTCATCATATCCATCAACAGAGCATTCGAGTCTTCAAATGGTTCAATACTTGGACACGTAAAAGTTCCCATGAACGGAAGGAAAGTCAGAGAGTCGAATTTGCTGTTGTTGTAATTCTTGATTATTTGCTATGTTTCCTAATCAAGTATGAGAAATGTTAAGTCGTTGCCATAGATGACGCCAATTAGATAAGTCCAAATTTGGATCTTATGGGTACAATACGTCTCGAATTTAAGTTAGGTTTCCTGCAAATGATGCATGTGTAGGTAGGCATGGCAGTGCACCTTTGGTATGAGAATTAATATGGCCTTATAAATTTGGTAGAGTCGCTGAAAGTAAGAGAGTTCTTATATATCTGTCTGACAGTGGCCCCACATATTTATAGGTATGGCATGACTTGGTGATCAGGTCTCTCATAATTCAGCATTATCACCCTTAATCCTCCCACAAAATCATGGGATTGGGGGATTAGTGCCTTGTAATATTTGGTGGGTACAATGGTGAGTCCTGATCAACATGCGAGGTCCTGGGCTGATAAGTGAGCTCGCACGCTCTACCCATCTCGAGCATAAACTATCCCTTAGTTTTCTATTAAGTTATGACTCAAAGTTTTAAGGATTCTTCTTATAAGGTCGCTTCAAGTAGCTTCATTTGGTTAGACATTCGAGAAATACCCCTTACAAAAATTATTTGTACGTATGACCAAAGATATTGATGGGATGAAATGATTTCATTACGTGAATATAATTTATCTTACTATGATAAAAAAAATATTTATATTTTTTAATAACTTAGCCACCATTTGGTAATGTTTTGAACTACTATTTTATATTTAAGAAAAAGAATAAAAAATCTCTATATCTAAATTTTTCGATTATTTATAATATTTGCCAATTGAGAAATATTTTATATAAATAACACTAAGATAATATTCACATAAATAAATTTTGAGAAACAAAATCATGACAATTAACAAAAAAAAGTAGATAATATATATATATATATATATATATATATATATATATATATATATATATATATTATTCATTTTACACACCCTTTTATATGTTTATGTAACTCATGCTTCTATAATATAATTAGAGATTTTTTACATAAATGATGGTACATATAGATTGTTTTATATTTTCTTATATTTTTGTCAAATAGTTGAAAATAAGTAGTCAATGTTAATTTGTGGAGTTTTGGATATTTTACTTAAAAGAAAAAAAAATGTGTAAGAGTTGAATTTGAGCATGCGAATAACATTGACCTATATAATTTTTGTTACAATTTGAACTTACCAATATGAAAAAAACAAATGGATAAAACCGAGAGAAAATGCTTCATAAATATTTTTTTTGTTTGATTAACAAGTTTAAAAACTATTAATTACGTCAATGTGATAAAAGTACAATTAGTTTAATTTTACTTATTACAATGCTCTTTACTACTATTTATTTAGCAGATCTATCCCCCAATTACAAATCTTAAGTATGTTTTTAAATATTATTGTACTTTTTTATGTTAACTAAGTCAATATGACTTAAAATTTTTGTACTTTAACACACCCAAAAATATATTGTGTTTTTTATATCCAATATTTGTATTGTTTGATAGATTGTAGATTTTATCTTTGAAAATAAAATAAATTAATGAATATTTGTGGTATGGTACTGCAAAAATGAGTAAGGGGCACCCTTAAAAAAATAAATTCCTTTCTATTTTCGAAAAGCTATCTTTATACTCGACCCTTGACCAAATTTTTTTTGCACTTTCGTCCTTGAACTTGTATGGTTCATTTTATGAGGTCTTCCACCTTAAAATCACAACAATAAGGGCCTTTTGTTAAAAAAAGGTTAGTTTGGATGGAAATACCTCTATGCGTTAGAATTAGTGAATTGAAAAAAACATATACTTTATAGGAAAAAAACTATAATTTCATATTTCTTACTTGTCTTTCCTTTTCCTTTTTTCTTCTACCTTCCTTTTTTTCACTGCGATTATCAACAAAAGTCGCACCCCTAACTGCAAGATTCGATTTTGTACGGGTATATTTTATTTGCATTTTATAATACTTAGAAAAATATTTGTCTCTAATGTGTCATTTAAATTCCACTTTAAAATTGTTAAGGGTCATTTTGGTATTTAAAATTTAGTTATAAGAACTTTGAGTTAATCAATTAATTTTAATTTGACTTTAAAAATTTTAGGGATTGATTTGTCATTTGAAATATAATTTTTAAAAATTTTGGGATATAATTAATATTTTCTTTATTTTAGGATGGGTAATAAGTGTAAATATTAAATAAATAAAACAAAATAATAATAATAATAATAATAATAATAATAATAATAATAATAATAATAATAATAATAATAATAATAATAATAATAATAATAAAGTAATATAGAGGTGATAGGTGTGCTTGCCAAAAACGTGGCATCCAAAAAAGTGGCATGATGATTCATGTTTTGATATCTTAAATGAATGAAAATAAAACCATAAGGCTAGACTCGGACCTTGGTTTGGATAGTTTGCATGGTTGGACCATGGCTTGGCATGATGATTTGCATGGTTGGACTTCTCCTCAAATCCTATTTCGATTTCATTTAAAAGTAGAGACTTGTTTTTGAGAAGGTAATCTCTATCTCACATATATATATGCCAAAACTATATAAATATGGATTTCAGAAAAATATAGTCGGTTTAATTTTATATATAGATATATCTAATTTGTGAAGAATTTAAATTAAAGTAAAAATAATAAATTTAATTAGAATAATATTTTTAGTATTTTATTGACTGATAATATTATTAATAGTTAGTTAATATTTTTCTCTGTAGAAATTACTAATTGATAAATTTAATAAATGTAACTATAATGTTTTAGTTGTATAATTAATGTTGGTTTGAGAAAATATGACATTTAATTTTAATAAATTTTATATAATTAAAAAATTTTGGGAATGCAAAAAGTTACATTTTAATGTCATGCATTTCACGCATTGCATTTCATATTAAATTATTTAGACAAGTTCTTAGTTTAGACCCTGTTGTTGTCAGATTCACAAGTGACGCTGACTACGACAATATTTCAATGATAGTCGATTAGTAAGATAATTTTCGAGGTGAGTGTATTGTCTTCTATGTAAATTACCAAAATTTATTTTTGTACTAAAATGTGAAAAGAGAAGATTTATTAAAATGAATTATTTTATATCGTTAAAAGGACCAAGTAATTGGTTAAATGTGGAAAGTGATTTTATTTATTATACTACTATGCCATAGTGTGATCCCTATAGCAGGGGTTGTCCTGCGAGATGTTGTTGGTCCTAACATGAGGACATGTCCAATAGGACGTCGGGTTGTGACTTGACAGGAGGGAAAGTCATGCAAGTGATTGATATATATTGTTATTATTGATGATGATGATAATAATGATTATCGTTATGATATGGTGGTTTATACCATGTGTTGGTTCCTACCATTGGAGATATTGAATGGCCTTGACATAGATAGCAACTTTAGATTGCATAGTTGTACAGGTTGTGGTACCATTATAACTCTCAATCGTGAGGTGAAATGATCATATAGTTAGTAGGAAATTATGTTTCTTCTATTTTATTATATAAAAGTGATTTGATTGATTAATTTATATTCAATTTCTATATTTTGATGATATCTGTGAATTTTGATACTGTTCAGTGTGGTTATATTTTATTTTGAAAAGTGGATTTTCACAAATATACTTGATCTATGAATTATTTTTATATTATGAAGACAGTGTACCGATAAAATATTTTATCTTAGGTACCTCAACTAGAGGCAGGTCCACTACTGGCGCTAGGTAAAGTCAAAGAGTTGTGTCATTTTTTTTAAGTTGGTTGGAAAGTGTGAATCACATAAGGGACAATACACTAAATGCCATTGCCTCCCTCCGCCTCTGCCACAACGTACCCCTATATTCTAACTACAATTATATGATCTCTCTATCTTGGAAAATTTTTCGTTTAGGCTTCCAAGCCTCTCTCTATCACTCTTTATAATGTTGAAGCCTTAGATTTAAAATTCTATCTCTATCAGATTTGTGTTTCAATCCCAAGTTGTTATTAATCGAACAACAAGTTTCAGATTTTCATAAAATAATCCATTAAATAATTAAAAAAATTCCATAAGTGAGAAAGTTAAATGTAGAGTGAATGGACTACTCCTTCTCTAAAGAGAGAAAGAGGCCATAAAGAAGAAAAAAAAAAAAAAAGAATTGGATCTAAATTTATGAATTGAACACAAACAAAGAAAAAAAATTCACACCCAGAATTAATCTAAATAATAAAAATAACCCCCAAAATCAATAAATCGAGCAAAGAAAATTAACTCAAATAAGTGAATCTTCATAGGATTAAAAAAGGGGGAGAGAAGGAAAACAAAGATATTAACAAAGGTAATTGATTATAGAAAGATACGAACCTTGCAAAAGTGGCATCATCCTCTTAAAAACCCAACTAGATTTACAATAGAGGGCTGATGTGGGTGGTTTCCCTACAACCCACGCGAGCATTAAATAGATGAACAATTGAAGGTTTGTTTAGATATGCCCACAATCATCCAAAGGGATGTAATATAGTGGGCTCAAATAAAGTAGGTCCATCTTCTAATATAAAAAAAATTATACATAGGCTTGAGCCAGAGTAGCCCATAAGAGATCTGAAATGATCATTGAGGCCTTGAGTATTTAAATAGCTGATCATAACGTTAAAGATTGAGAATATCTAGGAAGTACATTGATCAGTTAAGATCATGGCGAGAATAAAGAAGGTCAGGTATGCTTCACTCTATAAATATGATAACTTATAGGTAACAAATGATATGATTCATGATATCAATAAATTCCTGACCACACCGGTATCGCAAGAATTTATTCTAAATTTTAAAGGTATTAATTAGGGACTTGGAGGCTAGGACTATTGATGAAATTACGACATTATCATTTGACGTCGTCTATGGAAAACGATCAAAAAATTTACAACAATGCAACAACTAAAATCAGGACATGAAACCATTAATGAAGTATAATATAGAGGTAGGAAATGATCATGCTGTAAAAATCGCTACTCCCAATCTTCAGATTGGGGATATGCAAGCTCTAGTCGGTCAACTAGAAGAAGAAGCACAAATGCAAAATGAGCAATCGAAAGAGTAGGGGGTAGATTTATGAGATCTTATCTGTATCTCAAAAATTGAAGAGGATCGGGTCTCACTCTAACATAGAATCAAGTTCCATATTAGTGAGATGAATCATGTTGAGGAATATATCAACTCTGACTGGAGAGGGGTCAGCAAGAGGTGAAATGAAGTTTACCACAAAGATGAACTGGAAGAATTGCTTAAAACACAGAACCTCTATTCATTAAAAAAATGATAAACAAGCCATTCCTGAGAAAATTTGATCCAACCATGCTTGACAAATATGAAAGAAAGATAGATATGATGGACTACATTAGGTATTTCAAGCACATAATGCCACTATATGAAGCATGAGACTCTATTTTGTGATGAACATTTTCTATCACGCTGAAGGGATAAGCTCTGGAGTGGTTTTTTTGGTTGACCCGTAGATCAATTAATTCATTTCCTGAATTAGAAAAATAGTTCATGATGCGCTCTGATTTTTTGAAAGGAAAAGGATATGAAATAATAATAGCTTAAAACAAAAGGGGTTTTTAGAGCGTCGCTTTTCCCAAACAAGTACTTAGGTCATTGTAAAATAAGAAGTAGCCACCTAACATTGGGATAAAATGGTGTGTTAGGTCACCGATTTTTTTTTAAAAAAATAATGTAAAAGGCCTAAGTAAAAATTGACTCCAAAACACGGTCAATCCAAATATTCATTTTAAGAGCTCGGGGGTTGGTTACACTCGGAGATGGTGTTAGGCACCCCCTAGATGCCCGTCCAAAAATGGTATCTTATATCCAATTAAGACCAATTAGTCTAGTCTGAACGTTTTATTTTATTTTGAAATCTTTTTCTTCTTATGAAATCTTTTTGGTATTTTTCAAAAATAGGAAGGGACAATTTTTTGTATTTTTGAGATTTTTCTCCCGGTATAACCTCTTATTGAATATTAAGGATTCGATAAGGATGGTCCCCAGGAGGGTAGTTTTATGTATGTTTCCAATGAAATTCTTTAATTTAAGTGGGTCAATCAGTCTAAATATTTTCTAAGTGATGAAAAAGTCAACATGCAAAGCGATGTGAAATATTATATTATTGGGAAAAATACATTTTAAACTCTCTAACTATTGACACATTTCTAAGTAATCCTCCTAACTTTATGTATTTCATTTAAAACCCTCTACGTATGAACACAGTTTTAAAAGACCCTTATGTTAGAAATTTTATCCAAAAAACAGAATTAGAGGGCAAAATAGTAATTTTCTATTTTTTTAATTTTTAATTAATTTTCTATTTTTATTTTCTTTTTTCTTCTTTTCTCTCCTCTTCATGGTTGGAGCACTCTTTTTCTCTCCCCCCTCTTCATCAAACTATTCTTTTTTTTCTCCACCATCTTCTTCCACTGCCACCACGAACGTTGCCATAACAGGTGGTGGTTCACCCTTGTGGCAGATCAAAAAGACATGTAATATGCAATCGAAGGTTATAGAGCTAAAAAGTAATGCATAAAATATGCCGAAAATAGAATTTAAACAACAAATAGTAAAAATTTTCAACAACCAAACTAGATAACGCTTAAAGAAAGAAAAAGGTTGAAAACAAACTATACACAATAAGGGGATTCTGAACATACCATATTATGGCTATCCAATTCACCAGGAATTTTAGCGGCTCCAAAAACCTCGTCATTGATAATCTCTCATTCCTCCATCTCATAATTAGGTCGGCAGTTAGAATTCGATACAATAACAATAGTAGCTGAAAGACGAACACCAGTACATCTTCTTCCTCCCTTGTTTCATCTTCAATTTTAGTCACCTATTCATAATTAGTCTCTTTGTCCTCGCGCGTTTTGCTGCTGTGACTATGGTGGTGACGGTGGTGGCGATGGTGGTGTTGGTGCTTACAGTGTTTGGAAGGCTCATCGAATTCTTCATCAGAGGAGTGACGGTGATTAGTAAGAGTAGGATCTTGGGACCTCTGGCCATTGATGATGAATTACAGGAAATCGAGGATTAGGGCTGGTGATGAAAGAGATGAAAGAACTAAATCGATTTGGAAAAAAACCCTTATGGGTTTAATCCAATCACGAATTTCTATGAATGTTAGGAGGAAGAGCAATTGTAGAAAATCAAATATAGCCAAATTTGCTTCAGTATGCCATAACGGGTCCATGATAGACAGAGTAGTGATAGGTGTGATCCACCTACATATTTTTAAACCGAATTAAGTTAGTTTTAGAGAGCTTATATAGTATTTTATTACGTTTTAATTAGTTTTCATACTTTTTGTATAAATCAGGTGTGTGGGGCAAAAAGATAGGAAACTGGAGTGAAAACGATGAGATCGAACCAAAAGTGATCGAAGAACGGTGGAAAAACAAGCTCGGAGGCAAAATTGTGAAACAAGCCCACCGCCGCGGCGTCCAGACCACCACTGCAATGGTGAAGATGCTGAGAAAAGAGAAAATATTACTGATGGACCACCGCCTAGGCGAAAATCCAGCAAAGAAAACAAAATAGGCTATTGACAGCCCACCGCCTAGGCGGAGAAATCCACCACCTAGGCGGAAATCCAGCAGAATGTTCTTCCACGTCCACCACTATCTTCATCACCACGGCGGTCACCAACCGACCTACCTCCGCCTATGTGAAAACCTTCTACACAGCTTAGATATTTTTAGGATGTTTATTTAGATATTTAGCTTATAAATACCATCTCCTATTCCCTTATCTTGAACCCCCCGGCCGTTTAGGCACCTTAAGCTATATTTAGGCTAGGGTTTAGGAGTTTTAGAGGTGGAGCTCACATCCCGAAGTGGAGAAGACGGCGAATCGATCGTTGAGCGTTCTTAGTGGTTTATCTTCGGACGAGGCTAAGTTCTTCGATTGTTTTTTCTTATTTCTTTATCTTAGGATCATGTGAGCATGTTTAGCTTGTTATTTCATTGTAAATACGGTAATGTCTATAGTTAAACATGGATTGTAGTAGGGATTAATACTATATTTATAAATACGTTGTTTAGATGATTTCGGTGTTTCGTTTGTGATTGTTCTTCGTAGTTTGATTGTATTTATCGTATTGTTTGTTTATCATGCTTAGTTAGATAAATGGAGAATACGGGGTTTTGACAAACCCCAGATTTGAATTTGGGTAAACAAACGCCATGATTTTATAACCCGATCGAGGTTTGAATCGTGGACAATCGATGACGTTGGGGTAAGACTCACGCTACCTAAGGTCATTAATACGTTGAGGGAGACTTCTTTGTTGACTCAAAGTTGCGTTATATCCCTCGTATTACACTCGGGAGAGGTGGTGAGAGAGTTTTAGAACGGAGATTGTCAATAGGGTAAATACAACGCGACGATCCAATAACCCGGGAGGGAGTTGGATTGTGTGCAATCAATGACACTGGGCGAGACTCACGCGACCTAGGGTCGTTAAGACATTGAGGGGGACTTCTTTGTTGACTCGAAGTCATGTATTTCCCCGTCTTACACTTGGGAAAAGTGGAGGTAGAGTTTACGTACCGAGATTGTCAAATAGGTCGAACACCGTAAACGTGAGTAAATCGAGATCGAACACATATTTGTAAACATGTTAATCTCTGGGCAATTCTTTACCCTAAAACATATTAGTATATTAATGTAGTTAATTTAGGTTATATTAGTATTAATTTAATTAATCAAATACATTTGTTTTTTGCCTAGATAAAGTTAGGTCACGACAAACGCGATATTCGATAGTAACGACACCAATTCTTGTGGATACGATAACCCGATCTTAACGATCACACTATACTAAAACTTAGACCTCATATACTTGCGAGTAGTCATATAAGCGAAGGATAGTAGAATCCTTTCAGCGTACAAGTAGCAAATGGAGAACCCTTGATTTTGGCATCGATGGCAGTTGCTTCGGTGGTGGTAGAAGAAGGTGGTGGAGAGAGAGAGAGATAATGGTTTGGTAAAGAGGAGGGAGATAAGGAGAAAGAAAGCTTCAACCATGAATAAGAGGAGAGAAAAAAAGGTAAAAAAAAAAAAATTAATTTTTTTTTTTTACTATTTTGCCCTCTAATTCTGTTAGTTTGGATGAAATTTCTAATAGAAAGACCTTTTAAAATTGTGTTCATATGTAGAGGGTTTAAAATGAATCGCATAAACTTAGGAGGACTACTTAGAATATGTCAATAGTTAGAAGGCTTAAAATGTATTTTGCCCTATATTATTTTGCAATGTCACAACATGCATACTTTCCTAATTTGTCCAATTCATTTAAAGAAATTCCAATTTGACAATCCCTTAAATTCTATGAAAATAAGAATAAAGATCACATAAATGCATTTTGTCAAAATTAATTCCTAATTTTATTTTATTTGAGAAATCAAATCGTCGGTAAAAAAATCTTTTGTTCAATATATTGAATCATTGAATTCACCCTAAGGCTTGTGAGAATTAATTCTTATTAAACAATTTTTTTTTAATTATTATTACTTTATTTTTATTTCACAAAAAAAAAAAAAAAAAAAAAAAAAAAAAAAAAAAACTTAGGTATAGCAACAACTTAAAAAAAAAATAGTAAAAAAAAAAAATTAAAAAAAAGTATCCTCATCTCACGCTCAAAGGCTAAGCCTCAAAGAAAAGCCTCGTCCCGGCGTGTTCATCGAATCATCCGATGATTCTAACGAAAATTAAACTTGCAAAAATTTAAATTGCGATAATAAAAAAAATCAATGAAAGGAATTAAAGGATAAGAAATATAGCTGCCCTGGCAAAGATCACCGACGCGCGATTTTTATTCTCTTAAAGATGGCTTAGCGAATAGGCTTTTGTTGAGAATCGCTCCCTAGGAGGGTTTCTCTCTAAATTTTGGAGTATTTAATCAGTGAGGGGGAGGGTCTTATTTATAGGAAAACATGTGGAATGAAAAAAATCATAAAAACTAGCCCTGGTCGCCAAATCCTAACCCTAATTTGATCACGAAGAAGAAAAATCCATTAGGAAGATATTTTCATGTTGATGCGGATATGTGGCAGCCCAAGGAGCTGCTAGTGTCCATTGTTTTTTTTTTTTTTTTTTGACTTTTTCATTGATCTCCTGGGCCCTCTTTCATACTTCCCTATCTCTCCCTGACTTTTCTCTCTCTCCGCATAATTGGTAGTGTTTTATTGCTACAAACCGCAAGTGTACAGATCAAGTTTTAATAGTATAGGGTGAGTAGATTATCGTATCCACATGGATTGATTTAAATCATTGCTAACTACCATGACTATCGTAACCCAACTTTATTTAAGCATCCAAATTTAAGCTATATAAAAATAAAAATAAAACAAATATAAAATCAAAAGAAAAATAAAATATGGGCTTCCTATGCACAATTATTCTAGGAGCTTGTTTTCATCTTGTTATTCCCATGTCATCCTATTAAGCAATTATTAGTCAATTCCATTCATTTAATAATTAAGGTCACTCGTGCACACTTACTAACTCTCTTGAGTGTCAAGTGAGTAATTATGTAAACACTTCAAAATCGATATCCCTATCAAGTGTTAAGGTGAGAACACTCGTTATGTCTAACCTTATAGATTACCTAAACTTTAATGATCTCCCGACCTACTAAAGCTTAAGTTGTGCTAAACCTAAGTCCAAAACCCGAATTACATCTCCCGAGTGTCAAATCCCAAGTTTCTCAAATCAACCAAGATATCATATAGAAGCATTAATAAGGCAAACAAAATTGAATATAAATCTTAGTTGATAAATCTAGAACTTGATCATCTCCCGGTCTCACAAGATCTAAATTCTCAACTCGATTATCTAGGTGTTGGTCTCTTCTCGGACTCACAACAACCTAAACTATGCACTCTCAACTCCTATCACAAACTCAATCTCTCTTTCGAGTATAAAATTCACAAGCTAAAATCATCTAACTCATTGGCCACATGAATCAAAAGCATTAAACAAAGAGAGGCATAAATTAATTAAAATTGAATTCAACTAACAATTAACACAATATTTCAAACATGGTTCTAACGAGACTACATCAAACACTAGAAATAAATTCTAGCTCAACATAGAAAAATCCATGGCTAATCCTTTTAATAAATCCATAAATGCAAACATGTTCAACACAATATTGATAAATAAAAAATTTAATAATAATTAGGGTGAGAGAAAGGAAGAGAAAACGCTTTTTGTAGGGATGAGCTTCAAGTCTTTAAATCTTCAACTCTAAGCCTTCTCTCTAGTAATTGTGGTGTCTCCAATGGTGTTTGTTTTCCCCAAAATCTCCACCAATGGTGTTTTTCTCCCCCAATTCTCCACCTTAGGGTTTAAGGCATAAGGTAGTATAAATAGGGTTCTAAAATTCGGATTTTTTGGCCATCAACGTGAAGGGGTGCACTGTAGGGCTACAACGCACTTCCCAAGATGGCAACACGCTCGGTTTGTATTTTGGCCATACCTTTTTCGTTCAAACTCCAATTAAGGTAATTAAAGATGATATGAAAAGATCAAAAAGAGAGACACTACATTTATGTTTTGAGTTTTTCTATAATCAAATTTCATTAGGGTCAAAATCGTGCTTGAAGCTGTTTCACCTGCACTCATTTTGCCATATTTTCAACTTTTCTCCTTAATTATTTATGATTTCTACAAAACAACACAAAAATACATTAAATTAACAAAAATGCTTGAAAACTCACAAATATTTGAACTCAAAGGTACTTGATTTGTTGGTAAATAACCTCCTTATCAAATACACCCAAACTCAAACAAAAGAAAAGAAAATTGAAGAAAACACAAATCAAGTACAAAGCAATGAACCATAAAGTGTGAGTTTCATATCGATTCAATAACTCGTGCAATTATCGCCAAAGCCACTAAATGATCTAAGCTCAAAGAAAATGCACACTTTGAGATTATCTAGAATTTCAACTTCAAGCATTAAATTCAAGCCACTCAAGACTCTCGATGTGTAAGTGTGTGCACAATCATTGTCACCCAATCAAACAAGCATCGAATATATTTATGTGCTAAGGAGACAATAAATGATCTCTAGATGGTGAAATTAAGAACAAGCATAAGCTCATTTTTATGTCACTCTCCACTAGTTATGTATAGGTTCATATGTCATTGGAGATCAAAAGAACTTTGGGGGTTGTAATGTATGGCTAGGTTAGAAGGTAGATAAGAATGTCATTTTTGGGCTTAAATTACCCTAGGTATGTATCACAACTCATAGATCTTGCAATATTTCCAAGAAATATTTTCACCAACTCTCCTCCCAAGAAGCGCTTGATTTAACATCACTAGCTAGACTCAATTATGAACTGAACTATGTATCAACAAGGGAGATACTCTCCACAACTCGTTCTTCACCTTTATAGTAATGCTTAATCCTTTGCCCATTAACTCGAAAAATGCATCCATTATCTCCTTCAAATCCAACCACGCCAAATAGGAAAACTTTCTTAGTCTTAAATAGCCCGGACCACTAAGACTTTAACTTTTCAGGGAAGAGTCGCAACCAAGAGTTGAAAAGTAGTACTTGTTGTCTCGTAATGAACTCTCTTCTTACAATGTGTTTGGAATGCCATTTCTTGGTCCTCTCCTTGTAGAGCCGGGCATTTTCATATGCCTCCTGTCGAAATTCTTCTAACTCATTGAATTGTAGAAGTCTTTGCTCCCCCGAAGCCTTGAAATCGAAGTTGAGCTTCTTAATTGCCCAAAACGTGCGGTGATACAACTCCATCGGTAAGTGACACGCCTTTCCAAATACCAATTGATATGGATATATTCTAATCGGTGTTTTGAAAGTCGCGAGGTAGGCCCACAAAGCAATGTCAAGTTTCACCGCCCAATCTTTCCGGTTTGTGTAAACTGTCTTCTCAAGAATTTGTTTAACTTCTCGAATAGAGACTTCGACTTTCCCGTTAGTTTGAGGATGGTAGGCTAGTGCTACTTTGTGCCTTACTCCATACTCGATCAAAAGAGTGTTGAAAACCTTGTTACAAAAATTAGTTCCTTAATCGCTAATGATGGCCCGAGGAGTCCCAAACCTCGTGAAAATGTTATTTTGAAGAAACTTATATACCACCTTTGCATCATTGGTTGGTGTGGCAACGACTTCCACCCATTTTGACACATAATCCATTGCCAAAAAAATATACTCTTGACCAAATAAAGGAGGGAACAATCCTATGAAGTCGATTCCTCATACATCGAAGATTTCCAACTCGAGAATATTCGTCAAAGGCAACTCATGCCACCTAGAAATATCACCAACCCTTTGGTACCAATCACAAGTCTTCACAAAACTATAAGAATCTCAGAAAAGAGTCGGCCAATAGAGACCTGATTGAAATACCTTCATGACTGTTCTAGTTGCACCAAAATGTTCTCCATAAGGCAATGAATGACAATGATAGAGGATATTCTAGATCTCTTCTTTAGGAACACATCTCTAAATGACTTGATCAGAGCACCTTTTAAACAAAATGAGATCATCCCACAGATAATTCTTCATATCATCCAAAAACTTCTTCTTTTGAAGGCTAGATAAGTTTAGGGGCAATACATTACAAGCAAGATAATCGATAATATTTGATAACCGAGGAAGTTTTACCTCAACTTTGAAAAGCTGCTCATTCGGGAAAACTTCTGTGATGCTCGAGTGACCACCACTATCTTCAAGCTTGAGTCTTAACAGATGATCCGCAATAACATTCTCACTGTCCTTCTTATTGCGAATCTCCACATTAAACTCTTGAAGTAAGAGAATCCATCGAATTAAATGAGGCTTTGCATAATTTTTCATGAACAAGTAACGGATAGCTGCATTATCCATATAGATAATTACCTTAGACCCAATGACGTACGACCGAAACTTGTCATAAGCATAAACCACCGCCAACATCTTTTTTTCTGTAGTGTTGTAGTTCTCTTATGCATCATTAAGAGTTTTACTTGCATAATAGATGACCCAGAAAATCTTCTCTTTTCGCTAGCCTAAGACTGCTCCAATCACACGGTCACTGGCATCACACATAATCTTAAATGGCTCATTCCAATTGGGTACAACCATAATCAGAGCCGAAACTAATTTTTCCTTCATCATATTGTAAGCCTTCAAACAAGAATCATTTAACTTGAACAGATCATCTTTCTCAAGTAAATTACACAAGGGCTTCACAATCTTCGAAAAATCTTTTATGAATCTTCGGTAGAAACCAACATGGCCTAGAAAACTCCAAATCCCCTTAAAATTAGTTGGTGGAGGAAGCTTATCAATCGTGGCTATCTTGGCTTGATCCACTTCTATTCCTTTAGACGACACCCGATGGCCTAAAACAATTCCTTCCCACACTATGAAGTGACATTTCTCTCAGTTCAAAACTAAATTATTCTCTTCACACCTCTCATACTCAAGTGACAAGTTATGGAGGCAATGATCAAAAGAAGACCCAACATACACATTTGAAACGTGGAGGGAGCATTACAGAGATCCAAGGGCATTCTTGGGAAAGCGAACGTACCAAATAGGCATGTTGAAGTGTCATTTTCTTAATCCTCCGGTACAATAGCTATTTAATTATTGTTGGAATACTTATCAAGGAAACAATAGTAGTCATAACCGGCCAATCGATCTATCATTTGGTCAATGAAAGGAAGGGGAATATCATAATTCTTTGTGGCCTTGTTCAACTTCCGATAATCTATGCATACACGCAACCCTGTGATAGTCTGAGAGGGAATTAGCTCATTGTTTTCATTTTTAACCATTGTCATCCCTCATTTCTTTGGTACCACTTGCACGGGGCTCACTCACGCACTGTCCGAAATTATATAAATGATCCCGACATTCAATAGATTGAGAACTTCGGCTCGAAAAACTTCTTTCATTGCCGGGTTAAGCCTTCGTTGGTGCTTAATTGAGGGCTTATAATAGTCTTCCATAAGAATATTGTGCATACAAATGGTTGGGCTTATCCCCTTGATGTCGACAATGGACCAAGCAAAAACGGATTTGTACTTTTTCAACATAAGGAGTACCTTATCTTCTTCTTTTTAACTCAATGATTACGAAATGATCACTGCATTGGTAGAGTTCTCCCCCAAAAAGGCATACCTAAGGTTCTCGGGTAATTGTTTAAAAACTAACCTGCCTTGATGTAAATTTGAAGAGTCAGATGAACCCTTATGCTCCTCAGTAATATCCACTTGAGACACATTAACCGCTTCACTAGGCAAAATTTCGAGAGCTAGAACATAATCCATAACACTGTCTTCCTTGGTATATCATTCCTTAGCAAATCTATCATAGATAAGGAATTAGTGAGGACCATGATTCACAATCTCTTAAATGAACTCTTTAACACAAGAGTCTACCATGTATACATGATTATACATAAAATATTCTTTTAGAAACCTCATGGTCTTGAAGATGTTTAACTTAACTTCCTCTTCATTGACCCTTAGAGTTAGATTCCCACTATGCACATCAATCAAAGCTATTCATGTTGTAAGAAAAGGCCTCCCAAGTATAACGGGAATTTCTCGGTCTTCTTCCATATCCAACACAACAAAATCAACCAGAAAAATAAATTTATCTACCTTTACAAGCACATCTTTAATAACACCCCTTGGATAAATAAGAGAACAATCCGCCATTTGCAAGGAAATTGTAGTGGGCTTTACTTTTCCAATCCCTAGCTTCCAAAAAATAGATAAAGGCATTAGATTGATACTAGCTCCAAGGTCGCATAATGCCTTCTCAAAATTAGAACTCCCAATGGTGCATGGGATGGTGAACCTTTCGGGATCTTTCAATTTTACGGTAATTTACGTCGAAGAATCACACTATATTCTTTCGTGAGCTTGATGATTTCGTATTCCTCTAACTTTTTATTCTTGGCCATGATGTCCTTAAAAAATTTCCTATATTTTGGCATTTTCTCTAATGCATCCGCGAAAGGAATATTGATGTGGATTCTCTTGAAAATCTCAAGAAACTTAGCAAATTGGCTGTCCAACTTTTTCTTCAGAAACCGTTGTGGGTACGGTAATGGTGGAGTGATAATAGGAGGGTTGTCTAGGAATGAGATGGAATCAAGAATTTCCTTGGGAACTTCCTTTTGCTTCTCATCCATAATAGCCTCATTTTCACAACTAACTTCATTCTTGGACTTATCTTCCTATGGCTTTGTTGTTTCAACTTCCTTCCCACTTCTCAAATTGATAGCCTTACTCCTTGATGGAGCTAGCAAGTTGTTCGATTTGCATCTCGAGGGACTTCGTGGTAGCATTGATATTAGTGCAATGCGTCTCAATGTTGTTAAGACGAGCCTCATGCTTATTGAGACGACTATGAGATTTCCTTATGTTACCCTGAGTTTTCCTCATGAATGCAGTCAAGATGTCTTCGAATGGTGATTTATTTCTATCCACCTATTGTTGTTGTGAAGGATTACTCGGTTGTTGTGGAGGAAGGCCCTGTTGTTGCGAAGGATAACTAGGAGGAGCTTGCAAGACATTATAGGTATTTGCATAAGAAAAACTTTCATGGTTCTAAATACCAGGATGATAATGAACTGGGATGTTATTAGCAGGCCTAAAGGTATAAGCCCGGTTGTTGATGAAATGACATTCCTCAAATTCATTATCATTTCTTGGTTAGGAAGCACTAGCTATATGCTCTATCTCTATACTTGATAAGGCGTCCTTGGTGGTGAAAGTAGCAATTTGTTCTGTGAGCTTTGAAACTTGGGCCGATAAGGTAGCTAGAGGATCTACCTATTGAATATCGGATACCTTTCATCCCATATTGTGTTCATTGGGCCATTGAAAATTATTAGCCTCCATCTCCTCCAATAACACTTGAGTTTCCTTAGACGTTTTAGATAGCAAAGAACCCTTTGATGCGGCATCCACTATCATTCTAGTTTGTCCATCCAACCCATTATAAAAGAGTTGGATTTGAAATAGATCTTGATACCTGTGTTGGGGACATATTCTCAATAAATCCTTATACTACTCCCATACCTCAAAAAGTGGCTCATAATCCTTTTGGCAAAATTAAGCGATTTTGCCTCTCAGTTGTGAAGTCTTCGATGGGGGAAAGAACTTAGTGAGGAACTTCTGGGCTAGTTGCTGCCAAGTAGAGACACTCCCTATTTATATAGATAGGAGCTAATCTCTAGCTTGGTCTCGAAGAGAGAATGGGAATAACCTTAGTCGAATGACATCCTCCGTAACTCCATTAATCTTTGCGGTGTCGTATATCTCCAAGAAAGTCGCCAAATGGACATTAGGATCTTCATGTAGAAGCCTGCTATATTGGTTTTGTTGTACCATGTTGATCAGGGCGGGCTTCAACTCAAAATTGTTGGCGTGGATTGGTTGCCTTTTAATCTTAAAGTAATTATCATTCATAATGGGTTTAAAATAATCCCAAAAGACCGTTGTTGTTGTTGTGGTGGTGTTTGAGATATCGGCGGTTGTTGCAGTAGAGGATTATTACCACCGTTGGCCATTTCCTGAGCTTGGTCTCTCCTTAATCTCCTCAGTGTACGTTCAACGTCAGGATCAAGAGGAAGAACTTTCAAGCTACGACTTTGTCGCATAAACTGTCAACCACCACAACCAAGGAAAAAGATTAAACAAAATTAAAAAAAAAAAAAAAAGGTTCTAAATTAAGATCTAGTCACTTAGTAGCAATATCAACTTAATTTCTAACTTTCAATCCCCGGTAACGGCGCCAAAAACTTCTTAGCATTCTTTATTGCTACAGACCGCAAGTGTACTGGTTAGGTATTAATAGTATAGGGTAAGTAGATTATCGTATCCACAGGGATTGGTTTAAATCATTGCTAACTACCACGACTATCGTAACCCAACTTTATTTAGGCGTCTAAATTTAAGGTATATAAAAATAAAACTAAAACAAATACAAAATCAAAAGCAAAATAAAATATGGACTTTCTATGCACAATTGTTCTAGGAGCTTGATTTCATCTCGTTATTTCCATGTCATCCTATTAAGTAATTATTAATCAATTCCATTCATTCAATAATTAAGGTCACTCGTGCATACTCACTACCTCTCTCGAGTGTCAAGTGAATGACTATGCAAACACTTCAAAAATGATATCCCTATATAGTGTTGAGGTGAGAACACTCATTATGCCCGACCTTATAGATTACCTAAGCTTTAATGATCTCTCGACCTATTGAAACTTAAGTTGTGCTTAACCTAAGTCCAAAACCCGAAATTACCTCTGCCGAGTGTTAAATCCCAAGTTTCTCAAATCAACCAAGATATCATATAGAAGCATAAATTGGAAGCATTAATAAGGCAAACATAGTTGAATATAAATCCTAGTTGATAAATCTTGAGCATGATCATCTCCCGGTCTCCTAAGATCTAAATTCCCAACTCGATTATCTAAGTGTTGGTCTCATCTCGGACTCACAATAACCTAAATTATACACTCTCAATTCTGGATGCAAACTCAACATCTATCAAGGATAAAATTCACAAGTTAAAAATCATCTAACTCATTGGCCACATAAATCAAAAGCATTAAACATAGAGAGACATAAATTAATTAAAATGGAATTCAACTAACAATTAACAAAATACTTCAAACATAGTTCAAACAAGACTAGATCAAGCCCTAGAAATAAATTTTAGATAAACATAGGAAACTCCATGGCTAATTCTTTCAAGAAATCCATAAATGCAAACATGTTCAACATAATATCCACAAATACGAAATTCAATAAGGATTAGGGTGAGAGAAAGGAAGAGATAACCTTCTTTTTTTTTGTAGGGATGACCTTCAAGTCTTTAAATTTTCAATAATCTTCAACTCCATGCCCTATCTCTAGGAATTTTGGTGCCTCCAATGGTGTTTTTTTTCTCCAGAATATCCACCAATGGTGTTTTTCTCCCCCAATTCACTACTCTAGGGTTTGAGGCATAAGGTGGTATAAATATGGCCCCCAAATTAGAGTTTTTCGACCATCAGCGTCGTGTTGTAGCAGGCTTTAGGCACACCATAGTGCACATCTGGGTCATGGACATTAACAAATTGGTGGGCGCTACAGCGTGCCTTCGAGGATGGAAACGCGTTGGATTCATATTTTGTCCATAACTTTCCCGTCGGAACTTCGATTGAGGTGATTCAAGATGCTATGGAAAGCTTAAAAAGAGTAATACAAATTTTATATTTTGAGTGTTTCTAGAATCAGATTGCATCATAGTCAAAATCAGTCTTGAACTTTCTATACTTGTACTCATTTTTCCATATATTCACATTTTTTCCCAATTATTTATGATTCTTACAAACCAACCCCAAAATACATTAAACTAACAAAAATGCTTGAAAACTCAAAAATATTTGAACTCAAAAGTACTTGATTTGTTGGTAAATAATCTTTTCATCAATAACCTCTTCTCTTCTCTCACAGTTGACAAGGCGGGCCCCACGCAATTCTTTTTTTTTTTTTTTTTCTCTCTTTCACACCTTTATCTCTCTCTCTCCCCCCCTCTCTCTCTCTCTCTCCCTCTCTCTCTCTCTTTCTCTCCTACTCAGCCAAAAAGGATAGTGGGCCCTCCCATCTTTTCTTCATTCTCTCTCTTTCTCTCTCTTGCTCACCATTTCTCTCACCGCCTACTCTTTCTTTCTATCTCTTTCTTTCTTTCTCACTCACCGCATCCCCCTCTCCCTCGGTGATCATGTGGGGCCCGCTGCCCCTTCTTCTTCTCTTTCTCTTTCTCTATCTTCTATCGCTCATTCTCTCACTCTTTCCCTCTCCGTCGAATTTTTCTCTTTCTTTCTCTCTTCGACTTTCTCTTATTTCCATTTACTCTCCCCTTTTCTTTTTTTCTACTTTTCACCCGTTTTCTTTATTTTGATTTCCCCTCCATTTTTTTTTTCTTTTTCTTTATTTTCTATTTTTTCTGAAAATAAAACAAAATAAAAATAAAGCAAAAAATATTTTTGTGGGACGGTCAAAATGTCGTGTCTACAACTATCTCTCTTTGTTATGGAAGTTTTATTTGCTTGACAAAGATAAAAGACCATGTCATTTTGATCGTCCAACTTTCTTAATTTTTCAAAACATTGCTTTGACAACAGAAAAAAATAAAACATGAAAAATGACTCATGACGAATAAGTGTCTGTTTAGATGATCGTTTAGAGTAATAAAAAATGACTCATAACGATACTCATAACAAATATATGTTCGTTGAGAGGATCGTTTAGAGTAATGATAAAATAACTCATGACGATACTCATGACGAACAAGTGTTTCTTAGAGGATTGTTTTGAATAATGACAAAATGGTTCATGATGATACCCATGACGAACAAGTGTCCGTTTAGAGTAATAAAAAAATGAATCATGATGATACTCATGTTGAGCAAGGGTTCGTTTAGAGGATCATTTATAGTAATGACAAAATGACTCATGACAATACTCATGACGAACAAGTGTTCGTTTATAATAATGAAAAAAATGACCTATGACGATACTTATGATGAACAAGTATCTATTTAGAGGATCATTTTGAGTAATGAAAATGACACTCATACCCCAGCCATCTTGGCTGGGGGACAAAAGAAACTCCAGAGGTATATAATATGCTCTAACTTGTTGCTGGGCAAAAAGGAGAGATAAAAGATATAAAATGTGCCCTAGCTTGCAGCTAGGGTTGACTCTCAAATAACCGAACCTTTATAGTTCGCCTACATACCTTAGCATTACGCCGAGGATCAGGTTTAGCATAGTTCATTGGATGCGCTTTTCAAAGAAAAGCGCATACCTGGATGCTCATTTAGAGTTTTTGAATTTTCAGCAACAAGAATTTCTAATTTGAGTTGGTAGGAAAGTGAGAGGACCCAGTGATAAGGCAAACCATGCTCCTGACCTTTTTGAGATACCTATAAGTAGACATGAAAACACTTCTAAAACAAAATTTTAGTTTAAAAAAATTGACACATTTGATGACTCGCAATTCCGTTCCCCCACTTTTGACCT
Organism: Eucommia ulmoides; assembly: GCA_016647705.1. Taxonomy (NCBI): domain Eukaryota; kingdom Viridiplantae; phylum Streptophyta; class Magnoliopsida; order Garryales; family Eucommiaceae; genus Eucommia; species Eucommia ulmoides. The sequence goes on from CM028326.1 coordinate 47,627,495, forward strand.
TAATCGCTCGGCTGATGGCATTTGCATTAAAGTGACATCTGAAGAATTTTTCATCTTATCATTCTTTTAATTCTAGAGGTGAACCTTGTAGATGTTTTCTCTGGGTTATTAGTAGGGTCGATATCGAACGATATCTCCGTCAACTTTATTTTCGTACGCCTACTGATTCTCATTTCTTCTTTTCTGCTAGGTGTCTTCAATATTAGAGGGATCATGTACTTTTGCTTACTTCATATTTCTTAAATCTTGCAAAACAGATTTAGCCAAAATAAGAAAAAAATATATATAAAACCTTACTAACACAAGTATCTTTATCACCAGATATGATTGCTACGAGATTTAAAGTTTGATTGTCAGACAAGTATGATTTCAATGTGAGCCATACCCATTGTTCCTTTCCACAGATTCAAACTCATTCCAAATCGATCAAGTTTCGAACACGAAAATCAACCTTAGTGGTATTCTTGAAAAAGGACCCTCGGTGATCTACCTATCCTATTTCTTTATAAATTTTTTTACCATTTTTTTGTACCAGCGCTTTTCGCATGGTCAGTGGTTTGGTATCTTGCTACGATCCCATAATTCTTTGCATGGTGCTCTTTTAAGTTTTCACCACGTTCCGACTGCACTTATTTTATTTTCCTTTTTTGCCCTCATTACTTGGCGGTTCAGAGTCTGGGATTTTTATTTTTCTATTTTTAAGAGACATATAGCCACAATTGCAACAATTTACTTGGAAAACAAATATCTTTATTAGGAAAAATATTTCTTCACATAATCTGAGTTTGGAGACTCGGGAAATACATCACCATCCATTTCCTGGAGAATCAGGCTCGGAAAAATATTTATTAGGCTTTGTGAACAACAAAAGGACCTTCTCAATTTGGGGCAAATTTGCCATTGGCTTCATCTTGGAAAGGAAAAATTTTCTTCAATACCAATTCACTGGCCCTGAAGACCCTGGGGCGGACCCTCTTATCATGAACTCTGGAAATTATCTGTTAGTAACATTGTCTGTGGTATATCTTTGTCAGCCTCTTTTCATTGATTAAGCAAAATTGGTCCAACCTCTGCTGCACCCATTCAATTTTAACGAGCTTGACCTCCAGGAGCACTTGTAGAGATGAAATTTCTACCTTGGCCGATATTATCGCTTCCGTTCCATTGGCCAGAAAGTAAGTGGTTGCCCTTGTTGAAGTTTGTACTGAAGTCTGGTAAGCCATCAAAGCATACGACAACATATCATCCCATTCTTTATAGTTATCGATCATCTTCCAAAGGATTGTTTTTTATAATTTTATTGGCGCTTCTAATGCTCCATTTATCTTTAAATGATAAGGTGTTGAGTTTCTATGCTCAATTTTGAATTGCTAACATATTTCTTATATTTTTGAAAGATTTTTGGCGTTATCAGTTCTTAGTTCTTGTGGCAAACCATATCTCGACATGATATTTTCTTTAATGAACTGAGCTACAATCATTTGAGTCACTAGGGCCAGAGAGACAACCTCCATCCACTTAGTAAAGTAATCAATCGCCACTAGGATGAAGTGATAACCACTCGGTGCCTTAGGAGTGATTTCTCCAATGACGTCTGTACCCCGCATTGAGAAGGGCTATAGGGCCGCCAAACAATGAAGTTGCGAAGGTGAGACATAATCATTTTCTATCGTCAACCAAAAATGTGCAGTTCTCAGAATCTTTCGCGAGCATGAAACCGCTCATGTGAGGTCCACAAATGCCACCATGGACTTTTTCATCAACTGGATGGCCTCTTCAGCTCCAACACATCCTAATAAACCCATGTTAGGGGAAAGCTCATACAAACTCTCCCCACTTAGGAAGAATTGGCGTGCTAATCTCGAGAGGGTCTTCCGATCAACGCTTGATGCTCCCTCTGGGTACTCCCGATTCTTCAGAAAGTTCTTTATATCGTAGTACCAAGGACCTTTGGCAGATTCGGCTTTAAACACTAGCAACTCTTTGAATTTCAAATCGATGGCCAATTGGAGCCCCAAAATACAAGTTTCGTACTTGGATCAATTATTGGTGCTTTGAAACTTCAATTTAGAAGCCACAGGATAATGTTGCTTGTTAGGAGAAATAAGAACGACTCCGATGCCGGCTCCTTGAGAGTTCATGACACTATTAAAATACATTTACCAATATTTCCTCACCTTCTTCCTCCACCGTATGAATCAACTCGTCAGGAAATAGTGTCTCAAGAGGCTGGTAATATGTTTGGGCTAGATAACTAGCCAATTGATCCACTATCGCTTGACCCTTCACTGATTTTTGGTTCTTGTAGACGATGTCAAATTCTGTCAATAATATATGCCATTTTGCAACGTTTCTTGATAGAATCGGCTTCTCGAATATACACTTTAATGGATCCATCCTAGTTATCAAATAGGTAGTTAACGGGAGCATATAATGGCGCAATATCTGAGTGGACCAGGCCAATGCACAACAAGTTCTCTCAAGTAAGGTGTAGTTTTTCTCATACTTCATAAAATGCTTATTGAGGTAGTAGATGGATTATTCTTTCTTTTCAGATTCATCGAGATGTTCAAGAATGGCTCCATGGAGGAGTCAAGAACCAACAAATACAACAAAAACAAAACTCTTTCTCGAGGTGGCACCAAAATTAGAGGGGTTGGTCAAATAGACTTTAATCTTCCCTATAGCATTCTGACAATTAGTATTCCATTACCCGTCATTTTTCTTTTGAAGCAGCTTGAAGATTGGATCATAAGTGGCAATGAGCTGGAAGATGAACCGAGCTATAAAATTCAATTAGCCTAGAAAATCTCAGATCTCTTTTTCATTTTTCAATGGCGGCATCTCAGGAATGGCCTTTGTCTTTACAGGATCAATCTCGATTCTATAGAGATTTACCATGAAACCAAGAAGCTTTTTCAAGGTTACCCCAAAAGCACATTTTGTCAGGTTGAGTTTAAGTTGGTACTTATGAAGTTTGTCGAATATCTTTTTCAAAATGGCAAAGATGGTCCTCGTTTTCCTGAGATTTAATGATCATGTCATCAACATACACCTATATCTCCTTGTGCATCATATCATGAAAGAGGTTTGTTATCACTTTTTGATACGTTGTCCTGACAGTTTTGAGACCGAAATGGATCGCCCTATAACATAAGACTCCCCACGGTGTGGTGAAGACTGTCTTTTCTTATTTATTCTTATATATAAAAATCTTATTATAGCCGGAGAATCCATCGACAAAGGAATAGAGCTTTTGCCTATGGTATTATCGATGATGATATGAATGTTTGGTAGTAGAAAATTGTCTTTCGAACTTGCTCAATTGAGATCATGATAATCCACGCAGACTCTAATTTTTCCCGAGGATTTTGGCACTGGAATGACATTAGAGATCCATTCACTACAGTTATAGACTATGATGATTCATGCATTGAACTACTTCACAATTTTCTCTTTGACTTCGAGGCTGATAGCGAGCCTCAACTTCCTCAACTTTTGCTTGACTGGTACACTCCCAAACTTTAGCGTCAACTATGGGTCATGATACTTTTGTCTAGCCCCACCATGTCATCATAAGACCAGGCAAAGATATCTTGGTAAGTAACCAAGAGTCTCGTTAATTTTTTATTCTCTAGAGCAGTGAGAGTGACGCACCCTGGATTTTGATTGCGAAGGAAGTAGAGTATGGGAAAAAGAAGAAATGAGTTTCATTTCTCCCTCTCGAATTCATCCAAATCCATTCAGTTTGAAAATGGTTTTTCAAGGGCTTTTCTGGGCGTTAGTTTTGAAAAACTTCTTGGGCTTGTCAGGACCCAATTTGTTGTCGTTGGCTTCGATGTTGTTATTGACATTTTGTTGGAAGACATCGTGGCCATCCTGGACACAGGTGTTTCCATGAGAATCTACTATCTTGGATGGATATTTACATATGATGCACTAGTCATCGATGCTCTTCTCTCACTCTCAAAATTAGACATTTTTTAGCGATTTTTCATTTGGGGGTCCAGAGAGAGAGATGCACCGGTTGTCAAGCTCGACCCAAATTTTCGACGAGCTCTTTACCTACTCATCATCATCTCAGAATTATATAATGAACCCAGACCCTCACCAATTGACAACGTTCAACCCCCAATCTTACCTAGCGAAGAGAGAGAAGAGTTATCCCAGGTCTATGTACACCGCCGTCCATTTCATCCCAATTGCTTGTTCTTTGTGCAATCGTCGTCTATTATTACTCAACCCCAGGTAATAATTCATAAATAAATAGTTACATATCTTCAATTTCACTCATCCTCCTTATTCATTCTGTGTTTTATCATCATATAATTATAACCTCGTTCCTGGAAAAAATAAAAAAATAAAAAAATTCCCAATTCATCCCAGAATTAATCTCAGAAATTGTTTAGATCAGCGACGGAGGAGGTGGTGGGTTAGACGATAGTCGCGGCGATGAAAGTGATTACATCCCACAGAGCATCCTCAAACGAGCTTCCTTCGACAACCACGATGATGTTTCCACTCTTCGACGACGACGACGACGACGGTGATGTTTCCACACTTTCTCTTCCGACGACCTTCAACGCCTCTAACGATTACTCTTCGTCTCTCTCTCTCTAATGATGAAACTCAACAGCTCCAATGGAGTCTCACTCTCCAAGAGGGTAATTCGGTAATTTTACTTAGAATTATTTTTAATTGTATAAAAAGGGGGGAGTATTTATATCTTTTTATCTTAAAATTTTGGTCAAGGGGGGTGATTGGTATTTGCACAAGGATAGGAGAGGTATCTAGTATAGTGCAAAAGGACAGGATAGGTAAATGGCATTAACCCATTGTCTAATATGCCCCTTATTAGTCCTAGAAATTCGCTTCTACAATTCCAAAACAATAGATGTATAACTAATGTACATAAGGTAAAATAAAATTTCTCTCTCCAAGATAGTATCCTAATGTAAAAAGGGTTGTTGGGTATCATTCTATCTTAGGTTCACTATATAAGGTTCATGGATTTTCTACTAGCGTATCCTAGAAAAGGTCTGGTTCCTAAATCACCAAACCTACGACGTCCGCCTTGGGAGAACATCTATCATTGGTTGGTGATCCGAGTGAGGCGAGTTTCGAAACCGGTCCCAACAGATAAACTGCTTGGCCTTACTTCTACTGACTTTTCTTTCTAATCCGATAGGGTTTTAAGGCTTAAATCAACATGATGAAATTGCACGACTTCATCCCCTATTGCTGGCCTCCTAATGAGGTTCACAACTTTGAGTTTATCATAATATGCATATGAAATATGGTGCTCTTGCTTGGAGAGATCTTATAGAAAATAAAATGCAAAAATATGAAAATGGTAAATAAACGCGGGAAAATAAAGACATGAAATAGATACAGGAACAATGCAAGGTATAGACCAAGAAACATGCAGGAAATAAAGCATGAAATAAATGCATTTACACACACATATGGATTCTAAATTAAATATGAAGGATTTTGTTTTATAATTATTTTTAGAGAAAAGGGAATTATTATGTTTAAAACTGAAAACATATTTCTTGGACTTTGTTTGAATTTAAAGATAGATTTAAATGCTAATGAGGCTTGACCCTCAAAAGTCCCAAGCTAAGTTGGCAACTAACGCACCTCAGATTTTGTAAACGCAAAAGTGAGAGAAGAGGAAAACGCAATTTGTTTTCCTACCTCTCAAAATCCGTTTATTTTAGAAAAATAGTTTCAGGGGCATTTCTAAGCGCTGGTTTTGAAAATTTTCTTCGGGTCGATATTTGTTTTGGAAAAAGGTAGTTGTCACCTAACATTGAGTTGAATGGTATGTTAGGTCATCTGAATTTTTGATAATAATTTTTTTAACTTAGAAATGGCCCGAGTTTTGATTTGAAAAATAGTTGGTCTTAACCAAAGATTTCTTTAAAGTTCAGGGGGTTAGTTATGCTCAGGTAAAGTGTTAGGCACCCCAAGACTCCCATTCGAAGACATACCTAAGTTTAAATAAATCTTTAAATTCATACTAGTCCAAGTAATTTTCTTTAGTTTTTTGTTAACACAGTAATTCTTATTTTTAATATTTTTGTCTTTTTTATGTTTATTTTATGTAAGAAAATGAGAAAAAAAAAATATTTTAAATAGATAACAATAGATAAAATAGAAAATAAATAAGGAAAAAACTTCCACCTTTTAGATCACCTATTGATTATGGAAGAATCAATAAGTTTGGACCCCAGGAGAATTTTTATTGTTTAGTGGAGGTGGTTTTGGAAAAACTAGTAATCATTTTTAAAGAGGAGAAAAAACGTAAAATGATGTTAAGAGAAAACATTTTATGGGAATGTGGAAAACCATGTATTTTACGTAAAGAAAACATATTAAAAAAAAAAAAAAACAAGAAGAAATTTTTTTTAACAATCTAAACAAAGTATATAAAAATTTTTATTTATTGAAATAACGTAGAAAACCAAAAGATCTCAATAATTTTCTTTTTTGAAAATCTTTTAAAAAAACATTTTTCGTTAAGAAATAAGTTACATATTTAATTTTTTATGACTAATTAAAAAAAAAAGTTTGCAGTAAGAATTAAAATGGTTTTGAAATATACATTTTTGGAAGAATATTTTTAGGGAAATAAAAACATTTTTTTTGAAAAAACTTGAGAGATGATTTTCTTAAAAAATGAATTAAAAAAGGTTCTTGGAAAATAACAACAATTTTTTTTTTTCCAAATAACTTTGTTTAGGAAAACATTAGAATCATTTTTAGAATAATAACCTTTCCTTTGAAAAAAAAAACAATTTGGAAAAGCATTTTTAAAAAAATAAGAACAAGTTAAAAACATATTTTTGTCAAAACAAGTAAACATGATTTTTATTAAAATATATATGTTGATCTATGTGTTTTGATGATGTCAATATATGTATTTTGATGATGTCACAATATGTGTTATGATGATGTCAATATTAGTGATATGATGATGTTACATTAATAATATTAGACACAAATTATATGTTGCAATGTGTTTTGAATGAATCATACCTAGAGTGTATTAACTAATGAGATATCTTAAGTGCAGGTATTAAAATTCAATTATACATTGCGTGTACTAACCATTATGGAATCTTAAGTATGAAATGCATGTATAATCTCGATACGAAGAGCACAAGACTTAGGTAAGATTAATTTTATAATGTTAAGTCTATAGGATATTACTGTTGAAGATATTATAGACTTTGGCTCATTAGGATGCATGCACGCACCGACAGTGTATACATTCATGATATTATGATTCAAACATATTCATTATTTGATTATATCATGATACATGTTGTTGATCCTAAGATTTTGATGAACAATTAAATATTGATGTTTTTTGTGGAACTAACAATTTTATTGAGTGTTTCAATTTATTAGTTCCAATGAAGAGATCATCAGGAAAGTATTGAGAAAAATGCTAAATGGATGCTAAAGACATTAACAAAGATGATGCATGTTAAGAGATCAAAGAATTTGAAGAAGCTAGGAAAAATAACTCAGGTTAAATTTTTAATCTTAATGTATCCCGATTAGGGTCACACACGACACAAAATGTTTTTACAATTATGTGTGTTTTTTATAGGATCCTAATTAGCTAACATATTTGCTCCTATATGTAATTGAAGAAGAAACAATTTATTTAAGAAAGACAATTAATTAAAATTGAATTAAAGGATTTAATGGAGTTAACTGAGAAACAAAATTGGTTAAAAGGGTAAAAACGTCAAAGAAATTTAGTAGAAAATTAATTAAGGAGAGGTGTTCCAGCTCAATCAGTCGACTTACACAAATGAATCGGTCAACCGATGGAATGGAACTGGGAATAAGATTTAGTCCCTGAATTGTTCGGTCGACAGGTAGGTCGACTTATGAAAGTGAGACAAACTCTCTGAATCTTCCAGTCGACAGGTAAGTTAACTTATGGTTAAAATGTGAACTCTCTGAATCGTTAGGTCGATAGGTAAGACTACTTATTAAACTCTCAGAATCGTTTGGTCGACAGATACAAAATGAGCAATCAACTTATGGCGAAGGAATTTTGGTTTGGGTTACGTCCTGAATTAAGCGGTCGACCGATAGGTGTTGGTCTGTCAACCGATGGCCAGTTTCAAGATTTGAGATTTTTATGATTTTGATCCAAAAAATAGTTGTTTTATGATTAAGATATGCGAGATATCTTAGGGATCTGATAGTTTTTGAGCTATTTAGTTAATATTTTAATATCCCTATAGATATGGTTCAAGTATTTTGGATATCTCTCAATTTGGTTCATAAAAATCTTTTTATCTTATCTAATTAAGATTGAGTATAAATATGAGGGACTAAATTGAATATTTTAAAAGATATAATTAAGTGAATTATACTAGGAATGAGTCTTAATGATATAAGGAGGTTATTGGAGTAATTATTTGTCATGAAATATGGGAACTAGCCTTTAGAGGGCTTGTTATAATCCTCTTTAAATAAACCTGCGTTTTTTAGGTTTAAAAAATCCCAATCTATTAATTCCGAAGAACTATTCAGTTCTTATGCTTTTTAAGAGTTATCATACGGAGAGTATTGTGAGAATTTTCTTGAGAATCATTCTTGAGATATTTTGAAGTGAATTATTGTTGATTGCCAACTTGAGGTTTTATTGCTTATCATATTTATTGGTGGATTCCTGGTGAGATTATTCCAAGTTGATTACTATTAATTGATTGTTCACTATTATCATATTCTACTTGGAATTTGATCTTTGAAATTATTTTTCTGTTTTTAAATTGAAAATTATTTTTGAAACAATTTCTTAAGAAAATCTGATTACGTGCGAAATTGTTTGCTACCCATTTTTTTTGTTTAAGATCAGATTTTGAAATTCTCACTGTATTTCTATCACTAGTATTGATACATTAATCGAGTTCAAATTTATCCAAGGTGGGAAAAGCTCTGAGTGGGAAAATCACTTATCAATTTTATAATTGGTGAGTTGAGTGTCGGATTAGATACTATTGGGGGTATCTAATCAAGGGTAGCTGGTTTCAATCTCTTCCGGTAAAGAGATTGAGGTTTTAATCTTTGTCTAGAGTATAAAAAGATTAAGTGTTAATTCTTCCTTGATAGAATTAATTTGAGTGATTTTGTAACGGTTCAATCCTTACCGGGTAAAAGGATATTTGGAGCTTTTTTGTGAGGTTTGATTCTTAGCATAAGTATAAAAGAATTAGGTTAATCTTTAGCCTATGAAAAAGATAGGGTTATTCCTGAGCCTGTGAAAAGGAAGTGTAAATATTGATTATGAGCTTGTGAAAAGAATCATTTTGTAAGTGTATGGTTCCTACCTGGTTAAAGGAATCATAGTGATTAGTGGGTGCGACTCTCCACGGAGCTCAGGGGACTGGATTAACCAATAATAACTTGGTGAACCAGTATACATTTCTGGTGTGCTGCATTCTTTTATTGATTTATTTTTGTGTTGTTTGGTGTGCACCTAATTGATACTTAATTTTCGCTGCTATATAGATAATAATTAATTTAGGGTAAAAATTAATTATTTGATTTTTGAAGTATTTTATTTGAATTAATTTTTATCTACCTAATTCACTCCTCTCTTGGGTAGCTCATTAGGCCAACATATGTGATTGGAATGTCCAACACATGATTATTTGTCAAAATCACATCTTGATCACCATATGCTTAATATGAGAAAGCTTGTTTTTTATGTGATCAAAAGATACATTGCATGCATTGCTTGATATAACATGTTAAAAATATTTATTATACAATAACTGTAAGGCCCAAATCACAATAAGTACATCATTAATAGTTGTATTTTAAAGTATTGGAAAATTTGGGATAAATTTTTGTTAGTAAAAATTAAAATTTAAAGGTGTAGGGGTCAATTTGTAATTTGCAAAATATTAAATTTGAATTTGGGTACCACTAAAGACCTAATGAAAACTGAAGGGGAGAGATAATGTAATTTTGGCAAATGAATTTATAAACATATATATATATATATATATATATATATATATGCCGTCGGTGGAATCCAGAGCAAATCGAAATCACGACGTGGCAGCGTTATGATCAATGAATACCACTTAATCCATGCATATAAATGCATCCGTGCAGGGATCATGATAAAAAACGAGGTAAGTAAATCTGAAAACACAACATTCTAGAGAGAGAGAGGAAGCTTGGCCGGCGGTGATGGGTTCGGAGTGACGGCGTTGTTCCGGCGTGGGCGTGTCGGTCGTCGTTGGTGAGTAGGTGTGTGTGTGTGTTTCTCGTGTGTTCTGTGCAAGTTGACGTTGCGAGGGTATGTGTGGAATCGTCATTTGCTCCTCCGTCGATTTTTATGGGTATACGTGGGTGTGCCGTTCGGCTCTTCTGTTCGGGACAGTGTGTGTGTGTGCATTTCCTGATCGATTGACGGTGACCCCCAACGTTGTGAGGAGGTGGGGTTCGTCGGTTTGGTTTGGTCGGAGGTAAGATTTTGACCGACGAGTGTGTATGTGTGTGTGTGTGTGTGTGTGTTTCGGACGTTCATGTTTGTGTGTGTCTGGGTGCGATTTGCAATCAGCTTGTGTGTGTAGTCTGATACGTGTGTGGGTGATCGTGTCTTGTGGGCGTGGCGTGGACGGCGGTGGCTGTGTGGGTGTCACCGGATGTTCGCCGGCGGTAAGCTTAGAGAGAGAAATGGGTGTGTTTTTCGTTGGCCGAGTGTGGGTCTGTGCATCCGTGTGTGTTGTGTATGTGTTGTATGTAAGAGTGTGTATTTGGTCTGGTGGTGTTGCCGTTCGGTGGTGTGTGTGTAGATCGCCGGAGTTGTCGCCGGAGAGTTAGAGAGAGAGAAAGTGGGTATGTGTGTATGGGCGTGTGGTCGTCTCTGTATGAGTGTTGTGTGTGTGCTGCTGCGATTGTAGGCGAGTGGTTGGTTGTGGGTTGGCCGACAGACGGTGGCAGGGAGGAGTGGAAGAAGTCGGCGGCTGCAACGGAATAGCAAACAGAAACGGAAAGCAGAAATAGGAAACGGGAAAGGAAAAAAAAAAAAAAAAGAATAAAAAATGGGGAATTTGCAGAATTCACCCCAGAAAAATCTAAAACTAATCACGTGGTCGCCAAACGATTTGGAAACAGGTGAAATTTCAATCGATGAATAATTTTCATGAAATTACATTTTATCTACCGTTACAAATCCTAAAATCGTAATAATTTCGTAACGATTAATTAATTTTAATTATGTGGTACATAAAATAGTAACGATTCGGAATATAGGGTCTGCATTGCACGATTAGGATGTTTTAGGTAAGATATTAATTTAGGCTCTGTTACTATTAGGTTCGCAGGCACCGGTATCCCGATAGAGTGTGGTCAGTGAAGGTTTTGGAGAGCGGATAACGAGGTGAGTGTACTGTCTTCTTGCCAAACTATTTTTCTATGTATATGTATGATAAAATATGTAATTATTTAAACGGTATGAATTTATGGATCAAGTAGGATTTGAGTAGGTTTTTAAACTGGATTTTCGAAAAATTTCGATAGTTTTCAAAAAAAAGTTGAAAATGAATTTTTGTTGGACTTGGTGAAATTAGACGGTGTTTTTAAAAGAGAATAGAAAACATCTATTTTTCTAAAAATGCCTAGTTTTCTAAAAATAAAATGCGGAAAAGTGATTTTGATAAAATTAGACGTTTTCTTTAAAAGAAAGTGTGAAATATGATTTTTGGATTTAAAAGTTGGTTTTGAGGAAAAGAGATAGACGTGATGATTTGACGATATTGAGTAGATGATATTTATTGAGTTGTGATTCGATGATACTGTATTTGATTTTGACGATGCCATGATTGTTCTCCCTAAAAGGGGTGTGGATTATATTTCTCCCCGTAAGGAGTGTGGATTCTTCCCATGGGATGTAGATAGTTCTCCCCGTAAGGGATGTGGATTATATTTTTCCCCAACATGGGTGTGGATATTTCGTAGGAAGGCATTCCTACGGATGTTACGGTACCGTTGCAACTCCCGATCGTGAGGTTAAAACGATCACTATGGCTAGCCAGTGTGTGTGTTGTGGTGGAGTGGTGGTTTGAGATGTGGTGTTTTACTTATATTGGGTGATTTATTATTTATTATGGTGATTGGTATGATTTTATACTAGATGGATTTAGATGAAACTTATACTTATTGGTTTATTTTCACTGCTTATATTATGGAGAATTTTACTAGTTACGCGTTGTTTACATACTTACACTTGATCCATTTAGATGTTGTAGAATTATTTATTATTACAAAATATTTTTACTAAGAAGGCAGTACACTCATCGGTAAAATAGCTAGGAGTCGGTCGGTCCCCTACTGGCGCTAGATAGAGTTATGCAGGTCATGCGATAGAGTCATTTGAGAGGAATTTTGAGGTGAGGTGTCAGAGATGAATCTAAGTGTGATTCATGGGATTTAAATTTTGGTTATTCTTATATTTCAGACAGTGTGTCCCTATCAGTTGGAATTATGTATATGTTGTACATATCATTTGTTTGTATATTATCATTACTGTGGTTGTCTAGTCAGTTAGGTGATGTCATGTCGACGTCACGCCGGCCCCAGGGTGACAAGAGTCTGGGGTGGGGTGTGACAATTTTGGTATCAGAGCCTAGGTTATAGGTTCTGTAGACTTGCCAGTGGTTGTGTCAATAGAAGATCATGAGATAGGAAGACATGCCAGTCGTCTAGTCAGTAGGGGACTTTGAGACAGGGTTTCGTTAGATGGTGTCGAGCTAGTGGTAGACCATGAGATAGGGTGATAATAGAGGGGTTCAGCACGCGAGTGATAGTTATTGCATTGCATTAGATAATATATTGGCACCGTGCATGATTAATTATCTTGTTGGCAATTAGTGGGTGCGACGAAGTGTGATACTGCTTGTTGGTGGATTAGGTGATGGTTGGTAGTGGTAATGGGTAGATCGCGATTGTGGGGGGTACCAGTGGTTGGAAATATTAAATTATAGCTAATAAGTAATTTTATTCGTAGTAGTTGACATTGGGAACGTAATATTTTTTTTTATTGTGGTTGAACCAACAGTATAGTAGAGCATACTTATTTCGTCCAATGTTAAGTTATTCATTGAATTGAATCGATTGACAACACTTTATTTATGCAATGACACAACACACTGCGCTACTATTTGAGATACGCGGATTCTATAAAAAATGTGTGGGTATACTCGTGATTTTAGTAGAGAGGGCAGAAAGAGACGACCATTTGGCGGTATGAAATAAAAATCTGATGTAAACAGAAAAAGAAAAATTAAAAAGTTATACGAAATGGGTAAACAGAGTGAAAATTTATAGAGAATGAGGTATGAGCCCGTATTAATAGTAAGTGCGTATGAATATAGTTCATTTCGTATTGGTGATAGGAAATTATCGATACATCTATTACCCTTGAATACTTACTATCTAATGTAATACCGGATATAGAATTGCGGTTCGGCTGTCATGCCACGGTGAATTGTTTTAAGAAGAAAGTGATCTATCGAATCTAAGGCGAGCCAGAACTTGTATTCTCGGGAAACATAATTATCACACCTATCTGTTTGATTTTAGCCTTAGAAGTCAGGAGATTATTGAAGAAAGGATGTCAGGGATACCTCGCGCACGTGATTGACGCCGATAAAAAAAAATTCAGACATCGGATATTTCAGTGGTCAGAGATTTTCTCGACGTATTTTCCAGAAGAATGGCCAGGGTTGCCAGTAGATAGGGGATAGAAGTCATTATCAAGTTGCTTCCAGAACTGCTCCTATATCGATTATCCCTTATCGTATGGCGTCTACCGAGCTGGAAGAATTGAAAGTGCCGTTGTAAGATTTCGTTGCAAGATTTATTATATCGTAGATTTATCAAGCCTAACATCTCCCCAGGGGTAGCCCCAGTTTGTTCGTGAAGAAGAAGGATGGCACGTTCATAATATGTATCGACTATCGGTAGCTGAATAGGGTGACTGTCCGTAATAAATATTTGTTACCTAGGATTGATGACCTGTTGATCATTTCTAGAAGGCTAAAGTGTTTTCCAAGGTAGATCTTCGATCAGGGTATCACCAACTGAAAGTCAGAGACAGTGATGTGGCGAGAATGACGTTCCATACGAGATATAGACACTATGAATTCTTGGTTATGCCCTTCAGATTGACAAATGCTCCTATGACCTTCATGAACTTGATGAATCGGGTATTCCAACTTTATCTAGATCAATTTATTATCATATTCATTGACGATATTTTGATCTATTCCCAAAGCAGAAACGGGCATGCAGAACATTTTCAAATCGTGTTGTAGGCGTGGCGAGAGAAGGGCCTATATGTGAAGTACAATAAATGCGAATTTTGGTTAGATTATTTGGGGTTTTTTTATTTTAGGAGACGGTATTCAGGTAAACCCAAAGGAAATTGAAGTTGTTGTTCAGTGAGAAAGACCAAAAAATGTGACTGAAATTCAAAACTTTTTAGGATTGGCGAGTCAATCTCAACGGTTTGAGCAAGGATTTTCTATTATTACTGCCCGTTGACTCGTTTGACCTGCAAGGAATCCAAATTCGAGTTGACTGACAAAAGCGAATAGAGTTTCCAAAAGTTGAAGAGTAGATTGATATCGGCACCAATACTATCTCTCCCAACATAAGGGGTGGCTTTGTGATTTATAGTGATACGTCCCATCAAGGGCTGGGATGTTTTCTGATGCAGCATGGTCACGTGATCCCATGTGTATCGCAGCAATTGAAGAATCATGAGCGTAATTACCCAACGCACGATTTGGAGTTGGTAGCAATTGTGTTTGCCCTGAAGAATTGGCGGCACTAATTGTAGGGCGAAATGTGTGAAATATACACTGATCATCAGAGTTTAAAATACCTATTTACTCAGAAGGAGTTAAATTTGAGGCAAAGGCGTTGAATAGAATTGATTAAAGATTACGATTTCAACATCCACTATCATCTAGGAAAGACTAATATTGTAGCAGATGGGTTAAGTCAAAAATCGGTGGGTTCGTTTGCGCACATTAGAGTTATTCATACTAATCTGTATGCTGATTTGACATCTTTACGAGTTCAGTTGGTGGTTGGTCAGACGGCAGCGTTGCTTACGACTTTGACTTTGAAGTCGACGTGGATTGATCATATTATTGAAGCTCGAAAGTCGGACGTTCAATTAGAGAGAATTCGGGGTGGAATGAAAAATGGTCGCAGAGCGGATTATCATGTCAAGGAAAGTGATGAGGCTTTGATGATTGGAAATAGATTGTGTGTACCTAATAATGTTAATTTGAAGAACGATATTTTGGAAAGAAGCGTATAGCTCAGCATATGCAATGCATCCAGGCAATACCAAAAATTTATCGGGATTTGCGTGAGCATTATTGGGGGATCCGAATGAAACAAGAAATCGCGGAGTTTGTTGTCAGGTGTCCTACTTGTTAGCAAGTGAAAATTGAGCATCAACGTCCAAGTGGGTTGCTACAACCTCTACCTATTTTAGAGTGGAAATGGGAGCATATCACGATGAATTTCAGTTCGGGATTACCTCGTACTCAAAAGGGGCATAATTCCATTTGGGTGATCGTTGATAGGCTTACCAAGTCTACTCCTTTTCTGACCGTAAAGACGAAATATTCTCTTGAAAAGTATGTCCAATTTTATATTGATGAGATTGTTAGGTTGCATAGCGCATCAGTTTCTATAGTGTCGGATAGAGATCCGATATTTACTTCGAGGTTCTGGCCTAGCTTTTAAATTGCTTTGGATACCAAGCTGAAATTTAGTACCACTTTCCATCATCTGACAGACGGTCAATCAGAGAGTACGATTCAGACGTTGGAGAATATGTTGAGAAGATGTGTTCTCGAATTTCCTGGTAGCCGGGATGATCAGTTGCCGTTAATGGAATTTGCCTACAACAACAGCTACCATTCAAAAATCGAGATGGTCCTGTATGAAGCAATGTATGGTAGGAAACGCAGAACTTCAGTCTGCTGGACTGAAGTAGGTGAACGTAAATTGTTGATGTCGGACATAACTCAGATAATAACAGACAAGGTAAAGGTGATTTGAGAAAATAATAATAATAATAATAATAATAATAATAATAATAATAATAATAATAATAATAATAATAATAATAATAATAATAATAAAGAGAAAATATATATATATATATATATTTACTCAGAATCGACAAAAGAGTTATGCAGACAAATGCCGGTAGGAGTTGAAGTTCAAAGTAAGAGATCACGTGTTCTTGCGTATTTCTCCATGAAGAGGCATAATAAGGTTCGGGAAGAAAGAGAAGTTGAGTCCAAGATATATCGGACCCTACAAAATCTTAGATCGGGTTGGCGTGACAGCCTATTAACTTTCTTTACCACCGGAGCTGTCTCGACTACACTACATTTTCCATGTATCACTGTTCCAAAAATATGCACTAGATCCTTCTCATGTGTTGACTTCGCAGATGATCGAATTGGAAGCAGATTTGACCTATGTTGAGAAGCCAGTCCAAATCCTGAGTCGTAAGGACCAGGTGTTACGGACGAAAACGATCCCATTAGTCAAAGTGTTGTGGAGCGATTAAGTAGTGGAAAAGGCAACATGGGAGCGGGAAGACGAAAAGGGGAACAAACGCCCACATTTGTTCATTTAGGTAAAAAATATATATATATAAAATTTCGGGACGAAATTTCTTTTAGGAAGGAAGAGTTGTAAGGCTCAAATCATAATAAGTACGTCATTAATAGTTGTATTTTAAAGTATTGGGAAATTTGGGATAAATTTTTGTTAGTAAAAATTAAAATTTAAAGGTGTAGGGGTCAATTTGTAATTTGCAAAATATTAAATTTGAATTTGGGTACCACTAAAGACCTAATGAAAACTGAAGGGGAGAGATAATGTAATTTTGGCAAATGAATTTATAAACATATATATATATATATATATATATATATATATATGTATGTATACATGCCGTCGGTGGAATCCAGAGTAAATCGAAATCATGACGTGGCAGCGTTATGATCAATGAATACCACTTAATCCATGCATATAAATGCATCCGTGCAGGGATCATGATCAAAAACGAGGTAAGTAAATCTGAAAACACAACATTCTAGAGAGAGAGGAAGCTTGGCCGGCGGTGATGGGTTCAGAGTGACGGCGCTGTTCCGGCGTGGGCGTGTGGTCGTCGTTGGTGAGTAGGTGTGTGTGTGTGTGTTTCTCGTGTGTTCTGTGCAAGTTGACGTTGCGAGGGTATATGTGGAATCGTCATTTGCTCCTCCGGCGATTTTTATGGGTATACGTGGGTGTGTCGTTCGGCTCTTCTGTTCGGGACAGTGTGTGTGTGTGTGTGCATTTCCTGATCGATTGACGGTGACCCCCAACGTTGTGAGGAGGTGGGGTTCGTCGGTTTGGTTTGGTCGGAGGTATAATTTTGTCCGACGAGTGTGTGTGTATGTGTGTTTCGGACATTCGTGTTTGTGTGTGTTTGGGTGTGATTCGGTTTGTGTGTGTAGTCTGATGCGTGTGTGGGTGATCGTGTCTTGTGGGCGTGGTGTAGACTGTTGTGGTTGTGTGGGTGTCGTTGGATGTTCGTCGACGGTAAGCTTAGAGAGAGAAATGGGTGTGTTTTCCGTTGGCCGTGTGTGGGTCTGTGCATCCGTGTGTGTTGTGTGTGTGTTGTACGTAAGAGTGTGTATTTGGTTCGGTGGTGTTGCCGTTCGGCGGTGTGTGTGTAGATCGCCAGAGTTGTCGCCAGAGAGTTAGAGAGAGAGGAAGTGGGTATGTGTGTGTGGGCGTGTGGTCGTCTCTGTATGAGTGTTGTGTGTGTGCTGCTGTGATTGTAGGCGAGTGGTCAGTTGTGGGTTGGCCGGCGGACGGTGGCAGGGAGAAGTGGAAGAAGCCGATGGCTGCAACGGAATAGCAAATAGAAACGGAAAGTAGAAGCAAGAAACGGGAAAGAAAAGAAAAGGAAAAAAAAAAAAAAAGAAAAAAAAAACAAGGGGAAAAAAAGAATAAAAAATGGGGAATTTGCAGAAATCACCCCAGAGAAATCTAAAACCGATCACGTGGTCGCCAAACGCTTTGGAAACAGGTGAAATTTCAATCGATGAATAATTTTCATGAAATTAAATTTTATCTAGCGTTACAAATCCTAAAATCGTAATAATTTCGTAACGATTAATTAATTTTAATTATGTGGTACATAAAATAGTAACGATTCGGAATATAGGATATGCATTGCATGATTAGGATGTTTTAGGTAAGATATTAATTTAGGCTCTGTTACTATTAGGTTCGCAGGCACCGGTGTCCCGATAGAGTGTGGTCAGTGAAGGTTTTGGAGAGCGGATAACGAGGTGAGTGTACTGTCTTCTTGCCAAACTATTTTTCTATGTATATATATGATGAAATATGTAATTATTTAAACGGTATGAATTTATGGATCAAGTAGGATTTGAGTGGGTTGGTAAACTGGATTTTCAAAAAATTTCGATAGTTTTCGAAAAAAAATTGAAAACGAATTTTTGTTGGACTTGGTGAAATTAGACGGTGTTTTTAAAAGAGAATAGAAAACATATGTTTTTCTAAAAATGCCTGGTTTTCTAAAAATAAAATGTGGAAAAGTGGTTTTGATAAAATCAGACGTTTTCTTTAAAAGAAAGTGTGAAATATGATTTTTGGATTTAAAAGTTGGTTTTGAGGAAAAGAGATAGACGTGGTGATTTGACGATATTGAGTAGACGACATTTATTGAGTTGTGATTCGATGATGCTGTATTTGATTTTGACGATGCCATGGTTGTTCTCCCCGAAAGGGGTGTGGTTTCTCCCCGAAAAGGGTGTGGATTATATTTCTCCCCGCAAGGGGTGTGGATTCTTCCCATAGGATGTGGATAGTTCTCCCCGTAAGGGGTGTAGATTATATTTCTCCCCAACAGGGGTGTGGATATTTCATAGGAAGGCTTTCCTACGGATGTTACGGTACCGTTGCAACTCCCGATCGTAAGGTTAAAACGATCACTATAGCTAGCCAGTGTGTGTGTTGTGGTGGAGTGGTGGTTTGAGATGTGGTGTTTTACTTATATTGGGTGATTTATTTTTTATTATGGTGATTGGTATGATTTTATACTAGATGGATTTGGATGAAACTTATACTTACTGGTTTATTTTCACTGCTTATATTATGGAGAATTTTACTAGTTACGCGTTGTTTACATACTTACGCTTGATCCATTTAGATGTTGTAGAATGATTTATTATTACAAAATATTTTTACTAAGAAGGCAATACACTCGTCGGTAAAATAGCTAGGAGTCAGTCGGTCCCCTACTAGCGCTAGATAGAGTTATACGGGTCATGCGATGGAGTCATTTGAGAGGAATTTTGAGGCGAGGTGTCAAAGATGAATCTAAGTGAGATGCATGGGATTCGAATTTTGGTTATTCTTATATTTCGGACAGTGTGTCCCTATCAGTTGGAATTATGTATATGTTGTACATATTATTTGTTTGTATATTATCATTATTGTGGTTATCTAGTCAGTTAGGTGATGTCATGTCGACGTCACGCCGGCCCCAGGGTGACAGGAGTCTGGGGTAGGGTGTGACAATAATAACATGATATACTTGATCTAATATACCCAATTATATGTTTATATCATGATGTGATGTGTTCAACACATACCTTGCATGCATTAGATGTTCAAAATCTGCGTACAATGATAATACGATCTATATATGTATACATTTGTGATATCTCGATTTTAACATGTTCAATATACTTATATATCACAATATGTGTCATCGATTTGATCAATACATGTATATATGAGAAATTGACTTTTCGATCACAAATATGCTTAAATTACTTAAACTTGATTTATATGTGATCATAAGGTACATTACATGATTTTAATATAAAAACACTTGATATCATGGTTTGAACATGTCTATAGCATTATTATATCACGATCTATACAATAAGATTGATCGTTACCTACTCAATCGAAAAAAATCACCTATTGATCATAATTATGCGAAAATGAAAATTTACGTTCTTAACATGATCACAAGGTACATTGTATTTTTTCAATCATTATAACACTTCAAATATCTTTGTTACATGTTTTAAAAGTGTTTAAAATGATAAACGATCATGAAACGAGCCAAAAACCAAAAATGAACCAAAAATAGAATTGTTTAAAACACTATAGCATAAGTAGTTTACTACTTAATACCAAATGTAGTCGACTAAGTTTGAGCAGGATGCTTTCTCTCTCCTGCTCTATTTTTGGTTTGACCATTTGGCAACGGAAGTTTGTTTAAATTGTTGTATGATGATTCTTATACCTTAAAATGATTATTTAACATGTTATCATCATACATGTTATCCATGCAATAAGATTCATCGTTACCTACTAAATCGAAAAAATCATCTATTGATCATAATCATGCGAAAATGAAAATTTATGTTCTTAACATGATCACAAGGCACATTGTGTTTTTCTAATCATTATAACACTTCAAATATATTTACTACATGTTTTAAAAGTGTTTGAAATGATAAACGATCATGAAACGAGCCAAAAACCAAAAATGGACGAAAAATAGAATTGTTGAAAACACTATAGCATAAGTAGTTTACTACTTATGCCAGATGTAGTCAACTAAGTTTGAGCAGAATGTTTTCTCTCTCCTGCTCTATTTTCGGTTTGACCATTTGGCAACGGAAGTTTGTTTAAATTGTTGTAATGATTCCTATACCTTAAAATGATTATTTAACATGTTATCATCATTCAATTTGATCAATATATTGTTGAATTGAAGAGAATTTGATCACAACAATTTGACCACATTAAGAACTCATTTTACTGTTATTTATCATGAACTCAAACTCGGTTTTACATATCAAATCTTGATCGGAATGCTCAATTCATGTTATCATATGTTAGTATAATGTGTTTACATGATATATACATGATTGATTGATATGTTTATCATTATATCTATGATTAATTGACAAATTGGTTCAAAGAGTATGAAAAATCTGTTTTCTACATATGAAATGAATTCTAAGTGTTCAATTGCTTGAAATGCGTGTATGTTCTCAAATGTATTGTATACATGTATAATATACTTTATACATATATTATACACATGCTCAAATACATAATCATGTATGTATACAAGTATTAGATTTGAATTTGTTAAGAAAATCAAGTGGGAATACAAAAAATATTATTTTGACTTGGTGGTAGGGTAGCTCATTTATTGCTAACCCATACATGTTCCCCACCATGAATCTGTCAACTTATTTTCATTATCTTATTTCATTTTCAAAGTTGAGGAGACTTACCTTTAATGATTCCAATCCAACTTTGAAGACTTCCATCATAAATTGTCTACATTTATTATTACTAACCAGACTCAATTATATACATTGTATATGTAATCAAATGACTGTAATTTTTCACTACCACAAAGATAATAATGGACTATGGGTCTTTTGCATTTAATTATACCTATCCAGCATTTACGAGGTTAGAAAAGTAGAAGGAATCTTGACAAATCTTCAGAGATAATGGAGAGGAGTCTTGCATTTGTGTCTTGACAATTTGAAGAGAAGCTCTAACGGTCACTACTCTCTCAACTTTTCAAGTGTGATACCTTCTCTACATTCTCTAGACATATATAAAATGGGAATATTGCTAGAAGATTCAACTAACCAAGTGAATCAATCAAGTGAGCCACAAGATCAATCACACCAAAGTACTTCAAAGAGCTATACTACAAAGTGATATTCCTTTACTTCATCTCTTTGATTCTTATTCTTACACTACTTGTGTGATCACTCTTTTACTTAAAGTTTATCTATTATTTCTTAAGTGATATTTGTGAGAATCACTAAATACTAGTGAGTCAAAGTGGTGTAATCTTTATAGAGAGTATTTAGAGCTCCAAGGTCAATTTTGTAAGTTAGATTACAAAACTATTTTGAGTGTTGTATTGAGAAATTTTACTTCATATAAACATCCAAGTAAGGAAGATTCTCAACATCACTACATTAAGATCGACTTGTGAAGAAGTTGAAGAAGACTAAAAGAGATGCCTTTGGTGGTGACAGATTGATCTCGCCAGGAAGACGATCACGTTGAAAGGTTGCTCTTTACCCGTAAGAAGATTAAAAGATTATAAACGGTTTTATCTTCACCCGTAAGAATATTGTAAACGATTTAATCTTCATCCGTAAGAAGATTAAGGATTAGTGAACTACAACTCTCTGTCGAGAGCGCAGATGAGTAGACTAGGCAAAAAGGTTTTGCTGAACTACTATAGATCCCTTATGTCTTGTGGTTTTATTGTCTCTATCCCTTACTCTTTACTTTGATCATTTTGATTTGATTGATTATTCTACTATACACACAATCACAAGAACTAGTAAGTTTGATTTGAGATATTAGTAGAAAGATTTCATGAAAAGTTTTTATAGATCCAATTCACCCCCCTCTTGGATCAATCTCTGGGCCAACAATATATATATATATATATATATATATATATATATATATATATATATATATATATATATATATATATATATATATATATATATATATATATATATATATAGTTAAATATGGGGAAAAAACATAATAACGTTTTTAAAAAATTACTTTTGGGAAAAAGTGTATTTTAAAGACAACATGTAAAATGGTTGTTAGGAAAACAAGTTTGGAAAAATACTTTTTAAAGACATTAAGTTTGGAAAAATACTTTTTTAAAGACATGAAGTTTATCAAAATACCTTTCAAAGATATTATGTTTAAGAAGATTTACTTTTTAAAGACCTTATCTTTTTCAAGAAGAAACTTAAAAATAATTTCTTTAAATAAATAAAGTACATTTTTTTTAGAGTAAAACACAAAGTCCTCTTCATGAAGAAAGCTTTTTATGTAGAACTCTTTTTTTCTTTTTTGTTTGTTTAAGGCAAAATAATGACAAAACATGAAACTAAAGGTAATGATATGCATTTTTTTATTCTTGTCAAGAACATTACAATCAAATTTACTTGCTTAGGCAATGTTAATGTTATTGTGTGCTTTTGTTAGTAATATATATGGCCAATCCTACTCATAACTAAGGAGGAAATATTTATGAAGAAAGCACACACTTTTTCCACAAGGGATAAAGGGTCTCTCTTTATTCCTTCTTTTAACAACAAGGGTCTTGACATAGATTTATATAGGGCCAGTTCAAAGACTGGACTTACATATAGATAGGGTGCCAGTCCATGAGCTGAGACTTAGTGCCAATCCATGATCTAGGCTAAAGCGCGATAAGTCGTAGAGCGGAAAAAATAAATAGTCAATAGTTATTAATTAGTTGTTTTATTTAAGGTTTTTTGAGTTTGGTTTCTTGTATTTCTTAACAAAATACAAAAATGATAAGCACACCAAAAGCTTCTTGTAGTTCTTGACCAAAGAGAATGATAGTATACAAAAAAAAAAAAAAAAAAAAAAAGGACGAAGAAGACTTACCTAACTTAGGGGAGTGGCATTTCCCTAAGTGTGTTGCCTCATTCTCCTTCTTTATCTTTTTCTTATTCTTTTGCTCAGTTATTGTTCTAGGGTTTCTTGAATTACTTATAAAAGAGTGTGAAGATGAGGCTTTGATGGATTTTTAGAATATCTTTTAAGGTGTTTAAGAGGTAACATGCTTAGGGATGAAGCAAACTCGAGAGAGGATTTGAGATTAGGGAGAGAAAAATAAGTGAGCAGTGTACGACCCTTAAGAAAAATGGCCCCCTTTTATAGGCAATTGGTTTCATAGGTATTCATGAATATGCAGGCCAATCTGAAGGCATTTAATGTCATTTGATTGATGGGGGGCTCCTATCTTAGGTTGTAATGATGACTTTCCTAGCCTTCTTATATGTGGTATGGCATGAAAATTATTGAACCCTAGGTTTTGATAGACAATTAAATATTGATGTTTTTGGTAGAACTAATATGTTTGTTGAATATTTCATAAAAGAGTTTCATATAGTTGTTTAAGAAGAAGATCTCATGAAGAAAACATAAAGGGTGTAAAGAATGACACAATGAATAAATGAAGAGTGTTGAAGACAATGATAGAGTTTAAGATCCTAATTAATGATTTGTATGTACTCCTTATGTTAAATGAAATTGATAATTGATCTAATTAGAAAATATGGTTTAAAGTATAAAAAGTTGTATTTTCGGGTGAAATCGGTCAACCAAGAAAAGCAATCGGTCAACCGTTTGAAACAGTGACTAAATTGGTGGAGGAAGTGGACATCCTGAAGCAGTTGGTCAACCGAGTGGAAGAATTCTGTTAACCATTTCAGGCAGTAAGTTTTTTTAAGCTAAATTAGACCGTCCAGTATCAATCAGTCAATTGATTGGAACAAATCAGTTAACCATTTGAGTCAGTATATTTTTCGGAGCAAAAGTGAACCAACCTGTATAATTCGGTCCTCCAAATACGAAAATTTGGTCAACCGATTGGCCTGTGGGTTTTGGCTGGGTTTGGGCTCTGAATCAATTAGTCAATTGACTTTTTGGGTTCGGTTAACCGATAATGTCGATTGTGATTTCATGTGACTTGGTCTGTTGGTCAAATACTATCCTATTTTTAGGATTCCAAGGGAGAGATTTGAAAGATTTGAACTGATTTAAGATATGGTATATCTATTTGATTATCTCTTTTGATTTGGTCCACATAATTTGTAATTCTATTAATTTAAGTTGATTAATACTTTTTTTTTTAAAATTGTAAATTGAGAATTATTTGATAGATTTAAAAGATATTTTTAAGTGGATTACCCCAAAAATGGAAGATAATATTATATGGGGTCTAAGAGTGTCTTTTAGTGGCATGTCTTTTGAAAAGTAGCCGTTGGAGGGCTTGATATCTGTCTATAGAAATAGACCTACAGGATTGAGAGAAATTACATTAAGAACAATCAGTTTGTGATATTCTAAGATTGATTTTTATGCTTAGATTTTTGTGAGATATTTTGTTCTCAATTCGTGATCTAAATCGCTGTTGATTTAGTGTCATTGATTTGTGCTCTATTGCGATTCTGTTTCCATCTTCGGTGTTTTCTCAGTGAGATTTTTCTAAGCTTTTGTTATTTATTTTGAATTCATATTATTTTTGATTGCTTGGTGGTAGGGCGTAAAATACGCCGCTACTTACACTCGCAAATATACGAGGTCTAAGTTTTAGTATAGTGTGATCGTGAAAGTTCGGATTATCGTATCCACAGGGATTGGTATCGTTACTATCGAATACCGCGTTTGTTATGACCTAATTTTATATAGGCGAAAAACAAATGTAATAAATTAATTAAATTAATACTAATATAACCTAAATTAACTACACTAATATGCTAATATATTTTAGGGTCAAGAATTGCCTAAGGATTAACGTGTTTACAAATACGTGTTCGATCTCGATTTAATCACGTTTACGGTGTTCAACCTATTTGACAACCTCGGTACGTAAACTCCACCGCCACCTCACCCGAGTGTAAGAAGGGAAAATACATGACTTCTAGTCAACGAAGAAGTCTCCCTCAATGTCTTAATGACCCTAGGTCACGTGAGTCTCGCCCAGCGTCATTGATTGCACATAATCCAACTCCCTCTCGAATTATTGGATCGTGCGTTGTATTTACCCTATCGACAATCTCCGTTCTAAAACTCCTTCGTCACCTCTCCCGAGGGTAAGACAGGGGATATAACGCAACTTCGTGTCAACGAATAAGTCCCCCTCAACGTCTTAACGACCCTAGGTCACGTGAGTTTTGCCCCCAACGTCATCGATTGTCCACGATTCTAACCCCGACCAAGTTATAGAATCGTGGCGTTTGTTTATCCTAATCCGAATCCGGGGTTTGTCAAAATCCCGTATTCTCCATTTATCAATCCAAGCATAATAAATAAATAATACGATAAACACAATCAAACTATGAAGAACAAACATAAACGCAACACCGAAATCATCCAAAACACGTATTTATAAATTATATGTTAATCCCTACTACAATCCATATTTAACTCATGGCCATAGACACATATGCAATGAAATAACGAGCTAAACATGCTCACATAATCCTAATATAAAGAAATAAGGAAAAACAATCGAAGAACTTAACCTCGTCCGAAGATAAACCGCTAAGAACGCTCAACGATCGATTCACCATCTTCTCCACTTCGGGATGTGAGCTCCATCTCTAAAACTCCTAAATATACCCTTAGATATAGCCTAAGGGGCTCAAAAATGCAAGAGAGCAAGAGAGAGACCAGAGAAGGGGGAGGAGAGAGGGTATTTATAGCCAAAATATCCTAAAAATATCTAAAAATATCTCAAGACTGTACAAGGGATTTTCGCCTAGGCAGAGTTAGGTCGGTTCGGCTGATCGCCTAGGCGGTGGACGTGGAAGAACATTCAGTTGGATTTTCGCCTAGGCGGTGGATTTCTCCGCCTAGGCGAGTGGCTGTCAGTAGCCCATCTTCGTTTTCTGTTGGATTTTTGCATGGCGAAAGAATCTTCGCCTAGGCGGTGGTCCGTCAATAATTTTTTGCTCTTTTCTCAGCTTCTTCACCGCCTAGGCGGTGGTCTGGACACCTAGGCGGTGGGCCTGTTTCATATTTTAGTCTCCGAGCTTGTTTATCCACACTCGCTTTGGTTTGATCTCATCGTTTTTGCTCTAGTTTCCTATCTTTTTGCCCCCACACACCTGATTTATACAAAAAGTATGAAAACTAATTAAAACATAATAAAATACTATATAAACACTCGAAAACTAACTTAATTCGGTTTGGAAATATGTAGGTGGATCACACCTATCACTTGGTCAAAAGATTGTTAGAAAAAAAAATTAAAAGCCTGAAAAATCTTTTTAAACGATTTTATTTTATTATTAGATTACGTGTTCTAAATTGTGCTACCCACTTATTTATTTAATCAGATTTTAATTTCCTCACATTGCATCTATCACGTAGTAATATTCGATAAATTAATAGAGTATATCTGTATTGAGGTAGTAGAAACTCCTTGTGAGAAGAAGCTCAAAATTTTTTGTATTTGTAAGTTTGAGTGGATTAAACCCGTTTGGGACGGTGTCTAGTCAGGGTAGTTAGGTTTCAATATTTTTCCTGTAAAAAATATTAGGGTTTGAACTTTGTCCTGGAAAAAAGTTAGGTTATCATTTTCCCTTGAAAAGAATTAGGTTTTGACTATCCCTGCAATTGAATTATGTTTTTTGATTGAATTGTAAAGGTTCATCTTTATCTGTGAAAATGATACTTGAGAGAGTAATGAGGTTAATTTTTAGCCTAGTAAAAAGATAGGGTACATCCTTAGATTGGGAAAAGGGTAAAATTATAAAGGTTGATTATGTGCCTGTAAAAAAATCATTGTAAGAGTTTGGTTCCAACCAATAAAAGAATCAGGGGTTTAGTGGTTGTTAATCTCCATAGAGCTTAGGAGACTGGATTAGTAAGGGTAGCTTGCTGAACCAATATATACCTTGGTGTGTTGCGTTGTTTATATTTTTTATATTGCGTTTGGGTGTGTACTTAGTATTAATCACTTATCCGATGCGTAACTAAAATAATAATTAATTTCGAAAAATTGATTATTTGATATTAAGTATTTAAAGAATTATTTGTTTAAATTTTATAACCACCTAATTCACCCCCCCTCTTAGGAAACTCTTTGGGCCAACAATTGGCATCAAAGCTGGTTTTAGCTCGATTACGCTTGACATCCTAGTTAGACCGATCAAGTGGCACACACCATGGATAATGTTTTTTGTGTATCCTCTCTTGAAGGTGATAGATCCATATATGATAATGTCATTTATGATTTTTGTGGAATTATTGATAGTGATGGAGATAATGATAATGAAAATGTTCATATTGTCATAGAAAAACTACTTTCTCTTACACTTCTTTTTGCTAAAGAAAACTTGAGCTTAAAAAAAATTGATTCTTTTGAAAATAGACGAAAACGTATTTGGAAATCTAAAATACATTTGGATGACTATTGTGGTACAAAAAGAATTTTCGGATGTTGTTTTTGAAATAAATAATTTACTCTCTAAAGTAGATTTTCATGAAAATGAAAACAGAGTTTTGAAAAATGATTTTGACTTGGTTTTCAGGCAAAGGTCAGATCTTGAATTAAATATTAATTTAATTAAAAAAATTGAAAAATCAAAATCTGATCTCATATCTATTTTAAGAGATTCTGAGAATATTTCTCCATACTTCAAAACAATTTATAGAAGTGTATATATTTCATCATCTCATCCTCCATCACAAGTTAATGATTATAATTTTGATATTGTTAG
Organism: Eucommia ulmoides; assembly: GCA_016647705.1. Lineage (NCBI taxonomy): Eukaryota > Viridiplantae > Streptophyta > Magnoliopsida > Garryales > Eucommiaceae > Eucommia > Eucommia ulmoides. The sequence continues at coordinate 47,655,949 of CM028326.1, forward strand.
AAATGATTCATGCTTTACTTCTCGTGCTATCTATGATAATCAATCGAAGTTGAGATGTAATTATTGCAATAGGGTTAGGAATTTTAAAATATCATGTCCGTTCAGGAACCCTAAGTTTATTTCTAACAAGAATGGATCCAAAATAAAATAGGTACCAAAGAGTGCTACGCAAATGTCTTGTGCAGAGTTACATAATGACGAGACTGGAACAAAATGAACAAGAAAAAAGGTTATATCAAAGCTAAGACGGGAAGCCACCAAGAATCCACAAGCAACACGTACAAACCAAAAAGATATACCAAATCTAAGATAAGAGGTTACATAGAAGTCACAAGCGACACGTCCAAATAGAAAAGATGCACCAAAGACAAGATAGGATATCACTAGGAAGCCACAAGTAACATGTGCAAATAGAAATATCATTGAATCAAATGGCAACGATCAAAGGTTTAAAGGATACAAATAGGTCAAGAGAAATTGTGCATCCAAATAAATTGTTGGTACAAATGAGGTAAAAAGAAAAATCATCCCTAAAGATATAAGAGCTACTCCTAACCATTTGCAGTTTAAATTCATTAAATTTGTTAAAGAATAAAATGTCCGACTTGCCAAATAGGTAAGTTGATAATGGTTTCTAAGACTTAAACGAACTGATGTGCTTATTTATTGTCTTAGAAACGTTGTATGGTGATTTAGAGAATCACATTTACTTAAAGTGTAGTAACACGTTTGTTTCAAATTTGGTTATATTACTCATATCATGCATCTATTGATATTTCTTGAAATTGATATTATGATTATAATAAACATGTTACTTGAGATGGCTTAATCTGAATCAATTGGTTTATAGGATCAAATTTGCTTTGAATTGATTAGTGATCACGCATGATTTTGAGAATAATTGATAAATATATGTTCACTTGATCTCTATTAATGATTTTCTTCCAAGTATATTTCAAAGAGTTTCAGGTCATAAGATAATTTGAGGAGAAACAAATATTCATAACGGAATTCAAAATTTAGTCAAGAATAATATCGATGTTAATTCAAGGAGATAATTGATTAGAGTTAAATCTTCATTTAACTCAGTGGTAAAATAATTTCATTCTTGCGTGATTATGTAAGAAATTTATGTGACGTGAAATTATCATCTAATTTACAAAAATTGACTCACATCTCTATGAATATCATGTTTTGATTATATGCCTATGAGGAATTCCATTGTTAGCTAATGCTAGTTTATTGATGAAATATTTATTGCTTAGAAATTTCTGATAAAATTAGTATTAATCATGATCTTACCTGTTATCATATCATATAAATTTAAGCTTATATGGTTGGTATCAATTTATGAAATTGTGTTAATCTATTTTTGATACCACATATACGATTATCTGAATATACGTACATATCAATATGTGCTTAGTATTTTAAGTTGATACTTTTGCATATGGATATATTTATAGGCATTAAGTATCTAGTTATATGCATGATAATATGTCATTCTCATACATTTCATATCTCCTGATTTTAAAATAATTATTACTCTGGAAGGGATCTAGAATGTTATGAGATAACATCTTTAATATGCATGTTATTATTGAGATATGATTCATGTCCTTGTGCTTTAATCATTTAAAGATTCTGATATCTTATTAGTATAGATTTATGTTGATGATATTCGAATCTACTAATGAGGATTTTTGTTAAGAGTATTCTAAGATTATGTAGATAGAGTTTGAAATGAGTATGATTGGGTAGTTAACCTTCTTTCTTTTGTTGCAAATAAAGCAACCCAAATAAGGGATTTTCATTAATCAAGCCAAGTACACTAAAGAGTTTATGAAAAAATATGGCTTGGATGATCCTAAAGAGTACAAAACGCCCATGACAACAGCTATGAAAATAGATAAAGACGATACGACAAAAATGTGAATAAGAAAATTTATTGAGTTATGATTGGTAGTTTGTTGTATCTTACTACTAGTAGACCTGACATAATGTTTAGTGTATGCTTGTGTGCTAGATTTCAGTCTTATCCTAAAGAATCACATTTAATTGTGGTTAAGCGAATCTTTTGATATTTAAAAGGGATGCGTGACTTAGGATTATGGTATCCTTGGGGGAGTCACTTTATGTTAACTAGTTACTCTGACGCTAATTTTGTCAGATGCAAAGTGGAGCGTAAAAGCACAAGTGGGTCATGTCACTTTTTCGGATATGTCTTGGTTTCTTGGTCTAGCAAGAAACAAAACTCAATTATCTTATCTTCTACTGAGGCTGAGTATATGACAGCTAGTAATTGTTTCCCTCAAATACTATATATTAGCAACAATTATATGATTTTGGAATATATATATAGAGAAAGTTCCTATTTATTGTGATAATAAAAGTGCTATATACTTAAGTAAGAATCGTACACAACGCTCATGAACTAAACACATATAGATTAAACATTATTTTATTCGTGATCACATTCAAAAAATGAATGTAACTATTGAGTATATTGATACCTCCGATTAGCTTGCCGATATCTTTACCAAACCTCTAGCAGAAGATCAATTCATGAAAATTATTCGAGGTTTAGGTATGGCTAGGCATAACGATGTATGCCTAGAGTGATGTTTTCGGGTCTCCGTCCCCACATTTTGAGATGACAAATGGGGAGAAATTGATGTTTAGGAATTTATTCACCTAAGCATTGCGTTGATTAAAAGGAGATCTTAATTGTTGGGCTTTATATTGAATATGATTAAATTCGTTAACTTGGACTTATATGCATATCTTAATAATTGTTTGATTATGTTTTCATGTTTATGTTTAAATGAGTTTAACTACCCGTCCTTGACTTTAGGGGGAGCGTGGTTATATTCTTTATTGAACAAAATATCAAAGTTAATTGTCATTATAAAAAAGAGATAAATTATTGAACTCAAGGTTTTGATGGACAATTAAATATTGATATTTTTTATAGAACTAATGTGTTTGTTGAGTAGTTCAAAAAAGAGTTTCATATAGTTGTTTAAAAAGAAGATCTCATTAGGAAAATATAAAGGGTGCAAAGAATGATGCAATAAAGAAATGAAGAGTGTTGAAAACCGTGAAGAAATTAGGTGAAAACAACTCTCTACTCATATACTCATAATGCAACCTGAATTGGGATCACACATGACACATTAAATAAGTTATCTTTATGTGTGTTTTCATATTGAAATAATAGAGTTTAAGATCTTAATTAATGATTTTATATGTGCTCTTTATACGAAATCAGATTGATAATTGACCTAATCAGATTGATATGGACTTATTTGAGAGATTTAAAAGATATTTTTAAGTGGATTACCCCAAAAATGGAAGATAATATTATATGGGGCCAAAAAGTGTCTTTTAGAGGTATATCTTTTTAAAAGTAGCCGTTGGAAGAATTGATATCTGTCTATAAAAAATTGATATCTGTCACCGATTTGTGCTCTATCGCAATTCTGTTTCCTTCTTCGGTGTTTTCCCGATGAGATATTTCCAAGCTTTTGTTCTTTATTTTGAATTCATATTATTATTGATTTCTTGGTTATAAGATTGTTAGAAAATCATTTTTAAACTTAAAAACTTGAAAAATCTTTTTAAACGATTTTATTTGATTATCTAATTACATGCTCTAAATTGTGCTACTCACTTATTTAATCAGATTTTATTTACTTCACCTTGTATCTATCATATAGTAATTTTTGGGACATTAATTGAGTATATCTGTATTGAGGTGGTAGAAGTTCCTTATGGGAAGAAACTTATATTTTTCTGTATTTGTGAGTTTGAGCGGATTAGACACATTTGGGACGGTGTTCAGTTAGGGTAAATGGGTTTCGATCTTTTTCCGGTGAAAAATATTAGGGTTCGATCTTTGTCCTGCAAAAAAGTTAAGTTATTATTTTCACTTCAAAAAAAAATTAGATTTTGATTTTCCCTGCAATTGAATTGTATTTTTTGAGTGAATTGTAAAGGCTCGTCCTTACTTGTGAAAAGGGTACTTGAGAGAGTAGTGAGGTTAATCTTTAGTCTGGTAAAAAGATAGGGTTCATCTTTGGCCTGAGAAAAGGGTAAAATTGTAAAGGTTGATTATGTGCTTGTAAAATAATCATTGTAAGAGTTTGGTTCCTACTGGTAGAGGAATCAGGGGCTTAGTGGTTGCGAATCTCCGTAGAGCTCGTGGGACTAGATAAGGCAAGGGTAGCTTGCTGAACCAAATTATATCTTGGGGTGTTGCACTATTTTTATTCTTTATATTGTGTTTGGGTGTGTGCTTAGTATTAAACACTTATGCACTACGCAACTAAGATAATAATTAATTTAGAAAAATTGATTATTTGATATTAAGTGTTTAAAGAATTTTTTCCTTCAAATTTTATAACTACCCAATTCACCCCTCTCATGGATAACTCTTTAAACTAAAAAAAGAATCTTCCAAAAGAATCATAATAAATGCTCTCTATTTGTGGTAAGATTCTTGGGAAACTCTTAATTGGCTATGTACACTCCCTAAAAGTATCCTATGCTTTGTCCTGTCCTTGGAGGGTGTGCTTGTAGTGATTTTGGTGTTTTGGGCACCCTTTGTCTAATTGAGGCTTTATTAATTGATTTTTTAGAAATTAAAATTTTAAACATGAAATTAAACTATCCAAATATTATTGGAAAGTTTAATTTTAAAAAATAAAATATTTTTAGCCGTCAATTTGATAAAATCGATGAAAACGAAAGTTTTTGGGTTAATAACATAAAGTAATTGTAATTGGTGAAATTTCTTACAATTTAAAGGATAGAAACTAACATTAAACATATTAAAAGTGATATCCACAGAAAACTCACTTTTAATTTTGTGATTTTAGTCTCCATTAACTTTTAGAAATTTCCAAATTGACACAAAACTTTTGTTTATACCGAAGTTTGATCGAATTGACGATTTTTCTTGACAAATGAAATATTTTAATGAAAAAACATTTTTGAGAAAATCTTTCTTTCTAGTTCGAAAAGTCCTTTTGCACAATTATCGTTTGCATATATTCACTGGTAAGTTACATTCTTGATTGTTTGGTCCATCTTTTGGTCGTGTTGTTTTTCCCCACGGAGCTATTTTAAAAATCCAAAAAATAGTGATGTATTCAAAGTTAATGGTCAAAGCCTGAAACCTTTCTTGGAATTAAAAACTCCCGAAATGGAGGAAACACTCCTCGAAGATCCTGTTTATCAAGATTAGTCCTTTAATATTTTTTTTTCATTTGTGTATTTCTAGTGTAATTGTTTTTGTTTATTCTTCTCTTGGTAAATCGTCTGGCTGCAAACATTAAACAAAGCGTTGAATGAGTTTCTTTGAGTTTTGTGACAGACAGGTTTACAAGCATTCAGTCAGGACATACAGTATAGTTGCAACAGGTAGTATCTTTCCTTGCCAATTTAATTTCGTATTTTTCTCATTTGATGATAATGCATGATTTAGGTTGGGTAGGGTAAATGCATGTATGCCTTCTGTTATTTTATTTCACAATCAAACTTTTTCAATCTATCCTATTGTAGTATGCCTGTCAAGTGCAAACTTAAATTTATTAAGTAGTCATTGGTGTATGGCACTTATTTTTAAACTAAGTATTGCATTTTTTTTACCCTAGCATGCATACTTTCTTTTATTTTAAAAAATTGTGTTAATAATAATGGTTTTCTGTCTTAATGATGAACTTCTGATAAGTAACCAGGCCTCTTGCCTCAGTAAGCAGCGAGTGTTTGTGTCATAAAGATATAGCAATTATAAAGACAATAAGTGACTTGTTAACCTTGAAGCATAATAAGTTTGAGTTATTAAGCCTAAAGGGTGCCTTAACACTAATACCCCGTGTCAATTGGATTGGGATCATTGGTCCAATACTCACTACGCGGTTATCTTATCCAAAAGAATTTTCAAAATGATAAGTTGTTTTAAAAAGTTAATAGGATTCTGAATATAACACCGACAATCGACTAGTATTTTCATTCGTGAGCAAAAATTAGGGGCGCGGCATGAGTTATAGCCTTTCAAAATTTTAAGATTTTGAGTTTTTCATAAAATTTACGAAATAGAGTTTTTTCAGTGAGTTACCTTTCAAAATTTCACGATTTTGAGTTTTTATAGAAATACCAAAATTAGACTTTTCGTGAGCTATAACCTTTCAAAATTTCACAATTTTGATTTTTTTATAAATTTGGCAAAATCATGTATTTTTGTAAACTACAGATTTTCAAAATTTTCCAATTTTGAATATTTCATGAAATTGGAAAAATCGAGCATTTTTGGTGAGTTGCAACCTTTAAAAATTCACTATTTTGAGTTCCAATAAAAACATGCAGAATTTGGTATTTCTGGTGAACTACAACCTTTAAAAATTTCACGATTTTAAGTTTTTTATAGAAAGGGAGAATTCAGATTTTTTGATGAGCTATACCCTTTCAATTTCAAGATTTTGAGTTATTCGAAGAAGTGGCGAGATTGCCCATTTTCGAAGAGTTCTAACCCACCGAAATTCTACGACTTTGAGTTTTTCATTAAATTTCAAAATCACGTAGTTTCAATGTGCCATAGCCTTTCAAATATTCATGATTTTGAGTTTTCCATAAAAGTTGAGAAATCAAGTTTTTTTACTGAATCGTAAACTTTCAAAAATATTTGATTTTGAGTTTTTCTCAAAATTGGAGAAATTGTGTATTTTCATGAGCTATATCCTCTTAAACTTTCATCATTTTCAACTTTTCAAAAGTGGCCAAATCGGATTTTTCAATGAGTTGTAGCCTTATAAAATTTTATAATTTTAAGTTTTTCATAAAATTAATGAAATCATGGATTTTCGATGACTTATAACCTCTCAAAATTTATGTGAGTATTTCACAAAAGTGTCGGAATCAAACTTTTTTCGAGAGCTACTGCCTTTTGAATTTTTATGATTTTGACTTTTTTTTTTTAATAAAATTTGCAAAATCGTATATTTTCGAAGAGTTATAGCCTTTGAAAATTTCACAATTTCGAGTTTTTTAGGATTCCAAGGGAGAGATTTGTGAGATTTGAACTTAATTAAAATATGGTCTACCTATTCTATTATCCTTATTGAATTTGTCCATATACTCTGAGATTCTTCTAATTTAAATGGATTAATACTTCCTATCTTTATAGTTTTAAATTGGGAATTATTGTATGCACTTATATGAGAGAATTGAAAGATATTTTAATGTGGAATATACCTTAAATGAATGGTAATGATATATGGGGTCTAAGTGTGTCATTTATTGACACAATATTTGAAAACTAACCGTTGGAGATCTAGTTCTAGGTCTATTTAAAGAGACCTACGGGATTGAGTTTAATACATCAAGAATATCAGCTTTGAGCTATTCTAAGAGTGATATTTGTGTTGAGATTTTGTGAGTGATTTTAAGTAAGTTCTTGATCTAATGCGTTTGTTGTTTGGCGTCACCGATTTGAGTTTCAATTGTGATATCATCATTGTCTTCTATGTTTTCCTGGTGAAATCTATCTAAACTTTATTGCTTACTTTAAAATTATATTTTTATTGATTACTTAGTATAGGGTTGTTTAGAAAATCGTTTTTGAACTCAAAAGTCTGAAAATCTTTTTAAACAATTTTATTGGATTATTCGATTACGTGCTATTGTGTTACCCACTTTGTTATTTAATCAGATTTTGTATGTCTCACATTGTATTTATCATGTAGTAATTATTCAGGACATCAATCAAGTACATTTGTATTGAAGTGGTAGAAGCTCATTGTGGAAAGAAATTTATATTTTTTGTATTTGTGAGTTTGAGCAGATTAAACATGTTTGGGACGATATCTAGTCAGGGTAGTTAGGTTTCGATCTTTTCCATGTGAAAAAATATTAGGGTTTGATCGTTTTCCAACAAAAAGTGAAGTTATTCTCTCATTTGAAAATAATTAGGTTTTGATTCTCCCTGTAATAGAATTGAGTGATGTGTAAAAGTATGAGGGAGTGGTAGGCTTGATTTTTAGCTTGTTAAAATGATTAGTTTTTTATTCTTCATGTAATAAAATTAGGTTAGTCTTGAGCTTTCTAAAAAGATAAGGTTCATCTCGAGTCAGGGAAAAGGATAATTGTGAAGATTGATTATTAGCCTATGAAAAGAATCGAGATTGTAAGGGTTTGATTCCTACCTGGGAAAGAAATTAGGGATTTAGTGGGTTGTGAATGTCCATGGAGCTCGTGGGACTCGAGTTGATAGGAGTAGCTTACCGAACTAAGATATATCTTTGTGTGTTGCATTATTCATTTTCTATTATATTATGTTTGGGTGTGCACTCAGTATTAAACACTTATCCACTACATAACTAAGATAATAATTAATTTAGGGAAACTAAAATTGATTATTTGATATTAAGTGTTTAAAAAATTAATTGTTTAAATTTCGTAACTACTCAATTCACCTCTTCTCTTGGGTAGCTCTTTGGGCCAACAATAACCTTTCAAAATTTTAGGATTTTGAGTTTTTTCATAAAAGTTTAGAAATCGAGCTTTTACACTGACTTTTCAAATTTTCAAATTTTGATTTTTTTCATAAAAAATGGAGAATTCATGCGTTGTTTTGAGCTATACACTTTCAAAATTTCATGATTTTCAGTTTCTCTCAAAAGTGGCCAAAACTGTTTTTTCTTAGATTTATAGCCTTTCAAAATTTTATAATTTTGATTTTTTCATACAATTAGTGAAATCATGTATTTTTTATTAGCTATAAACTATCAAAACTTCAAGATTTTGAGTTTTTCATAAAGGTGGAGAAATCGATCTTTTTCATTGAGCCATAACCTTTCAAATTTTTCGATTTTAAGTATTCCATAAAATTTTAAAAATCATGTATTTTAGTGAGCTCCCTTTCAAAATTTTGTGATTTTTACCTTTTCATAAAAGTTTCCAAAACGGTTTTGTAAGAATTATAACCTTTCAAAATTTCACGATTTTCAGTTTTTTTCATTCATTTGGTGAAATCGTTTTTTTTTCAATGGTTATATCTTTCAAAATTTCAGTATATTGAACTTTTCATCAAAGTGGTGAAATCGGACTTTTTATTGAGTTATAGCCTTTAAAAAAATTTCGATTTTCAATTGTTCATAAAACTAGCGAAATATGATATTTTTGAGGAATTTTGTTCTTTCAGAATTTCGAGATTTTGAGATTTCTACAAAATATGTGAAATTAGGTAATTTTTATAAGTTATTGCCTTTAAACATTTTACAAATTTTATTGATTTTTTAATTAAATTGGTAATATCATGTATTTTCGGTGAGTTATAATCTTTCAAAATTTCACGAGTTTTATTTTTTCATAAAATTGATGAAATCATGTTTTTAAGTGAGGTAAGGCTTTCAAAATTTCATGATTTTGAGTTTATCATAAAATTGGCAAACTCATGTATTTTTTGTGTACAATTTTAGTTTTTCATAAAAGTAGACAAATCAAGTTTTTTCAATGAAGTATAATTTTTCAAAATTTTACAATATTGTGTTTTTGAAAAAAGGAACAAAATTAGCATTTTTCAATGAGCTGTAACATTTCACAATTTCACGATTTTGATTTTTACATAAAATTAGCGAAATCATGTATTTTGGGTGAGCTATATAGCATTTCAAAATTTCCTGATTTTTAGGATTTCCTAAACTTGGCTAAATCGAATATTTTCAGTAACCTACAATATTTTCAATATTTTGAATTTTCGAAGAGGTGGCGATATCGGACTTCTTTAGTGAGCTATAGGTTTTAAAAATTTCGCGATTTCGAGTTTTTAAACAAAAGGAGAATTCGCGTTGTTTTTTTTTTTTTTTTTTTTTTTTTTTGAGCTACAACCATTCAATTTGATGATTTTGTATTTAAAAAACTATAATCAAGTTTTTTCTCTAAGCTAAATACATTCAAAAATTCAAGATTTTGAGTTTTTTCAAAGAAGTGGCAAGATCGGAATTTTTCAGTAAGCTATAACTTATCAAAATTTTACGATTTTGAGTATTTTATAAAATTTTCAAAATTGTGTATTTTCACAGTGGTAGAGACTTTCAAAATTTTACAATATTAAGTTTTTCATAAATGCGAAAAAATCAGGCTTTTCCGAGAGAGTTGTAACATTTTAAAATTTCACGATCATGAGTTTTTCATAAAATTGGCAAAATTATGTATTTTCAGTAAGTCATAGACTTTGAAAAAATTACAATTTATAGTTTTTCACATAAGTGCAGAAATTGAGCTTTTTTATTGAGTTATACTCTTTCGAAATTTTACGATTTTGTATTTTTCACAAAAGTAGAAAAATCGAGTTTTTTTGGTAAGCCTTTCAAAATTTTAGGAAAAAAATATTTTTCATAAATGTCACAAAATCGAAAAAAAAATTGGTGAATTATGGCCTTCCAAAATTTCATGATATTGAGTTTTTGCATAAAATATGCAAAATGATGTATTTTCAATGAGCGTAGTCTTTGATAATTTTACAATTTTGAACTTTTTATGGAATTGAAGTAATTGAGCTTTTTCAGTGATTTATAGTCTTTAAAAAATTTACAATTTTGAATTTTTCAAAAGTGTGAAAAATTCGGGCTTTTTCGGTGAGCTATAAAAACCTTTCCAAATCTCACGATATTGAGTTTTTCATAAATATGACAAAATCAAAAAATTTCAGTGAGTCATAACCTTTCAAAATTTTATGATTATGACTTTTTCATAAAATTGAAGAAATTGAATTTTTCGGTGAGTTACACCTTTTCAAAATTTCACGATTTTGAGATTTTTCATGAATTTGGAAAGATCATAATTTTCTTGGTGAGCTATAACCTTTCAAAATTTCACGATTTTAAGTATTCCATATATTTGGCAAAATCATGTCCTTTCCCTGAGCTGTAGCCTTTAGAAATTTTATGATTTTGAATATTTCACAAAATCTGTAAAATCGAGTTTTTTGATTAAGCAAATAACCTTCAAAGTTTTTACAATTTTGACTTTTTCATAAACTGGTGAAATTATTTATTTTCAGTGAACAATATTCTTTCAAAATTTCTTGATTCTTAGTTTTTCATAAAAGTGACAAAATAGGACTTTTTTGTTGAGTTAGAGCCTTTAAAAATTTCACAATTTTGAGTTTTCTATAAAATTTGTGAACTTAGGTGCTTTCATTGAGAGAGCCTTTAAAATCATTTACGATGGTTTGGGTATGTGTATAGAAAATCCATTAAAGCACCAGTGAGAAAATATGATTTAGTTCAAGTGCAAGGGGCTATGCAAGGGGCTATTAGAGGGAGAGGTAAACCTAAGAAAACGTTGGATAAGACTATTAAAATTGATTTAATGACATTAAACCTAATTGAGGAGATGTCCTTTGATCGATCCCTATGGCGTAAACGAATTCATGTAGCCGACTCTACATAAGTGGGACAAAGGCTTGATTGTTGTTGTTGTATAGCCTTTATAAATTTCACGATTTTGATTTCTTGTAAAAAAAATGGAAAATTAGGACTTTTTTCGTGAACTATACTTTTCCAAAATTTCAAAATTTTGAGTTGTTTGAAAAAATCGAGAATTGAGTTTTTCCAGTGAGCTGAAATCTTTAAAAAATTCTCGATTTTGAATATTGAATGAAGTGGAGAGATCGGACTTCTTCGGTGATCTATAGCCTTACAAAATTTCACGACTTTGAGTTTTTGATAAAATTTTCAAAATCATATTTTTTGAGTGAGCTATAATCTTTCAAGATTTTGAGTTTTTCATAAAATTTGAGAAATCATGTTTTTGTAAGATATACCCTTTCAAAATTTTACGAGTTTAACTTTTCATAAAAATGGCCAAAAACAGCTTTTTCGAAGAGCTACATCCTCTGTAAATTTTACGATTTTGAGTCTTCCATAGAAATAGAGAAATCAAGCTTTTACAGTGAGTTATAGTCTTTATAATTTTCACGATTTTGAGTTGTTCATCAAAGCTTGAAAATTAGGTTTTCTTGGTAAGCCATAACTTATCAAAATTTCATGATATAGAGTTTTTCATAAAATGTCAAAATTTCTAGATTTTTTTTTCATAAAATTTAGGGAATAGAATTTTTTTTCAATAAGCTACCTTTCAAAATTTTAGGATTTTGAGTTTTTATAAAAAAAAAAAATGTCAAAATCAGATTTTTTTTTTTGTGAGTTATAACATTTCAAAATTTCATAATTTTAAGTTCTTTATAAATTTTTGAAATTATGTATTTTCAGTAAGCTATATAGCCTTTTAAAATTTAATGATTTTGAGTTTTTCAAAAAAAAAGTCTAGAAATCGAATTTTTTCACTGAACCATAACCTTTCAAAATTTTACAATTTTGAGTTCTTCACAAATTTTCAAAATTATGTATTTTCATTGAGCTATATAGCCTTTTAAAATTTAATGATTTTGAGAAATTGAGCTTTTTCACTAAACCATCACCTTTCAAAATTTCACAATCTTGAGTTCTTCACAAATTTTCGAAATTATGTATTTTCAGTAAGCTATATAGCCTTTCAAAATTTAATTATTTTGAGTTTTTCATAAAAATTTTGAAATCAAGCGTTTTCACATAGCCCCTTTCAAATTTCGGATTTTGAATTTGTCATAAAAATAGAAAAATCATGTATTTTCGTGAGCTAAACTTTCATGATTTTCTGTTTCCCAAAAAAGTGGCCAAACATTTTTTCTTAGCGAAATCATGTATTTTTTATTAGCTATAAACTTTCAAAATTTCATGAATTCAAGTTTTTCCAAAAAGTGGAGAAATCAAACTTTTTCACTGAGCCAAAACTTTTTAAATTTTTCGATTTTAAGTTTTCATAAAATTGGAGAAATCATGTATTTTCGCGAGCTCCCTTTCAAAATATCATGATTTTTAGCTTTTCATACAAGTTTCCAAAACAGTTTTTTAAAACTATAGTCTTTCAAAATTTCACAATTTTGCATTTTTTCATACAATTTGCAAAATTGTGTGTTTTCAATGAGTTATAGCATTTCAAATTTTTTGCATTTTTGAGCTTTTCATTCAAATGGAAAAATCAGACTTTTTATTTATTTATATAGCCTTTCAAAAAAAATTGATTTTCAATTTTTCATGAAACTTGCGAAATATGGTATTCATGGTGAATTATGGCCTTTCAAAACTTCACAGTTTTGAGTTTTTCACAAAATATGCAGAATTAGGTAATTTTCATAAGCCATTGACTTTAAAAAAAATTACGATTTTTACTTTTTTAAAAAAAAAATTGGCGATATCATGTATTTTCGGTGAGTTATAACTTTTCAACATTTCAAGAATTTTATTTTTTCTTAAAAGTGACGAAATCGTACTTTTTCATTAAGCCTTAACTTTCAAAATTTCACGATTTTGGGTTTATCAAAAAATCAGTGACCTAACATATTTCAGTGTACAATTTGAGTTTTTCAAAAAAGGAACATAGTAGTCTTTTTCGATGAGTAGTCACTATTGATCTCTAGGTTACAACGAACAATTAAAGGTTGATATTTTTTGTGGAACTAATATATTTGCTGAGTATTTAAAAAAAAGTTTATATTATGGGATAAAGACTTTTTTGGTCCCTGAGAAATATCGTGGGTGTCCAATTGGCCCATAAGAAATACAATTCCACAATTTAGCCCTTCACATTTCAAAATAGTATCCAATTGGCCCTTCAAGCCACTTTTGTTAACAAAATTTGGGAAAAATAGACGGAAATAGCACGTGAGAAGCACATGACTCTTGTCTGAAGGGTACATGCATCATTTCACAATACCAATGTCACCTTTCATCAGTTCCCAATACATGCCCATAACGTTCCTTCATTCCTTCCCAAGACGCACTGTTGAGCTTCGAAAAAATCGAAAGAACGATGGAGAGAAAGTTCGAGCAAAAACCATCCAAAATTTAGGGTTTTTTATCAAACGATTGGAGTGAAATAGCGAGGGTTTGTGAAAGAAGAAGGCTTTGGGACGACATGGTGCTAAGAACGGAACATCTAGAGAAGTATGGAACTCCATCATACAGTAAGTGATTAAACAAAGATGAATTTGTTTCTTAGTTTGAAAAAGTGAACGATATCTTTTCTGAACAATGTCTTGATGAATATTTTATTCATCTTGTGTTCTTTATTCATCCCAATTTCCATGCTCTGTTGTGTTTGTGTTGTTTTATGTTCTCTGCATTATTCATCTTGTGTTATTTATTCATCTCAATGTCCATGTTTTGTTGTGTTTGTGTTGTTTTATGTTCTCTGTATTATTCATCCCCATTTCTTTATTCATCCCGATGTCTTGTGTTTGTGTTGTCAAGGAGTGGTTCTAAACTGTTTACACTAAGGGTGTATCATGGTTTTTTTTTATACACTACCCTATTGTTGAATATGTTAGGGGCAAAGTGAGTTATTTTGATTATGCATCTAAAGATAGAATGACAGTAGAAGTACTGAAACAATTTGCTGAGATATTAGAATGCCCCAGAGATGCTACATTTCTGATTTGTTTATATGGTTTAGATATTTTGGGGGGGTTGGCTACGGTTAAAACAGATGCTGAGATTGTAGAAGTAATTAAAACTTATCCAGAAAATGAAGTGGTTGAATTGTTTGTGGAGGGTAGTGGTAAGGATAAAGTTGTGGACTCGACGGTGATTTCAGAGTCCGATAATGAATCTAAATATCATAAACGTGATTTCACTGACAGTGAGTATGAAATCAGTGCAGATGATGAATTGTTTGATAATTGTGTTGATAAAATGGCTCAATTGGGTGACTTCTCACATTCTAAGAGAACAAATATCGAATTTGACAATGTGATTAGCTCTAATTTAAATGAATCTACAAATAATAAGATTAACAGTAAATGCGAAGAAGACTGTGTTGAATCTGGTGATGACTTGAATAGTCAATGCGATTCGGATGATGAGAACAAAAGTAAGAAAACCAAGTTCAATCCTGAAATGAAAGAAATTAAATTCGAACTAGGTATGGTTTTCGGTACTTCTAAAGAATTTAAACAGGCGGTAAGAGATCAATCAATTCAAATGGAAAAATCCATTAAGTTTACAAAAAGAGAACCTAAAAGAGTAAGGGTTGTTTGCAAAGAAGGGTGCCCTTGGGTTATTTTTGCTTCTTGTGCATCTGGAGACACAGGGATGGTAGTAAAAACTTATCAACCACAACACAAATGCTCTAGAGATTTTCGTAATAGGCATGTAAACTCCAAGTGATTGGCAAAAAAATACATGGAAAAGATTAGAATTGAGGGACCAAATGGAGTTTGAAAGCATTTAGAGCCACTGTCCAAAATGATCTTAATGTCACTGTGTCTAAGACACAAATTTATAGGGCTAAGAAAAAGGATCTTTTGCTTATTGAGGGTAGTAAGGGGTATCAATATGAAAAATTTCAGGATTATGTTTGTGAACTAAAGAGAACCAACCCTGGGTCCACAATTCGGTTACATGTTTCTGATCCGGATTGCGAAGGTAAAGTTAAATTTGAGTGTTTGTATGTGTGTTTGGCAGCTTGTAAGCTAGGCTATTCGATGTGTAGACCTATTATAGGTGTTGACGGGTGCCATCTTAAGGGTGCTATTGGGGGTCAACTACTGGCTGTTGTTGGCATAGATGGGAACAACAATATGTTTCCAATTGCTTATGCAATCGTAGAAATAGAGAACAAGGATTCATGGACTTGATTTTTAGCATGTCTAGATGATGATTTGAAGACACACAGGCAGAAAGGATTTACTGTTATTTCGGATAAGCAAAAAGGGTTGTTGTGGGCTATTGATAAAATTATGTGTTTCGCTGAAAATAGGTATTGTGTTCGGCATTTGTTCAACAATTTCAAGGGTAAATATAGGGGAAATGTTTATAAGGACCTTGTGTGGAAGGCTGCCCAGGCTACACTTCCAATTAAGTTTGAACATTATATGGAAGAATTGGGTAAATTGAACAAAGAGACGCTAACTTGATTTGATGATAAGCCACCTAAGCATTGGTCTAGGTCACATTTCAATGTTCTCCCAAGTGTGACATTTTGTTGAATAATTTATGTGAGAGTTTCAATGTATTTATTCTTGAAGCAAGGGAAAAACAGATAATCAGCATGTTAGAAGCTATAAGAGGCCTTTTGATGAACCGGATGATAGTGAACAGAGAATGGGCGGGGAAGAGGACAGGTAAAATTTGTCCGAAAATTCAAAAAATGTTAGATCATGTTAAGGATAATATCAGTGGATGTATACCACAGTGGGCTGGGGGTGAGAAATTTCAAATTTCTTGTATTTCGAGTGATCAATATAGTGTCGATTTGGAGGCCAAGACTTGCTTATGTAGAAAATGGGATTTGAGTGGCATTCCTTGTACACATGTAGTGTCGGCCATTGTCTACAAGGGCCTTGACCCAGAGGAGTATGTGAGTGAATTCTATACCGTAGAGAGATATTTGAAGACCTATTCCCCGGTGATCAACCCAATGGATTCTTCTAATTTGTGGCCGAGCAGTGGACTACCACATGTGAAGCCTCCTTTCTTCACAAAGCAAATAGGAAGACCAAAGAAATTGAAAAGAAGAGAGCTCGATGAATCTCAACAAAGTCAAACAAGGTTGAAGAGGAAATATATAGTTAGATGTTGTACATGTGGAGAATTGGGGCACAACAAGCGAAGTTGTAAAGTGGCCAAAGAGAAAATGGTATGAACATTTAAAACTTTCAATTAATTTAATTTTTTCTCTAATTACTATAACCTCAACTAACATATTGGACAGGGTGATGAAGTTGATGGAGCTGATGAAGCTACTACTGGAGCTGCTGAAGATACTGCTGGAGCTGTTGAACAGGTATGCCTTTTTTTTTTGTATGAAACTGCTACTATGTTTTGTTTTTTTGGGAAAAAAATCAAATTCCTAACAAATAATTAAGAAATTATTCCTCTCTTTTTTTTTTTTTTATTGTTGTCCTAAGTAAGAGGGTCGGTGGCAGCTGTCGGAGATGAATTGAGTAAGGGGAAATGTAGTTTTTGTTTTTTTGGGTATAAGCTGTTGTTTTTTATGCTTACTATAATGTATAAGCTGCTGTTTTTTTTTTTTTTTTTTTGTATAGCACAGCAGTGTGCACACTGCTGTATTGGAGGTGATGGATGTCCTCTTCTTTTTTTTTGTATAGCATAACAGTGTGCAGTGTGCACAGCAGTTCTATTTGTATGTATCTTTTTTTTTTTGGTATGCAACTACTGCTATTTGCAATCTATGCCAGCCGTGGTATGCAACTTCTGCTGTTTGTATACATTAAGGTTGGTTCAAAATTTGTGGTTGGGAAAAACAGCTGGGCAGATGATTCTGATTCTGTGATATTCCAATTTATATGCACAACTAATTTATTTTTCCTACCTCCTTGAATGTCTATTTTTCTTCTATTTTCCATTTTGCTTTTGTTTCCAATTTTGCTTCTGTTTTCCGTTTATTTTTATTTATTTTTGTTGTTGTAATCAACCTTTAGGTTGATTTGAATTTCTATGCTTGTAGTATTCCAATTTCTATGCTTGTTGAATATCTATGTTAGTTTGTTTATTAGTGTTTCTGCCGCTAGATAGAGTTACATTGATAATTTAGTTGCCTCAGATATGATACCCAAATCACCATTCATTAGGATACAAAATACACCAATACTTAAACAAAATACAAAATACACCATTAGTTATACAAAACACACCACCCATGAAATAAAATACAAAATACAATCAAAGTGGGGTTCCTTTCCAAATGAGTATAAGCACCACCCATGAAACGATTAATGTTATCCATAATTTTCTCTCCCTATTCTTCCTTCGATTATTCTCTTCTTCTAAAACATTCATTTTTTTTTTAATAATCCTGGTATTATTGCCACTGACCTTGGACACATAGGAGGATCAATCCATAAGAAATAGCCACAACCTCTAGCCTATAAAATGAAATTAGATCCAAACTGGTATTAAAAAAAAATTGATAAAAATTGGTATTAAAAAAAATAGAAAGTACCTGGTCGTAATTTCTACAAGAGTAGAATCTCCTTCCAGGATTATACCTAGTCCAAGACGGTGCCATTTTTTCTCTCCTCCCACAGTAACAAATGTGTTCATCTTCCATATTTTTTTTGGACAAAGATTAAACAAGGAAAAAAAAAAGGTGCAAAAAGTTGATCATAAGAGAGATGTGCATGCTAGCATAATTTATAGGCACAGCAGCAGAAGGAAAATTGCGTGAAACCTGAATAGATATGGAGGGAATTATTTGGGGCACTTAAATGATGGAAATGCCCTTAAACTAACGTTGACCATTAGGTTAACTTCACACAAGTGGCTTAAAGGGCCAATTGGATACTATTTTGAAATGTGAAGGGCTAAATTGTCGAATTACATTTCTTAGGGGCCAATTGGACACCCACGGTATTTCTCAGGGACCAAAAAGGTCTTTATCCCCCATATTATCGATTATATTGAAGACAACATGAAGAAAATATTAAGGGTGCAAAGTAGGACGCATTGAAGAAATAAAGAGCTATAAAGACCTTGAATAAATTAGGTGCAAACAATTCTATACTTTTATATTCTTAATGCAACCCAAATTAGAATCACACACAACACTATTAAACGATCTATTATTATTAGGATCCTAATTATTGATTTAATATGTGTTCTTATGTGAAATTGAAAATGAAAATTGATCTAATTAAAAATTAGGATTAAACTATAAAAAGTTGAATTTTAGAGTCAATTCAGTCAATCGAGAAAAGGAATCAGTTAATTGAATCAAACAGTGAGTTTTAGAGCAGAAATGGTAAAGGAAAGAACCACCCAACATCAATCGGTCAACCGATCAAAAGGAATCGGTCAATCGTTTAAATCAGTGAGGTTTTCGAAGAAAAATGGGTTATCCCTGCATCGATCGATCAACCGAACAAAGGCAATCAGTCAACCGATTGGATCTTAAGTTTTGGCAGGAAAAATCTCTGAATCAATCGGTCAACCAATCAGGAAGGAATCGGTCAACCGATTGGGTTAAATTTTGGCAGGAGAAAGTCTTTGCATCAATCAGTCAACCGACCAAGGGGTATCAGTCAACCGACTGGGGTTATGGCTTGGCCTGGTTTCAATGTTGTATCAATCGGTCAACTGACCGCCAAGGATCAGTCAACTGACTATTTCGGTTGAGATTTCGAGGAACTTGGTCTTCGGGTTAAAAACTAGCCTTTTTTATGATTCCAATGGAGAGATTTGGGGGATCTTATTAAAGATATGGTACAGATATTTTAATAGCCCTATTGATTTAGTTCACATAATTTAATAATCTTTCTATTTAAATTGTTAAATACTTCATATCTTTGTGATTGTTAAAAGAGAAATATTTTATGGGCTTATTTGAGAGATTTAGAAACTTATTTTAATGTGGAATACCCCAGAATTGAATGATTATGTTATATGGGGTCTAAGAGTGCCTTTTAGAGGCATATCTTTTAAAAAGTAGTCGTTGGAGGGCTTGTTATCAGTCTATATATTCAGACTTGCGGGATTGAGATACACACATCAAGAACAATCAGTTCCTAAGTTTTTCAAAGTGTTATTATTTTGCTAAGATTTTTGAGATAGATTTTGTGCTAAGTTTTTTATCTAAAGCGTTGTTGATTTGGCGTCACCGACTTGTGCTATCTTATAATTATGTTTTCATTTTTTGCAATTTTCCTGGTGAGATCTTTCCATACTATTATTCTTTATATTGATTTCATATTATTATTATTTGCTTGGTTGTAAGATCGTTGGAAAGTTGTTTTCGAGTTTAAAAGTCCAGAAATCTTTTTAAAATGATTTTGTGTGATTATTTGATTACGTGCTTTAATTTGTGCTATCCACACTTATTTATTAATCAGATATTAATTTGCCTCATATTGTATCTATCACATAGTAAATTTTGGGATATTAATCGAGTATATCTGTATTGAGGTGGCAGAAACTCCTTGTAGGAAGAAACTCTTATTTTTCTGTATTTGTGAGTGTTAGTGGATTAGACATGGTTGGGCCGGTGTCTTATCAAGGTAGCTAGGTTTCAATCTTTTCCTATGAAAAAAAATTAGGGTTTCATATTTATATTAAGTAAAAAGGTTAGGTTATTTTTTTCCCTTAAAAAGAACAAGGCCTTGATTCTCCCTGCAATTAAATTGAGTGAATTGTGAAGGTTCCATCCTTACCTATGAAAATGATACTTGCGAGAGTTATGAGGTTTGATTTTTAGCCTGTTAAAAAGATTAGGTTTGATCTTTAGCTTGTTAAAAGGATTAGGTTTTGATTCTTCTTGTAATAGAATTAGGTTAGTCTTTAGTCTAGTAAAAAGATAAGACTCTTCCTTAACCTGGAAAAAAAAATTGTATATGTTGATTCTGAGCCTAGTGAAAGAATCATTGTAAGGGTTTGGTACCTACCTAGTTAAGGAATCAAGGGTTTAGAGGTTGCGAATCTCCGTGGTGTTCAGGGGACTGGAATAGGCAATGTTAGCTTGCTGAACCAGGATATATCTTGTTATGCTACATTCTTTATTTTTATTATATTGTGTTTGGGTGTGTACCTAGAGTTAATCACTTATCCGTTGCGTAACGAAGATAATAATTAATTTAGAAAAAATAATTATATGATAAATAAGTGTTAAAGATTTATTTGTTTAAATTTTTGTAACTACCTAATTCACCCCTCTTGGGTAGCTCAATGGGCCAACAGTAACCTTTCATGATTTTGAGTAGTTTATAAAATTTGTGAAATCGTGTATTTTCAGTGAGTTATATAGCATTTCAATTTTTTTTTGATTTTGCGTATTTCTTAAACTTGGCCAAATCGAGTATTTTCGATAAGCTACAACCTTTTTAAACTTTAAGATTTTGAATTTCAAGAAAATTGAGATTCAAATTTTTCCGGTGAGCTATAACCTTTTTAAAATTCGAGATTTTGAAATTTCAAATAGGTGGCGGGATCGGACTTCTTCAATGAGCTATAGCCTTTAAGCATTTCGCGATTTTAAATTTTTTTTATACAAATGGAGAATTCAAGCTATTTTGGTGAGCTATAGCCATTCAATTTCATGATTTTGCGTTTTAAAAAAACAAGAACCAATGTTTTCTAGTAGTATAAACACTTACAAAAATTCAAGATTTTGAGTTTTTTACGATTTTGAGTATTTCATAAAATTTCCAAAATTTTGCATTTTCGTAGTGGAGCCTTTCAAAATTTTACGATATTGAGTTTTTCATAAATATAACAAAATCGGGCTTTTTCAAAGAGGTACAACCTATCTAAATATCACAATTTGAGTTTTTCCTAAAATTGTCGAAATCATGTATTTTTTGTTAACAATAGCCTTTGAAAAATTTATGGTTTATAGTTTTTCATAGAAGTGGTGAAATAAAGCTTTTTTGGTGAGTTATACTCCTTCAAAATTTCACGATTTTGTAACTTCACAAAAGTATAAAAATAAAGTTTCATTATTGAGTTATAACCTTTCAAAATTTCATAAAAATATTTTTCATATATGTCATTAAATTGTGATTTTTTGATGAATTTTGGCATTTCAAAATTTCACGATTTTTAGTTATCCATAAAATATGCCAAATGGTGTATTTTCGATGAGTGTAACCATTGATAATTTTATGATTTTGACTTTTTCATAGAAGTGGAGAAATCGAGTTTTTTCAATAAGTTATAATCTTTTAAATAATTCATGATTTTGAGTTTTTCATAAGCATGGAAAATTTGGGCATTTTTGGTGAGCTATAAAAACTTTTCTAAATCTCGTGATATTGAGTTTTTCATAAATGTGACAAAATAAGGATTTGTCAGTTGGTTTTAACCTTTCAAAATTTCATAATTATGAGTTTTTAATCAAATTGAAGAAATTAAATTTTTCGATAAGTTACAGTTTTTCAAAATTTCACGATTTTGAATTTTTTTTATAAAATTTGCAAAATCACGTACATTCGGGGAGCTACAACATTTAAAAATTTCACGATTTCAAATATTTCACAAAATCGAATTTTTTGGGTGAGCATAGCTTTTAAAAAGTTTACGCTTTTGACTTTTTCACAAAAGTGGTGATATTATGTATAAATATGACTTAATTGACAAAATCGTTTCAAAATTTTAAGATTTTGAGTTTGTCATAAAAATGACTTAATTGAGCTTTTCAATGAGTTATAACCTTTCGAAATATCATGATTTTGAGTTTTTTTATAAAATTGCTGAAATCGAATTTTTTTGGTGAGTTAAAGTCTTTCAAAATTTCACAACTTTAATTTTTCCATAAATTATGCGAAATTAGATATTTTCATTGAGTCAACCCTTGAAAATTTCACGATTTTTATTTCTTTTATGGAAGTGGAGAATTCAGGCCTTTTACGTGAACTATACCCTTTCATAATTTCACGATTTCGAGTTTTAAAAAAAAATCAAGAATCTAATTTTTTTTCAATGAGCTAAAATCTTTGTAAAATTCTCGATATTGAGTATTCAATGAAGAAGAAAGATCAGACTTCTTCGATGAGCTATAGCCTAACAAAATTTCATGATTTTGAATTTTTAATAAAATTTTCGAAATGATTTATTTTCAGTGAACTATAATCTTTTAAAATTTCATAATTTCGAGTTTTCCATATAATTGGAGAAATCATGTTTTTTCGTGAGCTACTCTTTCACAATTTCACGAGTTTAATTTTTCATATAAATGGTCAAAACGATTTTTTCTGAGAGTTATAACCTTCGGACGATTTTCAGTCTTTCATAGAAACAGAGAAACAAGCTTTTATGGTAAGTTATATTCATAAAAAAATTCACATTTCAGTTGTTCATCAAAGTGGATAAATCAAATTTTTTCGGTGAGTATAACCTTTCAAAATTTCAAGATATTGAGTTTTTCATAAATGTGACGAAATCAGGCTTTTTCGGTGAGTTATAAATTTTCAAAATTACACGATTTTAAATTTTTCACAAAGTTAGCGAAATCAAGCATTTTCGTTGAGTGACATAGTCCATTGTTGTCACTTATACTTTTTGCTTAAAATACTATGTGGGAGGATATGCTCTTGAAGTCATTCAAGTTTCACACCTTGTAGTCTTTGATATTAATACAATTGTTGTTATTATAATTGTATTCTCACTACATTACCGGCATGTGTTATTGTAGTGAAATTCGTTGCTATTAAAACCGCTTCTGTTATTCAAATCCTTTGATCTTCAGGCTTCCTACTAGGCGATCCCCTAATTATCACAGCACGATCTGTTTTCCAGCCTCGAAAGGCTCGGTCCGTGACAATTGGTCCTTTGAAAATTTCACGATTTTGAGTTTATTATAGAAGGGGAGAATTTGGGCATTTCATGTGAGCTATAGCCTTTTAATTTGCCGATTATGAGTTTTTCAAATAAATTGCGAAATTGGATTTCTTCATAAAATTTTTGAAAATTTCTATGATTTTGAGTTTTTTCATAAATTTTTTGAAATCATGCATTTTTCGCATACTATAGCCTTTTAAATATTCATGATTTTGAGTTTTCCGTAAAAGTGGAGAAGTCAAGTTTTTTCACTGAGTCATAAACTTTTTAAAAATTTATATTTTGAGTTTCTTTTCTTTTTTTTTTTTGAAAAAAAAAAAAAAAAAAAAAATCTTGAAGAATCATGTATTTTCAAGAGTTATATCCTTTAAACATTTCAGCATTTTCATCTTTTCAAAAGTGTGGCCAAATTGGCTTTTTCGAAGAGTTATAATCTTTCAAAATTTCACGATTTTATGTTTTTCATAAAATTAATGAAATCTTGGATTTTCGATGAGTTATAATCTTTCAATATTTCAGGATTTTGAGTGTTCCATAAAAGTGTTAAGATTGAAAGTTTTTCGTGAGCTATAATCTTTAGAACTTTCATAAAAGTAGAAAAACCGGACTTTTTCATTGAGTTGGTAGCCTTTCAAAATTTCTTGATTTTGAGTATTTCTAAGTGGTAAAATCAGACTTTTTTGGTGAGCTATATAACCTTTCAAAAAAAATTAATTTTGAGTATTTCTTAAAATTAGCTAAATTGAGTTTTTTTGGGCGAGCAATACTCTTTCAAAAGTTTGGGATTTTGAGTTTTTAATAGAAGTGCTGAAATCAAATTTTTTGGTGAGCTATATAGCCTTTCAAAATTTTACAATTTTGAGTATTCTAAAAAAATATGTTTCAATGAGCTATAGCCTTTAAAAAACTTACGATTTTAAATTTTCAAAGAAGTTGGGAATTTGGACATTTTTGGTGGGTAGGTTTTAAAAATTTAAAAATAAATCAGGAATTGAGTTTTCTAGGTAAGATAAAACATTTCAAAATTCATGATTTTGAGTTTTTTAAAGAAGTGGTGAAATCTGAGTTCTTCAATGAGTAATAACCTATTAAAATTTTACAATTTTGAGTTTTTCATAAAAACAAATTGAAATTATGTATTTTCAGTGAGCTATAGCTTTTCATAAGTGGCAAAATCGGCTTTTCAGTGAGCTATAGTCTTTCAAAATTTCTTTATTTTAAGTTTTTCATAAAAGTAACGAAATCATGGATTTTTGATGAGTTATAACCCTTCAAAATTTCATGATTTTGAAGTTTACATAAGTTAAAAATCAAGATTTTTCACTAAGCCATGACTTTTCAATTTTTTCGATTTTGAATTTTCCATAAAAATAGAGAAATCATGTATTTTTGTAAGCTATACCCTTTCAATATTTCATGATTTCTAGTTTCTCATAAAAGTGGCCAAAACGGCTTTTTCTTAGAGCCATAGCCTTTCCAAATTTTACGATTTTGAGTTTTTTCACACAATTGACGAAATCATGTATTTTATATTAACTATGACTTTTTAAAATTTCATGATTTTGAGTTTTTCATAAAATTGGAGAAATCCAACTTCTTCACTAAGTCATAACCTTTCAAATTTTTCAATTTTAAATTTTTCATAAAATTTGAGAGATCATGTATTTTCGTGAGCTCCCTTTCAAAATTTCATGATTTTCGGTGTTTCATAAAAGTCGCCAAAACGGCATTTTTGGAGAGTTATAGTTTTTCAAAATTTAACGACTTTGAGTTTTTAATACAATTGGCAAAATTAGGTATTTTCGATGAGTTACAACCTTTTAAATTTTTATCATTTTGAGTTTTTCATCAAAGTGGTGAAATCGGGCATTTTAGTGAGCTATAGCCTTTAAAAAAATTCAATTTTCAGTTTTTCACAAAACTGGTAAAATATGGCATTTCGGTGAATTATGTCATTTCAAAATTTTATGATATTGACTATTTTTTTATTAAATTGGCGATATCATGTATTTTCGTTGAGTTACAGTCGTTCAAAAATTCACAATTTTTAATTTTTATTTTTTATATAAGTGATGAATTCAGTCTTTTTCAGTGAGCTATAATCTTTCATAATTTCACGATTTTGAATTTTTCATAAAATTGGCGATCTCATGTATTTTCTGTGTACAATTTGAGTTTTTCATAGAGGTAGACAAATTGAGCTTTTTTGGTAGTTACAGTCTTTCAAAATTTCCAAATTTGCTTGTTTCATAAAGTGGAAAAACCGGACTCTTTCGGTAAGTAGTCTTCAAAAATTTCACAATATTGAGTTCTTCCAAAATGGAACAAAATCTTTCTTTTTTGGTGAGTTGTAACTTTCAATATTTCACAATTTTTATTTTATTTTCCATAAAATTGTCGAAATCATGTATTTTCGATGAGCTATATTGTATTTCAAAAATTTTAAATTTTTAGTATTTCTTGAAATTAGCTAAATCGAGTATTTTTTGTGAGCTAAAAATGTCACGATTTTCATTTTCTCCTATAGATTTCGAATTCATCTTCCACCTACTCTCATGCAGATCGCCTATCCGACTTCATCTTCTTTTAGTTGCTATATACGTATGTTTTGCATTTTTGTTCAATTTTCTATCTGTAAGTAAGAGACTTATAAAATTTGAATTACACTCTAGTTCACACAACATTTGACCTTGTTATCATATAAATTGATCTTTAGACAATATTTTGCCCAATGTTGTAAAAGGCAAAGATGTTGGGCCAGGAGTTTTAACCAAACCAGGGAGGCGAACGCTCTATGATACATGAATTTTTAATATTTTAAAAATATTATATACAATTGAAAAATACCAAAAAAATAATTAAAAGGAATACATTACAGATAATATTATAATTATTACTTATTAAGTTATAACTTATAATTTATATTAAAAAAATTATAGAAGATAAATAAAGTAGAAAAATCAAAGCAATCTTACTAATCTAGCTCAACCTCAGTTATAACATTATATTAAGATAAAATATTAAAAACTTAAGTGGTCAAATGAATAATTTAGTCATTTATTGAACATAAATCCAGAGTCCCAAACCCAATTGATCAATCTAGGATGACCTAACTCAAGACGCAGCTTCTAAGACAATGATTAGAGCAGCCACCATCGTCGACTTCTCCAATGAGTAGGTACGTGTCTCACTCCAATTTAATTTCTTCTATTTATTTCTCGATCTCTATTTATATCTCTACGTCGTGCACGATTTCCTTCATGTCTTCGTATTTTTTTTTTATTTGTTTTCCTTATAAAAACCTTGGGCACACGCATTGGGCGTCACTCACTTAGCAAAGGCCCTAGGGTCACTAGGTGATGCCTACCAGCTTTTGTGTGCCCTCCCCCCCTCTCCCAGGCCACTTCCCTTGCGCCTTAACCCTAAGCACGTAACAGAATGCGCCCCGCCAGTACCCATAACAACACTGATTTTACCTGGACTCGTTTTTCTTTGCTTTTCTCTATTGAAACTATAAATATGAACATATAAGTAGTTGTAACTAGAAAAACAATACAATAAATTTATAAAATAATTTTTTACCCTAATATTCTTTGTGTGACAAATATATCAAGAAGAGCTTATCCCAATATTCTTAAATTGGAGCGAAAGATGCATCGTAGCGTACCCAGATGAATATCTTATTCAGAAATTCTCTTTCTAAGGCATTATTAATGCCTCGAAAGACGAAACAACAACATTAAGTCTTTGTCCTACTTAAGTAGAGTGAGGCTACATGAATCCGTTTACATCGTAACAATCGATCGGGGGCCCTCCCCTCATTTAGGTTTAATGACATCAAGTCAATTATAATAATCTCGTCCCAAGTCTTCTTAGGTCTACTTCTCCCTCTGGTAGCCCCCCGCACTTAAACCAAATCGCATTTTCTCACCGGTACTTCTATGGGTCTTCTATACATATGTCCAAACCACTATAAATTATTTTCTCTCATCTATTTTTCGATGAGTGTTATTCCTAAATTCTTTCAAATAGTTTCATTTTTAATTTTATCTATTTTTGTCTTCTCACTCATCTACTATAGCATTCTTATTTCAATCACACCAATTTTCTAGACATACTCTATCTTTACTGCCCAATATTCTGAACCATTTAAAAGCGTCGGTCTTATTGCTGTATTGTAGAATTTTTCTTAAAATTTTAAAGGTATCCTATGATCACATATCACCTCGATTGCACTTATCCACTTCAACCATCATGCCTTGACTTTATCAGTAATATTCTGATTGGTTTCGTCATTTGCTTTCAATAATTGAACCTAAATATCTAAAATGATCAACCTTTGGAATCTTCTCATCTCCAATTTTGACCACACCATCGTCTCTTCAGGCATTACTAAAATTGCAATGAATATTTCTTATGATAACCTTCAAACTTTTTGACACTAAGGCGTATTTCCATCTTTCTAACTTAGTATTAAGACATTTTCTATTTCCATCAAGTAGTATCATATCATCTGCAAAAATATACTCCAAGGTACTCCATCTTGAAGATGTTTTGTGAGCTCATCTATCACTAGAACAAAAAGGTAAGGACGTAAAGATTATCCTTGATGTAAGCCTATATTAATAGGAAATGCACAAGTATTGCCTCCTCCTGTTTAAACACTAATGACTTTACTTTCATACATTTTCCTAATTACTCAATATACACATTGGATACATGTTTCTTTCTAACACCTATCACAAAATATCTCTGGGCACCCTATCATAAGAATTTTCTGATTCTACAAATACCATGTGTAAATCTTTATTCTTCTCTCTATATTTTTTTATCAATCTCCTGAGTAAATAAATAGCATAAGTGGTTGATCGACTGGGCATAAATCCAAATAAGTCCTCTTGTGTGCTCGTGTTTTGTCATATTCTATATTTTATCACGCTCTCCCAAAGTTTAATGGTATGACTCATACGTTTTATGACCCGGTAGTTCGGTCCTGAGGACACTCTTTCACCAGGAGCATGAACTCCAAAGGTCGACTTTATATGATATTCACTTCTACCAAGCTCTATTTTTGCCCCCTACCGAGTTCCCGTCAAGACCAAACAACAATAAGCCAATTTTTTTGGATTGTCAATTTTCACGACTTGGCTTGACATTCTAAATTGTGACTTCCTAGAAAGAATGGACAACATTGCTCTGCTGAGGAGAGTTGTTTCCAAAAGGAAGACTAGGGCTACGGGGAGCTTGACTGTCGCACAGGGACAGACTTCTCAGGGCAGTGTTCCACTTTCCCTATCTTTGAATCACATAGGGGTGACGACCGAAGACTCCAGTCCTAGCACGTAGGATTCGAATCCTACATTGGCTACTCCGTAAGAGAGAGGAAAGTGACCCGCTAGGGAGCCGGCCTAGCAAATCAAAAAAAAAAGCAGACGTCCACCAAGTTAACGAACACTGCTCATGTTTCTCTGGATCCCTATCTTGGTTTCTTTGGATCCGAGAATACTAGTGTAAAGGTCAGCACCTACCTACTAGATAATCCGGTGCTAATACCGAAGTTCTTGAATCGAGTGACGCCACCGGCCGACAGGAAGAAGATTAGTGGCATTGTACCTGAGCGTCTTGTCGGGGATATTTTTGGACACCTGACGAGAGTGAGTACCTTACCCTTTCTCAGTACCTAGATTCTTTGAAAACTTCTTTTAATTTTTTGAATCTCTATCTTTTCTCCCAGTTCAATGGGATGGCGAACTAGTTTTTCTTGAAGAGTAGACTTCTCACCGAACTGGATTCTCACTGAGCCACGATTCAGAAGAATGACGAGGTTGAGGCTAGTCTCTGTACCAACCTATCTACTGTTCAGACTGAGAACCTCAGACTCTACGCTGACACCCAAAACCTTAAGTTTAGGATTAACACGATTGAGACCGAATTTGCCAACTACAAGCAATGCATGAAGGGTTGAGAGTATAAGTGGCAGGACGTCATTGACCGAGTCAGGGAGAAGACTAGATTGGAGGTGGTAGAACAGTGGAAGAAGGGCCCCAGATATCTGGAGCTCCGTGAGAATATGGCCAATGACTTTCTGGACGCAGAAAACTGGTACCCTGAATTCCACGCCGGTCATGTGGAGATGGAGTTCTTGGACCAGGAGGATAACGCCAAGCATAAGCCACTAGGTAGGGAGATTCCAGAGAGGATGGTGTTAACAAGAGAGGGCCCGAGGAGGGCGACATTGGTACCCCTTCCCCTTGTGCAGACACCTCTCATGACGAGAGTGGGAAGGACTAAGCTCCAAGCCGTCACTTCTTACGCACTTAGGATTTTGTAGCCTTTTTTTAGTTATTCTTTTTGTCAACTTATAATAGGCTAATGAACCCCTCTTTTTGTCGACTTGTAATGGGTTAATGACCCCCTCTTGTACACTTCCTTCTGAACATATCAATGCAAGTCATTTTTTGTGTATTCTTTCTTTTTTGCACCCGAGCGTATGAGCTTCTGAACGACATAGCTATGACATTCCAGAGTTTTCCTTCCTTTTGATGTTTTAGGAAAGTTGCTTTTTGCTTTGTAACGTCTTCAGAGTTGTAAAATTCTGAAAAAGTTTGAAAAAAAACTTATCGTCTCTGTCGAGGACCATGGACCACTAGCCCCCAGTCCAAGACATGAGTTGATTGTAAGGAAGTCATGTCGCGGACTTAGGATGAGGGTTTTCTAGGGTGCCTAGTCCTCTTGGTCTCCAAGGGCGCAACACGACGGTTGGTCCCCCGTGGCCGGTCATCTATTGGTCCTTCGTAGTTAGGTTCATTCCTAAACCCTTTCAGGTCATCCCAATTTAGTCAATGCATCAGAACCTTCCCCTTTATAATGTTGGACTTATAGTCGACTGGTGGGGAGAGGAACTTAGTTACTGTCCCTCAGACCCCATCGATGGCCCACCCTTGGTAGATGACCTAGGTCTTTTTCCGGGTACAAACTATCGACCTGTGGAGAGGGACCGGTTGTCACCCTCGACGCTGAGCACCAAGATGTCGCTTCTTGTGGATAATCACCCGCAACATTGAGCATCAGGATACTATTTTTCAAGAATCATCAGTGACTCTAAGAATTGGGATGTTGTTTACTGCGAACTAGCCAAGGCACATTACACGAAATACCTTCTTTATTGATAAGCAAAAATCGCTATACTTGTACAAACTTGAAATTGTTACAAAATTTGATGTTCTCTACAGAAGTAGCAATTCAGATATTCAGCATTCTACAGGTGCCTGACTGGTACACCTTCTTCTTTCTCGAGATCGTAGATGCCCGGACATGCAATCCCGGTAACACTCTATAGCCCTTCCCAGGTAGGGGCTAGATTTCTAGCACTTTATTCTTTGGTGGCCAGAGTGACCTTTCTGAGAAAAAGGTCATCGATATCAAAGGAGCGGGGCCAAACTCATTGGCCGTAGTACTTGGTCGCCCTCTGCTGGTGGGCAGCTTGCTAGACGCAGGCTTGTTCCATTCATTATTCAAGGAGATCAAGGTTCAGTGACAGTGTCACATCATTGTCAGCTTTATCGAAGGCCTCAACAGTTTTGAGCGTCAGCATACTAATTTCTACGGGAATGACGGCCTAAGAGGAAAAGATCATTGAAAAAGACATCTCTCTGGTCGAGTTCTTAGAGTTGTATAATACGCCCAAAGAATCGAGTACAGATCTTCCACCCACCAGCCCTTTGACTTATCAAGTCTTATTTTTAATCAGTGCAAGATAATTCTGCTCGTGACTTCCACCTGGCCTTTTGATTGAGAGTGGTCGTGGAAGGTAAAGTGTTTACTGATCCCCAGCTCTGTGCAAAAGGTAGTAAACAGGAAGTTGTCAAACTGAGTGTCGATGTCAAACACAATTGCCCTTGGGACCCCAAAACAACAAAATATGCTCTTCTACACGAAGTCACAGATTTTTATTTTTATTTTTATTTTTATTTTGCTTTATTTGGGCGAGAGGCTCAGCCTCGATACACTTCGTGAAATAGTCAATAGCCAGATTGAGAATTTCCTCTGCCCAATTCCGTAAGGAAAGGGTTCGAGCAGGTCAACCCTACAGTTGTATGCGCCTGGAAATACTATCAGAGCTTCCTAGAGGTGATCAGTAGGGCATAAGTCAACTTATCAAACCTCGAGTACCTTGTCTCAGCATCCAGAAGGACTCTGCTAGCGTAATACACCAGGATCTAAACACCATTCTCTTCTCGCACCAAGGTTGCACTCACCGCAGTTGCGAAAACAAAAACATATAAGTACAACTTCTCCCCTCCCTTTGAGGTGCTGAGCAAGGGAGCCAATGAGAGGTAGTGCTTTAGATCACATAATGTAGCTTCATACTCGCTTGTCTAGGTGAAGTCTTTATTCCTGCGGAGCACCTTGAAAAAAGGCAGACACCGCTCCGAAGATTTGAAGATGAACCAGTTTAGGGCTGCAAGCCTGCCAGTCAACATTTGGACTTCCTTCTTCGAGATGGGCGGGGAATTGCGTAGTATAGAATTGATCTAGTCAAGTTTGGCATCAATTCCATGCTTAAAGACCATATACCCAAGAAACTTCCTAGCGGATATACCGAATATGCACTTGGTGGGGTTGAGCCTTACACGGTGAGCCCTCAGTTTGTCAAAATATTTATGGAGGTACGCTAGGTGATCGAGAGCTCGCGAACTTTTTACTAGCATATCTTCGAAGTAAACCTCCATAATTTTGCCGATCTCCTTATCAAACATTTTGTTAACCAACCTCTAGTAGGTGGCTCTGGAGTTGCACAATCCGAAGGGCATCACCTTGTAGCAATATGTTCCCTTGTCCGTAATGAAGGACATTTTTCTCTTGTCAGGTGGGAATAGAGGAATTTGGTTGTAGCTGGTGTAAGCATCTAGGAATCTCAGGAGCTCGTGGTTTGCCATGGCGTCAATGATTAGATCAAATCCTTGGCAGAGGAAAAAAGTATTTGGGCCAGGCCTTGTTAAGATCCTTAGAGTCGATGCAGAGTCTCCACTTACCTCTGGCCTTAAGAGCGAGCACGACATTAGACATCCAATTTGGGAACATTACCTCTTCCACAACGCCAAACTTGATCAGCTTTTGTATTTCCTTTTCGATGATTTTATGGCGCTCAGGATGGAACTTCTTTCTCTTCTGCTTAACTGGATGATGGTGCGGGTCTGCGTGGAACCTGTGTATGGCCACTCATGGATCGGTTCCACAAGTTCATCATGAGACCAAGTGAGCACGTTAATATTTTCCCGTAGTAGCTTCGTGAGCTTAGCCCGCTGTTCCAGGGAAAGCTTGACTCCTACTTTAACCTTCTTTACTTTATGGGTTGTATAAATGGATAACTCAACCAAAACTTCACGTGAGCAAGGGCCCGGCTCGTTATCCCTGGGGTTGTCAATCGGCACCAGGACCTCTTCGACGTCCAGGGTCATAAACTTAGGAGTTACTAACTCAGATCCTTTGAGTCCTGACCCTGCCTTTGATTGTTATTTATTTTACTCTAGTGCCCTCCGAGCACAAGCTCGTAATGACTCCTAGTTCCCTCTGACTTCACTTACCCCTTAATCGATGGGAAATTTCATAACCTAGCGGTACAGATAACAGACGACTTTGAGGGCAGAAACTGTCGATTTTCCCATAATAGCATTGTAGGGAGACGACCTATCGACAACCAAGAACTTGGTCCAAACCATCAACGACCTTAGATTTATTTCAAACGTGACGGGCAGAGATACCCATCTGAGGGAGTTGACCACTTCTCCCCCTCCCAAAATCGACGAGGGGAGACTTAGTGGCCTCGATCTTCAATTTGTTAAAGGCACACTTGAAGATGATGTCGACCAAGCTTCCTCCATCAACCAGAACGCGCCCCATTCTATAATGATTGACTAGGACCATTATGACCAAGGCGTCATCGTGGGACACATGCACTTCTCGAAGGTCGGTTTCGCTGAAGAAGACGATGTTGTACAAGGCAGCATCAACTGCGCTCACCTCGTATACATCATCGTCATCTTTTCTCTTGACTTTCCTCTCATGCCTCTTCCTGGAGGACAACGTTTTTCCCTTGGAGCTGAATCCACCGTGGATGATGTTTATCTTACTGTCTACGTGCTGGTGATCGTCCCCAGCCTCAACCTTCCGAGGCTGGGGACGGTTGCGATTTCTTTATCTTCTCTGGGCCCAAGACTATCCCTGGGGGTCATCATCATCGAGATGCTCCTTATTTTCTCTTAGAACATAATTTATGAGATAGCCTCTCCGGATGAAGGCTTTAATCTCCTGCCAGAGCTGGAAGTAGTTTTTTGTGGAGTGGCCAAGATCCCCATGAAACTCGCAGTACTTGGTCATCAACCTCCCGGCCGGCTTCTCCCTTAGGGTCAGCGGAAGAGGAAAGAAATCATGCCCTACGTTTTCTGCGAAGATGTCGGCCACCGAGGTCGTAAGCGGAGTGAACCCTTGCTGGCGATGTCCTAGGGAGAAAATGGTCTCATGTCCCCTAGCAGGGGGTTCCAATCTCCCTTCAGCTTGTAATATTCCTGAGCTTTGGGCTTAATTTAGAACTTTATTCTTCGGTTTCTTCTGCTTGTTCATTCCTTCCTTATTTCTTTTAGTTGCAGAACGAAGGTCAACATTATGAAATCCGATTTTGTGGGATTGGTTTTGGTTTTATAAAACTAAAACTAAAATAATATATTGTCAATAATATTATAATTATCACTTATTAAGTTATAAATTATAATTTATAAGAAAAAAAAATACACAAAAAAAAAAGATAAATAAAACAGAAAAATTAAAGCGACCTTACTATTCTAGCTCACCCTTACTTATATTATTACATTATGATATATTAAAAAAACTAAGGGTCAAATGTATAATTTAGCAAATTATTAAACATAGATCTAGAGTCCCAGACCAAATTGATCAGTCTAGGATAACCCAACTCAAGACGCAACTTCTAGGACGAAGATCAAAGCAGCCACCACCGACCACCTCGGCCACTATCGTTGACTTCTCTAATGAGTAGGTAAGTAACTCTCTAGTTTAATTCCCACGCCCCCTCCCCTCTCTCTTTCTCTTACTGCGTCGTGCACGATTTTCTTTATCTCCTCTCATTTTTCTCTTATTTTCTTTGTACGAACCTGGGGCATACGACCTAGGCGTCGCTAGGCAATGGTGGGAAGCACCCACCAAGTTTTGCACCCCCCCCCCCCAATTGCCTAGGGGCACTTCCCTTGCGCCCCATCCCTGGGCGTGCCCCGCTATCGCCAATGACAACACTGTTTTTACTTAGACTAGTTTTCTTTGTTTTTCTCCACTAAAATTACAAATAAGAATCTATAATTAATTGTGACGAGAAAAAAAAAATACAATAAATTTACAAGAGAATTATTTACTCTAACATGCGTTATATGACAAATTTATTAAAAGTGTTGATCTCAATATTCTTAAATGGAAGTGAAAGATGCATCGTAGAGTACCCTGAGAAATATCTTTATTATAAATCCTCTTTCTAAGGACTTATTAATGCATTGAAATACAAAACAACAACAACTAAGACTTTGCCCCACTCAGGTAGTGTCGGGCTATATGAATCCGTTTACTCCATAATGATCGATCAAGCGCCATCCCCTTAGTCTGGTTTAATGACATCAAATCAATTCTAATACTCGTCCCAAGTCCTCTTAGGCCTACCTCTACCTCTAGTGACCCTCCGCACTTAACCTAAATTGCATTTTCTCACTAGTGCTTCTATGAGTCGTCTATACACATGTCCAAACCACCGTAAACTATTTTTTCTCATATTTTCTTCGATAAGTGTTATTCCTAAATTTTCTAATAGTTTCATTCTTTAGGTTTATCCATTCTTGTCATCCCACTCATCCTCATTAGCATCCTCATTTCCGTCGCATCAATTTTTTGGACATGTTGTCTTTACTACCCAACATTCTAAATCATACATAAGCGTCTGTCTTATCCCCATTTTTGTAGAATTTCCTTTTAAGTTTCAAAGGTATCCTATGATCACATATTACCCCAACTGCACTTCTCCACTTCAACCATCCTACCTTGACTCCATGAGCAATATCCTCCTTGATTTCGTCATTTCTTTGAATCATTGAACCTAAATATCTAAAATGATCAATCTTTGGAACCTCCTCATCTTCAATTTTGACCGCATCGTCATCTCTTCGGGCAAAAAATTGTAATGCATGTATTCTATCTTACTTCTACTAACCTTAAAACCTCCAGACTCTAAGGCTTCTCTTTAGCTTTCTAAGGTAGTACTAACACTTATTCATCTGCAAATAACATACTCTAACGTACCTTATCTTGAATATGTTCTCTGAGCTCATCCATACCCAGAAAGAAAATGTAAGAACTTAAAGATGATCATTGATGTAAACCTATATTAATATGAAATGCACAAGTATCCCCCCCCTCTTGTTCGAACACTAGTGACTATATTGGATACTTGTGTCTTTTCTAGCACCCAACACAAAACTTCTCTAGATACTTGATCATAAACCTTTTTCAGGTCCACAAATACCAAATGTAAATCTTTCTTCTTCTCTCAAAAATTTTTCACTGATCTACAAAGTAAATAAATAGATTAAGTGATTAATCGACTGAGCATAAATCCAAATGAATTCCATTTTATGCTCGTTTCATGTCTTATTCTATATTCAATCACTATCCCCAAGTTTCATAGTATAACTCATAAGTTTTATGCCCCGATAGTTCCTTCAACTTTCAAAACCCCATTATTTTAGGAGATGAACACTAAGATACCCTTCTATTCATTAGGTCCTCAAAATGTCATTGAAAAATCTAGTCAGCTACTCCATCCCAAGATCTTCTAAATCTTTTCATACCTCTATAGGTATCACATTTGGTCGTACTGCTCTTCCAATCTCCATCTTCTTTAGTGCTATTTTAATTTCCGAAACCTAATTCTTCTATGAAACCTAAAAATCCTATACAAAGATAAACTAGGCAACTCTAATGTAGATTCCCCAACATTATTCTCATTAAATAAACTATAAAAATAATTTTTCTATCCTTCCATAACTGTTCATTCTTCACCGGGACCTTCTCATCAGCGTCTTTGATATATTTGATGCTTCTTGTATCTCTAATCTTTCGTTCATGTTTCCTAGAGAGTTTAAATATATCCCTTTCTCCAGCTTCTGTATCTAACTTTTGATACAAATTATTGTACCCCCGAAATTTTGATTCTTTAATTACTTTTCTGCCTCCGTTTTTTCATGTTTATACTTTTCGCAACTCTTCTTACTACAACATTTTTTGTTTTCTTTATAAGCTATTTACTTGTAACAAACAGTTTTTCGGACTTTCTCATTCCACCACCAACTTTCTTTTTGTTGTGGTCCCCTTCCTCTGTAAAGTCCTAAAACTTTTCTTCCTACCTCTCTAATACGACTCGTCATATCACCCCACATTTTTTTCATTTCCTCATGTCTCTTCCATAACTCATCATTGTTAATTTTATCATTGAAGAACTCTATATTTTCACCTCTTAAATCTCTCCAACGTATCCTTGCATGTCTACTTATCTTAAACTCCTGCTTCTACCCCTGAAACTTCAAATCGGTTACCATGAGTCTATGTCAGGTAACAATACTCTCTGTAGGTACAATTTTACAATCCTTACATATTAAATAATCCCTTATTCTAGTGTGGACAAAGATTATTGGGCTATTCATCTGTCCACTATTAAATGTGATAAGGTGTTTCTCTC
The DNA here is from genome assembly GCA_016647705.1 of Eucommia ulmoides. Lineage (NCBI taxonomy): Eukaryota > Viridiplantae > Streptophyta > Magnoliopsida > Garryales > Eucommiaceae > Eucommia > Eucommia ulmoides. The sequence goes on from CM028326.1 coordinate 47,693,131, forward strand.
TTCCTAAAACAAGAATTCAAAAGAACTAAATAATAAGCCATATGTTTATTATGTAATATGTTAAACGATTTAGAAATTAATAGATTTTAGTTCGGTTCAGGCAAAACCCATACCGAATATTTTTTCCTGCAATATGTCATACTATTAGGTAATAATCCATCACCTCCCTAAATTTAAAAAATATATATATATAACTAAAATTACGTAATTAAATTTTTATACCGAAAACCTTCAAAAATGACTCATGGTGGCTTCAAGTGAATTTTTTTCAAATAGCGTACTTCACTCGATATGAAATTGTATTTTCTCCATCTTACGATTGGTTTAGATATTTTTCTCATTTTCTGTAATCCTTTATCCAATTCATTAAGTGGTAGTTCCTCAATCTCGAGCTTGTAACTTCGAAGTCCAAAATAAAATAATATTTCGATGGAATTCGATAGCACGTGCTTTTCAATGCCCAATAGGCTAAGTAAGTTGCGATGTTTCCCTCTAGATAAATGTGCAATATTTTTTACTTTCTGGTTTATATTTCCAATGGTATCGAATCCAAGAAATAATTCTCTTATATTATTCGCTTGGTTTATTTTTGTCTTAAAATGATTCACGGTTTGTTCACAATTACTATATATATTGAAATGCAAATAATTATGTCTTTTGGCTTATTCGAGAAGACTGTGAAAAGTCGCAGCCTCTAGAATGTTAAATGAATCACATCTCAAAACTCTCACTACAGCTCCTACTCCGATAACTTGATTTTTGCTCACTTGTTCCTTTTATAATCCGTCTGTACATGTCATTTACTGCCTCAATGAAGCAGTTTCAATATTCTTACATCCATGATAAAATTCATCCATTAACAAATTTACTCTCTCGTGATCTAGAGTTGCTAGTTAGCAAATCGCAACAACTACCTTAGAAGCTGTAGAAAAATAAATATTTTAAACAATAAATGGTCCTTTTTTTTCCATGCCAACGTTCAGTAACGAAAAACTCTAGCTAACTTCTCTCTTTCGTGCTTTTCCTCTGCTTGAAGAGAATTGAGTAACCCCGCCAACCCACAGGCCTACATTAAACTATAACGTGTGCTGGTGAAAATCACTTGATCAAGATCCAAGATCCCATTATTCCTTGTATCATAGGTAAGGAAAGTAAGATTTGCTCCCAAAGTACCCCAAAGGCTCAAAGATAGTCAATCAATAAGACCATAAGACCTTTGTAGAGTTCTCCAACAGCATAGAGTTTAGGATCAGCTTGCAAATTTGTGGCACCGTACTAATGGCACACTGTGCGCCTAAGTACGAAAATGCAATGCAATATCATTGTAAATAGAAAAATATAAGTAAAAATATTGCACATCTATCGAGAGGGAAACAACGCAGTTGACTTACCACCTATTGGGTGATAGACAAACATCTTCAATCAAACTTCATTGAAGCATAAGATTATTTTGGACTTAGAAGTTACATGCTTGAGACCAAATAATTGCCCATTCAAATTGGAAGAAAGATTATAGAAAATGAGAAAAATTGCATACCCAGTTGTAAGATAGAGTAAATATCCTTCTATATGAGTAAAGTGCGTCATTTGAAAAAACCGTACCTGAAACCATTGCAATTCATTTTAGAAGGTATTTCAATTCAAAAAATTAATTACATGATTTTTATTTTATTTTTAGTTTAGGGAAGCAATGGATAGCATATTGGTGGAAAAAAATAATCGATTTGGTTCTGCCAGAATCGAACTAAAAACTATTGATTTATAAATATTTTAATATATTACACAATAAGTATTTAAGGTCACAAAACAATTATTCAAACATTTTTTTTGGTGCATGTATTACACGCACAGTTATATTATATAGAAACTGTTAGTTTTCGACTTTCTGGATAGTATAAGGGGGTAAAATGTAGGTTATTATACTATAAGGGGGTGAAGTGATACTATGGGAAAGTATAAGGGGGGAAAGGCAATCAGCCCACATTTTAATTATTAAATCTGAGTTGAAGTTCTCTCCAAGTATAAAAGATGACTGCTATGAAATACATTTTGATGATTTTTTATTTAAATATTTGTTTCATATTTCAAGGCATAAATAATTCCTTAGAAAAATTATTTCTAAGAAAGATATTCATCAGTGTATTCTACGATGCATCTTCCACTCCCATTGAAGAATATTAGTATAAACACTTCTTGATAAATTTATCATGATTATATTTGCACAAGAAGCAAGGAGTAGGATTTTGATGGGCGTGGCTGCCCAGTGAGGCTTTTGATTTGTTGAACCAAATTATGTCCCTGAGTTGTTGAACAATCAGCCAGATTTTGAGTGTTGGCCTCGGTGTGAACTCATCGGACGACTCCTTGAAGCAGAATTTGAGTTGGAGTTTCTACAACATCTTAGTTGGTTTTCCCAACATGATTGACCTCCACCTCCATCATTATGTGAGACAATTTTTCCATTCCTCTTGTCGTGGTTAGTGATAGGTTCAAAAGAGTAATCAGTTACTCCTTCAGCGACAGCAACGACAGTAGAGAAATCATAAGGTTGTTGTCTCTATATTTCCTGACGTACCTAATTTTTCGAGTCATCTAGGAACCAAAACAACTTATCCTCTTTGGACATTGTACGAATGTGCAGCATAACAGCCATAAACTTCTTGACATAGATTCGGACATATCTGATCTATTTCAGCTCTCTCAATTGTTGTTGGGCCGTGTACTCAACATTTTTGAAAGGAATTGAACCTAAAGTTCCCCCTTAAGGTCTTCCCAACTCTCGATAGTGCAGTTCCCCATCTGGATGTCTGCATATTTAGTTCGGCACCATAATTTGGCATCATCGCTAAGATATATGGAAGTTGTTGTCACTTTTTCTTTCTCGGAGGGTTACTCAGGTGACCTGAAAGTATAGCTCTATATCAAAGAGAAAAAATTTAAGCTCCTTGGCATCTCTCGCACCACCATAGGAATAAGGTTCAGGAACGCTAACCCTTGTCGGTTGTCCAGAGTCTCTAACAAGAGCTCGGTACACAATGTTCCTTAGGTCATCCAGCTCGCCCTGGAGCTCAGTAATTGACATTTCCATCTGAGCATGATGGTCAGCAGATGTCTTGGCAACTAAGCCCATCTGTTCGATCAAGTGATCAATTTAGGGGTTAGGAGATGTCCCCTCCCCATTAGCATCAGGGCTTCGCATAAGAGCAACATCAATGTTAATGCGGGCAATGCTTTGTTCAAGCCGGTCGAGTCGATCTTTCGTCGATATGGTTTTCACCAATGTGGTCAGGCAACGGATCGGACCGTTGCTCTAATACCAATTGTCATGGACCGAGCCTTTTGAGGCTAGAAAGCGGACCATGCGACGCTAACTAAAGGATCGTGTAGTAGTTTAGAAGAAGTTTAGATCAGTTTCCCAAATAATTAATACCACTATATAATAACTCAAAACAGTAAGAAAAATACCCATTAAAACTAGCTTACAGAAAACAACGGTAGCTATTCAAAAAGGGAAGTTTTGTTCAATACCTTTAGCGGGAGGAATGCGTTGTGCTTTTCTACCGCGGGGAAGAAGGCAAGAGGTTGGTGTTTTCAATAAATACAACCATAAAGTGCACATTCTACCCCTTGAACTATGACTATCAGAGATTAACATTTGCCCTTCATTTTCATCTTATACTATTTCTCCTCTCCCATTTGTTTTTTCCTTCATTTATTCACTCCAAATTTTAGCAATTAGTAAATCATTTACATATTTTGTTATTATATAAATAACTTTATTCTTCCAAGAGATTTTTTTTTCATGCACTCCCCTTGCTTCTTGCTTGAGTTTTAATAGAGACGTGACCTAACTTTTTTATGCTGCTAGGTGTTACACATAGGTTAAGTTAGGCAGTGTATGACATATTCAAGTGATTTTAAGTAAATGTCTCTTTGATAAAAATAATAAATTAAAAATTGAATTCATCAAAAATTTATTCAATTAACTGCGATTGATGAAAGCCACCCTATCATTGAAAATGCTAATATTCATCTATCCTACTTTTATCTTATCTACAATCACAGTTGGTGGTCGATTGATTTGAGGAGTCAGAGGAAAGGTCAACCGAAGTAGTTCTAGTCCTACTCTTTCAAAAGAGATGTATTCACAAAGAAAGATTGAAAACAGCAGTTAGAAATGCTCAGAAAAATTGCAGTATCAAGTTGGATCTCTGAAATAATGACAAAGTTCGCCACCAAGATTAGTCATCCACCAATTCTTATTTGATTGTCAAGAACTCTACAGCTCCCAATTACTGTTTCTTTCATAGGCTTCATATATATTGATTCTTTTAATGCATTAATGACAGTGTGTTTAAATTTTTGTTGTATTTGAAATTTAACATTACATTGGAATTTATTTTTATTTTTTTTGTTTCATGCTAAGATTGAGGATATTAGTTCTAGTGCATAATTTTGACATTTTTGGATCCTTAATTGTTCAAATAATTGTAAACATCTGGATACTTTGTGCAGTTTATCTATAGCCTACATTCCAATGGCAACCAACAATATGGGAAAAAATGTGTACCTTGCCGCCTTGTGCATCATTACTCTTAGACATCTAAGGATAGGAGACCTTCGTGTGTTAATTCACCATGAACCTAAAATTAGTAAATTAGACTCCCTTCTGCATGCAATAAGCATAGATGGGCTTTTAAAATATGCTAATATTGGTATGCAAGGTCAATTTATCATTTCATTGGCTGCATACATATCATGTCTAAATGCACAGGATGAAGTAGTTAACTTATAACATTCATTCCATAGATATCAAGTAACAGTAAGTTCGATGGCAAACAAGAAATACCTCGCCTTGTGCGTCATTACTCTTAGACCCAAGGATAGCAGACCTTGGTGTGTTAATAAACCTTGAACCCTAAATGGATATTGAACTTAACTATATGTTTATTTAAATTAAACTCCCAACAAAAACATAAATTGTTGCAATAGAAAAAAAAAAAAATATATATATATATATATATATAAACTTAATGCTTTGCGATTTTGCAGGATGGGTTTTGGTCTTATAAAACTAAATGGTTCGGTATAAAAAATAACTTTTATAAAGCCAATATAAAATTTTAAAGAAAAAAAATACAAATTTAAGTAAATCATATATATGTATGTATATATATATATATATATATATATATAAGAAAAAAAAATAGTGACTAGGCTAGTACATGCATGCTATGTTTACACAAGGCTAGGCTAGTACATGCTATATAAGGAGAGAAAAAAAATAGTGATTAGGGGGTTTCAGAGAGTACACCCCCTTCTAAATATCCATTCTAAATTTTCTTGCTATGTTTTCATTCCACTCGTTGCCATTGTAATTGAATTCCACTCACATTAAAATATAAGAGATAATGTATTAAATCACCAGCATATAACCCGTGCCTGAAGACACGGATGTAAAACAAATAAACGGAAAAAAAAAAATCTTTTGATTTTTTGACATTATCTTTGTTTATATAATATTCTACACCTATTTTATTTGAACAACAATAATAACTAAGAATTATGAGAAACTTTTACTAATATGGTAGTAATAAATAAATTATACTATAAATAACTAAAAAAAAAACCATGGCTTCACCATTATTATTGATTCCCAATAAGAGAAAGATATATTATATATTCTTTATAAATACACTATTTATATACTTAGGTTTTTAATAAATTATTCTTTCTGCTTCATTTACACCCTAAATAAAATTAAAATACCAAAGAAACAAATTTAGACATGGAAAGAAAAGATAATTTAGGATTATAAATTTTATCACCCATTAAGATCATTAAATTCAAGAAATGCCCCTTAACCGTCTTAGGAATTAAAAAATATGGCTAAATTAACACATTATGTTCTTTCTCACGATAATCATGAATATCTTAATTTAATGATAATATTTAATGACAATATATTCGGCGATGGCGCGGCTAGCTTCATGGTGATGGAGGGAGAAAGGAATCGTTGATTTGGGAAAAGAAAAATGGTAGGCTTAGGGGGCTGAGTCAGCGGACTATTGAGGAGATGTGAGAGAATGGAGAGAATTAGGTGCGGCGAGGAGATGTGAGTGAACAGGGCAATCGGCTAGTAGCGTCTGAGAGAGGGGCACAGATTGGGGAGAAAAGTGGGAGAGAGAGAGAGAGAGGGAGCGAGGATTGATAAAGACGGAGGCGGAGAGAGAGAGTGGCAATTGAAGATAAGTAAGGTTAGGAGGTAATTGGAGAGAGAGATTAAGATAATTAAATTACAGACTTTCTTGTTCAATAAATGCGAAGAAGGGAAATTTGGGTTAGTTAACTAAATTAGCATTTAAATTAAAAGAAATTAAGTATTAATGCCTGAAATAAAATAAGTGTAACTTAATCAATATTTTAATTAGAAAAAATTAAGTAAATCAATACCTAAAATAAAATTAATTTGTCTCAATATGTCCTAGGCAGCAAATTTATTTGTCCTCGTCAGCTATCATATTACATATTCTAAAATTGAAACCTCATCTTTCAATAAAATTAAAACAAAATGTAGGCAGAAGATTATGTATTTATAATATTGAGCAAAAAAAAAAAAATTACGAACAATTATGTTAAGGAAAATTGGAGAATGAACGTGATGACAACAATTTGATACAATATTAAGGAATGTACACAGGAAAATGGAATTTGTCAATGAATGATGATCGCCTCATCAAATTCTAGACATGAGAAGTAGCAAAAACAATGCATAATATTTATAGAAAATGAATCAAATTATAATTTTTATTTCTACAGTCTTATATCAGTGATATAACATCTTTTTTAAGAATAAAAATAAAAATAATATATTCTTTTTCATAAAATTTTAAAATAATTTTATGAGAACTATATATAATTATTCTCACTTTTCAGATTTTTATTTATGTTCTTAAATTTTGTAGAGAGAAATAATACAATTGATTATGTAAAATGAACAATACAACGGGGAAAAAAACCCAACAAAATGTACCTAATCAACACGAAAAATATTGAGTAAAAAATTATACATTCTAAAATTCAAACCTTCCCCTTCAATAAATAAAACAAAATGTAGGATGAAGAATTTTAATTGTCATCAAGAACACCGACGGAGCATCGTCTCCCCAATCCTTACGCTTTCCAGTGAAATCTGTTGTCACTAACTCCTCCGTCCTCGCCTTGAAAATAATTATTTAAAGAAAATGGAATAATTTATTTTGTTTTGTTTTGTTTTTTTATCAATATTGATCAAATATGAATTAAAATTTTGACCTGTCATAAGAAGTCGTTGGATGCTCTAATCCGAACCCAGTTTGAATCGTTGGGTTTTCTCAGAATCTCAAGAATTTTTTATCTACCCAATGTGTCTAAAATAGATAGAACGTTGTTCTTATTAATTCCGATACTCTCTAACCTCACGAATTGACTTTGGAACACTCCTCATTGAAATCTTTTCTCATTGATCCTCCACAACTACCCAAACAAAAAAATAAAAAAAATAAAAAAAAAAAAATTGTTAGTTGACCGTTAAAATTGATGTTCTTTAAACATTCTAAATCCCGAAAAAGTCAAATTATGAAAAGAAGAGAGAAAACAACATAAACACATTTTCCGAAAATATAAAGTGCATATGTTTGTTTGTGTTTGTTTTTTTCCTTTTTTTTTTTTTTTGGTAGAAATAAAAGATGAAGGTCTAGGATTGTTTCGATTTTAGAACAAATAAAACACAGATCAAATTGAAATTTGAATAAGAAAATCGAAAATATATTAGCGAGTGAAATACCGAAATTGCATACAAAATATGAAATACACCCTTTCAAAAATTGCATATAATTTAACCCTAGCTTTTAGTGTTTCTGTTCCAAAATATAGAAATTTTGGGAATTAAAATAAAAAACGAAACAGAAACAGAAGCAGGAACAGAAATAGGAAATAGAACAGAAACAGTAATAGAACAAATAAAGAATGATTTATACCAAATAGAGAGAAGCAGGAATAGGAACATGAAACATAACAGAAACAGATGCACCCTTTCAAACAGAACATAAACATGAACAGGACAGAAACAAAAGTAGGAACAGGAACAAGAAAACAAAACAGAAACAGATGCACCCTTTCAAACGTGGCATATAATATACCCCTAGATTTAAGTGTTTCTGTTCTAAAACGATCAGATTTCCATCTATTTATAATATACCCTGTTATTATATAATAGAAACAGTAACAGAACAAATATTCAATGGAAAACAACTTCATGGCATATTATTTATTACCCCTAGCAGACTATTAAAGAACACTCTAGGGGTATATTATAGCGTGTTCCTTTCGATTAATGTAACTATAATATTGTGAGTTAATAACATTAAACATTAATATAATAATCACAGTAAATTACATGTAATAATCACAATAAACATTAGGCAATTAAGTCATAGCGATTTTATATTATAGTTACATGTCACATTTGTTCTCATAATTAATACCTGTTTATTAAATAATGTGTTCATTTTGGTTACACTTTAATAAAATGTGTTCACAACCTCCATTTAAACAAATTTATTGAGAAAATGAATCTACCTGAATTAGCTTGCCAAGGTTGTTCTACATAAAGGTAAATGAAGGCGAACGATAGAAATAGAACTTGAGAGAAGGGGAAACAGAGCTTACCACGGCTGTTCTCAACAAAAATGTGAAAAAACTGAAAGAAAAAAAAATAAACGAATCCAGTTTAGGTCATTCCAAATCTCAAAAAATTAGATGTTAAATCTATTCTATAAAACAAATTGACTTGAAAAATATTAACAATGCTTACTTAAATTGGATGTGAAAATCTCCCAGACTAAACAAAAATTAGACCAAAACATCTATTGAACCAATTACAATCAGAGAGAGAGGGGCTTGGTGATGCTGTGTGTGACCGAGCATAAACATAGAACAAACAGAAACAGAAACATAGAACATGAATAGAAACAAAAACATAGAACATGAACAGAAACAAAAACAGAAACAGAAACATAGAACATGAACAGAAATAGAAACATAGAACATGAACCAAATGTGTGTGACCAAACATTTCATTTTTGAACATAAACAGGAACAGGACAGACAGAAACATAGAACATGAAACAGTAACAGATGGCGGCTCACCTTTGTGCGACGGCAGAAATGGATTGCTTAATGGCTGAACGGCGACTCAGCTATGTGTGAGGGCAGAGGAAGACGACGGTGGAGGTGTAAACATCGACTCTCGGCATTTGGGGGACTATATATAGAGAGATTCGGGGGAGAGGAATTAGGAATTAGGGAAGGGATTGTGGAATTAGGAATCGAAATTTGGGGAATTAGGGCTTGATTAAAATTTAATGACCCTAAATCAATCGGCGACCCAAAATCAATCAATCGAGTGAGAAAGAAGGGCATACCTATTTCCATAGATAGATCGAGTGAGAGAGAATAAATTGGAGAGAGGAAGAAATTGTCCAAATCGAGCTGGCGAGAGTGATGGATCGATCGGCAACTTGAGCGAGAGAGAGAGAGACAACGTGGAAATTGCTTCCCCAAATTGAGCTGGCGAGAGGGGTGCACTTCCATAGATAGATTGAGTGAGAAAACTTTTATAAGCAGATTTTTAAGGAAATAGGTATGCCCTTCACATAGATGGATCGATCAACAGCTTAAGCGAGAGAAAGGGAGGCAGCGTGAGCGAGAGAGAAATAGGGTTGAGGAATGTAAGAGTAAGAGTGAGAGTGAGAGAGAATGGCATATTAAGGAAGGTTATATTAATTTAATTTCTTCTTAATATAACTAAAATTTCCATTTTCTATTTAATATAACTAAAATAAAATTTCTTTTTTGACTAATTCAGCTTCCTAGTCAGCAAATTAATTTGGGCTCGTCAGCATTTGTTTGTCCTAGTCATATTTTCGTTTATCCTAATCATAAATTTATCCTAATCAGCCAAAAAAGCCGTCATATTTTATATAATAGATATTGTCATTTGAAATGCCTCTCATTTGATGGTTCTATCATCCCCTCCCTCATTTCTTTCTAATGTGTACACAAGATGAATTATGTTCATTTGAAGAAGCACTATTACTTGATTCGTGCAAATTTTCCAGGCCATAAGATAGATTTTGTTTGAAAAACCAAGATTGTGATCGTCAACAAAAGGCTGATTAATTAAGCTTCCATTAAATCTTGCTTATGTAAGGAGATCAAGAGCTTGGAGATTCATTTCTGTGGGCCTTGAATTGCTAAGGAAGAAAATCGAACAATGTTTGAAATATTAATGGTGACAAATATTTTGCTGAAGAACCCTAAATTGCAGAAATCTAACAATAATCTATGCCCTCTGTTTAACTTCATTGCTTCAACTTCTGGCATTTTTATTTTAGTTGGGTTAATTGCGAAATTTTCAAGGTTTTCTTAACATTCAAAAGAATAAACTGCAACCATTACCAAAATTTGCAAACATGAATAGTTTTATAAATGAAATTCATATCAAGCATAAAATCCACTTAAATGAGTTCCTGAAAATGAACAAACGAAAAAGTTATCTGTTAAAACCAAAATACACCAACAAAATAATGAATAAAATCTATGCATAATTCCAAATCAATAATGAATAAAAGACCAAAACAAGCAAGAGATCAAATAAGATTACAATGAGAAAGTTCAAATACAGGAACGCAAATCCCTTTTACCATAATAGAGCAAAAAAGGGGGTAAAACTAGGGGTGTGGTTCGATGCCATTTATGGGGAAAATTGTCCCAATTTGGCATATATGGAAATCGAAACCGTTCGGTTTGATTTGAGTGACAGAAAAAACCGTACCACGCAGTTTGATGTGGTTTGAGGATCAATTTCGGTTTGGGACTAAAGATTCAACAATAATGAAAACGAATTTGAAGCCCTAAAACGAACAAAAACGAACATATCCATATACGAAACCCTAAAACGAACAAATATGTTAACCAATGAAAACGAAAAACGAATGATTTTGGGACTAAAAGATTACCTGAATGATTTGAAGGCTGAGAATCCAAGATCTTCAATAGATATGTGAAGATGGATGACAACGATATGCGACGTATCTGCAATGGTCGATGACGGCGATCTGTGATGGATGCACAACGGAGGATGGCCAACGATTTGCAATGGTGGAGAAATAATCACTGTGGTGATTTTTTTTTTCTTTGGATTTTCATGTTAAAAATAATCTTTGTGTGATCTTTATATTTTTTTTTATGTAACCGCATATAATATTATTGTTATACTTTGCATATTTTAAACAATATTAAAATTAGAGAGTAAATTGGTTAAATTAATTAAATTTAGAGGGTGTAAAATTTTGATTGCCTATTCACCTCTCCCTTATGAAAATCGTCGACTTTTCAATTTCTAATTTGACAAAAATTATGTTGAATTAAAAATTGGAATAGTTTTTATTTAAGTGTGAAACTTTGAAATATCTAATTGAACAAATCAAACAGTAACCTACCTAAGTTTAAATTTCATCATTCATGATAGTATGACTTCTAATTTGAGCAATTTAAGGTGAATTTAACTAAATGTTAAACTGAGATATTTTTTACTAAATTGAAAAACTTTGAACTTTTCAATTGGAGAGTGATGTGGCCAATAATTAGTTGAAACTTTGTTTTTTGCAAATTGAAAGTTCTCAAGGGCTTAATAGAAATTTGATGAGATTTATGTTACATCATTAATAACTTGAGGGTGATTTGATCAAATTAGACCTAATTGAATTTAAATTTCACCATTTTATGATACTAAGTTCTCAATTTGGAAAACTTTTTTAGTTAAATTTAAAAAATGGTGCTTTTTATAGTAATTCATGAAAATTTTATTTCTCGATTTTGAAAATGCTAAATTTCATCGAAAAACTCTTCTGGTCAAAAATTAATGTGTACAGACTATATTACCCTTTCTAATTTTCCGCAACTAATTGAAATGCACATGTTGAACGTTTGATGATAAAATATTTAAGATGACAGAAATAAACATTGATAAGTGTGAGTTCAAGATAAATCTTTCATATTTGAACGGAAGCTCTTTCATATTTGAACGGAAGCGTGAATCTAAGAAATTAAAAAATAAAAATATATAACTATTAGTTGAAATTCGACATGTCATCAAAATATTTTCATTGGCATTTAATTTTTATTTCCGCATTAAACGACTCATAGTTGAAAAGACGAGTGACTTTAAAAAATTTTAAATTGAAAATATTCGATTGAGTTTCCATCTTTAATAAAAAATTCAATAACTTTACATAAATCAAAGATATTTCCTTACATTGTAGATTTAATGTCGTACAAGAGGACCTTTCAATCGCCAATTTTACTCCCAATCTAGCGCATTAGGGTTTCTTAAAACTAGAAAGGTAAAAAACAAAATTTATGCATAGACCGAATTAACTCGGTTGATGGTAAGAAAAATGAAATAAATAAGATGAGATTTTAGATTTTTCTCACAGTATCAATACGACTAGCTAAACAGTGTTACATGATGGCCCAAATTCTAGTGCAATATTAATTAAAAATAAATAATATTTGAAAATACGTAATAATATATCTTTTTAGTTTTATTTTATAGATCTTTATGAGTAGATTTTAATAAATGTGTAAATACAATGTTTGTAATTTTGAAAATAAATTAGTATTAGTTGACTTTAGGGGCATGGTAACCATATCACCGCCAATACCACTATAGAAATTGCCATCTGGGAGATAAAAAAATATTCACCTGACTCTTTCTGAATTTGCACAGATGGTTTAGGAAGTCTAACAACAATGAATCAATCTCCACGCAAGAATGAATCAGACACCAGAAACGCCCCACTTTGGAATTTTGATTCTCCTATCAGAGAGAAACCACCAAACAACTACTGCGTGCACAAGTACAGAATTTAGAGGAAGGTCTACCGTGTCCATTACATGTTGGCCTATTGGAAGCATAAGTTGATCTTATAATGGATGAAATAATAATTTATTACACATAGACCGGACCTGCCGGTCCCCACCCCCCCAAATTGTGCCTCAAATTCCGTTAAGGGTGACCACGAGTTTGCGTGGTGTAGCCGAGTCCCGATGCTCACACAGCCATACACCCTAAAACACACAAAAGAAACATATTCTATCAGATATTCTCTAACCCATTGCATATGCAAAACAAAACCAAAGTGAACCAAAACCTATTTGCGCTGCAACCCATTCATGTAAACACTAAAGAGAAACCCTTTTTTCCTATAAATACAAAATCACTAATCATGCATCTCTATTAAGATGTTCCAATATAATCATTGCTATATCTATACACCTAATAATCCAAATTTGGCCCTATAGACACAACACCCACCATTGTAGGGTTCAAAGAGGGTCAGATGTACGCAACCTAACATCAATATTAATAAGGTATAATGAAATTTGTTTAATAGATTTTGTCAAGAATTAATCAATTGAAATTGATTGCTCTCATTTCATCTATTGAGGCAGGGACAGTGTGTCAGAACAATTCGGTCTTTCATTCTTCTTTTAAACTCCAAATTATTTCAAATCTCAATATTCATTTCAGTTCCTGGTCACCAAGGTATTGCATTGGCTACAGGTTATTGCAAGTATAGTCCTCTTTTACCAGCAATACTTTCAAACAATGATTACAGTTTCCCAAGTCCCAACACTCCAGACTAGAAATAGCAATATCCATGAGAAGAGTGCTTAGTTGCTATATACGAACTCTAAGGGCATCCTTAAAACTGAAGACGCACATCACAAAAACATATGAAACCGATGCATGATTTGGCAGGCTGTGAAAACCATAAAAATAGGACTTACCTATCTATCATATATGTGCCCCAGGAGCATTCTTAAAACTCACTATGCACATCATGAAAACATATGAAAGTAAAAACCATAAAAACGGCACTTATCTATTTATCATTAAAAACTTTCAGGTATTTCAAAAGTAAATTATTAAAGTGACACTTATGTACCTGCCAAGTTCCCATGTTGAGATGGCCATTCGTAATTGGAATCCTGAAATAAGCAAAGAACACATTTATTGAATCTTTCTTGTACCACCAAAGGTTAAGTAATAGCTATAATTTTGAGATATCCTCACGTTAGAGTGCAACCAAACATGGATGACTTGATATGTGCTGGCATGTCATCGGGGCCTGCAAAAGTTGCATCATCTAATATCAGCAGTAGATTAAACTTACAATACCCACCCAAATAAAAACTGAATTACATGGGCATTTCCAACGGAGGAGAATTGGAAATCCGAGAATTTATGTGAATTGGAAGCCTGGACATGGCCAATAAATGTATTGTACTGTTTGGTGCAGGATGAGGAAGGAAGAAAGAAGAAGACAAAGTTGTATGACAGCAGTAGAATACTAGAATGTCTTTTTTGAACATCTATGATCTAATTTTAGTTCTACAAGGTATAAAGTACAAAAGTAGACTTATGAGAAATAACATCCCTAAATAATTATCTCTAGTGCCCCACTTGCATCCATATAGTGAAAGAACTTGACACAATCATTTAACATATTAGGTGGACCTATGTGGGACCCTGAAAAAAATTACAATTTCAGTAAATACAATTAATTCTAAATATTTGGTGGCAAAGAACTCGTTCAGTTTTAAAAACAGGTGTGATGTTTGAATCTCTATATATATATTTTATGCAATTAAATCTTATGTTCAGTAGGCAAGGAAAAAATATAGTTTTTAGTTCTTACATATACGACAAACAGATCCCATATTTTCACAAAATAACATTGCCTTAGAAAAATTGCCCCAGCACTTTACTCCCTTTAGCTGTTTGGAATTTGAACCCTGAATAGTTTATTCAGATTAATTATATCTGCTTCGATATTTGACAAATTTAAACCAAAATCAATGAAGTTTTTGACGTTTTGCTTTCTGGGCTTTTGCACCATGGAAGCATGTGTTGGGGTTTATGAAAACTTGATGATTGGGATTTTCGACATACCTAAAGCAATACAATGAAGTTTCAGAAGAGATGGTCGACGGAGGTAGCGGTTGCAATAGTGGTCAATTTTGGAGGTTCCCCGATGGTGGTGTTTGGGTGATTCGCAGCATTAATGGTGGTTGCAGGCTATGGGAGGGCTGGTTTTTTATCAGCATTTGTGATCGCTTTTGCAATAAAGGATGGCTAAAGGATTGATGATATATATCTTTCGAAGAGAAAATGACAATGTTCTTAATGATATTATGCCATAACAAGCGCAATTGTCTGGTGAAAAAAAGATTCGACCATCCAACATAGACAAGTCACAAGTACTTCAACGAAGTGTGTTGGCTATGCTTAACTTGTCAAAGGAAAGGATTGTCAATAAGAATAACACAATTTTGAATTATACACAAATCACTGTCTTAGAGAAAATACTAAGGTGCCAATTCGAGCACTTGATGGAACACTTAATCATGCTATTATACCACCAGAGAAGCAAACCCCATATCAAGGAAAAGGAAAAGGACAATGTTATCATAGTGTACTTGCAATTTGTGATTTTGACATGATCTTTACTTTCATATAGGCTGGTTGCGAAGGAGTGGCACATGAGTCGAGGGTATTACCAGAGACGATCCAACAAACAACTTTCTCAATTCTCCGCCAGGTAACTTTCAAGATTCAAAAAATAGTTAAGCATTTTCTTATGTTATATAAAAATTAATATAAGTGATATTACTTTATCTTTTTTCTACGCAACAATATTATTTGTGCGATAATAGTGGATTTATGGCAGCTCACTGAAATGCTCGTTCTTAGTTATCTACTTTCGAGTTGGTATTGCCATCGCGCGGGGGGGAGGAAGGGGGGAGAGAGAGTGTTCTAATCAAGCACATGCAAAACTAAGAAATACAATTTACTGTGCATTTGGAATTCTGAAAGTTCGCTTTCCAATACTAAAGAAGATGGCACCATATTAATTTCTGACACGGTAATTGCTTGTTCGGTTATTTATGACTTGTGAAGATTCAGATCAGAGACTTAATTTTTGAAGAATTTAGTAATGAATATGGTTCATGTGGAATTTACCATCAACAAAATGCAAATAAAGATAATTCAGAAGTCAGAGGTAAATCTAGCCAAGCTCATCAATTTTTCATGATGAATTTACATGAGCAAATTGCAAATTGATTGTCAAAATTTATAATTTAATTTCATATGTACAACTATTTCGGATAACTAGTTCTATTTGAATTGAATTTTGTTTTTAATCACAACAATCTAATTTTTAATAATGATCGACCTTTCTTGTACAATTGACAATTGTCATCATCATTGGTATTTTTATCATGTTATGTTTGTCTTATATTTTCATAACATCTCTTAAATTATATTTTTTAATTGTATTAGAGAGAGATATATTCTAAAACTAATGGTGTTACAGTGAAAGGGCAAAATTGTCAATTTAATAATTTTTAGTGCTCACTTTACCGTACTAATCAAACAACTTAATCAGATTCAGTCCTTAAAATTCAGATAACACAAACAAACAAAAAAACTTAAAATAAGTACTTAATAGAATCATCATTTATTTATAATCTTTAGTTTTCAATAATTAATTTTCAAGTATTACAGGTTCTGCATGCAGCACATGTTTTATTATCAATACAAGGACAAGTTGATTACTCAAGTCAAATTGTCCTATTCTTCTTAGTTTATGTTTTATTTTACCATGGTATCAAGAACAGATTCAAATGGGTAATGAATCCCACCATTATGTTCTTTACAAATTTTCCCCCATTTCTACATCTTGTCGCACCCCAAAAAGAGACTAAAAAAAATTTACTAGCCACCTCCAAACTACAGCTAAAATAAGTCTTGGTGTGTTTCCTACGAGCTAAGAAACATGGGCACAAATATAGGAAACGGGAGCAGGGGATAAGAACACGGTGAAAATATAGGATAAGGATATGTCAAGGACAAGGCAAAAATTTTAATTTTAATATATATATATATACATATACACATACACACATCAAACTACTGAATTATAGTAATAAAAAATAGAACCTAAAGCTTAAACTGCTACAAACAAAAAAATGGGTGTCGTTTATGCATCATAAACTAAACATCAAAAAGATCTACTCCAATTATTCATCGTTCACTTGATTCATCCTACTAGCGCCATTAGAGGCGACTAACTGAAGAAAAAATCAAGAGAAGGGACACGGGTAGATGAATACACATGTCCTTGCACATCGAAGAAATGTCCAAATAATAAATTAGTTATAAAATATTAGGATTTAGAACACAGATTTACGCATATCAATTACATATTTGGGCGTGTCCACAGCATGTCACAAAAAAGAATAAGTTGGCCAGCTATAAGTGTTGGTGCTTCCTAGACAGAAGGTTGAAGCCCTAATGCCCAGTCCAACTATTTCTAAAGATCCAAACTATACACCACAACGGGCCTTTTCTCAGCCCAAAGAGTCCTTTTGTAATTCTCGACCAAGTCGGCCTACCTCTTCCTCCATCAAGTGTCATAATTGTCAATAGTCTACATCATATAACTTCTCGGTGTCCATATAGGATCCAAACTCTTGAGTATGATGTTGGAGTTCCACGCACAGAGGATCAAATGAATTGGGCCACCAGGCAACTTGCCTTAATGTTTTTAATGTCATTAGGTGTACATTCTGCACACATGTTGCCTGTCACCAATGCTTGGCAACATACTAGTATTTTTCAGACTTAATTTAAATGTAGGGGTCAAGTTTGTAAAATATTTTTTTAATTGCAGTAGTTGTATGAATGTGGTGTCCAAAATTGGCCTTAGAAAAATGAAATCGCAACCTGAGCCACATCCTCAACTTTTTTTAGAGTCGCTTTGGTCGACAAGATATCCTTGCCAGTTATGGAGAGGTGTTTGATTCCCATTCACATGGGTGACATTAACGACAAGGTTTGGTCTAACATTCTCCCTACGGACGTTGCCCATATTAATCTTGGTCACTCTTGGCTCTATGATATTAACACCAACTTTTGTCAACAACTTTGAAGAGAAAACATCATGTTAAAACCAATTAGGCCCCAAGAACCTCCCGATGAGTTGATACCTAAATCCCCCTCTCATACACCTCCCCAAACAACCCGCCACATCCTTGCAGGGAGAGAATTCGAGAAAGCAAGCATTTCATCCTAGCACTCGTGCAAACATTCTCCTGATTCTGAATGTGATCATCCCCCCAAAGTTAGCCAATTACTACAAGAATTTTCTGATGTCACACCTGATTAATTTCCAACTAAGTTACCTCATATGTGGGACATCTAACGTGTGACCTTATTCTAGGGTCACAACTGTCTAATTTTCCTCACTCAGAACAAACCCTGTAGAGTGAGGCAAGATGCAAAGACAAGTCGATGGTCTATTATACAAATTTCATATCAGCATAGTTTGAGTCTTTATGTTATTAACACCTAATAAAGGTGGTTCTTGGAGGATTTACATCGACAATAGTGCCACTAGTAAGGTCATAATCAAATTTTTTTTTTACATGCCAAGGCTTGAGGACTTGTTAGATCTTTTGGCAGGTGTTCTATGGCCCACTAAAATTGATTTGATCAATGGATATAACCAAATCCACATTAGGCCAGGTGGTAGGTGGTAAGGGACCTTTAAAACTCATGACGGTTTGTTTGAGTGGTTGGTCATCCCCTTCGGCTTATCTAATGCTCCTAGCTCTTCCATGACGGTTATGAAACAAGTCTTGTGCCCTTTAATTGTTAAAATTTGTGGAATATTTCAATGATATCCTTAAACATGGGTGTTGCATTTGAGACACTTGGAGATGAGAAACTATATGTCAGTGTCAACATTATGAAGTGCTCGTTCCTACAACCTAAAGTGTTTTTCCTAGGATTTATCGTCTCTATGTAAGGCATTGCAACCGATCCTCACAAAATCAAAGCGATTGTTGAGTGCCCCGAACGTAAGACTACCAAAGAGGAGCATGGTTTTTATGGCCTGGTCACACTCTATAAGAGATTTATTGAAGGGTGTGGTTCCATTTTCACTCCCATATTTAACTTGAAAATGGAGGAGTTTTAGTACCAAAAAATGACGACTAAGACACCCAAACTGCACCATCTTAATTTTTCAAAGTTCTTTGAAATATCTAGTGATGCATCGGTGGTAGGAATTGGAGGCATCTAAAGTCAAGAGGGTCATCCAATTGCCTATTAAATTAAAAAGTAAATGAAGTTAAGCAACTTTACTTCTACTTATGATAAAGAGTTTTATGTTTTGTAGTATTGGCCCTGCATCATTGGACGTACTGCTTGTTATCCCAGGAGTAACAAATAGGATGATGGTATGTATTCTAGCCATCAAGCCCTTAGATATCTCCAATCTCAAAATAAGTCGAGTGCGAAGCACGCTAGGCGAGTAGAGCTTGCAAGAGTACATCTTCTTAATCATCGTCCTAGTGTTGAGAAAGGCTGCCTATGCCCTCAGTTGTAATGGTGGTTTTACAAAATATAAGTGCACATATAGCAAGTTTTGAGAAGACCAAGGACGATAATCCAACTTGTCCAGATTTTGGAAATATTTATGAGAAGGTTCTAGTCGGGTAGCTTGTCATGAGCATAGTTACTTCATCATAAAAGAGCCATCGGTTTAGAGGATTTCGAATGTGCATTCCACATTTGTCCCTTTGAGCTGGTTTAGAGGATCTCGATTGCGCATTCCACATTCGTCCCTTTGAACTTTTTAGTGTGGTAGTACTAGTTACAACTAGCGATCTAGAGGGTCATTTCGGTCAGGATAAGACTATTGCCCTTGTGGAAGATACATTTTATTCACCATCTCTAAAGAGGTATTTGCTAAAGTTGTACCATAGTGTCCCACATGTCAACTTGGCAAAGCAAAATGTTAGAAAGCTAACATGTACACTCCATCGCCTGTCCCAAACACACCTTGTGCTGCTCTTAGTATTGATTTTGTCTTTGGTCTACCTAAAACAGTTCGAGGAAATGACTCAGTTCTAGTTGTGGTGGATCGTTTCTCAAAGATGACCCATTTCATTCCACATTGTAAAACCTACGATAGGTCGCATGGGACTCAATTCTTCTTTAGAAAGGTAGTTCGATTGCATGGCCTTTCTAAGTCCATTGTGGCCAATAGAGATGTAAAGTTTTAAATGACTTTTAGAAGACACTATGGAAACTATTTGGGACTATGCCAACTTTAATCACCATTTGATCCCCAAACTTAAGGTCAAACTAAAGTGATCAATCGTAGTTGAGGAGATTTGCTTCAATGTCTTTTGGGAGAAAACTTGGTAATCGGGCCTTGTCAGTGGGTGAATTTACTCACAAAAACTTTGTTAGCTGAACCACTGGCACGAGTCCCTATAAATTGTCAATGATTTTTTTTTTTTTAAAATATCAACAATATTTTTTTTAACACATGATGGTGCAATTCAACCCCACACCACCTGTGTGAGGAGGAGGTAAGCCTACCACTAGGCTACCCCCTAAATCCAAAAAAAAAAGTGTCGATTTCTCACCTCATCAACCCATTAACCTCGTCCCTTTACCTATTGACTTTGACCTTCTGAATTTGTTGAATCCTTCGCATGACACATTCGTGAGTTGCAGGTTGATGTTAGACGACAAATTGCAGTAAGTAATTAAAATTTTAAGCTTGCTCATAATGCCCATTGTCAACATCAAGAGGGTTGACTATGTTCTCGTTTGCATATGCCCTAGGCATTACTCTAAAAATTCGTTCAAGAAATTAGATGCTCGAGCACATTAGCTTGGACCTAATGAATACTTGACCTGCCTACAAACATGACTATTAGTCCAGTTTTCAATGTTAAGGATTTGCTACATTACCAAGGCACCTTTGAGCCTCTTGCATTGCATCCAAATGTTTCTACAGGTCCTTTAGTATCTACAACCACCACCACTCTCACAGCAAGCTGGTGACCAGAGAGGAAAACTTCTTAACGACAAAGTGATAGGATCGACGATGGGTTTCAATGTTAATGTGTTCAATGGTGGGGCCGCCCCATTTTCCTGATGCTACTTGGATCGCTGAGGATGAAGTTCGATGTCTGGTGATCTCTTGGACAATTATCACCAGCATAACTCGCCAGCTTTAAATTTGTCTTTGCCAAGGAGAAATGATGAGGATCAAGAGGGACAAAAATGCACAAGCACGTAAGGCGCTGATTCAAACCAACTTAAAGAAGAAGAAACAACTTTCAATTTCAGAAAATATTCAGCATTGGCTATTGTGGGACAAAGGCTTAGTCGTTGTTGTATTCAGCATTGGTTATTCATTGATTTGATTAGTGATTTGATTTCATGGTTCAACATTTACTCTTAGATTTGATTAGGGATTTGATTTCAGAATTATTTCCTAATTACTCAAAGCTCCTCTATATAAAGGAATCCATGAGTACCTTAAGAGGCAGCTTTGTACTGATAATAAAATAAGATTTCGATTCTCATTGAGGTTTGTCAATTTTTACCTTCATTCATTCCTCTGCATCTTCATGTTCGTCCTACACTACCTTGTCCAGCCAAGTAACATCAATAGGCTATCAACAACTTGCCTAGGTATGTCCCGTCAAGAATTTTTAAGATTTCAACTCTCAATGTGGCATTCTGACCTTTTTAAGTCTGCACCTACAATCATATGTTTCTTTATTCCCTTCCCCAACTACAGATATCAATGTCGCTCCATCAACTCAAACCTCTAAACTCCTCATTAAGTGAGTACATAACCAATGGGTTAAAGCCATTGGTTTTCAAATCCTACAATTACGTGAATACAAAGTTATATAACGGTCGTAGAAGGTAAACTCTGAATATCACAGACCTACCTTTATTTATAAAGTCGTGTGTACAAAAGTTTTCAGAAGTAACATGCTTAACCTAAATAACCATCCATCCACCAAATTTGATAGATTGAAGCACTGAATTCTAATCTATTATTATGCAATAAAACAAATTTATCATGATAAAACTAGTTAGGGCAATAGCATACTTCACATACCAAAATTTTCAAATAAGAACATTGCAGTACTCTACCAACCAACAAAAAATACTTGGTTCAACAAAGAGAATAATGCATATACTAACCTTCTATCGTATGTTTCCATGGTGCAGACAAACCCTGAGATTATGCATTCATGTATGGAGTGAGCGCCATGTGAAGAAAAAATGTTCCTAGATTTTATTAAATGTAAAATAAACTAACCTCTGGAACTACCCTGTTAAGGAATGTCTCTGTATCATCCCGAACATCCGAGTCGTAATTTTCATTTATTGTCAGAGAAGCACTAGTGTGTTGCACTGTGTAACGTATACGGTATATCCATAAGAGAAACAATGTATCTTCATTCCAAATAGAACATAATATAAATGGAAAAAAAAAAAATGTATCATATCAAGGTGGTGGTACTTACAAAACAGATGTGCAAGGCCACATTTGAATCCAGACAAGTCTTGCCCAATTTCCTTCAATATCTGATATAGAAGTTGACAGTTCCAAGTGAAATTACTGCACCATAACAGATTCAAGTTTCCAGAGCATATTAATATTAATATTGTTCCATACTCTAGAACAGTAAGAAGGAAAAAGAATCATAAAAGAATTGTTTCTTGAAGTGCCACCAAGAGAAACTCAACACACTTTTAACAACATTTATACATTTGAACTAGGCTTTTTCGCTGTAACGCTTCACAACCCAAAGGTGAAAAAAACCTAGGTCAAATGTATAAATGTTGCTAAACATATACATATATTATAAACAATCTGTAGTCAATGAGAGTCGCACACAAAAACTGGGTAAATTTCACTAACACTCCATGTAAATGCTGAAGTCTTTCTTGTCTTGGGAAAGTATCACTAAGACCCCTTATCATTAGAATAAATGTACACCAGGATCTTTCTTATCAAATTCCTATGATTATGTCATTTTTTTATTTCTGAAATTCCAACTTCACCATTGCACATTCTATAATGCCATTTCTAGGGACTTGGAATGTTACAATTGCAAACACTTGAATTTTGCATGTCTTTTTGTAAAGATAATTTCACTGATCCACTTAGTGTCGAAAACATATAATATTCACAACATTGTACTTTTGAAGCAGTAATGCAAAACTTGCTGGAAGAACTCCTTTTAAAAAACACATGTACCCAAATTTCAGTACTAAATTGACCAACAGAAAACGAAAAAGAGAACCTAAGAAAAACCACAAAGAATGAAAAAAAAAAAATAATGATATCAAGTATCAACAAACAAAAATATCCACCTCACCACCCTCTCCCCTCACAGACATTTGCACACCCCAACCACCGATATTGCCACTCCATTCCCACATCCCAACTGCCACTTCAATCCCAATTGTCTCCCTCACCAGCCTCTCCCCTCATCATACATTTGCACACCCCAACTGCCGCTATTGCCCTTCCATTCCCACATCTCAATTGCCACTACAACCCTCATTGTCACCCTATACTTTTCCATTGGTATTGTCTTGTAACAAGGGATTGACCTACAAAGGTAGTTCCAATATTATTGTCTCCCTCACTGTTATTATCGATTGTTGATCAATTAGCTCTTGGGGATGAAGAAATGTTGTTGTCGATCATGGTCGTCCACGAACAATTGGACTGTTGAGCAGTCAGCCTTGAAGAACTAGTCATTGATTAGGGCTAGGGTATCATTTAGTAATAACATACTAATTACAGCTCCCACCCCCCTCCCCCATTTTTTGAATATTACAATTTAATATTACAAATTTTGATAACTTACTATATTATTACTCCCTAAATTATAGATTATAAATTATCAACCATTCAAAAACTTACATTCTTATAACTTTACTAAATTATAGATTACATATAATTTAATAACTTTTTGTAGATTTTATATCTATATATATATATATACTAGCATATAACCCGTGCCTGAAGGCACGGGTGTAGAATAACTAAACCAAAAAAAAAAATGATATAATTTTATCTATTATACAACATTCTACATCTATTACATTTGAATATTAATAATAAAACAATCCAGACCAACATAATACACCTATTCATTTGAACATCGATAATAATTAACAATCGAACATCAATTGTAATTAACAATCGAGACTAAAACTTGTACTGATATAAAAAAGTTCAACAATATAAAAAGCTAATGATATTCTACGGTTTTATATATAATTTAATCTTCAAAGTAAGTTATAAATCAATTGAAATAAAAATAATGACAATTATGAAATTATTCAATCAAAAAAATGGTACCGAACAATTAGTGCATAACACGTGCCTAAAAATACTATTATACTTCATTAAGAAAGCCCAAAAGCACTATTATGCTTCATTACGAAACAATCTTATTATAAATACAAACACTTAAAAAACATTTTTAAGAAAAATCCTAGCCAAATAAAAAAAAACCATAAAACGCATTCAAAAACTAATTTCTTACGACAATAATTAATTTCGTAAAATGAACCTCAAATGAATATACACATTGCAAGGGAAACCAATAATAATATGACCTTACTTCCTATTCGGATAGAATCAAGGTATAACTTAAAAAAATAAAGAATAACGTGTAAAGTTGACAAACTATTTACGTTGGAATTAAAATAAAATAAGCTTACAAAAAAAATCACATTTTTTTGAAACCTCAATATATATTATCTTATATATGTGTGTGTGGATGTGTGCGCACGCATGTATGTGTGTGTAGTGCACGGACCTTCAAGCAATGATAAAAAATGATGACAAAACAACGTATTTAAAGATATATTCTTTATTCTTTGTGCTAAAAATGATAAATAATTCGATGAACATGTGATTGTGATTTTTAAATATGATAGGTTTAATTAATATTTTAAAATATGATTTTAAAAGTTAACTGACAATCACATGAAATAAATATTTCAGGCCAGATGAACACATAACGAACTAAAATTTAGCAAAATAAAGAGGTAGAGACAAAAGATTTTAAAGTCAGCATAAATTACAAAAAATGAACATTTTTAACAGTAAATAGTTGATCACGTACTCACAAATAGGATGTGTTCTTTAATTACTTAGAGTGAGTACCTGCAGAAAAGAGAGAAAAGCGCACTGCAATTGGGGAGAGAGAGAGCTGAAAGAAGGGTTAATTAAATTGAATCCTAATTAGTAGTTTAATTAAGAAAAATTGGATGAATCAATGTCTAAATTAATTAATTAATTAGTAATTTAATTAGAGAAAAATGGATAAATCGTTACCTTAAATAATATTAATGGCTAAACTTTTGGCTCTAAACTTAATATGTTAATTTTGACCCTAAAATTAGTTAATTGAAAATTTAATATGATTAGGACAAAAAATTTAGGCATTAATGTTATTTTAGGCATTATCTTTACTAATTAACGTTAATTTAGGGCCATATATGTATCCCAACATTTTTTGCCCAAAATTAAATTTCAATTTCCTTTTATGGCCCTAAACTTATATCTCGAAAATATCCTAGTCAGCAAATTTGTTTGTCTTAGTCAGCATTTGTCTAATTAATTAATCAATATTATATTAATTTGATTTCCATTTACATTAATGCGATTTCCTGTTTGACAAATCTAGTTTTCTTACGCGTCCTCAATTTATGTCTTAAAATATCCTAGTCAGCATTTAGTTTGTCCTAGTCAGCAACTTTATTTGTCCTAGTCATATTTTTTTGTCCTAATCATAAGTTTATCCTAATCAGCCAAAAAACCGTCCTGTTTTATATAATAGATATACATATGAATATAATTTATGTATGTTAGCCGTATCCGTATCCGTATCCTACTTTAGAATTTAGCGTGTTGATGCATCCATGTCCATGTCCCGCAGTTACCGCTTCTCATATCCACATCCTTGCTTCTTAGACCAAACCAATAGATTTGCTTAAATTTAAATCCTGATCTTTCAAAAATAGTGGTTATGATCTTGCATCGTTCTCCCTCTCCGAAAAGAACTCGACTCTGTTA
This sequence comes from Eucommia ulmoides, assembly GCA_016647705.1. Classification (NCBI taxonomy): domain Eukaryota; kingdom Viridiplantae; phylum Streptophyta; class Magnoliopsida; order Garryales; family Eucommiaceae; genus Eucommia; species Eucommia ulmoides. The sequence goes on from CM028326.1 coordinate 47,719,233, forward strand.
GGATAAGGACCAAGTATACCATCACCCTTATGAACACACTGAATCAAAAATGACTTTCGTTTTAACTTGGCCTCCAAAAGATTTGTAGCGCAAGTAAGGAGGTAGCTCATCTTTCCATCAACGAAAGAGAAAGTATTGGAACACCCAGCATGTACAACATCTCAATTCCAAATCCATGGACACACCATATTATATGGAAAAGCTTAAAGGCAGAACATCACAAACTACTCGCTTCTGGAACTTTCCAATATCAAACATCACAAGACACCATTTATTAACCCTCAACATGGTATTGGTAATCCATGCCAGATTACTAGGAATGGAGAGTGGCTCATCTGCCAAACCCAAAATTTCATGACATTATCCTCGGATACAAAGTTTGTATGAGTTCCAATATTGATCATCACCAAACAAACATGTCCTTCACAAAGCACCCTAATGTTAAAAATCTCTCCCTAGTTTTTATGCTCATTTGTCATCTCTTGTTGATTAGTGGAGGGTAAAAATGAATAACACCTACAACATCATTATCATCTTTGATATATTCACTCAAGGATCAACGTCGTCATAAAACACACACTTCCAACATTGACTCACTGGATCCCTCAATTTTGAACTATCCTTTTCAGCCACAGGATTTGATTTGTTCGGCACATTCAACAATGGGTAAGGCAATCCCATATCTGATGCCTAATACATTGGCAATTGAAACACTACGGCCATACAACATTAGAATCACTACCATGTGAAGATACAAAAGGGGTAGGACGAGATGGCTAATTGGAATGATTAGAAGTGACCTGACCAAATGAAAAAATTTCCATGATTCATATTTGTGAATAACCTCTCACTCCTTGAAGATGTATCCCTCCAAATATGCCCATGAACCCTTATATGTAGATCATCTTCCAGATTATAAATCTGACATGCTATACAATCTTCTAGCAGCTAATCAACAAGAGATTTGTGGATTTAATCCTTAGCAATACATAGAAATCAACACATCAACCCAAGAAAAATCTGATCTCGTACCAAGGCAGTAGAACATCGAAAGCGTATTCTTCCAAAAATTTCGTAGACCTTGTAAGGTTGTTGCTTGTAGTTGGGTAGCACCAAATTTCATATCAGAGCTTGCATTGTGCCATACATTGTATGTGTTGTAGCTTAGTTAGTTTGCTTACAGTTGGTCCACCAAATCCTCGTGATTGCCTTTAGCTTGGCCTTAACAAACATAATCTACTTTTCATAAATTTAAATTAAAAAAAAAAAAAAAAAACAATACGGTCTAAAGAAGCTCTCTAAATGTAAGCCAATCAAGGAATAACTCAAGATTATGGTCTTCGTGAAAGTCACAGACTTCCAATTTGAAGCCTTTGTTTTTGTCTGCCAATTCTGGATTTGTCAATAATCTTCAATGCATTAGCGATAGATAAAGCGTGTGGAAGAAATCCCATTTCAGAACCATGGCCAACCTCAGTAATCTTCGCCTTACCCTTCCTTCCAACCAGAGTAAGGACCAAATTCTCAACATTAACATCTAATTATGTCAACTTCTCACCCCAAAAGTTATCTTCCCATCCAAATGATTCACCTCTTTTGAAAGCCATTCATGGGACTTCAGTAAATCTTGTTGCTTGTGACGGAATGAATCAAATTTTGAATTAACACTGCAATGGAAACCATGTCAAAGAATATAGAGGAAAGAAAAAAAGGTAAGACTAGAGGGGGTTTTGAAAAATTGGTGCGGTCAAAACACCAAAACAGAACGTTTGGGGAAATTTATGAAGGGTTTCAGGGTCAAAGGATAAATATCATAAATAAAATGCTGAAAGTTTAGGGTGCTATATATAATTAACAGAACTTTGGTAGACTGCCTTAGTTAGGTCAAAAAAATGTCCATGGTGTGATTTGAAAAGTACTGGGCTCGACTTTATAGATGGGCTGCTGGACATGAGCTTTGGTTCTATTTAAAAGTTAATTTGGGTTTGAAAGGAACAAGGTAGATGAATGAGGTTAGGTTCAAAGAAAGAGATGAACTGGTTATGGGGCGGAAGAAAAACAGAGAAGACTTTTCCTCATAGGCCATAAACAAAGAGATGTTGTTGATGGCTATGTACTTCAGATAATATCTGATGGCATTGTGACGACTAACGGTGACTAAAATCAAATCGAATATAAATCTTATGTCTGTGATGACTGTGGCAAGTTGCAGCAGTGTGACTGATTGGGGCAATGGATACCGGTGGTACTAGAGGTGAACACAAAAGAAGAGAGAATAGCCAAGATGGATCTAGCTTTAATATCTGACATCAAAAATTGGTGAATAACTTGAGACGAGTGGAGAAGAGGATAGAGACCAATGCCTCAAGAAATAAAGATTCAATTCAATAATCAGATCCCCCTAATTGAGATACAAGTGAAACCTATTTCTAAGAAAATAAATTCTACAATTAAAGTAATAAAAGAGAATAAATTCTACAATTAAAGTAATAAAACAGAACTAGAACAAACATAGCTCTGCATTATAATCCACTAACTCATAGGTAAGATTAATCCAAATCTTAACTAATATATAAGTTTAGTAGAAATCCTAATTAATAGATAAGCTCAAATCCAAATCCAAATCCTAATCCTAATATTTCAAAATAGTGGTATAATCTCGCATCAGATATATGTAATTATAACATATCCAACCACAGGGCAGTCTTTCTTGTGGTATTTAACATATCCTTTTTCAAAAGTTATGCCATCAACAAATGTAGAAAATCCAAAAACGGAATCCTAACAAGCGTATTGACACAAGGTAAACCTAAAGGATATGTTGAGTGGGGCCATGGACAACCTTGTGGACTGAACAGTGAAAATATATCCGTACATTCTTCTGAACCAATGTATGGGTCAAGTCGTTAAGGAATCAAAGCAATCCAAGTCTTGTAACTGCTCCCTTCCCCGAACATATTTCTTCTAATATACAGCCCAAAAGTTCTATTATCTTATGTAATTTATGTCCATCTCTTATTTTTCCTTAAATGACTATAATTTATGCTGCAACAATGATCAAATTTCTAATATTTAGATTCATTAATTACAAAGGCAACCACAAGAGTATTTATATTTAACTTGTCAAAAGCTTGTTCCTTGAAAGGAATGAAGTCTTCTCATTTTCCAAATTTATATTGCATCGCCTATAGGCATGGAATCATACAATCTATATCTAATACTGAAAATGGAAGCTTTTGCTTACGTTGAATGAGAATGCTCTAAACTGTAATGCTTACTTTTGGTGAATTTGTGTATTTTTAGCTTTTAGAGATAGTGGAATTCTAATGTAAATTACGGGATTTCAATGTAAATAATTGAATCCATCGTAATTATATTAATTGTATTCATTCTAATTAATTATCCAAGTAGTTCAATGATATTCATTTTTTTCCTCTTCTAATTCAAATAAAAACCTAAGTCTTTCTTCTTTTTTCTCTTACTCCATCCTCTTTGTCGATTCCTAAACCAACATTTCTCTCTATTTTTATTATTTGGTAAGTTTGACAGGCAAGATAAATTAATAGGTATATATATATTTAGAAAAAAAAAAATATATATATATATATATATACACATAGATATAGAAAAAAACTATCTCCCAAATTGGGATAATTTGGAGAGAAAATTTAATAAATTACTAAATCAAATTATTTTCATTTTTTTAATATATATATTAGATTGGCCAATATAATTATATTTTATCTTATTTTATATTTTGATTTTTTTATTGATAAGCCTTATTAAAATTTCTAATAATAATAAATACTAAACAACACTAGATAAGAGCTGATGTATTGTGTTGATATACTATTTAAAAGTTAACCTTAAAAATAAAATTGCAAAATCTGGAACATAAAAGTTGTTATTCAAATACACATTAAAATTGAAAAAGATAAAATACAATAGTTAAAAGCTAAAACAATTTTTATATATTTACACTTTGGCACTTATACTTTTTTTTAGCTTCTCATTGCTTATTATTTTAGGGCTTTCGGTGGCAAGTCCCTTGCCCTTAATTTTAAAAAAGTCCCCAATACATGTAACTAACGTTAAACTAATTTGTGTGTGTAATATTTGTTAAATGTCACAAATATTATACAAATACATGTAATTTGTAACATGTAACTAATATTACACCAGTACATTTAACTAAAATTACACAGATATATGTAATATATGTTAATTATTTAATTGTAACTAATATTAGTTATATGTAACTAATATTCACTATAATACGAATTTACTCACCAAAGTTCTTTCTACAATTCTTGTAATGTCTACACATGCGGGACTAAAACTTAAGCAAAACTCAATTTAAGAGACTAAATTAAAACTTATGTCTTAAGCGGGACTTTTTTAAAATTACATCTGTTAGTTGGAACTAATGGGCAATCATCCCTATGATTTTTAGGTGTGAAAGTAAATGAAAGTGATTGAAACTTATAAAAAAAATATTTTCTAAATGCATTAAAATTTATTTTTGTTATTTTTTATAAATTATTATGAAACATGAAATGAGAAGAAACAATAAACTAACTTTTTCATATGTAATAGTAAAATATTAAATATCTACTAATATAAATTTTATTTTATTGTCTCTAAATCAGAGAGATGTGCAAGCCTAAAACTAGTATTCAATCTAATATGAATATCATGAAATGAAAAGAATATACAAAATATCAAAAAATAGCCCCCTAGACCAGATGCATAAGCTAAAAGATAATAGATGATACTTACAAAAACTAATCATGGTGACTGTATACCAAATGACTGAAGGAGTTCACTTGTACACCCACACAGAGGAAGACGAAACTCGGGAAAGAATGCTAAACCCTTGCGAGATGAAATCTCTTATTAAATTTAATTTCGTAGTCGGGCTCGAAGCCTCTCGAAAGTGAAAATTTCCTCAACTTCCGATGTTACTTCATTCAACAGAAAGGAAGAAAAAGTTGATATTCCTAAGTACCTTTGAGGTGATAAGATGACAGCCCCGCCTCTGTGGAGGAATGGTTATTGTCTTCTGAGCCCATTTAGGACCATTACTAGCAGCTTCCATGGAATCGGATGATGGATCGTTGAAAGTCCTTCGAGTATACAGCGATTTCACTCGTAACGGTGCCGGAGCCGGCCAGGGCTTTGCAATCCCACCCAGTGACAGCGTTTGCATTTGGCTGGCTTTCGAATCGATAAATGCACGGAAAGTAAAAGCCAAGTATGCAGAAGCCCTCGCAAACACCACTCGGACTTAAAAAACATACATAATAAATTTTTTAAATAATATATAATAAATATATATATATATATATATGTAATTTATATAATAAATCAGGACTAATATATTCACAGCCGTCGGATGAAAAACAAAACTCTAGACATTTTAAGGTCATCAGATCATCTTAGCCTAGGTATATAAGAAAAAATAGTATCAAAACCCAATTTGGTTAAAAAAAAATTATCGTCGCCTCCCTCTTCCTCAGTCTCGCTTCTACTCTCGGCTCTTGTCTCTCACTCTCTGCCTTCCTCTTTGCAGGCCGCCGCCACCATCGCCATGGTCGTTCTATCGCCTCCATCGTCTGCTGCAACGAAGCTAGTTTGATCCTAATTAAGGTTGGTCTCTCTCTCTCTCTCTCTATTTCGTCGATCTTGCCTACTACTTTACAATTTTCTGTTTTGCTAATTTTTTGAACACCATTACTCTTCATGGATTTTGGATCTCATATTTACAATTTTCAATTTTGATTTAGAGTTATTCCAATTTTAGATTTGATCTTAATTATCCATGTCGCTCTCTGCCTCTCTTCTTCGCATGTCGATGTCGCCACCCCGCAACCACCGACCTCCCTCATCCTTTCTCTCATTCTGAAAATCATGCTTATTTTCTCCTCGCTCCTTCAACCATCACCTCAACATTGTCACACCGTAGCTTTGCCATTGCCAAGCCACCGCTTCCACAGTTTATTTCTCTTCGTTCCATCACCGTAATTTTCTTCATCACCACTCCCTCCATCGCCAGCGTTGGCCACAACAGCTCTGGTAACTCTTTCAAGGACCGCCACCATGCTTGATTGAACCGTCGGGTTGCCACCACGACCTATTATCTTCTTTTTTTCTCCGAAATCCTATCCCCCTTCTCCTTAAACTTGATTTCTGTTTCTGATTTGGGAAACATTAATTCCCAATTGATGCTTGAGTTAGCTAAATCTAAGTTCGATTTCTCGATATTGGTGTTTGATTTCAACGTATCTGAATTTTATAGATCTTTATTGCATATCCATATCAAGAAAATTGGTGTTGCATTGGTGTATTTGTTTGCGATTGAGATTTGGGGGCTCATATTAGAATATTTACATATTCGGATGTAATATGTTCACTCTAATTTCTACATATTGGTATTTACTCTAATTTCTACATATTGGTGTTCATCCGATTTTTTCTCATTTGGTTTCTAAATTAGCTAAGCTCTTATCTTCTCTCTCTCTATAGGAAAACCCGGGATGGAGATTACCTTTCCTTATTGCCAGGTATGTTACCCCTTCTCCTTTTCGTCAACTTCTGTTTTATTGTTTCCATTTTTTTAAATAGTGTACTCCAATTTAGGTAAGTTTTTGTCCTGTTTTTGTGTTGTTCATTTTTCCTGTTTTGCCCGATGTTTTGAACAGATTTGATCTATTCTATTCTCATTTCTATGCACATGTGTGTATTCCTAATTCTATTTCTCATTATAGTCATTGCCGTGCCTTCATTTCTATGCATGTTGTGCCATTTTAATTAGGGTGTGCAACGGGCGGGCGGATCGGGTTTTGAGGGGGCAGGCGGATCAGGTATTAGATGTCACATCCCACCCTAGTTACCCGACCCACAGGGGTCGGTGTGACAACGACATATCTCATCCGAAAATGACTAACACTAAGGAAAATAACTTACACATAAAAATATTATTTATTAAGGCCAACAAAAATACATATACCCCTTCTATTGGGAACTCTCTTGATTTTACAACAAAAATATTAGTTCATTTTAAACAATCAACATATACAACCCAAAACAAAAATTACTGTCAAGATACTCCCTCGCTACGGCCCTTCCGGATTCGACCTACTGCCAGTAGGGGACAAAAGTTTCTCTACAGCACCTGCGAGTGTACTGCCTTCTTAGTAATTTTAAACACATTTTTAAAATAATAATACATTCTCAACACCTTTAAAGGGATCAAGCGTAAATATACGAATACCATAGTATAAACATCTCTTCTTAAAATAAGCAGTGAAATAAATAATGAATATATAAATATCTTTCCAATCCATTCAGTGTAAAACCATACCAATCACCATATGCAATAAATCGCCAATCTTAGTAAAACACCGCATTTCAAAATTTACATATCACCCACATACACACCGGCTAAACCATAGTGATCGTTTTAACCTCACGATCGGGAGTTGCAACGGTACCGTAACCATTCGTAGGATATGTCTTCCTAGTGGACCTAACTGCACAGATCACCGCCTATCGGACGTCTCCGGAGGCCATAATATAAATCACCACAGATTATCAATCACCACCTGCCGGACCACCCTCCGAACATGACACAATATGAATCACCACCTGTCGGACTACCCTTCGGACAGGACGTAAACTATGACATAGTCCAACCAACAACACTAATCAAAAACAATTACACCATTTGCCGAAATAGATACTCACCATTGTCAAATCAATTACCATCAATTTCCAACAAATTATTTATAAAATCTTTCTTTTTAAAACCCAAACAATTCAACGGAATTTCATTTTACCAACTCACCCAAAACCTGCTCGATTCACAACATTTATAAAATCATGCAGTTTAAGTAAACACCTAAGTCATCATATATGTACATAGAAAAATATTTTAGTAAGAAAACAGTACACTCACTTGAAAATTCGCACTTGCAAGCTCCCTTGGCTCCCTGCTACTACGTCTCTGAAAATTGTGAACCTATTTGTGATAGGACCTAAATTAATAGAGTAGCGAAAATCAACCTAATTGTGTGATGCAAGCCCTACGTTCATTAATTTCCCATTCCCCACATTTTGTCATATGAAGATATGATTTCTTCATTTGATATATTAAGGCTATAAAACTAATTTAGTAAATCATAAAAACTAATAAGAGACGTTACCGACTTCGGAATGGTTGTCAATTCTCTTAGAAATTCCTTAGAATATGATTCTGCTCCCCACCGCCTAAGTGGAAATACACTGCCTAGGCGAACAGGCAATTTCTTGCTCTTTGTTCTTTTACCGCCTAAGCGAACTTCCACTGCTTAAGCGAAACTTGTGATTTCTTGCTCTCTGTTCTTTTACCGCTTAAGCGAGTTTCCACCGCCTAAGCGAGCTTCTACCGCCTAAGAGAAACTTGAGATTTCTTGCTCTCTGTTCTTTTACCGCCTAAGCGAGCTTCTACCGCCTAAGAGAAACTTGAGATTTCTTGCTCTCTATTCTTTTACCGCCTAAGCGAACTTCCACCGCCTAAGCGAAACTTCCTTCGTCCCTAACAGAACAGAACAGTCCTTTATCCCTTCACGTCACCAGCTCCGGCCACTAAATTCATCACTCCACCTCCACGATCAACCATCCCAAATTTACAACTGACACTAGCAACTTCATTCCCTTCAACCCAACTAAAACACACACTAAAACAGCAGCCCAACCCTACCGGTTGCAGCCCAAAACAGCAAAACAAAGCACACACACTTCACACACACATACCAGATTCCATATGACCCAAAAAAATGTCACACTTACATACTCCAACCACCAAGACGACCATCAACCTTGAGAAAACACCCTGAACCGTCACCGGTGATCTCCAGTAGCTTCTCTGATGGCTTCTACTCCTTCGTTCTTCTCTCTATCTCTATCTCTCTCTCTCTTGGTTTTTCTTCTAGAATGATGGTGATCCTTGATTACCATGTTTATATATATATATATATATATATATATATATATATATATATCTTTAGTTTAAAATACTCTTTCCTCCCCCCAAACTTCTAATTTTCTCTTTAAATTTATTTATTTATTTATTTTTATTTTTTATTTTTTATTTTTTTTAAAATGCACTTAAATGACGCACAAGCATGAAATCGGGGTCATACATTGGAATTCCACAAATTTTCTTTGCATATAGTACACGGTATGCCCTATTTTTTTTATTTTTTTTAATGTTATTTATCCAACATTGTTAATGTTTCATTTTCCCTCAACATCCCTAGCACTACATTCCAACAAATGCGTAAAGATGTGTACATAGATATTTCTCAAATTCAGTTGGGAACCCAAAAAATGAGTATTTATTTGGTATTTTTTATGTAATTAGGATCAAAAGAAGATATTGAAACTTATAAAAGAAGCACTGGATGAAAAGAGAAAGTTGCCTGAGAAATGTGGCGAAGGTGACCTATTGGATCAACCATCAAATACATGGAAATGGAGGAGTTTTTGACAGGAATTCAAATTAAGGTGGATGTTTGCCCCAATCTCCACCCAACCCCTTGATTTTTGTTTAATTTGCTTTGCAGGAAATTACTTTATTTACAACTGTCATGTGCAAGTTCTCCATTAGCACCATTACGACAGACACATAGAATTACAGGCCTACAAATTTAGTTTTTGAATTACCATGTGCCATGTCTCAACTTTCGTTTTTGAACGTTTTTTTTTCTTTTTAACTTTCATTTCACCGTTAATTTTATAGGTTTGTATGGTGAGTAACTTTAGATAACATTCAATATTATTAGTTAACATCTTTTCCATTGTTTCTGTTTTTTATTATATTTTTCTTTCTTTTATTTGGTTCTTTTCTTAATTTTTGTTTTGCTACATGAATTTCGCGAGTTCAAAATTTTTAATGTTAATTTACTTTGATTTTTTTTTTTTATATTCTTTTGTGTTTTGCAGTGGTTTTTGGAAGCAAAATTGGAATTGAGCATAATTTTATTGAGATTTATTCAAATATCGTTTTCATTATGATTTTTGTAGGTTTGTTCTGACATATGTTTCATCTTTGCTAATCAATGTTGGTTAATGGGGGATTTGAATGTAATTGATTCAATCTTGATATTTAATAGCAATTGGTTCAACATTGTGTATGCAACTGTTTGAAAATTGATGATAATTTTATTCCGTTTTTTTTGAGTAATCAAATATTCAATTGGTTATTATTTTCACTCCCTATAAAAAAGATTGAAAAGGTATGCATGCGTTAATTGTTTCATTTGTGTCTAATTAGGGGTTTAACTTTCAATTTATTAATTAAATAGGTGATTACATCATTGAAAATCTCAAATTAAGGTGGATGTTTGTCCCTTCTATCATGGTTCCCTCATTTGTAGGCAAATAATAATTTTGATTTGGGTTGTTAATATTTGTAATTTTTTATTTTATTTTTTATTTTTTTTATTTTTTTTTTGTAATTGGTAATTTTTGTATTTATTTATAATATGGGTACTTTGATTTAGTTTTAGTGACATACCAAAAGAAATAAGGGATAAATTATTTTAAATTTAGTTTGACATTGTTTTTGTTGTGACAAATTACTTTAAGATTAGTTTGACATTTTTTTTATTTTTTTTTCCTTTGATTGTTGAATATCTACTCACGTCTTAATATTAAAAAGCATGAGAGAAACATGTTTGGTTAAGAGATTCATAAGAATGTTCTATTTCTATGGATTTAGGTAAGGGTCATTTTAGTAACAATAGATCTTTGTTTTTTCAGTTTTTAAATATTTCTCCAATTAAAGTTGTGTTCTAATTATTGATTTTTTTTTCATATTATTTTTTCCGTGTAATTTTCCATGTATGTTTTTTTTTTTCTCTTAGAGTAGAGATAAAATAAAAAAGAGAATTTATGAAAAGCTCTATGTAGGTATACAAATAATATGTATTTCTAAAGAACGTATAATCTTTCTTTTTCTTATTGGGAATCAATAATATGGGTGAAATGATACTTATTTTCACATATGATTTACAATACAATTTATTCATTACTTGCATATAATCCGTCCACGATCGTGCACGATCAAAACAGCTTGCAACACAGTCTGTTGCTAATTTGGTTCAAATCGGGACAAAGCAGTCCTCTTTGCTTGAATTTGTATCCCCCCAATTGGGTTGATTTATGGTGGCTCTTAGTTTTGGTTTCAAACTCAATTTAATATTGCACATATCGCACATCTTTAGGCAACATTTATAATTCTTTATTTTGTTTTTGTTGTTTTACACCCGTGCCTTGAGGCACAGGTTATACACTAGTATGTAATATTTGATTATTTTGATAACAATATCCGAGAACAGATGCAGAGTAATAACATTTTATAGATATAAAAATATAAATAGACAATAAAAAATTACATAGATAATCATAAAATAAAATAATATATCTACAAATTAACTTTTACTAATATATCTACAAATTAACTTTTACTAATATATTATAAAAATAACAAACAAATAACCCTAAATTAAAATTAATTTTATCATAATAAATTCTAATTTAATTAATTTATATCATTTCTAATTTCTTTTAGTTGAAAATATTTTTTCAATTGCAAATATTTTCTTAATTAATTCAAAATGTTCACCAGGAAAACTGATCATATATTTGTGCATTGGTTAAAAATAACACTAAAACAAAAAAGAAAAAAAATTGTGTAGCACACTCATTATTTGATATATAAAAAAACAAAAATAAAATATAATATAAGAGTTCAATAAAATACTTGAAAGATGTATTCTCCAACCTAATTAATTGATATAGTATTTAATTTATTTTTGGTTGGAAATATTCTTTTAATAACATATTTTTTTTAAGTAATTTAAAATGTGCACTATAGATATTATTCATATGTTTGTGCACTAATTAAAAAAAAAAAGGATAATTAATTAAACAGTCATTTACACAATATATATTTGAATGGGCCCCAATAAGTAAGCCCAAACAATACAATACCCATTTAATTATTTGTATTTTGAGAAAACCCCAAATTTACAATCTCACACGCGCGCGATTTGTGAATGATAGGGCTCTTGAGTTATTTTTTGAAACCATAATCAAGCTAAACAAGGAAATCTCAACTAAATTCCTTCATTTAATCTACGAAAATGGAAGAGATTTTGTTGATTGTTCTTTTTATCCCTATTCTTCATTGCCCTAATTTTGCAAAAATCCAAATTCTTCCATTTTTCACCATTGCACCACAGAATCTCCAAACGGAGACGAGCGGCGACAACACAACAGTGATAGACGATGACACGGCTGTAGGAAATAAAGATGTCGACGAAAGGTGGCAACGACAACAGGCATAGACGACGGGCTGCACAGGTTTCGTTTTTCTGATTTTCCTGTTAATATTTTTGGATTTCTTTCTTTTTCGTACTTCAATTTTCAGATCTTTGTATTATTGCATTGCTTCGTTCTTGCATTTTGCGGCCATATTAGGTGAATGAAGTTTGTTACAAATAATTTTGAAAAAAAAAACCGATATGGATTTCATGATTATTCAAAAACCCTGCACCTTGAATCAAGAACAGATTGTGTTCTAATGCTCTAAACACAACAATTTCGCTAACTAATTTTACTGAGGTCTAGATTGATATTGCTTGCATTGCTGATTTACTCAAGATCTAGCTGTTTGTTTCTAATTCATGCAAAATTAAGGCACATTGATTACTATTGCAACTATACAACCTTCCGTGTTTGACCACCCAATTTGTTGTCACTGTTTTGCAAAAATTAGAAACAAAAACAATAACCATTTTTCTGATATTCCTCTTAATATTTCAACTGTACGATTCCTAAATTTGTATTGTGCTTCATCAGTTTGTCATCGATTTTTGCCAATAAGTTTGTGAAGAGAAAAAAACAAAAATGGTATTTGTTTAGTGTTTTTTGTTCCCATTAACCTAAAACAAAGCATAAATTTAGGAACAACTATGTTTTTTATTCCTAGTAATTTGTTCTAAAAATCAAGGAACAAAAAACACCTAAAATCTAAAAGTAAGAATAAAATTCTTGGGACAATTCTGTACAACTTCCATTTTTTAGCAACCTTGTAATTGGTTGACTATTGGTGTACAACTTTCCATGGTTAAAAGTTACTGTGTAATTATAATTGAGTAAATATTGATGTACAGTTATAATTAGTTGAATATGTATTGTACATTTATAATTGGTTGAATCTGTACTGTACAGTTATAATTGGTAAAATATTTACTTTACAGTTATAATTAGTTGAATATTTACTGTACAATTATAATTGGTTGAATATTTTATCGTACAACTATAATTGGTTGAATATTACTGTACACTTATAATTGGTCGAATTTTTTGTTGTTCAACTTCCATGGTTGACAACCGTTGAATTGGAGTCCTTCAAAGAAGCTGGAGTAGCTGGATGAAGATCAATTTACATTTACAGAGAGAAAGAGGCCGGAGTGTGAAATTAACTTTCGTGTTAATTGATTCGCCCTAAGCTGCCACAACATTGAATCTCATGCATTTGTAGGCTACTTGAGAAGACCATATCTTTTTTGAATGAAATATTTGTTCATGACGTTGTTCTGATTTGCTTTGTTTTCAAATGGTCACTTTCCTTGTTTTCAATTCAGTAAAAGTAGATTGCCTATTGTGAACTTTGTTCTTATGTTTGTAAACACTTCATTTTATGTTAGTAGTTAGTTTGTATGAACTTTTAGCATTAATTAATGGGATTTGATTACATTTTCCTAATCTTTTCAATCAAAAGTACTTGTTGAAATATTAACTGTATAATTATAATTGGTTGAACATTAACTGTATAGTTATAATCGATTGAATATTTACTATACAGTTATAATCGGTTGAATATTTACATAATCTAAGAACAACCTTGTTTTATTTCCAAGAATCTGATCTGAACATATAAAGAGAACCAACAGAAACCGAAATTCTTTAAATTTATTCATGTTTGCACCATCAACTACAAGTTTAAACTAGAATTCAACAGATCCAAAAGTTTGGATTTTCAAAAACGAAAAACAAACTCACAATCATTAAGAATTTAGGGATTGAAGTGCAAAGCTTGCAATAGTTGGATGGTGCATTTTTTACAAAAAACTTGGTATAGTAGGAGTATCATGAATGAAGTGAGTATAAATTGTTTTTTATCATGCAAGGATATATCCATCAACATCAAGGATAGATCCTTTTAATACATTACCCATTGAACACTATGCAAAGATTTGATGGCCAAGTGAACATAAGCTTGTTATTGCAACATTCTGTTTGTTACCAATATTACAATACATAAATTCAAAGGAAAAAACACATGTTGATAATCGTTCCTATATATAGATATAGTTTTTCAGATTCCTCGTGTTATGCAGGGCTATTGGCATGCTGCTTCTTCTCCTTCAGCATCCAAATTCATAAGGCACTAGCCCTTTCAGCTCTGGTCTATTATGTCTGTTGTTTAAATATTTCTGTACAGTAACAAACTTAAAGAACTCAAACACCACACATGTAATGGAAGAAAATAACAATACAAAACTTGATTAGAATAGTGAATTTTTGTTATACAGTAATAAACTCAAAGAACTACGACTGCAACGGCGACTGGAGTGGACAACAACAGCGTTGGGAATTACTGTATAGTTATAATTAGTTGATGCACCAGCCATTACCTAAGAACAAATAGCGGTGCAGTAGAAAAATTCAACAACTAAAACAATAACAATGCAGGGAAAGAAGAGAAAAATTCAAAACAAGACTTCAATATTTGATTTTTTACTACACAGTAATTATTTCGTCAATTCAAACATCCATAACAAAAAGAGTTGAAAATTCAAAGCTATACTCAAAAACCCACAATAACTACACAATAATGTTTACTGCACATTAACAATTCCAAAAACCCAAAAATCATCAACGAGATGGGACCGTAGCGAAATTCAAGAACATGAATTAAACATGTAATTTTTGTTGCACATTAGTCATCTCAACAATAAAACATCAACAATGAAAAGAGGGAGAGGAAAACTCAAAAATCCAAGACGCCAATTTGTAATTTTTGCTATACATTAAATATCTAAACAACCAAAACATCACTAACGAGATGGAACAAAAGAGAAATATAAGAACATGAATTAAATATGTAATTTTTACTGCACATAAACTATCTCAACAACAAAAACATCAACAATGAAAAGAGGGAAACGAAACTCAAAAATCCAAGATGCTAATTTGTAATTTTTGCTACACATTAAAAATCTCAACGGAACCAAAGATCACCAACGAGATGAAACCAAATGAAAATAAAAGCACACAGATCCAATATGCGATTTTTCTTACACATCAACAATTCTAACATCACCAACGAGATGGAATCACAGCGAAATTCAATAACATGAATTTAATATATAATTTTTACTGTACGTTAACCATCTCAACAACTAAAACATCAACAATAAAAAGAGAGAGATGAAAATTTGAAAATTCAAGACGCCAATTTGTAATTTTTGCTACACATTAAAAATCTCAACGGAACCAAAGATCACCAATGAGATGAAACCAAAGGGAAATACAAGCACACGACTTCAAATATGTGATATTTGCTACACATCAACAATTCTAGCAACTCAAACAGTAAATATTTCAAGAAATCAAATATCAATACTCAATTCATAAAAGTTGTGCAGTAAAAATTCAACCAATTATAACTATACAATAAATATTCAACCAATTATTTGTTTAATCAAACAGACAAACTTGTTTGCTGCACAGTGAAAATTTGTCAACCAAGCAATCATCTCATGACCTCCATTACAGTGACTGATCCAATCTTCCATTATAGTGACTAATCCAATCCTCTCTCTCTCTCTCTCTCACACACACACACACACACACACACACACATTGATAAACAGAGAGATTGCAATCATATTGGGCTAAGATGATCGGAACAACATTTTGTTGCTTTGTTATGATTCTCCAATCAGTATGTTGGGTGCGCGTGACAGGCAGCAGGGTTCTTGCAGCTTCACATGATGGTCAAACTGATCTCCAATATCTTCCATTTTTTCTGGACTCATTTTTTTTTATGAATTTTTCGGTAAAAATAAGAATATTTTACTAAAATTGCATCTTTTGTTTTTTCCAGGCACATACCAGAATCCCCAAATCAAGAGATAATGGACAAACCCACATCAGCCGAGAAGAAACAAACACCTAAATCAAATTTGAGAATAGACAAACCCACATCAATGTCGATTTCAGCAAATCAATAAAATATCAAGAACCCAAACTACAATTGTTATTGCACAGTGTTCGCCAAACCCTAAACCCTAAACGGTCAATAGCTTAAGTGAGATAAAACTTACAAGAAATGAAAATCGAAGGCTTGGAATGGATGGAGACGGCTACTGAGAATTGAACGGCGACGGCGAGCCGGCAACAAGCAACGGTTACGGCGACGATGTACCACCAACGTTTCGGCGATGTTTACGGCGACGGCAACGGTAGGCAACGACGGATGATTCTGGTGTATGACAAGAGCAATGTGCCGTGATTACTGCAGTGGAAAATTTATAGGCATTCTCTTCGTATGGTAGTTTCCACTTTTCGGCCGAAGAATTCTCACAAAATACACCTTCCAAAATCAGCTCTCTCACGCGCCTCCCCTCTTACATTGAATGTCACGGCTGCAATTGGGGTCATTTTAAATGTTGTGTCTTATTTGGGAAAATCACTAATATATAAGTGGGCTTTGGAGCCATGTTTAAAAACTCTAAAAAAATATAACTAAAAAAAATATATAAGTGGGCTTTGGAGCCATGTTTAAAAACTCTAAAAAAATATAACTAAAAAAATAAAAGAGAAAAAAATTGCGTAGGACACTCATTATTTAATATATAAAAAATAAGAAAAAATATGGGACTCACAATACTTGAAATAACCATTCTCCTAACAAGATTAGAATATTAGGAATGAAAGGAATTAATGCAATATTAGTAGTAGAATGGATTAATATTTGAATATTAAAGAGATTACTAACAGTTCGACTATTAAGTCTTATATAGGATTAAGATAGGAATAGTGGAGAGAATTAATGGTGACCATTAATTTGAGTAGGTTAAATGAAGAGGCAAATTGTGAGAGTTAATCGTAGCCCTTTATTTGGATAAGAGAATATGATTGAAAAGATGATAAATGTTTTGCTCTGATTCATTCACAAGAGAAGAATTCCACTTTTAATGTATAGTATATGATTTAATTTGACTTTTTAAATTTCACATTTATTACAATTCCATAAAATAAAAAGCATTCTTAATAATTTTAGATGAAAATGGATCTTTCTCAAAAGTGGTCTTCTAATAAAAATATTTTACTTATTTAATCACTCTGCTAAATGTAAGACATTTTTTTTTTAATATTTTCTCAAAAACAATTCTTTTAAAGAATAAAAGAGAAAATTCTCTATTATTGTTGAGAGCAAATATTTTAGGCTTAGTAGACGAAATAACGAAAATATCCCATTAGAAGGTGATGAATACAAGCGATTTTTCATTCAAACATTTACAATTATGTAGAATTAAAATAAATGTTAAATTTAAAGGACTAAATATGTAATTTGACAAATTTCAAAGTTCATGTAGATATATATCTCATCCTTAGAGACCGAAAATATTATTTTTACTTTTATTTTTTTTTATCTCAGAGAAGCAACACCTCTCATTTTCCTTTTCTTTTTGGGTTTATTTCATTTAATCACTTTCATTATTACGTAAATATTAGTCAAATTAAAATAAAAATAAGTAAGAATATTTTTATTGAAAAAAAGTGGAGAGGTTTATGTATGTAAACCTCATTCTGTACACCTATATTTACTGATTTTTTTTTTGTCATTTTTAATTACCATTAGGTTGTGTGTTTGGGTAAGGGATTTCTAGGGGGGGGGATTTCATTTAGTTATGGGATTTCGAAATCTTTGTTTACTAAATTTTTTGTTTGGGTTTGTTTGGATTTTAGGAAAGAAGGATTTGTCAAATCATTTGAGGAGTGAATGTAAGGATTTCCAAATACTTTTGGGAGAGGTTGCATTTGCCAAATCCTTCATCCCTCACGTCTCAGATTGTGTTCGTTCATCATCTCCATCTTCGTCGCCTCTTCTTCGTCTCCTCCTCGCTATTTCTTGAATTCGTTCGTCGCTTCGTTCATCGTCACCAAAATAGGCTTGGATTTCAAAAACGAAATCGATTTCGAATATGTTTTTGGATTTGTTCTTCGATTTCAAAAACGAAATTGATTTCAAAAACGAAATCGATTTCGAATATGTTCTTGGATTTGTTCTTCGATTTCAAAAACACCAAAATAGGGTTTAATTTCAATCGATTTCAAAAATGCCGAAATAGTGTTTGATTTCAATAGATTTCAAAAACAAATTTGTTCTTGGATTTCAAAAATGCTGAAATAGGGTTTGGTTTTGAATATGTTCTTCAATTTTGAAAACGAATTTGTTCTTGAATTTATTCGAATATTTGTTTATCATCTTCTCGTCGCCTCTCCTTCGTCTTTATCGTCTGTTCGTCACTTCTGTTTCTGTTATTTTTTTATTTTTTTTCTAGAAGTGGGATAAAAATTAGAACAAAAAAAAATTATCCAAATACTTTAGTTCAAACAATTATCCAAATAAGGGATTTGTGAAATGAAAGGATTTCAAAATTCAGGATTTTGAAATTCCTTTATTTCACAAATTCCTTACCCAAACGCAACCTTATGAATATCAATAATTAAAATAAATAAAAAACAATTGCCAATGTACATCCTTTTCATAAAACACCTCATTTTATAAACCTATATTTAATGATTTTTGTTATTCTAATTACCAATAATGATATCAATAATTAAAATAAATAAAAAAACATTTGCTAAATGTACATCTTTTTCATAAATAATATTTTACATCTCTCTCCCTATACTTTCTCTTCTTGTTTTTCAAACCATCTTCCATCCCTATTCTGCTTCAACAACCAACCTTCAACCATCATCATACCATTATTTTGGACAATTTTCAACACATTTTTAAGAAATCATGAGTATTGAACAACCCAAATTATTAATTTTATGTTTTTTAGCTATCTTTGGAAGATTTCTCAATTTTTTCCGATATCTCTGAACTTTTAAAATTGCAATTAGTACGAACTTATAGGTCCACATAAATTATATGATTTTTAGTTGTCTTTGTAAGATTATTCCATATACATTAAGCTATTTGATTATGATTATTCTATATCTGATAAGCTATTGATTAACCTCAATCTTGTCACCTACTACAATGTCATCAAATTGGGGTTGACGTTTTGATCGATTTTTTCACTTGGAAGCCTAGGATGGACACTGTAAGGTTCGATTTTATATGTGACATCTTTTTATTTTTATTTCATAACATTTTAAAACAAATGGGTTAAATTTGTTATTTTAAATTTCAACTAAAAATATTTGGGGGTGATTATGTTCTTTAAAAGTTTAGTTTTAATAACTTTAGGGTATAACTAATATTTTGTAAAATTTTAGTGGTGTTTAGTGTAATTAAAGTAAAAGATCTTAATCCACTTACATATATATATTTGGAGGCGGTTGGTATGGATTAACATGACTGAAAAAAAAAAGGTAATATTTTCAGTAATACTTGTTTGCTCCTTTCTATACCTCCTATTCCATATCAATTTTTCATCTCACGTCTTCTTCTTAGATCATTATCATTCAGGTAATGTTTTTTAGTAATTTTTTTTTTTGGTATTTTCAAAGAATATGTTTATGTGGCTATTGATGCACCCCATATTTTTTTGAAAACAAAGAAAGTAGAGAACGGGAAGAAGAGGAAAATAAGATTTCGTTCATTTTTGACAATGATCTTCTGGGGCTTTTCTAGGCGTCGCTTTTGAAAACATTCTTTGGGCTAGGATTTATGTTAGAAAAGGAGTCGTCACTTAGCATGGGGTTAAATGGTGTGTTAGGTCACCGGGATTTTAGAAATTCATTTTTGTTTTGAAATGACCCAAGTTTTGACTCGAAATAGTTGGTCTTTTACCAGAGATTTCTTTAAATTCGGGGGTCGGTTATGTTCAGGAAAGGTGTTAAGCACCCCAAGACACTCGTCCGAAGACTGTACCTTAATCTAAATAGATGTTCACATTTAAACAAAGTCCAAGTAATTTCTTTTGGTTTTGATAAACAAAATAATTTCGTTTTTTTTTTTTATTTTTTTTTTCCGCATTTTATGTAAGGAAAGCAAGTAAAAGTTAACTATCTATTATCAACAATAGATGAATCATATGAAATGAAAATATTTTTTGTACTTTTGACGATCGAACCTTGTAAAGGTTGCCTACATATCCCGGTTTTCATGGAGAATCAGGTCGAAACATAGTTCATCTATTCAAGATGAATTGATTTTTATTTAGACAAGTGACCGAACCCATATGTGGGTTGCCTACGTATTTCAAGTAGCTGAGAATCAGGTCAGTACGTAGTTCATCTCGAGATGATTTTATTTTATTTTTTATTTATTTTTATGAGATAAGTACATGAATCGCACCGATGATATGTGGATATAAACTTTTGATTTTGTCAAAAACACTCCAACCGAACTCACTTGCTTAGGCAAGTTTTGTGTTTATGTTTAAGTTATTAGTTTAAAACGAAAAGAAAATATATAGTATATGTGTCAATCCTACTTGTAACTAAGAAAAACAAAAACATTTTTGAAGAAGGTGCATACATATCCCTAAGGAATAGAGGTCCTCCCTTCATTCTAAATTTTTAGCCACAAGGATCTCGACGGAGTGATATATATATATATATATATATATATATATTTCCAAGATCCAAATGACTTAATGTTAGACTGTGATCTAGACTATTGTAGAAATGTAAAGCCAGTTGTTAGTAGTTAGTGGATAGCAGTCAATAATTAGATGGTTTGTTTTGCGTTTTTTTTGGAGTTCGGTTTCATGTATTCTTGATAGAATCAAAGATACTATACACAACTCATGGTGTGATTGATGTTTTTGTCAAGTTCTTCACATGTTCTTGATGTTCTTGACATATTTTTAATGTTTTTGACATGTTTTAATGTTTTTGACATGTTTTTAACGGGTTTGACTTGATAATTGATATATACACGATATACATGGAATATGAATCTAAGGACTAAACAAGCATGCTGCATATAAGCAATATAATTGTATTTAATACAATATCGTAGGGCATTTAAGAAGACTTACATAACTTAGAGGAGTGGTCTTTTCCCTTAGTGATTTCCTTATTTTCTTTCTTTGAATCTTCTCGATTGTTCTCGATCGTTCTTCAACAGCTTCTTGAGATCTTCCTCTAAGATCCTCAAGAACACCTGCAGGAAGGTATTTTGACAGAATTTTGAGGTGTTTTTGGAATAGAAGGCTTGAGGACTCCCTAGACCCGAGAGAGGAATTTGAGGCTAGAGAGAGAGTCTTGGATCAAGCCCTTCAAATTGTGAAAACATGCTGCCTATTTATAGGCTTGGGCACCTTGCGCATTGGCCAATGCGCAGAGTATCCCAGTTTGTTCATTAGGGGCTGGTTGGTCTAGGGGTCACCTTTGGTTGTTTTAGTTGATGGTTTTAGACGAATTTGGAAGATTTACTAAGATTTCCTAAGATTTGGTAATGATTACCAAATCTCAAAATAACATAGGTAGTCATTGACAATCATTACTCATGATTGGTAATGATTGGTCATCATTACTCATGATTGGTAATGATTGGTCATCATTACTCATGATTAGTAATGATTGGCTTGCACATGAGGCATTTAATGCATGATAGGACACTTTTCGGTTTGATTTGCTTGCTAAGTATCGGTTACTCGAACTATTTCGGTTATATTGTATTGAATGCTTTGGAGGTTCAAAGAATGTAGTCTCCATGTGTCATTTGGCATTTAATTCTCAATCATGACACTTGATTTAATGGGATTTAACTCCATCTAATGGAATGGAATTAGTTCGGTTAGTCTTGTAACCATTTAATTACATTTCAAGTATCTTGGTTTCCTTTAGATATTTTGCTCAAAATATCTAGATACATTGAATGTAGTCCCCAAAGGTAATCCCAATCGTTAAATACTTGATGAGAGGTTGATTTGATGGCTCATTAATGGCTTGACTTGATGGTAAACCGAATTGGTCGGATTTGTAACCGATAGTTACTTTTCAAGTAGCTTGGTTTCTTCCTTAGATATTTTGGTAGGAAATATCTTGGAAATATTTTGGTTATTTAATTCTCATTAATGTTTTGTGATAGACTTTGATTGCTAATCATGATAACTTCGGTTTGGTTGGTTTCGAAACGAGTCCTAAGCCTTAGTTACTTTCGGTAACTTAAACTTATCATGGCAATTTATTTGGTTTGATCAAGGTTTTTGGCTTGATTTCTTGGAGATTATTGTTCCAAACAAAAAATTAGAAAAGTATTTTTGGTGTAAAAAAGATGAAATCGATGATAGTAAATGTTTCAGGGGTAAAAAATGGTAACAAAGGTAATTAGTAAAATATCCTTAAATTAAAAGGTAGTAATTAATTTTTATTCGTATTAAAGGTGATTTCATGAAAATAAACCTTTAATAATGTCATTTTAGTCTCCCTTAACTTTAGGAATTTCGAGATTGATCCGAAACTTTTACTTATACCGAATTTAGTCAATTTTGACAATTTTGTGTTTCTTGTATTTTTTACTGTTTTTCATAGTATCCAGTGTTATCTAAGATAGAAATTCATTTCCTTTAAACCTCAGTTTAAAATTTATCTGAACTTGTACTTTCTATCCTATACTAATTGGAAGAGACAAAATGCGGTGTCTACAGTTATATGTTAGATGTAACTATATACACACACACACACACACGAAAGAATAATATAAATGGATTTGGAAAATACAGTGGGTATATTTATATATAGATATATCTAATTTGTGAAGAACTCAATTTAAAGTAAAAATTATAAATTTTATTAAAATTATAATTTTAGTATTTCGTTGACTAATAAATATATTAACAGTTGGTTAATATTTTTATGTAGATTAAATTATTAATTACAAAAAAATTTGGGAAGAAGGAAAAACTAAGTTCGAGGTACATCGGGCCGTACGAGATACTAGAAAAGGCCAGTCAGCGGCTTTTTGACTAGCCCTACCACTAGAGTTATCTAGGTTGCACGATGTTTTTCACGTTTCGATACTAAAAAAAAATATACGCCAGACTTTTCGCATATGTTAACTTTTTAACAATTAAATTGAAATATAACTTATCGTATATTAAAGAACCAGTACAGATTTTCAATCATAAGAGTCAAGTGTTGCAAATTGTCTTATTTGTGAAAGTTTTGTGGCTTAGTGATTTTGTAGAAGAAGGAACGTGAAAAAGGGAAGTGAATATTAAAGTGAATAACCACACATATTCATTTAAAGTAAGTAAATTTCGGATGAAATTTCTTTTAGGGGGAAGAATTGTAAAGTTTAATTATATAAGTAACATATTTTTATTTGTATTTCATAACATTTAAAAACAATGGGTTGAATTTGTTTAGTTTTAAGAACTTTAGGGTATAACTAACATTTTGTAAAATTTTAGTGGTGTTTAGTGTAATTAAAGTAAAATATATTAGTCCACTTATATACATATATGTATATTTGGAGGCGGTTGGTGTGGATTACATGACCGGAAAAAAAAAAAAAAAAAACTTTCATTAATATTTGTTTGCTCTTTTTTATGCCTCTTATTCCAGATCAATCTCTCATCATCTTCTAAGATCATTATCATTCAGGTAATGTTTTTTAGTAATTCTTTTTATTTTTTTGGTCTTTTCAAAGATTATGTTTATATAGTTATATGTTAGATGTAACTATACACACGCCCGCCCGTACACACACACACACACATATACATGCAAAAATAATATATATGGATTTGGAAAATATAATGGGTATATTTATATATAAATATATCTAATTTATGAAGAATTCAATTTAAAGCAAAATTATAAATTTTATTAAAATGATAATTTTTAGTATTTCATTGGCTAATAAATATATTAACAGTTGGTTAATATTTTTATGTAGATTAAATTATTAATTACAAAAATTTTGTAATTGTTGTTATAATATTTTTGTACAGTTAATATTAACGTAAAAATGTGACGTATTTGTATAAGTAAGAAGATTTGGGAGCGAGAAAAATTGCATTTAGTGTTGTTATGCATTTCATGCATTGCATGTCATATTAGATTTATTTAGATAAATTCTTAATTTAGGCCATGTCGTTGTTAGGTTCACATACGACGTCGAATATGTTAGTATTACTGCAATAGCATAATAGCACTGCAAATATCGAGGTGAGTATATTGTTTTTTTATGTAAATTGTCAAATTATATTTTGTACTAAATTAAGAAAAAGAAAAGATTTATTAAAATAGACAATTTTATAACGTTACGTGGATCAAGTAAAATTTTAAATGTGGAAAGTGACTTTTATTATTATCTTGCTATGCCTTAGTGTGGTAACGACTAGAGAGCATGTTCTGCGGGATGTTGTTGGCCCTAATAGGAAGGCATGTCCTGTAAGACGTTGTGTTATGATCTGACAGGAGGGCATGTTTTGTTGGTGGTTGATATATATATATATATATATATATATATATATATATATATACCACGTATTGGTTCCTATCATTGGAGATATTGAATGACCCTAACACTGATGATAACCTTAGATTGCACAGCTGTACATGTTATGGTACCGTCAGAACTACCGATCGTGAGGTAAAACGATCGTATGGTTAGTAGAGAAGTATATTTGTGGTATTTTATTATACAAAAATGACTTGATTGGTTGATTTATATTATGTTACTCTATCTTGATCATATATGTGAATTTATTGTTCATTGTGGTTATATTCTATTTTAGAAAGTGGATTCT
This sequence comes from Eucommia ulmoides, assembly GCA_016647705.1. Taxonomy (NCBI): domain Eukaryota; kingdom Viridiplantae; phylum Streptophyta; class Magnoliopsida; order Garryales; family Eucommiaceae; genus Eucommia; species Eucommia ulmoides. The sequence goes on from CM028326.1 coordinate 47,744,303, forward strand.
GACAAATGTACTTGATTCATAAATTGCTTTTATACTATGGAGATAGTACACTAATAAAATATTTCATCTCATTACCTCAGCTAGAGACGGGTCTACTACTAGTACTAACTAGAGTCAAATGGTAGTGTCGTTTTTGAGATTGGCAGGACAGGTGTGAAACGCGAAGGGATTAGTTTTTGTTACTTTGTTATGAGATATTTGAGACATGTATATCTCTGAATTTTGAGATTTTGAGTCGGTAAAATATTTATATCTTTTTTGAAAATCTATATCAGTAAATAGTTTATAAATACTTGTGGTTGGTTGGGTAACATCAAGTCGAGGTCACACTTGGCCTCAGGCGTTGGGGCCCGAGGTGGGGTGTGACAAACACATTTCCCCTTGATGTTCTTTTACCTATACAACAAATAAAAATTAATTGTTGACTCACAGATCTACCCAAGAGGGGGAGGGTAAACTGGGTAGTTATAAAAATTAAAACAAATAATTTATCAAACACACAAATTACCAATTTCCATAACTAGTTACTATCTTGTATTACAACGGAAACGTATTTAACTAAATGCACAACCAAACAACCAGAAACAAAGAAAAAGCACACAACGGTTTATCCTGGTTCGATAAACTACTCTTACCTACATCCAGTCCTCCGAGCTCCGCAAGATTTTCGCAATCCACTAATCCTTCATTATTTTCCCAGGTAGGAACCAAATCCTTACAATTTTTTTTACATGTTAAAGATTAATCTAATTCTTTTCCTTGACTTATATTCAATCTTTTACAATTTTTCTTTTTACAGTTTAAGGAAGAATCCTATCTTTTTATCAAGTTAAAGACTAACTTAATTCTATTACAGGCAGAATTAAACCTAATATTTTTACAGGCTAAAAATCAAACTTATCTACCCTAATTAGACACTAACCCAAATGTGTCTAATCCTTTCACACCCACCAATACAAAAATAAAATAAAATAAAAAAAATACAGTTTCTTCCCATAAGAATTTCTACCACCACAATACAACATATGCTCAATTAATGGTCCGATAAACTATGTGATAGAACTACATGACAAAATAAATCTAATTTTACTCAATTTAAGTACATAGATAATATAAATCAGATTTTACAAAAAAAAACAAAAACAAAAAACCGTTTAATAAGATTTTCTAGATTTTCTAAATAGAAAACAATTTTTCATATAAAATATTACTTGCTCAATTTTAGAATATAACTCAATTAAAGTAAAGATAATATTGAGCAATTAAACAAGAACAATCTCACCAGAATTTCTATTGAAATATCATTGGAAAGACTCAAACCCTAAAATAGCAAGAACAATAATTTATTCTAAACAAACTCTCTCTCTTGAAAATACTTTAAGCAAAATACTATTCTCTTTATGAATATAGTTGATTTGTATGAAACGTGAGTTTGGAGTCACCTTACCTGACTAGTGGGTAGTACATATGCATCAAGCACTATATTATATTCATTTGTTGTTCATATTACCTTATTAGTGGGTAATATATGTGTTTTATACATACATACATACATATATATATATATATATATATATATATATATATATATATATATTATTGTTCATATTTTTTATGCATCATTATTCATAGGAATATTTTAAAATATTTTAGATATAGAACATAGGCATCATGTGAATCATTATTTAATTACATATAGATTGTTGGTTATATATGGTGTATGGGCACTACGATTGTGTTATAATCGAAATATTTAATTATTGGCTCGAGAATCAATGGAAAAAAAAATAATACAAAGAGATTATATTGGACCATAGTTTATGGTGAAACGACATAGGATATTATGGAAAAAAATTTATTAGTTGGGATTTGTTTTGTCTTCTTTGAGGAAAATTATTTCCTTGAACTAATTATGGAAAAAAAAATCGAATTTATAGATGTGATAAGGGAGAATGACAATTTTCTGTATGAATCAATTTCGATGCATCGTTTGATTTGGTCTAGACTTTTGTGAGGATCAAGGATGTCAGATGTAAAAGGTTTCAAAAAAAGGTTGAGATTTGGTGATATGCTTGACACTAACAATTGAAAAAAAAATGCACGGAGCTTGTGAATACAATAAAAGTGATAAAAAAAATTTACTGGATATATTACCCGTAAGTATCTGTAATTTTGATGTGATATTGGGGATACATACCTTATTTGGTTATCATGGCTCAGTTGACTATTTTTTTTTTTTTTTTTAAAAAAGGTGGTCACGTTTTGATTCCTAGATGAGACATAACATGTAATTTTGAGGGGATAGAGTTTTTATCCCCGTCAATTTGATTTTAGTCCTAGAAGATAAAAAATTATTAAAGAAAGGATGTCAGGAATATCTAGTGCATGTGCTTGACACTAGTCAAAATGAGGTATAGTTAACAAATATGGTAGGGGATTATCTCGATATATTTCTAGAATAAATGATAGGGTTGCTAGTGGATAGAGAAATTGAATTTATTATCGAATTACTTCTGGGTACTTCTTCTATATCGCATGGTACCTACCGAGCTAGAAAAATTGAAAATTCAGTTGCAAGATCTGTTAGACCGTGTGTTTATCAGAGCAAGTGTTTCTCCGTGGGGGAGCTCTGGTATTATTTGTAAGGAAGAAAATTGGCATTCTCAGGATGTGTATCAATTATCCACAACTGAATAAGGTGACGGTTCATAACAAATATCTGTTGTCTAGAATTAATGATTTATTTAATCAGTTGCTGAAGGACAAGATATTTTTCAAAATATATCTTCGATTAAGATATCACCAGTAGAAAATCAAAAGTAGTGATGTATAAAAGGCAACGTTTTGTACAAGGTATGGGCATTATAATTTTTTAGTTTTGCTATTTGGGTTAACGAATGCCTCCACTACATTTATGGATATGATGAATCGGATCTTTTAGCCTTATTTAGATCAGTTTATCATAGTATTCATTGATGATATGCTGATTTACTCCCCAAACGAAGAAGAGCATGCAGAGTATCTCAAAATCGAGTTACAAATGTTGAGGGAAAGCAATTGTGTGCCAACTTTAGTAAATGTGATTTTGGCTGGATAGAGTTGTATTTTTGGGGCATGTTATCTCAGGTGATTGTATACAAGTCTGCAAAAAAATAAAAAAAATAAAAAAATTGAAGTTGTTGTTTAGTGGAAAAGACTTAATAATGTGAAATGAATTTGTAGTTTCTTAAGATGGGTAGGTTATTATTGAAAGGTTGTTAATGGATTTTATATTATATCCATGTCATTGAATTGTTTAACTTGCAACAAAGTTAAATTGAGTGGATTGATAAATATGAACAGAGTTTCCATAAGTCTTAAATTAATTTGATGTTGGCATTGATATTCACTCTTCCTATGAAAGGTGGTGATTTTATGATATGTAGTGATGCATCACATCATGGTTTAAATTGTGTATTGGTACGACATTATCACATGAGTAAATTCGTTCGCAATTAAAGAATCATAAGTGTAACTACCCGACACATGATTTGAAGTTGGTGACACTTGTGTTTGTCTTGAAACTCTGGAGATATTATTTTTATGGCAAGACCTGCAAAATATACACTGATGACCAGAGTTTAAAATAGTTATTTACTAAAAAAGTATTAAATCTGAGAAAGAGACATTAGATGGAATTAATCAAGGATTATGAATGTACTATTCATTACTAGAAAGGCTAATGTTGTAGCAGATGCATTAAGTAAAAAATTGACAGGTTCGATTGCATACCTTCAAGTCGTTCATACTAACTTATATGCCGACCTGAAATCCATGCGAGTCAAGTTGGTAGTGGATTAGATTGCATCGTTGTTTGCAACTTTAACATTGAGATTGACGTTAACAGATCGTATTATAGAAGCTCAGAAGTCAGATGCCCATTTGGAGAAGATCAGGGATGAAGTGAAAAATGATCAGAGAACCGGCTATCACATTAGAGATAATGATAAAGTCTTGATATTTGAAAATAAATTGTGTGCGCCTAATAATTTTGATTTGAAGAAATATATCTTGGAAGAAGCACACAACTCAACGTATGCAAATCATCAAGGGAGTACCAAAATGTATCGAGATTTGCGTGAATTGGTAGAATGGAATGAAACGAGAAATTACAAAATTTGTTACCAGGTGTCTTATCTGTCAGCAAGTCAAGATATATGACCAATGTCCAAGAGGATTGTTGCAACCTTTGTCTATCCAGAATTAAAGTGGGAGCATATAACGATCGATTTTGTTAATTCCATTTGGGTGATTATTGATTGACTTACAAAGTCTGCTCATTTTATGGCTGTGAAAACCCTGTACTCCATGAACAAGTATAAAAAATTGTATATTGACACGATTGTCAAATTACAGGGTGCGTCGATTTCTATGATATCAGATAGAGATCCGAGATTTACATTGAAATTTTTGGACTAGTCTTTAGGCGGCTCTGGGTATCAAAATAAGGTTTAATACAACTTTTCATCCTCAAATTGACGACCAATCAGAGCAAACAATTCAAGCATTGGATGATATGTTAAGGACCTGTGTCCTTGAATATCCTTGTAGTTGGGATGATTATTTGACTTTCCTATAAAAATAACTACCATTCGGCAATTGAAAATGGCACCGTATGAAGCATTATACGGCAGAAGATGCAAAACTTCGATCTATTGGACTGAAGCTGGAGAGAAAAAAATTTGTTGATGTCCAATATAGATTAGATGAAAACAAAAAAAGTGAAAGTGATTAAGGAAAGATCGAAGATTACTCAAAGTCAACAAAAGACCTATGCAGACAAGCGTAGAAGTGAGTTGAAATTTGGAATAGGTGATTACGTATTTTTACACATATCTTTGTGGAAAGGCATATTGATCTTTGGGAATAAGGGAAAACTAAGTCCGAGGTACATTGGGTTGTACGAGATCCTAGAAAAGGTCGGTCAGTGGCTTATCGACTAGCCCTACTGCTAAAGTTATCTAGATTGCACGATATTTTTCACGTTTTGATGTTAAAAAAAATATGCTCCAGACTCTTCGCATGTGTTGGCTTTTCAGCCAATTAAATTGAAATAGGACTCGTCGTATAATAAAGAACCGCTACAGATTTTCAATCGTAAGAGTCAAGTGTTGCAAATTACCTTATTCGTGAAAGTTTTGTGGCTCAATCACTTTGTAGAAGAGGGAACGTGAAAAAGAGAAGTGGATATTAGAAGTGAATAACCACACATATTCGTTTAAAGTAAGTAAATTTTGGGACAAAATTTCTTTTAGGGGGAAGGATTATAAGGTCCGATTATATATGTGACATAATTTTATTTGTATTTCATAACATTTTAAAAAAAAGGGTTGAATTTGTTATTTTAAATTTTAACTAAAAAATATTTGGGGGTCATTATGTTATTGAAAACTTTAGTTTTAATAACTATAGGGTATATCTAACAATTTGTAAAATTTTAGTGGTGTTTAGTGCAATTAAAGTAAAAGATCTTAGTCCTTATATATATATATATATATATATATATATATATATATATATATATATATATATATATTTGAATATTTGGAGCAGTTGGTGTGGATTAACATAACCAGAATAAAAAAAAGTAACCTTTCATTAATACTTGTTTGCTCCTTTCAATGCATCATATTCCAGATCAATCTCTTATCTCTCGTCTTCTTCTTAGGCCATTATCATTCAGGTAATGTTTTTTAGTAATTTTTTTAATTTTTGGTCTTTTCGAAGATTATGTTTATATGGTTATATGTTTGATGTAACTACACACACACACACACACACACACACACACATATATATATACATGCAAAAATAATATATATGGATTTGAGAAATATAATGGATATATTTATATATAAATATATCTAATTTGTGAAAAAATCAATTTAAAGAAAAATTATAAATTTTATTAAAATAATAATTTTTAGTATTTCGTTGACTAATAAATATATTAACAGTTAGTTAATATTTTTATGTAGATTAAATTATTAATTACAAAAACTTTGTAATTATTGTTATAATATTTTTGTACAATTAATATTAACTTAAGAAATGAGTCATCTAATAAATTTCGTATAAGTAAGAAGATTTGGGAATGAGAAAAATTGCATTTACTGTTATGTATTTCATGCACTATATGTCATATTAGATTTATTTAGATAAATTCTTAATTTAGGACCTGTCATTGTTAGGTTCACATGCGACGCCGACTATATTAGTATTACGACAATAGTATAATAACAGTGCAAATCTTGAGGTGAGTGTATTATTTTATATATAAATTGTCAAATTATATATATATATATATATATATATATATATATATATATATATATATTGTTGTTGTTATTGTTTATTGTTATAATATGGTAGCTTATACCATGTGTTGGCTCCTACCGTTGGAGATATTGAATAGCCTTAACACTAATGGTAACCTTAAATTGCATAATTGTACAGGTTACGGTATCGTTATAACTCCCGATTGTGGGTAAAATGATCCTACAGCTAGTAGAGCAATATGTTTGTGGTATTTTATTATATAAAAGTGACTTGATCAGTTGATTTATATTCTGTTGCTCTATCTTGATGATATTTGTAAATTTACTATTCACTATGGTTATATTCTGTTTTGGAAAGCGGATTCTGAAAATTGTATTTGATCCATAAATTGCTTTTATATTATGTAGATAGTACACCGATAAAATATTTTATCTCAGATACCTCAGTTAAAGATGGGTCCACGACTAGCACTAGGTAGAGTCAGAGGGTGAAGTTGTTTTTGAGGTTGGCAAGACAGGTGTGAATCGTGAATGGTTTAATTTTCGTAATTTTGTTATAAGATATTTGGGGAATGTATATCTCTGAATTTTGAGTTGGTAAAATATTTATATTTTTTTTGAAAATCTAAGTCAATAAATAGTTTATAAATACTTGTGGTTGGTCGGGTAGCATCAAGTCAAGGTCACACCTGGCCTCGGGCGTTGGGACCTGGGGTGGGGTGTGACAAACACGTTTCCCTTAGATATTACTTCACTTATACTACAAATAAATAGAAATTGTTAGACCACAGATCTACCTAAGAGGGGAGTAAATTGGATAGTTATAGAAATTTAAACAAATAATTTATCAAACATACAAATTACCAATTTTCCTAACTGGTTATTATCTTGTATTACAGCAGAAACGTATTTAATTAAGTGCACAACCAAACAACCAGAAATAAAGAAACGCCACACAATGATTTTTCAAATAACAGTTAAGTTAAAAAATGCAGGTCTGATTATATAGATTCCAAACTATTTCTATAACGGTTATTTTTCAAATCATAAGACCATTTATGACACATAAGATGCCTTATAAGATACTTCATCAAATCATATATATTTGGATTAAAAATACTCTATGAAAAGATCAATTTAGTCCTCAAAACGTCTTTGATACAAAATCCTTAAATATTGAAAATAGTTTTACCAATGAAACTCATATAATCAATTAATATAAGGACCACTAAATAGGATCTTCAAAATAAATGATAGATATATTAAATATACTCAAATCTCTTTAAAATTAGATTTTACAAAAATATAGAATTTGGGTTGAAAATTTTGAAAAACGAATAAGTCAACTTAAGTTGATTCGTAGTCTGTAGGTTGACCTAGATCTTGTCAGTCAACCGGCTCTTTCATAATAGTTATATTTTTAACCGTTTGCACCCTTGGCCAGTCGACCATTCAGGCCAGAAACACATCCTTAAAGCCTATTAATAACACCAATTGACCTATAGATCCCATCGGTCAACAGTTTGGATCAAAAGCAATTACATCAATGCACCGCTTCCCTCGGTTAACTGCCCACTTGGACGGTCAGCCGTTTAACCCTGAACTTTTCATCTTTTCCATATTTTAAAATATTTTCTTTGATTAAAACTTTATCAAAAATATTTAAGATCTTAAATTTAAGTGTCATGTATGATCCTAATTGGGTTGCATTAAAACCATAAATGTTTTGGGTTATTTTACCATAAAGGCCTTCTGTTAAAAAAAAAAAGGAAAAAAAAGTTAATTTGGATGGAAATACCTGTATGCGTTTGAAGTAGTAAATTGAAAAAAACATATACTTTAGAGGAAAAATCTATAATTTTACCTTCTTACTTTTATTTTATTTTTCTTTTTTATTCCACCTTCCTTCTTCTGCTGCGACTACCAGTAAAATTCACAGCCTAACTACCACTGCCTCCCTCAAACTCTAGCACAACGTACCCCCATCCTTATATGACAATTATATTATCTCTCTATCTTAGAACAATTTTTGTTTAGACTTCCAAGCCTCTCTCTATCACTTTCTAGAATGTTGAAGTTATAGATTTAGAATTCTATCTCTATCAGATTTGTGTTTTAATCCCAAGTTGTTATTAATCAAACAAACAAGTTTCAAATGTTCATAAAATAATCCATTAAATGACGAAAAAAAATTCCCAAAGAGATAAAGTTAAATATAGAGCGATTGGATTACTTTTCTTTTAGAGCAAGAAGGAGGCTATAAAGAAGAAAAATAAAAAGAATTGGATCTAAATTTATGAAGTGAGAAAAAAGAAAAAAAATTCACACCCTGAGTTTATCTAAAGAATAAAATAAACCCCCAAAATCAATATCGAGCAAAGAAAATTAACTCAAATTAGCGAATATTCATATGATTTAAAAATGGGGATAAAATAAAAATAAAGATATTAATAGACGTAATTGATTATAGAAAGATGTGAACCTTGCAAAAGTGGTGTCATTGGTAGCGTGTAAATACGTTGCTAACTTACACCGCTAGTATACGGGTCAATTTTTAGTAAAGGTTGAGAGAGTAAGGGTATCATGTCCACAGGGAATGGTTGAGATTATTATCGATTACCACGATTATCATAACCTAATTTTATCTAGGTGAAAATAAATGTGTTTATAATTAATTAATACTAATTAAACTATGCTAATACTAATATGAGATGTTTAGAGAAAATATTGCCTAGGGATTAACTTTGTTTACAAAAATATGTTCGATCTTGTTTTAGTTTACGTTAACGGTGTTCGACTTATCCGACAATCTCGGTTCGTAAACTTACTTTCCACCTTTCTCGAGTGTAAGACGGGTGAATACGCAACTTCGTGTCAACAAAGAAGTCTCCCTCAACGTCTTAACGACACTAGGTCACGTGAGTCTCGCCCCAACGTCATTGATTGCACACTCTCCAATAAATACAATGAAAAAGGAGCTAAACATGCTCAACTAACTACCGAAGTTAAGAAAATAAAGAAGAAACAAAAGAAACTTAGACATAGTCCGAAGATTTGCCGCTAAAAATGCTTCGGGATCGCTTCTCCTTTTTCGCAACGTGTTCTTCTCCTTCAGAATTGGTTGAACTCTCCCAAAACCTCTCTCTAAAATATCCTAAGCCCTAAGGGTCTCTAATGCCCAGAGAAGAGGAGTGGAGAAGAAATAGGGAGCAAAAAATATCTAAATAAATATCTAAATCTGGTGTAGAGTAACCCCCGTGGCGGTGGGAATCAATGCCGCGGCGGTGGGCATGTCGGCACAGTCTTCACTGCAGCGGTGGAGAAAATGATGGATTTAGGAATCTCTATGTAGTTTCACTACCTCGGCAGTGAGCTTCCAGCAGTTTTAGGCGCCTTTCTGCATATTCACCACCGCGACGGTGGGCTACTTTGCAGAATATTGTCTCCATGCTTGTTTTCCCATCGTTCTTCCACCGTTCTTGATCCGATATGATCGTTTATGATCTGTTTTCATGCCGTTTTACCCCAAACACCTGATTTATACAAAAACACAAAAACGTAATAACCGTACTTGAAAACTAACAAGTTCGGTTTGGAAATATTTAGGTTAATTACACCTATCAAATACCCCCAAACTCAGAATTTTGCTAGTCCTCGAGCAAAATACCCACACAATACAAGAAAATATAACAACTAATTACCAAATAATAACTAAAAACACTAAACAAAAATGTGCAAGTTTTGATTATCATCTAGCGGCCAAACTATTTTCCCTCATCGGCCTCCAATCCTATCAAGTTCAAACATAAAAATACACCATGTAATGTTCTAGAATTTCAATATTTATAATAGTAAGCACCATTCTAGATCCTGTCAGAGTGTGTGTGCTTAAAACTTAAATATATAACTATCTGTTGATCGGATTGGATTATCCACCATATAAGTTCATGACTAAAACCTGAGGGTATAGGGAATATATAGGCCTGACCGGGTTCTATTTTCCACTAATGTAGGCTTGGAAGTTCATGAAGATCATCGGGGCTTGGTTCGATTTTGGAATAATGGCCACAGGTATATCGGAAATACAAAATAGGTTAATTGTCGTTAACGTGACGATACCCGAGGCACATGCTTGGCTCTTTCTCACTCTTAAAACCCCATAGATATAATTGAAACAACCTCAAACATAAATTTAAGAACTTTGTACTCACTTGTCAAAAAGAAACGAAAAAAAAAAACAGTATGTAAAATTGATTTTTTTTTCTTTTCTACGAACACACCCCCAAACTTATTCGATTGTTACAATTTAAGGAGTGTGTGAAAAATGAACAAAAAAGAAAAGTGAGTACTTGAATACTGAACCAATATAAAGTTCGCCCTAAACTCAACTGCTCACTTCAAGTAGCATTTGCAACTGCTAACTTGATTATCTCAAATTTGTGTCTTCGGTTCAGCGATATAGGTATGGAAAGAAGTTTAATCGGTTACGTGGTATTGGTTAAGTGTTCAGAATTGAAACGATTTAAAGGCTTCGATAGGGTAACGAGGGATAATGATATTGCATGGTAGGCTTCAAAAGGCTTAAGCGATCAAATGAATGCCTAAATCATATCTTCCGAACTACATTGCCTAGGATTTTGCCTCGAATTTCACCCAAATCAATTCTAGAAACCCTATTGTCATGAATTTGGATGACAGATAATTGTTTTCAAATCAATTAGACAATTATATAATGAGTTTCGTGCTCGTGCAAGTAGGATCTATACTAACTTTTACTAAAACGTAATGTTGAGCACACAGAATACACATGTATGAGCTTTATGCTCGACCTCAATAAATAATCAGGGGATAAACTCATCGTCGAGTAATGGCCCAGATGAAGTCAAAACTCAGCATATAACAAAAACTACCCTAAACAAACATACACACGATAAAAACAATAAAACATAAACTACAACTAAAACATATACTAAAACATAATAACACATCACCACCAACTAACACAGGCCCAAAACGACCCGTCAGCGATCCTAATGACATCATATAACATGATAATGAAGACGGTGGTTTAAAACACGTACCTCTTGCCTCTGAATCAAGTCGATTGAGATAGATCTAACTTATTTTTTTTTCCTTGGGTTGCCTCCCAAGAAGCGCTTAGTTTATGGTCGTCAGCCTTACACGCCAAAGTGCTCGTTGAAGAGCAACTTCCACCTATAGTGCCTGTCAAATAACACCACGTATAGGTCATGGTTTAAAATGCCCTCAAGACTGGCGAAATATTACTCTGATTGGCTCGATCTTTGAACATCACACCTTACCGACTCATGTACTTGGTGGGCATGAAGGGACATTGCTAACTACGACGAAGGACAAGTGAGCCATATCGGATCCTCGTAGATGTGATTGTCTTGGATTGACTGCGGCGTCGCGAGCTGGAATTCAAACGGTAAAAATTCACAACGATTAATATGTAAATTTTCATTGCCTCTCCATACTTGGGTTCTATCTTCTTCAGCTTCATCAATGAATTCTCCCAAGATCCTCCCACTTGTTTCCGGTTCCTCGTGGTGGCTTTAGATGAATGTGGCTTGTGTATCTCTCAGTGCCACCATGTCTGACTCGGCCTTAATCCAGCAGATGAGTTGACCAATTTGCGTTTGCAAAGATGTTACGATTGCAGCGATATTAGCGTAGACCATCTCGATATAATCAAGACGATCCTCGTGCTCATTGATCCGGTCATGCGTCTCTCTCAAGAATCTTTGAGTTTCCCTCATAACTATAACGAACACGTCTTCTAAGGCAGGGGAAGACTCCTCATCTTGATCCAGAATGTCAATCCATGGCACCGTAGTATTGAAACTCTGATAATAAAATGCCTCCATGTCTTCCAACAACCAATAGGCTTCGTTCGCGGTTAGTTCGTAGAAAGAGGTGCTACCATTTCTTCCTTCCACCCAATTTCTGGTTGCAGCTTGTAAACCATCGAAGAAATTCAGGAGTTGACATTCCCTCGAAAACCCATGGTTCAGAAACCGGAATAACAATTCCTTGTATCGATCCCAAGCACTATAAAACGGCTCGAAATCTTGTTGAAAGAAATGCAAGAGTACCTGTTGATCTAACATCTTCAAGCACCCTACAGGAAAATAAAAACAAAACTACAAAACAAAATTATACACAAAAGAAATGTCTAAAGTAAAATCGGGTCATTCACTTACAATATCTATAATAATAAAAAAACCAATCCCCAACAACGGCGCCAAAAACTTGGTAGCACGTAAATACGTCACTAACTTACACTGCAAGTATACAGGTCAAGTTTTAGTATAGGTTGGGAGAGTAAGGGTATCGTGTCCACAGGGAATGGTTGAGATTATTATCGATTACCGCGATTATCATAATCTAATTTTATCTAGGCGAAAATAAATGTGTTTATAATTAATTAATACTAATACTAAAATACTAATTAAACGATACTAATACTAATATGAGATGTTTAGGGAAAATATTGCCTAGGGATTAACTTTATTTACAAAAACGTGTTCGATCTCGTTTTAGTTTACGTCAACAGCGTTCGACTTATCCGACAATCTTGGTTCATAAACTCACTCGCCACCTTTCCCGAGTGTAAGACGAGTGAATATATTCAACTTCGTGTCAATGAAGAAGTCCACCTTATCTTAATGACACTAAGTCACGTGAGTCTCGCCCCAACATCATTGATTGCACACTCTCTAACTCCCTCCCAGGTTATTGGATCGTCGCGTTGTGTTTAACCTAGTCCGAATCCGGGATTACCTCTCCCGAGCATCAAACTCCATATTCTCAATATATCTATCTAAGCATATAATCATGACAATACGATAAACACAATCAAAATAGCGAAGAACAACCATTAACGAAAGACAAACTCAAACAAACAACACTTTCATAAATATTATTAATCCCTAGACAAAATCCGTTTAGCTCATGGCCATAATCGTTTATACAATGAAAAATGAGCTAAACGTGCTCAACTAACTACCAAAGTTAAGAAAATAAAGACGAAACGAAAGAAACTTAGCCGTAGTTCAAAGATTTGCCGCTAAAAACGCTTCGGGATTGCTTCTCATTCTTCGCAACGTGTTCTTTTCCTTCGGAATTGGTTGAACACTCCCAAAACCTCTCTCCAAAATATCCTAAGCCCTAAGGGTCTCTAATAGCTGAAGGAGATGAGTGGAGAAGAAATAGGGAGCAAAAAATATCTAAATAAATATCTAAATCTGGTGTAGAGTGACTGTCGCGGCGGTGGGCATGTCGGCACAGTCTTTGCCGTAGTGGTGGAGAAAGTAATGGATTCAGAAACCTCTCTGCAGTTTCACCACCTCAGTGGTGAGCTTCCAGCAGTTTTAGGCACTTCTCTGCATATTCACCGCTGCGACGGTGGTCTAGAAGCCGCGGCAGTGGGCTACTTTGCAGAATATTGTCTCCATGCTTGTTTTTCCAACGTTCTTGATCCGATGTGATCGTTTATGATCCGTTTTCATGCTGTTTCACCCCAAACACCTGATTTATACAAAAACACATAAAAACGTATTAAAACTTAATAAACATACTAAAAAACTAACAAGTTCGGTTTAGAAATAGATAAGTAAATTACACTTATTAGTCATCCTCTTAACAACCCAACTAGTTTCACAATAGAGAGCTGATGTGGTGGTTTTCTCACAATTCACACGAGCTGTTGGCCCAAAGAGCTACCTAAGAGAGGGTGAATTGGGTAGTTCCAAGAATCAATCAAACACTAAAACACAAATAATAAATTTTCTTAAATCAATTATTATCTTTATACGCAGTGGATATGTGCTTAATACTAAGTGCACACCCAAATACAAGATAAAAAATAAATCAATGTAGTATAAAAGAATTTATCCTAATTCGGTCAAGTTAATCTTGCCTACGTCTAGTCCGCCGAGCTCCATGGAGATTTACAATCCACTAAACCCCTTGATTCCTTTACCACTTAGGAACCAAGCCCTTATAATTCACGATTCTTTTACAGGCACATATCAACCTTTACAATTTACTCTTTTCACAGGTTAAGGATGAACCCTATCTTTTTACCGGACTAAAGATAAATCTAACTCTATCTCACTTATCATTTTCACAGAAAATGATGAACTTTTATAAATCACTCAAAAATAATTCTATTATGGGATAAATCAGAACCTAATTCTTTTCAAGGGAAAAGAATAACCTAACTTTTTTACCAGGACAAAGATCAAACCCTAATATTTTTCACTAAAAAAATATTGAAACCTAGCTACCTTGACTAGATACCATCCCAAATGTGTCTAATCCAGTCAAACTCACAAATACAAAAGTATGAGTTTTTTTCCCACAAGGAGCTTCTACCACCTCAATATGAATATATTCAATTAATATCTCGAATAATTATTATGTAATAGATACAATGTGAGGCAATTTAAATCTGATTAATAAATATTATGGGTAGCACAAATTTAGCATGTAATTAGATAAATAAGCAAAAATCGCTCAATTTTTTTCTTCTTCAGGCTTTTAAGTTGAAAAACGATTTTTCTAATCTGATGCCAAGCAATCAATATAAATAAAATTTTAAAAGCAAATTAAAAAGTTTGGATAGATCTCACCGGGAAAACACCGAAGACAATGACAATGTAACAAGTAAAACGCAAATTGTGCAACCAAACAATAAGCTCTTTAGATCAAGAACTTATAATAAATCTTTGATAAAAATCTCAGCGTGAATATCACTCTTATAAAAGCTCAAACTGATTGTTCTTGATGTGTCTAACTGTAAGATCCTGATTCTTTTTTATCGTATTTTAGAATAATTCGAAATTTACAGGGGTAGATAGTGTTATTTATTATTTGATTTAAAATTTTAGGGGTCAATTCGCAATTTTAAAACCTTAAAATTTGAAATGGGACTTAAATAACTTCAAACTTTTAATTGAAGGGAGGTTAATGTAATTTGGATATAATTAATATATATATATATATATATATATATATATATATATATATATAAAGAGAAGAGAAGAGAAGAGAGAGTGTCAGTGGCAAGCGCTCATATATATATATATATATACACACACACACACACACACGCGCGTGTAATGAAATAGAGCGATGGAAGACACTTCGCAAATTCTATATATACATATATATACACTCATTCACACACATGCGAGAGGAAGGGGGGAGCAAAAAAGAAAACCGAAGAGAGAGGAAACTCGCCGGCGGTGAGAAATTCAAATCGGAAACTTACACACAACATGTGTGTGCGTCGGTTGTTCGTAGCGATAGTCGTGAGTATGTGTAGGTGGCCGACGATCGCATATAAGGGTGAGGTGTTGCCGTTCGTCGGTGGTGTGTTCTTCGGTGTTGGTTGGTGTGTGTCGCCGTTCGGTTTGGTGGCGTGGAGGTGTTGTTCGGCCGACGATCGTGTGAGTAAGTGTTGTGTGAGCCATGTGTGTTGCTTCCCATCGTCCGGTGCCGGCGTATGTGAGTATATGTTTTCGTCGTCGGCGGAGGGTTAGAGAGAAAAAGAGGGAGATTGGTCGGAGGAGTGGTCGATCGCGGTGGTTTGGGGAGTGCCATTCGCCATTATCATTGATGGGTTGTGGGTGTGTGTTCTATTCGGGTTAAGTAGGCGATGGTGTAAGTGGCGTGACGGCGCTGCTCGGCTGAGTTGAAACAGAGGCAGAAACAGAGGAAGAAGATCGTGGTGGGCCGTCGGTAGTGAGGGCCGGTGGAGGTGCCGGCGGCTGAACCAGAAACACAGACAAAAAAAAAAAAACAAAAGAAGAAAAAGGGAAAAGAAGAGAAAATGGGGAGCCGTCGCCAGCGGTGCAGGTCGGCGGAAGAGAGAGGGAGGTTCGGTGAAGCTATCGGGGACCAGAAAACGAAGAAGGAACAGGAAGAAAAGAAGAAAAAAGAAAAAAAAAAAAGGAAAAACAATGGGAAAATTCCACAAACCACCCCAACAGAAATTAAAAATCCAATTTTGCGATCGATGGAAAAGTCGAAAGAGGTAAAATTCCTATGACTTTTAATATATGCACTTAATTGTGTTTAAATTGTCTCATGAGTGATTATAAAACTAATCTCTAGCGCCGAAATGTCAAAGTGACGATAATAAATATTGAGACCATTCACATTAATGAATTTGATATCGTAAATGGTAACGGAACCATACTCGTTAAATAGTAATATAGAATTCGGTGAATTGGAAATTAAGAAAATTAGGGCCTGTATTTACTGGTTAGGTTATTTTTATGTAAAATATTAATTTAGGGCTTGTCACGAATAGGTTCCCGATTTCCAGAGGATTAGTAGCAGAGAGTCGGTGGAACTTTTGGAAACGGATATTCAGGTGAGTGTACTGTCTTCTTGCCAACCTATTTTTCTATGTATATAAAGTATGTGATTACTTAAACTGTATGAATTTATAAATGATATGGATCAAGTAGGATTTGGGTGAGTTGGTAAACTGAATTGTCGGAAGATCTCGATGGTTTTCGAAATTAAGCTGAAAATGAATTTTTGCTGAAAATGAATTTTTGCTGGATTTGGTGATATCAGACGGTGTTTTTAAAAGTGGGTAGAAAACATCTGTTTTACTATAAATGCCTGGTTTTCGGGAAAAAAAAAAGAAGAAAAATAATAATAATAATAATAAAGGAAGAAAAAGTAGTTTTGATAAAATTAGACGGTTTCTTTAAAAGAGAGTGTGAAATATGATTTTCTTGTTGATTTAAAAGTTGCTTTTGAGGGAAAGAGATAGATGTGGTGATTTGACGATGTTGAGTAGACGTTATTTATTGAGTTGTGATTTGATGATGTTGCATTTGTTTTGACGATGCCATAGTATTTATCTGTTTCGATTGAGTGAGGTTATCCGCTTCAATGGAGTGATGTTATCCGCTACGGCGGAGTGATGTTTATCTGCTTCAGCAGAGTGATGTTAGACGTTTACACTGCGCAGTGATTATCCGCTTCGACGGAGTGATGGGTGTTCGTAGGAAGACATATCCTACGGATGGTACGGTACCGTTGCAAACTCCCGATCGTGAGGTTAAAACGATCATTAGGGCTGGCCAGCGTGTGTATTTGAGGTGTGTGTTTGAGATGGGTGCTTGAGATGTGGTGTTTTACGTATATCGGTTGATTTGAAATTTATTATCAGGGTGAATAGTATGATTTTTATATTTGAATTTGAATGGAACTTAATTATGTCGCTTTATTTTTCCTGCTCATATACTGGAGATTTTACGAGCTATGTGGTATTTATAAACTTACACTTGATCCATTTAGATGTTGTAGAATGTATTATTAATTTAAAAATATTTTTACTAAGAAGGCAGTACACTCGCAGGTAAAATAGCTAGGAGTTGGTCGATCCCCTACTGGCGTTAGATAGAGATTACACGGGTCACGCGAATGGCTCATTTGAGGAAAATTTTGGAGACGGGATATCAGGAATGAAATCTAAGTGAGGTTCAGGGGATTTATTTTGATTGTATTTATATTCGGGACGGTGTATCCCTACAGGATGGGACTACTATATGTGTTGTATGGATTTACAATTTTGTTATTGACGCATTAGGTTGGCTAGTTAGTGGATGGTGACTTGTCTACGTCACGCTGGCCCCACATGATGGGTGTCCGGTGTGGGGTGTGACACTAACTCAATTCTCATAGGTCTATATTAATAGACCAATAACTAGCCCTCCAACGGTTAGTTTTTCAAAGATATGCCATAAAATGACACTCTAAGACTCTATATATCATTACCTTTCATTTCAATTATATTTCACTTAAAAATAACTTTCAAATCTCTTATTTGAGTCCATAAAACTATTCTTAATTTAAAACCATAAAAATAAGAAGTATTGAATCATATAAATTAAGAGAATCTTTAAATATATGGACCATATGAATAAGGATCACATAATAAATTGTTCATATTTGAAATATATCTAAGTCCCCCAAATCTCTTTGTTGGAATCATAAAAAATGGATAATTTTTACCAAGAGACCAAATCAGTCGAAATCCCAACTAAACCAATCGGTTGACCGAGCCATACCATTCAGTTGACTGACCAATGCCAAGCTTCCAATTAGTCGTTGGCACAACACCAGTTGGTTGACTGATTGGATCAGTGTCTTATAATTTTCTAGCATTTCATCTACTGACTCAACCGGTTGACTGACCCTCTTCATTCGATTGACTGATTGGATTAGTTTTCTCACTTCCTTAACCATTTCAACTACTGTTTCAAACAGTTGACCGATCCTCTTCATTCAGTTAACTGACTACATCAGTAGCACTTCGTTTTAACTCCATAACTCACTGTTTGATTTAGTTGACTAATTTATTTCTCAGTTGGCCGAATTGAACTGAAACCACAACTTTTTATACTTTAAATCACATTTTTCAGTTAGGTCAATTATCAAAATCATTTCACATAAGGAGCACATAAAATATCTCATTTTAGGATCTTAAACTTATCACTTCTTATTATGACAAATATAGAATTAACTAATTTTAAATGTCGTGCGTGATCCTAATTCGGGTTGCATTAAGAATATATAAGTAAATAGTTGTTTTCACCTATTTTTCTTCAATATCTTTTAAACTTTTCATATCTTCATTATATCTATCTTGCACACTCTATGTTTTCTTCATCAAACATTCTTCTTAATCAAATGCATGGAACTCTAAATTTGAAACACTCGATAAAACCATTAGTTCCACAAAAAATATCAATACTTAATTATTCATCAAAACTTTGGGTTCAACAATCTCCCATTTTTTTATGATGACATTTAACTTTAATATTTTCTTCAAAATATAATTTAACCATGCTTTCCCTAAATCCGAGGACAGGTATTTAAACTCATTTAAGCATAATCATGAAAACATAATTCAACAATAAAGATATTCAATATAAGCCCAACATAAGTTAATAAAAAAACTTAATAACTTCTCCCTTTAATCAATGCAATGCTTAGGCGAGCAAATCCTAAACATCAGCTACTCGTTAAACATCAACTTCTCCCCCTTCATCATCTCAAAAAGTGGGGACGGAATAAAGTTATTCTTTTACTGCCCTTTGATAGAAGTTTTTTCTTTAAAAGATAGAAAATTGATTTTCAATAATAAGAATTAAGAACATTTCCAATTTTAAGATTTATATGGATCATCATAAGAAATAAACATTACAGCATAAAAATCATTACTAGATAGGCATTATAATTCACCATATTTAGGCTAATACCACTTAAGCCTACTAAGTCCAATTCAGGTACCATAAATCCTAAATTAACTATTATAGATCATAGTACTGCGATGGGACATATTCAAATACGTAACCAAAATATGATATTGCATAAATTCTAATGGAGACCTTGTAATATAAATGGATAATACTGGCGACTGTGGCTATTGACCTCCGGGTTGTATGCCTGAACTAGAAGGCAACTGCTGATAGTACGATAAGGATGGTCCTGTCCTTGAAGGTCTTGGTACTGAAGGTCCTCCAAATGACTATTGTCCCCCGAAAGAAGTTTGCCCGCTGTATTGTTGCTGAGCACTGTACTAACTACTGTATTGCTACTAACTACTGTACTACCGGTTTTGCATGAATAGGTTCATTTGTTCCATATTTCTCGTGACTCTCCCAGATCTACCTTTTATTGTGTCTATTAGCTTTCCATATCCTTCTTCCATGGACACCCTCATTTATGTTATATCGTCAGATATCATAGACACTCTGGAATCGAGCACCTCAGTATATTGTTGGAAGTCATCAAATTGACTACGAAGCATATCGATTTTCTGATTCGTGCTGAACTCTTCCTCGTTTTCCTTTTCTTCCTCAACCATTCTCTCCATTTTTCTCCTCTTTTTTTCACCCATATATTTCTCTTATACTCAACCCATCCAATAAACACTATTCATATTTAACCATCCTGGAGTTATCGTGAGAAACACATCTTCTTCAGGATTACTCTTAATTTTGAAGTATTTGAAAATTCTTTGAATCGCACCACCGTAGGGTAATTCTCTTGATAGTGTTTTCATTTGATATTCCATGTGCTTAAACATGATATGAGCTAAATCAAGATTTCTACCATCAACAATCCCATTCAATAAATACATATAAAACTCAATAACGGTCACATAACTCCCTCCTCTAGGTACAATAAAGTAAGTAATTATGGCATGAATGAGACGATCTTCAAGCAATAATGAACTATCTTTTCCTTCAACCAGACTAAGTTTTCTAGCAACCTCATTTCTTTTAAGATGTCTTACAAGCCATATAGTGTTATTATAAGGACGAGCATCTTCCCTCTTAAACTTCAATTTTTTTTTTCTAAGATCATCCATATATAATTCAATTTTGATACCTTGAACAAAAGACTCCAACTTTCCTTCACCAATTGTGAGATTGTTATAAAGTTTTTTTACTCAATGTAGCATCCTCGTTACTTTGGGTAAGAAAATTGGTCCACCCCGTTTTCTTGATATATTTTTTAATATCAATATTTTTCTTCTTGAGATTAACAAAATCAACGGGTTTAGAGCATACAACTTTTCGGTTATTGGTTTCATTTTTGTATTTTTCTTTACCTTCTTCATTAGGGGTGTGCAAGGAACCCGTCCAGCCTGACCTACCTGCACTTGCAAATGTCGGGTTTTTTTCTACCTGCCAGTCAGTTCCGGTGAAACCTATTTGATCTTTTAAATTTTACGATCGGATATTGGGTCCTCACTCACTCGATATACCCGACCCGACCGTATTACCCCTAATAAATAGTAATTATATCAGATTTTTTGATCATTCATTTATCCTCAATCATCGCTTCATCCACAAACCAAAGCTTCTCAAACCTCTTGCAGTCCTTCGTCGCTTCGATTGACTCGCTTCTTCTTCGATTCTTATAATATTCTCTCTTGGAACTCTGTCTTTCATCAATTCTTCAGACTAGAGGCTCTTCATTTCTCTTTCCACATTCATTTTAATTCATTCTTCATTCCTTTATCCAAAATGGCTATGAACATTGTACTAATGGTGAGATGAAAACGACGACGACAATCTTGTGGCTGTGATGGTGAGACAGAAACAGAGGCGATAATAGACGGACCGATGGTGAGTTCTTCTATTTGTTCTTTGAGTTTGATGTTTATTTTTTTTTTTTTATCTTTGATTTTAATTTTTGTATTGATTAGGGTTTTTTAATTTTATTTTGATTAGCGTTTTTTGATTCAATTTCTTGAAAGTGTTTTGCTACATTTTTTTGTAAATCTGTATTGTCCTTCTATTTTCTTTCGACTAGGGTTTCTCATTTCTGTTTCGTTTACTTGATAATTTCTATTTTGTTTATCATACCCTATCACCTGAACATTACCTGAACATCTGACCGTAATCCGACATACTCGTAGTTTAGCGGTTTCGATACTTTACTTGGTCGAAATCAGGCCACAATTATTCCACCTGACCATTATTCGGGTCGAGTGGTGGGTAAACCATTTCTTCCCCCCACCTGACTCGTGTACACCCCTATTCTTCACTTAAGAAGTATATAGTATCAAACTTATCTTTTCCTGGGCATGGTTGTTTTATTTTTCTCGTAGGCATTTTCTTTCAACAAAGATTTTCACCAAGTGATTCAAAACCCAAAAACTTAAGAAGATGAAGCCTAAATCGTAGATCTAACGAAACCCTAAAGGAGATAAAGAAAACCAACCTTTTGATGAAATTCTTACAATAAGATGATAGATCCAAGCCCATAATCTTCGAATCCAAGCAGATCTTTGAAGATCCCTTGTAGTTTTGGAAGGAAATCTCTTAGGTATTGAAGGGTTTCTAGGGAGAGAAATAAAGAATTCGAAATGAGAGAGAAATGAAACTCGAAGGGATATTAATCTTGAAATAGTCAGTTGACTGACTGTTTCTGGTTGGTTGACCAACAGGTTGATTTCGTCCTTATGTTCCAATTTCTCCTATTTGATCTATTTGCTCCATTTTTATCTCTTATTTTGATCCACACAAATAATTAGTTTTGAAATAATTTTTATCTTATAAAATATTTTTTACCCACACACATACATATCACCAATAAACTAATTTGAAAAATGCGAAGTGTTGGCCCGATGAGCTACCCAAGAGGGGGATGAATTGAGTAGTTATAAAAATTTAAATAAATAAATCTTTCAACACCTAATTATCATATAATCAATTTTTCCAAAATCAATTATTATCTTCGTTACGCAATGGATAAGTGTTTAATTTTAGGTGCATATCCAAACAAAATATAAAGAAAGTAAATAATGCAGCGCACAATGAGATATCATGATTCAGCAAGCTAGCCTTACCTAATCCAGTCTCCCGGGCTCCACGGAGATTCGCAACCTCTAAACCCCTTATTCTTTTAACGGTAGGAACTAAACCCTTCCAACGATTATTTTCCCAAGTTTAGAATCAACCTTTACAATTTCTCTTTTCTCAGGTTAAGGAAGAACCTTATCTTTTTTCCAAGCTAAAGACTAACTTAATTCTATTACAGGAAGAATCAAAACCTCACAACTCTCACAAGTATCATTTTCTCAGGTAAGGATTGAACCTTTACAATTCACTTAAAATTAATTCAATTTCAGGATGAATCAAAACCTAATTCTTTTCAAGGGAAAATAATAACCTAATCTTTTTGTACTTAGGATAAAGATCGAACCTTAATCTTTTTCATCAGAAAAGATTGAAATCAAGTTACCCTGCTAGACACCGACCCAATTGTGTCTAATCTGCTCAAACTCACAAATATAAAACATAATGAGTTTCTTCCCACAAGAAACTTCTACCACCTCTGTTAGCCCAGTAGAATACCCAAGAGGGGGGTAAATTGGGTAATTAAAAAATTATCAGAATAAAATTCAACAAATCAAATAATTAAATTTAATCATAAATTAATTATTATCTTTATATCACAGCGGAATAATATAATCAACTAAGTGCACACTCAAACAACAAAAATTAGCAAAGTAATATAGTAGCACATAAAGGATTTATATTGGTTCACCAAGCTACTCTTGGTTAATCCAGTCCCCTGAGCTCCACGGAGGTCGCACCCACTAAAACCAAGATCCCTTTAAAGGAAGGAACCAAACCCTTATGCTGATTCTTTTATATGCTCAGAATCAACCTTTACAATATCATTTTCCCAGGCTAAGGAAGAACCTCTACTTTTTATAGGCTAAAGAATAACCTAATTCTTTTTAACACTAAGGCTTAAGAATCAAAATCTTACAAAACACTCCAACTATCCTTTTCCCATGTAAGGATGAAACCTTTACAAATCACTCAAATCTCAATTCTGTCAAGGAAGAATCACTACCTCAATCTCCTTACAAGAAGAGACTGAAACCCAGCTACCATTGATTAAATACCCCTAACAGTATTTAACCCATCACATTACTCACCAATACAAAATGATAAGTAAGAATCTCACTCGGAGCTTCTACCACTCCAGATAAATAATAACTCAATTAATATCCCAATCTAGTGATATAAAAACGTGAGATAGAAAAATCTGATTTTAACTAAGATATGGATAGCAAATTAGAGCATGTAATCAGATTTAAGAAATTGTTTATAAAAATATTTTCATCAAAAATCAGAAACAATTTCTAAGATCAATTTCCAAACAATAATCAGATAATGTAATGAAAGAATATAATTGAAAATATCTCACCACAGAAAGAATGATTAGAACAATGTAACTTCAAATTCAGTAGCAGCAAAAATTAATAGCAATTGATCTTCAAGATCGTCTCTCATAAAAGCTCACAATATCTTAATATGATAACTCTTATAAAAGCTTACAAATGATCTTAACTTCTTTGCTCTCTCTAAAATTTTTATATAAGAAATTCGCAGGTCAATATATAGGAATATGAAACCAGCCTTCTAACAGTTAGTTTACATATGTCATGACAATTAATAGCATATATAGACCCCTTATATCATAATGACTTCATTTAGGTTCAATTCACTTAAAAACAACTTTCAAATCTCTCAATTAAACCCCCTAAATATTTCTCAATCTCTATAAATAAGAATAAAATCAATTTTAAGTACCAAATTGAGAAACATTAATACTCAATGAACCATATTAATAGGATTTAATTAATATGTGAACCATATCTTAAATATAGAAAATATCCCCGAAATATCTCTCAAATCTCAATAAAAAATGACTATTGTTGGATATAATCTCGGATATTCAGCGCGTTTGGTCGACCGACCTGTCGATAGGTAGATTCAGGTTGTAGCCATGGCGTTCATCAGTCGATCTGTCTGTCGACCTATAGATTCAGAGAGTTTGCTTTTCCTTCACCGGTCGACCTGTCAGTCGACTTGTAGATT
Organism: Eucommia ulmoides; assembly: GCA_016647705.1. Classification (NCBI taxonomy): domain Eukaryota; kingdom Viridiplantae; phylum Streptophyta; class Magnoliopsida; order Garryales; family Eucommiaceae; genus Eucommia; species Eucommia ulmoides. Next base: position 47,769,084 of record CM028326.1, read on the forward strand.
CATAGAGTTCAGCCCTCTTAGCCAGTCGACTTGTCGGTCGACTTAGAGATACAGGATATTTCAGTTGCTTGGTCCGGTCGACTTATCAGTCGACTGATGTCTTCTGGATCTCTTCTCTGAACACGTTTTTTACTTATTTTCTTTTACGTTTTTGCCCCTTTAACCATTTTCTCATCTAAATTAGCTCCACTAATATTGTTATATTCCATTTTAGTAATTTAAATTTTTTTTTTTCAAATCACATAGGAGCAAATAATTTCACTTAATGAAAACACACATAAATAATAAAATACATTTTGTACCATGTGTGCGTTCCTAATTGGGATATTAAGAGTTAAGATTCACCTGGGTTGTTTTTTCTAATTTCTTCAAACTCTTAATTCTTCAATATCTTCAACATCATCGTTTAGCATCCATTTAATTTTCATCTTCATTACTGGAACTGTAAATCACTGAAACACTCAACTAAAATGTTAGTTCAACCAAAACATCAATGCTTAATTGTTCATCAAAATCTTAGGATCAACAACCTCAATACAATTATACTTGATTAATGTCCCCAAAGTTACTATGTGATAGATTCAATATGAGGCAAATTAATATCTGATTAATAAAAAGTATGAGTAGCACAAATTAAAGCACATAATCAGATAAACATATAAAATTGTTTTAAAAAGATTTTTCAGACTCTTAAATTTGAAAACGATTTTCTAATTATCTTAAATCTAAGCAATCAATAATAATATGAAACCGAAATAGAGAATAATAACTTGGAAAGATCTTACCAGGAAAACACTGAAAAATAAGAACAGAATCACAAGATAGCTCAAGTCGGTGACACCAAATCAATCAGCGCTTTAAATCAAGAACTTAGCACAAAATCTCTCTCAAAAAATCTCAGTAGAATGATAACTCTTAGGAAAGTGTATGAACTGATTGTTCTTGATATCTTTTATCTAATTTTCGTAGGTCTATATATATAGATTGATATCAAGCCATCCAATTCTGGTGAAATTCACTTAAAAACTATCTTTGAAAACTCTTAAATAAGTCCATAATATATTTATTAATTATCAATCATAAAGATAGGAAGTATTTAGCTACTTAAATTGAGAGAATGATTAATTATGTGGACTAAATCAATAGGGATATCAAAATGTATGTACAATTTCTTCAATGAGATCAGATCCCCGAAATTCTCACTTGAAATCATTAAAAATACTAGTTTTTGACCTTAATACCAAGTTCCTCAAAATCTCAACCAAAACAGTCAGTTAAGCGACCCCTGGCAGTCGGTTGACCGATTGATACCGTGTAGAAACCAGGCCAATCAAAACAACTAGTCGGTTGACCGATCCTATTTCAGTCGGTTGGCCGATTAGTTTAAAGAGTTTTTCCTGCTAAACTCTTGTATAGTTGGTTAACTAATTGAGTCCCAATTGGTTAACCGATTGGTTCAGTGACTTTCACTTTTATACCCTTAAGCCCATCGGTTGACCAATTGCTACAGGAACTTCACATTTTGCTTCGAAAACTTCACTGTTTCAAATGGTTAACTGATCTCTTCTAATCAGTTGACCAATTGATGTTGGATGGTTATTTCCTACACCGTTTCTGCTCCAAAACCCACAACTTGATTCAGTTAACTGATTGTTTTTCTCGATTGACTGGATTAACCCTAAACTTCAACTTTTAATCCTTATTTTAATTAGGTCAATTATCATTTTCAATTTTCACATGAGGGGCACATAATAAGTCAATAATTAGGATCCTAAACTCTATCATTTCATCACATAAAAGATAATTCATTTATTAGTGTCGTGTGTGATCCTAATTCTGGTTCCATTAAGAGTATAAGAGTATTGAATTGTTTTTACCTAATTTCTTCAATGTTTTCAACCTCTTCATTTCTTCAATACATATATCTTTGCACCCTTTACATTTTATTCATGATGTATTTAACAATATAGAACTCTTTTTTGAAATACTCAACAAACACATTAGTTCTACCAAAAACATCAACACTTAATTGCCCATCAAAACCTAGGGATCAACATGAAACATCGGTCTTCCTAACAAAATTAACATATTTAAATTTCAAAAAATGTGAAATACCTAGTTCATCCTTAGGAGAAGTTTGTGTGTGTACCTTTGGTGGGCATTCAATTTCAAGCTTGTTGGCCTTTGAATCCGCTATTTTTTCTTTTGCTTGATTTACCATTTTGATTTCTTTCTTACACACAACATTTTTCTTCTGAATTGGTTCAGTAATGATCCTCTTACCTTTACAAGGTGTTTTGTGTTGTTTTCCTTGTTGTGATTTGCCACCACCTTATACGTTATCTTTTTCTGATATTGATTTCTCGTAATTCCTTGAGGATAAGCATCAATTGATTTCATATACTGAACTTACTGCTTTCTGAACTTCTATGTTGCATATTTTGATTCATCCTCATTAGTGCATTGAATCTAGAGTCCCTTCTTGGCATGTAATTTTCATTATACATTCTTGATTAAACAAATCTACCATATGTACCTACATAAATTTTTTCTTTCCTTGGTATCTAGTTTTTTCTTGATCTAACAGGGTAACCATACAACATATAACATTTTTTTCTAAAAATGACCATGCTTTCCGCAATAAAAACATCTAGCATTGTTAGCACGTTTCTTAGAATAATCATTATTTCGTACGGGAGCACGACATTGATGGTGATATTGAGGAGCTGCTTTAGCAATTATTAGTTTTTCAACAAGTTTAGTTCCCTCAATATCCTTGTTTATCTACTGTTTCGTTAAGCTCATTCTGAATCTTTTCAAGTGATCTCTCCAATAAACTAACATTTACCTGTAGACCAAAATTCTTCTTATGCATAAATTTAAGATCATTTTTAAGAATTCGACAATCATTTTTAACACAATGAATTTTCAAACGAGCTCTATCAAGCTCACATCTTGCATTATCTAACTCAATGTTCAAGGCCTCATTTAAAGTTTCAAGATTCTTCTTTTTAAAATCACATTGCTGAAAATCATAAATATTATTTTTCAGAACTTTGTTTTCTTCTTCAAGAGAATCAAGTTTCTTAAGCAACTTAACAATTTCAGATAAAACATTTAAAAATTCAGCAGTTTCAAAATACTTGTCCAAATTCTTCTTCTTAAGAGATTTAGTGGTACTAAACTTTTCATTTTCAAGCATCGCAATCTTTTACCAGAGTTTCAAATTATCTTTTACGAAAATATAAGTAAGGGTAATCAGCATCTCAATAGCCTCATTATCAGAATTTTTGTCATTCTCACCAACGGAACCGTGATTATTAGAGCAAGCAAGAGATTCACTAATACATTAAAGACATGTAGAAAATTCACATACAATATTATTATCAGTGCAATCCACGTGATCGTGTTTAACTAGGATGTTAAATCTAATCGAGTTAAAACCAGCTCTGATGCCAATTATTGGCTCAAAAGCTACCTAAGAGGGGCGTGAATTGGGTAGTTCCAAAAATCAATCAAATACTTAAACACAAATAATTATTTTTCCTAAATCAATTATTATCTTTATACGCAGGGAATATGTGTTTAGTACTAAGTGCACACCCAAACACAAGATAGAAAATAAATCAATGCAGTACATACGAATTTATCCTGGTTTGGTCAATCTAATTTTGCCTACGTTTAGTCCCCCGTGCTCCATGGAGATTCACAATCCATTAAACCTCTTAATTCCTTTACCACGTAGAAACCAACCCCTTACAATTCATGATTCTTTTACAGGCCCATAATCAACCTTTACAATTTACCATTTTCACGAGTCAAGGATGAACCCTATCTTTTTTCCAGGTTAAAGATAAACCTAAGTCTTTTTAACTTATCCCTTTCATAGGGAATGATGAACCTTTACAAATCACTCAAAAATAATTCAACTGCAGGATAAATCAAAACCTAATTATTTTTAAGAAAAAAGAATAGCCTAACCTTTTTACCAGGATAAAGATCAAACCCTAATTATTTTTCACAGGAAAAAAATTAAAACGTAGCTACCCTAACTAGGCATTATCCCAAATGTGTCTATTTCACTTAAACTCACAAATACAAAAAATATGAGTTTTTTCCCACGAGGAGCTTCTACCACCGTAATACGAATATATCAATTAATGTTTTGAATAATTACTAAGTGATAGATATAATGTGAATAATGTGGGTAGTACAAATTTAACACCTAATATGATAAATAGGCAAAAATTGCTTAAATTTTTTTTAGGCTTTTAAGTTCAAAAACAATTTTTTCTTATAATCCTATTGTAAGCAATCAATACAAATAAAACTTTAAAGAAAATTAAGAAGCATGGATAGATCTTACCGGGAAAACACTGAAGGCAATGACAATGTAGCAAGTAGAACTCAAATTGGTAACGCCAAACAACAAGTGCTCTAGATCAAGAACTTACGACAAATCTCTCATAAAAATCTTAGAATAAATCTCACTCTTATAAAAGCTCAAATTGATTGTTCTTGATGTGTCTAACTCAATTCCCGCAAGTATATGTTAATAGACCAATAACTATCCCTCCAATGGCTAGTTTTTCAAAGATATGCCACAAGTGACACTCTAAGACCCCATATATCATTACCTTTCATTTCAGGTATATTCTACTTAAAAATAACTTTTAAATCTCTCATTTAATTCCATAAAACTATTCTCAATTTAAATCCACAGAAATAAGAAGTATTGAATCATTTAAATTAAGAGAATCTCAAAATATATAGACCATATCAATAGGGATCACATAATAGGTTGTTCATATTTGAAATATATTCAAAACCCCCAAATCCATTTCTTGGAATCATAAAAAACAGATAACTTTGACCAAGAGATCAACCAAAATCCCAACTGAATCAGTCAGTTGACCGAGCCACACCATTTGGTTAACTGACCTGTACCAAACTTCAATTAACCTTTGGCACAACACTAGTCGGTTGAGAAACCATGCCCATTCGATTGACTGATTAGATTGGTGTCTTCCAATTTTCCACCATTTGATCTACTAACTCAAACAATTGACCGACCCTCTTCATTCAGTTGACCGATTGGATCAGTTTGCTAATTTCCTTACCAATTTCAGTTACTGTTTCAAACGGTTAACCGATTCTCTTCATTCGGTTGACCAACTAGATCAGTAGCACTTTATCTTAACTCTATAACTCACTGTTTGATTCATTTGATCGATTTATTTTCTTGGTTAACCGAATTGACTCGAAAACACAACTTTTTATACTTTAAATCACATTTTTCAATTAGGTTAATTATCAAAATTAATTCACATAAGGAGCACATACAATATCTTATTTTAGGATCTTAAACTTATCACTTCTTATTATAACACATATAGAATTAACTTATTTTAAGTGTTATGTGTGATCTTAATTCGAGTTGCATTAAGAGTATATAAGTAAAGAGTTGTTTTCACTTATTTTTCTTTAACGTCTTCAAAACTCTTCATATCTTTGTTATATTTATCTTGCACCCTTTATATTTTCTTCATTAAATCTTCTTCTTAATCAAATGCGTGGAACTCTAAATCTGAAACACTCAATAAAACCATTAATTCTACCAAAAAGATCAATATTTAATCGTTCATCAAGACCTTGGGTTTAACACGAGCATTAAATAGATGAACCGTTGAAGTCTCTATTTAGATGATGCCCATAATCATCTGAATGGATGTAATATAGTAGGCTAAAATAAAGTAGGTCCATCTTCTAATATAATAAAAATTGTACATAGGCCTGAGCCATAGTAGCCCGTAGGAGATCTGAAATGATCATTTAGGCCCAAAATATTCAAATAACTTATCATAACATTGAAGATTGAGAATATCTAGGAAGTACATTGACCAGTTAAGATAATGGACAGAATAGAAGAGGTTAGGTATGGTTCAGTCTATAAATAAGTAAATTACAAGCAACAAATGATACGATTTATGATATCAATAAATTCCTGACCACACTGTTTTCCCAAGTATTTATCCTAAATTTTATAGTTATTAATTAGGAACTTGAAGGCTGGGACCATTAACGAAATTATGACATTATCATTTGGTGTCATTTATGGGAAATGATAATTTTTTTTTTTTATAACAATGCCGTAACTAAAATCAGGATGTAAAACCGTTGATGAAGTGTTGAACAATGATGATGCGGTAGGAGACAATCGTGCTATAAAAATCGTTGCTCTCAATCTTTAGATTGGGGAGATGCAAGCTCTGGGAAGTCAACTTGAAGAAGAAACACAGATGCAAAATAAACAATCGAATGAGCAAGGGGAAGATTTTCAAGATCTTCTCTGTATCTCGATAATTGAAGAAGATCCGATCAAACTCTAAAGTACAAGAAAGTTCCATACTAGTGAGTTGAACTATATGGAGGAATCTATCAACTCTGACTTGAGAGGGGTCAGCAAGAGGCGAGATGAAGTTCGCCACAAAGACGAACTTGAATAATTGCTTAGAACAACGGAACCTCCATTCGTTGAAGCAATGATGAATGATCCATTCCCAAGGAAGTTTGATCTAGTGAAGCTTTAAAAATACAAAGGAAAGATAGATCTAATGGACTATATTAGGCATTTCAAGAACATAGTGCCATTGTATGAAACATGAGACTCTATTATGTGCCGAGCATTTGTTACCACGTTGAAGGGGTAAGGTTTGCAGTGGTTTTTCAGGTTGAACCCTACGTCAATTAATTTATTTGCTGACCTAGGAAAACAACTCATCAATATGGACACCGCATTTTGTCCCGGTGGTTTTTGTTTTTTTCTAAAAGTGTCGGGTCTAAAGTTCAAACTTGGACAAACTTTAAACCACGTTTAAGGAGATAAATTTGTAACTGCCCGATTTTCCAGGGCTGCCATTCGATTTCTTCCAAAGAGAATTAATAATAAAATTGAATAACCAATATTCTATTTTATAAAAATCTGAGAAATTTTATAAACTACGATAATAATTATAATTATCAACTAATTGAGTAAATTTTACAATAATAAGTAATAAATATAATAATTACAAATTAAATTGAAATTCAAATATAATTTCAAATGCAGTTCCTTTTTCATTGACCATATAATAAATATTGTGGGGCTGTGAGCCAAAACTCTGTAGAATTTTAACCCCTTTAATACGTGTATTTAATTAATCCCCAAATAACATATAAATATGTATATCATATAATTTTTACATAATAAGTGATCATAATTTTTTGTGTGTAAAATTAGTACACACCTCAAATATGGTCCAATCGGGTAACAAATGTCTTTTTGCTGAGGTGGAGTCATCGGTTGAAAATTCTTCAAGTGAGCTATATTGGGTCCTAGGAGGACCAGATGTGTCCAGAATCCTACTCCTTAGGGAGTGGTACCTACAAAAGGCTTAGACCAACATTTATCCTGGTAAAGCCCCTCCGGCATGAGAATAAGAGCTTAGAGAGAAAAAGTACATAAATGCGTCAAGAAAGCAAGTGAACTCAATGCATGCGTGTAATAAAGCATACATTAGGCTTGCAGAGCCTCTGGTATATATAGGCATTGGAGATGATTAGTCCGGCCGAAACACGGTTAATTAGGTGAAACTATGTGTTTAACCGATAATCTAGAGCATTTAAGAGATAATCATTCGGCTTGGGCTTTTGGGCCCATTTAGCGAAGCCCGTAGGCCTATGTTAGGCCTATGGTGGTGAGTTAGTGGAGAAGAGTGCAGATTTGTGGAGTCTTAGAGGAAAAATGATCTGGAGTGGGGAGCTAATCGAGATAAACGTCTGAGTTGCTGAAGTTAGTCATCTAGGGAACGGTGCAGAGCTTAGGGAACAACATCCCTGCAAGCCACCTTGCTCCTCCCTAGGTGAAAAGGAGATTCCAACGAGGAGCTGTGGGAAGTGTATGTTCCAGCGTGGAGCTGTGGATTCCAGAATGTGTTCATGTCACTACGAGGATGGACACGTGGCTAGGTCCCAGGAGCTGACTCAGTGGTGCATGAAAATACCCTTATTAGTTGCCCCTTAGCCCTATGTAATGAGGGAAGTGAGACGATCAAGGATATCAATTTTTGGCTAAAACGAGCATCTTAGAGACTTCAAAGCGTGAGAAACACATTTGATCGACATTTTTCCTAGAGTTTACTTTTTCTGGGGAGTAAATTAGAGATAGTCCTCCATAAGATCGGGTCTAGGGTCAAGTAGCACAGCAGGGCAACCTCGAATTTCTTTAATTTTCAGGACAACACTTTTTCCACGGTTAACTTTTCTGAGGAGCTAATTTGAAATAGGCCTCCATATGGCCGGGGTCTGAGGTCAGGTAGCATGGTAGGGCGACCTCAAATTTTTTCGATTTTCAGGATGACATTTTTCCTACGGTTGACCTTTTCTGAGGAGCTAATTTGAAATAGACCCCTCTACGGTCGGGGTCCGAGGTCAGGTAGAACGACAAGATGACCCTGAAATTTAAATTTTTGAGGCTGCATTCATTTGAACCACGAATAAATCTTGAGTACGGACTGACCTTTATTACAAAGAAAATAAAGGCTCGTCTTAAGAGGGTGCACACTGTGAGTGGACAGAGGTCGAGTTAGGCATGCGTCTAAGAGGGCTCGATACTCTTACTAGCCGGCTATGGCATGCGCTGCCTACCGCCAGATAGGATGCGCTGGCCTAGGTAGGGCCAGCGTAGTGTTGGCCCAACTAGGGCCAACCCTACTATTGGCCCTCGGGCCAGTTGGTACTGGCCCCAAGGAGGAAAGTGCCAATGTTGTTCCCAAGGGGCCAACACGATACTGGCTTCATTAGGGCCAATTGGTGTACCCGGGAGGTGCGTATGCGCACTTGGGTGGCGCACATGCACGCTCGGTGCACCTATCAATGTCTGACACTCGAATTCATCAATCCAAGGTCTTGTTTTCTTATAAATAGATAGTTAAGGTCTCATTCAAACGTATTCAAGTTCTCTGGATGTTCTTTCCAAGAAATTTCTTTGCGCGATATTTTTTCTTTCGTTTGAAATGATTTCTTGCATTTGTAGCTCTGAATATTGCACGTCAGAGTGCGTTTTCCCTACTCCTAGGGATGCCGGACGATGCCCAGGTGCTCTGAGCTCGCCTTCTTCTTCTATGGCGGTTCAGACACCCTCACCTAAGGGAAGACCCTCCCTGGCCGACTTGGTGTCCGTGGTCAGTTACCCTGGCGGGATAGGAGATAAGGTTCTTCATAGCCATTCCTGAGGAGGATAATTGTGTAACAAATATAGTGTTTCTCCGGACGATTCTCTTGGTGTCGTGGCCTATTGTAGTCTGGGACCCGAGATTCTTCACTCTGTTGTTCCCATCCAGAGTGCTCTTTGGGATCTTCTATCCAATGTAACTGAGAAGGATTTGGTGAAAGCTTGTAGCCTATTCACCTTCCCGAAAATCGTTGAGACGAGGATCCCTAACATTGACCAGATGGCACATCAACCACCCTTGGGCTTTATTACGATGTTTATCCACTAGCTAGCTACTAGACTTTGCTTTCCCATTCACCCTTGGGTTCGAGCGGTCTTTAAGGAGTTAGGTCTGTGTCTATTATAGCTGGATCTGGGTAGCATGAAGATAGTGATAGCGGCCTATATTATCTTTAAGGCAAAGAAAATTGACCCGAGCCTGTAACTTATTTGTGCTCTTTATTCTAATAAGTCTCTACCGTTGGGTGCTGGGTGGTGCTACGTGTCCTCCAGGTCAGTATTCCTAACATGAATGTCTATGTGCTAAAGTGGAAACCAATGTACTTTTACCTTGGTAGTAACGATTGGGAGTTCGACTTTGATGAGGAGGATCACTCGATTCTTGTTCAGCGGTACTAGGGATGAATACGTAAGGAAATCTTGAGGGTGGTTGAGAGAACGTTACTCTAATTACTTGCACTTATTGGGTTCCTGTCTTGTTTTTACAGAGAGTAAAAAACCTGGTAAGAAGTCGCACACGACACATGAGCTGCGTCCTAAAATCACTGTGCTGAGAAAAGGGATCTTAAGGACACCCTTTAACTAGCTAAATGAGTTACTGAGCTTGACGCTATACGACATTCACTTCTACCGAGCCCCGTCTCTGCCACCTGTTGAGCTTCCGTCTAGGCCTGAAAATATTAAGAATTATTTTTGACCATCTATTTTTCATATTTGATGTTCGATATTCTGAGTCATGATTTCTTGATGGGCATGTACGACGTTTCTTTACTGAGGAAGGTTGTGGCCAAGAAGAAGGCTGGGGCCACTGAGAGCTCTACTATTGAGTAGGGACAAGCTTCTCAGAGTGGTGCCCCACCTTCCCAGCTTCCAACTCACACAAGGGCGAAGACTAGAGGGTCCGGTGCCAGCACACAAGGGTCGAATGCCATGCCAATGACTACATAAAAGAGGGGCAAACGTGTTGCCGATATTTTAATCGCTTTGAATTACTCGCAAGTGCACAAGGTCAAGTTTTAATAGTATAGGAAGAGTAGGGTTTTCGTATCCGCAGGGATTAGTTTAAATTGTCGTTAAGTACCACAATTATCGTAACCTAACTTTATCTAGACGATCCAATTTTTTGGGTTTTTGTTATAGAAATATAAAACTGAACTAAACTAATTAAACTAAAATATTAAGAATAACATTTATGGGAATCAATTATTTAGGGATTAACTTCGTTCACTTAAACGTGTTTGATTTAATCTAGTTTACATTAACGGTCACCAATCTATTAGACAATCTAGGTATCTAAAACTCACTCACTACCTCTCCTGAGTGTAAAGTGAATGAATTTGCAATTCATGTCAACACCGATATCCCTATCTAGCATTTAAACGATTATATGAGTCTCGCCCCAACCTCACGGATTACACACTTTCCAATAATCTCCCAAAACATTAGAACGACGCTTTGTGTTTAAACCCTAGTCCGAATTCAGGGTTACCTCTCCTGAGCGTCAAACCCCGAATTCTCAAATCAACCAAAATATCATAACAAGCATATAATGGAAGTAAAAAAATGGTAAACACATTCGAATAGAGATGAACAACCGATAACGAAACAACAATTTACTCAAACATGTATATTAGTAAACTACATCAATCCCTAAATAATATATGTTTAGCTCATGGCCATAACCATATATTCAACTAAAATAACCTAAAACATATCTCAAAATATCAATGCCAGCTGGTGTTGGGTTGCTGTAGTGATGAGAACCATCGCTGTAGCGATGGGAAGGCAGAAACTTACTGCCGAATCACCACTGTAGCGATGGAAAAGTTCGCTGCAGTGATGCTCTAGGTAGTGCCAACACTAGGTTATTCTTTTTGCCGTATCTTTCTCGTCCAAACTCCGATTGAGGTGATTCGAAAACCTATGAAAATCTAATATGTAGATCTACAACTACCACGTTTTGATATTTCCAAAGTTGAATTGAATTGTGGTAAAAAAATGCCCTTGAAGTTACTGCACTTGAAGCGATTTTGCATCTTTTCATCCATTTATTTGTAAACCTATAAAACAACACAAAAACATATTAAACAAACAAAAATACATGAAAACACACAAATATTTGAACCTAAAAATACTTGATTTATTGGTAAATAAACCACTCATCAAATACCCCCAAACTCAAACGTTTGCTTGTCCTCAAGCAAAAACACACAAACAAGAAAATAAACTATCACTACGAATTTAAGAACACAAATACTAAAGACGAAAGACTCAAACGACTTAAAAACAACGACGTGTGAGTTTTGAATTTCAACTAATCGACCAAATTTTTTTCCCTCAACCGCCCCCAATCATATCGAGTTCAAGAATAAAATCACACCATGTGGTGTTCTAGAATTTCAACATTCAATAACACTAAACGCCATTCTAGATCATTTTCAAGTGTGTGTGCGAAAACTCAATTATACAACCATCCAAAGACTGGATTGGATTATGTACCAACATAGTTCTTGACTTAACACCAATAAGGTATAGGATATCCATATGCCAGACTGGGTTCCACTCTCCACTAATGTAGGCTTAGAAATTCAAAAAGATCAAAAGGGTTTAGTTTGGTTTTTGTCAACTGGTCAAGGGTATATCAGGAATATAAAATCGGTAAACGTTACTAACTCAATGATACATGAGGCACAATGCTTGGTGCTCAATCATGCTCGTATCCTCAAAGATCAATTCGAAACAACCCTGAACTAATATTTTAAAACGTTGTACTCTCTTATCAAAAGAAATAAAAATAGAACTATATTTACATTTTTTTTAACGACACCCCCAAACTTATTTGATTTTTACAATTTCACGGGTGTGGAAATACAATAGAAAAATGACAAGTGAGTACTCGAATACCGAACTAATAAAAAATTTGCCCAAAACCCAACCGCTCACTTCAAGTAGCATTTACAAATGTTCACTTGATTATGAGTCAAATTGTGCCTTAGGTTTAGCGACATAGGTTTGGAAAAAGTTTTATTAGCCAGGGTATTTGTTATGTGTTCAGAATTGAAACGGTTAACAGGCTTCGATAGGGTAACGAGGGGTAAAACATATTACATTAAAGGCTTCAATGGATTAAGCAATAAAAATGAATGCCTAATCATATCTCCTGAACTACCTCGCCTAGGATTTCGCCTCGAATTTCCCCCAATCAGGTTCTAGAATCCCTTAAATTATCATGAACTTGACTACTAGATAATTGGCATCAAATTAATTGGATAACTAGTACATTGAGTCTACGTGCTCGTGCAAATTAGGATCACAATGACTTTTACCAAAACGAAATGCCAAGCACACAAAACACACATGAATGGGCATTACTCTTTGACCTCGAAAAACAACTAGGGGATAATATCATCACCGGGTAATGGCCCAGAAGAACTGCAAAACTCAACACACAAAAACAACAACTATAAACACAAACATACTTATACTAAACTAAACAATCATGCGTTAAAATAATGTAGCTTAAACTGCACAACATGTAACAACAATTAAATTTAAACTACATAACTTACAAAAAGTCACTAAACAAGAAAGCATACAAAACATCGCCCCAAACTTAAAATAGGCAGTGTCCACGGTGACCCAACATCGAACTCAACAAATAACATGCATTATAGTGATGAAGGGGTTTTCGAACATGTACCTAGGAGGCGAGACAATCTCGCCTCTGAGTATAGTCGACGGAGATGGATTGATTTATTTGAAATCTTGGGCTGCCTTCTAAGAAGTGCTTGGTTTAATGTCCTCGGCTTGACACGGAAAAGGACTCATCAAAAAGTGGCTTCTGCCCATCGTATGTGACATACAACACAATATACGGGTCTTGATTCTCAATGCCCTCAAGCTTGGGGAAATTTGGCATTGATTGGCACGTACTCCCAACTTGACTCAGATTCGAATTTTGTGCTTGGTTGGCATGAATGAATGGAGTTAGAAGTGGGAAAGGACAAATGAGCGACATCGGATCCTCATAGATGTGATCGTCTTAGATCAGGGGTGGCATCAAAATTTGGATCTCAAATGGTGAAAAATCACAATTGTCAACATGTGATTCTTCATCACCAATCCATACTTGGGTTTTCTCCTCATTAGAATAATCATCATTGAATGCACCCAAGTTCTTCCCGCTCGTATCCGATTCCTCTTGGTGGCTTTTACATATGGATGTGACTTGTGTGTCTCTTAGTGCCACCACTTTTGACTTGGCCTCAATAAAGCAAATAAGCTGACCGATTTGCATCTCAAGAGACTTTACTGTTAGATCAATTTTAGTGCAGGTCGTCTCAATATTGTCAAGATGATCCTCATGCTCATTGAGACGGTCATTCGTTTCCCTCCAGAAAGCCTGAGTCTCCCCCATAAATTCAACAAACATCTCTTCCAGGGTGGGGGAAAACTCCATATGTTGGTCCTGTGTGTCAATCCATAGTGCCAAAATGTTGGAACTATCCCCTAAGCTTTGGTAGCTTGTTGAATAATTCCAACTCTGACATTCAAACTTTGCCATGTCTTCCAACAACAGATAAGCTTCGTCCGCGGTTAGTTGGTCGAATGAGGTGGTACCATTTTGTCCGTCCACCCAAGTTCTTGTTATAACTTTGTAACCCATCGAGGAAGTTCAGTAATTGACATTCCCTTGGGAAACCACAATTTGGGAACTGAATGAGCAACTCCTTGTATCTATCCTAAGCATAATAAAATGGCTCGGAATCCCGTTGAGAAAATTGCAATAGCATTTGTTAGCGATATTTTAATCGCTTTAAATTACTAACAAGTGCACGAGGTCAAGTTTTGATAGTATAGAAAGAGTAGGGTTGTTGTATCCACATAGATTGGTTTAAATCGTCGTTAAGTACCGCAATTGTCGTAACCTAACTTTATCTAGGCAATCCAACTTTTGGATTTTTGTTATAGATATATAAAACTAAACTAAACTAATTAAACTAAAATATCAAGAATAACGTTTATGGTAATAAATTATCTAGGGATTAACTTCGTTCACTTAAACGTGTTTGATTTAATCTAGTTTACATTAACGGTCACTAATCTATTCGACAATCTAGGTATCTAAAACTCACTCACTACCTCTCCCGACTGTAAAGTGAATGAATATACAATTCGTGTTAACACCGATATCCCTATCTAGCATCTAAACGATTACATGAGTCTCGCCCTAACCTCACGGATTGCACACTTTCCAATAATCTCCCAAAACATTAGAACGACGCGTTGTGTTTAAACTCTAGTCCAAATTCAGGGTTACCTCTCCCGAGTGTCAAACCCTGTATTCTCAAATCAACCAAAATATCATAACAAGCATATAATGGAAGTAAAAAATTGGTAAACACATTCGAATAGAGATGAATAACCGATAACGAAACAACGATTTACTCAAACATGTATATTAGTAAACTATATCAATCTCTAAATAATATATGTTTAGCTCATGGCCATAACCATATATTTTACTAAAACAAGCTATACATGATGAAACAACCAACAAGAGTTTAGAAATAAAGAGAGAAACAAGGGAGAATAGTCGTTATCTGAAGAATGAATGGTTCCACGTCCGTAAAATCTGCTTCGATCTTGTTTCCTCTTCTCCAATTTGGTGTTCCTCTTGTTTGGTATGTTCTTAGAGCTCCAAAATACTCCCAAAAACATTCTTGGTTGGAGTGGAATGAGTGGGAATGCAAAATATCTCAAAAATATCTAAAAATATCAATGTCAGCTGGTGCTGGGTCGCTACAATGATGGGAACCATCATTGCAGTGATGGGAAGGCAGAAGCTTACTACCAGATCACCGTTGCAGCGATGGCATCACTGCAGCGATGGAAAAGTTCGCTGCAGCGATGCTCAAGGCAGTGTTGACACCAGGTTCTTCTTTTAGTCGTATCTTTCACGTATGAACTCTAATTGAGATGATTCAAAACCTGTAGAAAGCTAAGATATAGATATACAACTTCCATGTTTTGAGATTTTCCAAAATCGGGTTGAATCGTGGTAAAACATGGCCTTGAAGTTACTGAACCTGAACCGATTTTGCATATTTTCACCTATTTATTTATAAACCTATAAAACAACAACTAACAAAAATGAATCAAAACACACAGATATTTGAACTTAAAAATACTTGATTTGTTGGTAAATAAACCACTCATCAAAGCGCCTTGCTGGGGAGCCGACTCAACGTGGTACGCAAAAGAGCAAACGTCCTTATAAGCCAGCACTAACCGCTCTTATTCCTCTAGATCCTCGTCCTGATTTCTTTAGAGTCGAGAATACCGAGGTGGAGATCAGCACTTGCTTGTTAGATAACCCAGCACTAGTACTAGGGTTTCTGGGCCAGGTGACCCATCTGGATGACCTGAAAAATATTGTTAGCACTACCCTTGAGCGGCTTACCTGGGATGTCTACAAAGATCTGACAGGGGTGAGTACTTTACTCTTTCTCAGCACTTAGATTCTTTGCAAACCCTTTTGAGTTTCTCCTGACAGGCTGCCCTTCGATATCACTAGCTGGCGGATTAACTATTTTCTAAGGGCGAATTTCTTACCGAGCTGGACTCCCATGGAGCCTCCCTCAAGAAGAGTGACGAGGTGGAGGCTAGACTCCATGCTGATCTGTCTGCTCTTCGAACAGAGAATCTCAGACTCCGTGCTGATCGACAGAATCTCAAGTCACAAATTAATAAGTTTGGGGTCAAGTTAGCTACTGTACGGTGTTGGATTTAATCGCTCGCGTATATGACTACTCCCAAATGTACGAGGTCAAAGTTTTAGTATAGTGTGATCATGAAAGATTAGGTTATCGTATCCACAGGGATTGGTGTCGTTACTATCGAGTACCGCATTTGTCGTGACCTAACTTTATCTAGGTGGAAAACAAATGTATTTAATTAATTAAACTAATACTAATATAACCTAAATTAACTATACTAATATACTAATATGTTTTAGGGTGAAGAATTGCCTAGGGATTAACGTGTTTACAAATATGTGTTCGATCTCGATTGACTTACGTTTACAGTGTTCGACCTATTTGACAATCTTTGTACGTAAATTTCACCGCCACCTCTCATGAGTGTAAGATAGGGGAATACATAACTTTAAGTCAATGAAGAAGTCCCCTTCAACGTCTTAATGACCCTAGGTCACGTGAGTCTCGCCCAGCGTCATTGATTGCATACAATCCAACTCTCTCCCGGGTAATTAGATCGTCGCGTTGTATTTACCTTATCGAAAATATCTATTCTAAAACTCCCTCGCCACCTCTCCTGACCCCCCCAACGTCTTAACGACCCTAGGTCGCGTGAGTCTTCCCTCATCGTCATTGATTGTCCACAATCCAATTCCCTCCCGGGTTATTGAATCATGGCGTTTATTTACCTTAATCCGAATCGGGATTTGTTAAACCCTATATTCTCCATTTATCTAACTAAGCATGATAAATAAACAATACGATAAATACAATCAAACTACGAAGAACAATCATAAACGCAACACCGAAATCATCCAAACAAACATATTTATAAATATACCGTTAATCCCTACTACAATCCATATTTTAACTCGTGGTCATAATTTTATAAACATATAAATCGAGCTAAACATGCTCAAATGAACCTACAATAAAGAAATAAGGAAAAACAATCGAAGAACTTAGCCTCGTCCGAAGATAAACCGCTAAGAACGTCTAACAATCGATTCGCTGTCTTCTCCACTTTGGGATGTGAGCTGAACCTCTAAAACTCCTAATCCATAGCCTAAATATGGCCTAAGGTGCCCAAATGGCCGGGGGATTCACAAGGAGGGGAGAGGGGATAATATTTATAGCCAAAATATCTCAAAATATCTAATAAATATCAAGACTGTGTCAAGGATTTTTGCCTAGGCGCAGGGTTTTTTGCCTAGGTGGTAGAATTATCGGTTCACTTTCTGCCTCTTTTCCGCCTAGGCGGTGGAATTATCGCCTAGGCAAAGGAACTGTAGGTTTGCATTTTGTTTTGAATGTAACTTCTTCATCCGAACTCCGATTAAGGTAATTCAAAAACCTATAGAAACCTACGAAAAAGATCTACAACTTCTATGTTTTGAGTGTTTCCAAAATAGGATTTAATAATAGTCCAAAATAGTTTTGAAATTACAGCACTTGTACCGGCTTTGCAGGTTTGGTGACCGCCTAGGCGAAGAAGTAGGCAGTAGACTTGGAAATGTTTCTACTGGGGTTTCTACCTAAGAGGAGGAATTTCTTGCCTAGGCGGTGGGCTATCAGTAGCCTTTTATCATTCTCTGCATCTTCACTACCTAGGCGGTGGGCTTCCTTCATAATTTTACCTCCTTGCTTGTTTATCCACCGTAACTTCGACTCGCCTTCAGTTTGATCTCATCGTTTCGCTCCAGTTTTCTATCTTTTTACCCCACACACCTGATTTAATACAAAAAGATAAAAACTAATTAAAACATAATAAAATACTATATAAACGCTCGAAAACCAACTTAATTTGGTTTGAAAATACGTAGGTAGATCACACCTATCAGCCACCTATAAGCAGCGTGTGAAAGACTAGGAGCAAAAATCTTGGGCCACCATTACTCGAGCCAGAGAGAAGGGTAGGTTAGAGGTAGTGGAACAATAGAGGGTGGATCCCAGGTATTAGGAGCTTCGGGAAAAGATGGCTAACAACTTCCTGGAAGCTAGGAACGAGGCCACAATGAGGGTTATCCACCACTTGTAACCAGACTTCTCCCTATCTATGTAGAGATAGAGTTCTCAGAGTAAGAGAATGGTGCTGAGCACGAAGGTGCCGGGTAAAAAAATGTTAAGGGGGATGGCGCTGATGAGGGCCCCCCTGAAAAGGGTGAGCTTGGTGTTTCTTCTCCCCTCTCGGACACCCTTCACTTTGAGGGTGGGGATGACTCAGGTCCGGGCTGTCACTTCCTTAGCACTTAAGATTTTGTAGACTTATTCTTTTTATCAGCTTGTAATGGGTGAATGGCGCCCTCTTTTTGTAATGGGTTGATAACCCCCTCTTATACATCTTCCTACTGTATGTATATTATTTTTTGTATACTTCTGCGAGTCTGTCCTTTGTTCCATATGTTTTTTCCAAGTCATATTCTTCTCATCATTATTTTTAGAGTTGTAAAATTTTGAATAGTTTATGAAACCTCTCATTTCCGCTCAGGGCCATGGACCACTAGCCCCCTGCAGTCTGGGATAAGAGTTAATTGTAAGAAAATCGTGTGTGGACTTAGGAGTAGGGTTTCTTAGGGTACCTGGTCCTCTCAGTCCACAGGGGCTCAACTCCGTAGTTGGTCCCTCGTGGTCGGTCACTAGTAAGTTCTCCGTAGTCGGGTTCATTCATGAACGTTTTCAAGTTATCTCAATTTAGTCCATGTAGGAGCACCTTCCCCTTTAGAATGTTAGACTTACAGTTGACTGGTGGGTATAGGTACTTAGCTATAGGTCTTCAGACCTGATCAATGCCCCGCCCTTGGAGGATGACATTGGTATTTCCCTGCGTATGGACTATTGATGTCCAGAGAGGGTCTGGTTATTACACTTGATGCTGAGCGTCGGGATGAAGCTTGTGGAAAGTCCTTCATGATGTTGAGCGTTGGGAGGTAATTTTTGGAGATTAATCCATGACTCTAAGCGTCGGGATGTCATTATAGGGAATCACCCGCGACGCTGAGGGTCAAGATACCATTCACTTGGAAGGAGTACAAGGCACATTGCACGAAATACCTTATTTATTTTTTCTAAGAAGAAACTGTTACACTTTGTACAAACCAGAAGTTATTTTCAAAGGCGAATCTCCCCTACAGAAGTAGTACTTCAAGTGGTCAACATTCCACGGGTGCTTGAGCGACACACCTTCCTCCATTTCAAGATCGTAGGTTTCTGGATGCATAATCCCGGTGACTCTGTATGGCCCTTCCCAAGTAGGGGATAGTTTTTCGGTGTCTTGTTCTTTAGTGGACAGAGTAACCTTTCTAAGAACAAGGCTATCGATGTTGAAGAAGCGAGGGTAGACTCGTTGATCATAGTATCTCATTGTCTTTGCTGGTAGGCAGCTTGCCAAAAACTAGGCTAGTTCTCTTCCTTCTTTGAGGAGGTCAAGGTTCAATGACAGTGCCGCATCATTCCTGACTTGATTATGGGCCTCAGCAGTTCTAAGAGTTTATATGCTTATATCTGTAGAGATGATGGCCTCGGAGCTGAACGACATAAAAAAAGGGTTTCTCTAGTAAAAGTTCTTGGAGTGGTATGGTATGCCCAAAGGACAGGGTAGCATCTTCTACCCACCATCCTTTTGACTTGTCAAGTCTTATTTTCAACCCATGAAAGATAGTTCTATTTGTGACCTCTACCTGGCAATTTGATTGAGGGTGGATGGGGGAGGCAAAGTTTGTCTTGATCCCCAGCTTTGCGTAGAAGGTGATGAAGAGGGAGTTTTCGAACTAGGTGCCAATGTCAGATACAATTGCTCTTGGGACCCTAAAACGGCACATTATGCCCTTCTATGCAAAGCCCCGAATTTTTCCCTTGGTGATTTGGGCCAAAGGTTCAGCCTCGACCCACTTCATAAAATAGTCAATAGCGACGACCAGGAATGTCCTTTGGCTAGTACCCTGGAGAAAGGGTCTGAGCAGGTCAATTCCCCACTAGGCAAAAGGGCCACAAACTAGTCATTAGAACCAATACGGTTGGAGGAGCGTGAGGGTATGGGGGAAATATCTAACACTTATCTATTTTTTGATGAATTCCACAACATCCGCATACATTTTGGGCCAGAATTGTCCTTGGCAGAGTAGCTTTCCAGCAAGGGACCTGCCCCCCCGAGTGGTTACTGCATAATCCTTCGGGAGTCTCACTCCGGACATATCTAACTTCTTCTGGACGGAGACACCTAGAATAGGGGCCTGAGAATGACCTCCACTACAGAACTTTGTTAACTAGAGTGTACCTTGCTTCCTGGTAGTGTATCCTCCTAGCCTCGTCCGGTCTCCTAAGAGGGTGCCTCGTTCCAAGTACTGCTTGATTGGGTTGATCCAAGTTGGTTGATCAGTGAGTTCATAGATGGTGGCCACTGGATCTGAGGTTACAATGCTCAGAGTGTCAAGGTACTCCACATGGATGCTTTTCTTTAGAGTCCACTCTACCACTAAGGCGAGATTCGCTAGGGTGTCAGCGTGCCTGTTCTCTTCCTACAGGATTTGAGACACTTGGATTTTTTTTTGAAATTTGTCATAAGTGCCCTCACCCTCTCCAAGTATGCTGACATACTAGGATTCTTATCCATGTAGTCACCGTTCACCTAGTTGACCATGATGTTAGCCCAGTAGAATACCCAAGAGAGGGGGGTGAATTGGGTAATTAAAAATATATCAGAATAAAACTTGATAAATCAAATAATTAATTTTAAGCCTAAATTAATTATTATCTTTATAACACAGCGAAATAATATGATCAATCTAAGTGCACACCAAAACAACAAAAATAGTAAAATAATAATGCAGCACACAAAAGATTTATACTGGTTCACCAAGCTACTCTTGGCTAATCCAGTCCCCCGAGCTCACAGAGGTCGCACCCACTAAAACCAAGATCCCTTTAAAGGTAGGAACCAAACCCGCATATCGATTCTTTTACAGGCTCAGAATCAAATTTATAATTTCCTTTTCTTAGGCTAAGGAAGAACCTCTACTTTTTACAGGCTAAAGAATAACCTAAATTTTTTTAACACTGAGGCTCAAAAATCAAAACCTAACAAAAAAAAAAAAAACACTCCAACTATCATTTTCACAGGTAAGGATGGAACCTTTATAAATCACTCACACTAATTCTATTCAAGAAGAATTAATACCTCAATCTCTTTACAGGAAGAGACTGAAACCCAGCTACTCTTGATTAAATATTCCCAATGATATTTAACCCGTCATAACTCACCAATACAAAAATTGATAAGTAGTAAATCTCACTCGGAGCTTCTACCACCCCAGATAAATAAAAACTCAATTAATATCCCAACTAATGATAGAAATATATGAGATACAGAAATCTAATTTTAACAAGAATATGGGTAGCAAATTGGAGCACGTAATCAGATTCAAGAAATTGTTTGAAAGAATATTTTCTTCAAAAATCAAAAACAATTTCTAAGATCAATTTCCAAAATATAAAATAATAAACAATAAACAATATGGAAAGATCTTATCCGAAATCCACATAAATAATGATTAGAACAGTATAGCTTCAAATCCAATATCAACAAGAATAGATCGCAATTGATTATCAGAATCACTCTTAGAATAGCTCACAATAACGTAGAATACTAACTCTTATAAAAGCTCTCTCAAAATGATATAGAATGATTAACTCTCTTAGAATGATTAACTCTCTTAGAATGATTAGTTTTTCTAATAAAATTCGCCGGTCTATTTAAAGGAACATGTAATCAGCCTTCTAACGGCTAGTTTACAAGTGTCATGACAATAAAAAGCTCTTATAGACCACTTATAATATAAGGACTTCATTTAGGTTCAATTTCACTTAATAACAACTTTCAAAACACTCAATTAAACCCTAAAGTATTTCTCAATCAAAATAAATAAGTATAGAATCCATTTTAAGTATTAAATTGAGAAATATTAATATTTAATGAACCATATTGAAAGGATTTAATTAGTATATGAACCATATCTTAAATATAGAGAATATCCTCGAAATCTTTCTCAAATCCTAACAAAAAATGACTATTTTTGGATTTAAACTCGGATCAAATAGTATCCTGAAACTACGCGTTCAGTTGACTGCCCAGTCGACTGAAAGATACTGGAAGTAGCCCATGCAGTTCATCGATTGACCGCTCGGTCGACTCTTCGATTAAGAGAGTTTGTCATGCTTTCACCGGTTGACTTGTCAGTCGACTCTTCGATTCAGAGAGTTCAGCTGTTTTCACCGGTCGACCTATCAATCGACTCTTTGATTCAGAGAGTTCAGCCACCATTGGTCGGTCGACTCCTCAGTTGACTTCTCATTTCTGGATCTTTTCTCTGATCTCGTTTTTTACTCACTTTCTTTTACAATTTTGCCCCTTTATCCATTTTTATCTTTAAATAAGCTCTACCAATATTCTTATATTCCATTTTAGTCATTCAAAAATATTTATTTTCAAGTCACATAGGAGCAAATAATTACACTTAACCAAAACACACATAAAAGATAAAATTTATTTTGTGCCATGTGTGTGTTCCTAAATAAGATATTAAGAGTTAAGATTTACCTGAGTTGTTTTTCCTAATTTTTTCAAACTCTTAATACTTCTTCATCATCCTAATATCTTCATTTAGCATCCTTTCAATTTGACATCTTCATTACTGGAACTTTAAATCACTGAAACACTTAATCAAACATTAGTTCCACTAAAACATCAATACTTAATTGGTCATCAAAATCTTAGGATCAACACACGAGTTGTGAGTCACAGAAGACTAGAAGAGATTGCACA
Source organism: Eucommia ulmoides (assembly GCA_016647705.1). Lineage (NCBI taxonomy): Eukaryota > Viridiplantae > Streptophyta > Magnoliopsida > Garryales > Eucommiaceae > Eucommia > Eucommia ulmoides. The sequence goes on from CM028326.1 coordinate 47,792,149, forward strand.
TTGAATTTCGTTGCAAAGCTCAGACCAGTGAGCAAGGCTTCGTATTCAGCTTTATTGTTTATAGCTCTGAATCCGAGTCAGAGAGCGTATTCCATAACTTCTTTATCCGGGGCTACCAGGATCATCCCTGCCCCACAACCGCTCATATTGGACAATCCATCTGTGTAAAGCCACCATGTTATCAGGCTAAAGTCGTAGGGGTTGGGGGAAGTCCCGAGGTCCCCCGGGAGTAGAGGTTCCTGACAATTTGTTTTTGGATCCTGATCTTCCGAGAAGGTGAGTTCTGTGATGAAATCGACGAGGACTTGGCCTTTGATAGCCGTTCTCAGTCGATATTCAATATGAAACTATCCCAACTCAAATTTATACTTCATCAGCCTTACCTAGACATCAAGATAGTGTAAGATCTGTTTCAGGAGTTGGTCGGTTAGAACAACAATGGTGTCTGCTTGGAAATATTGTCGAAGTTTCCTGGAGAGAATCAGCAGGGCATAAGCCAACTTTTTGAATTTTGAGTACCTGGTCTCACCATCCAAGAGGACTTTGCGGGAGTAGTACACCGGGTTCTGAACACCATTTTCTTCCCTCACTAGGGTTTCACTTACCACAGTTGAGGAAGCAAAAATATACAAGTACAACTCCTCCCCCATTCGGGGTGTTGAGGAGAGGAGCTGAGGAAAGGTAGTATTTTAGATCACAAAATGCAGCCTCACACTCACTTATCCAGGTGAAGTCTTTTACCCATGGAGCACCTTAAAAAAGGGCAAACACCTCTTTGAAGACTTAGATATGAATCAGTTCAGGGTTGCAAGCCTCCGTTCAGCATTTGGATCTCTTTCTTCGAGCGCGGCAGGGATATGCCGAGTATAGTAGTGATCTAATCAGGCCTCACTATTCCAAGGAAAGAATAAAGATGATTAACTACCTTCACCTGGAGATACCCTTAACATGATAAAGCATTGGGATGAAATAAGAATCCAGAAGCTCCCTCATGAAAAAATGATTACTACAGAAAACTACTCAGTCTTGGTAGATAAGAGGATGACATTCTTGCCACCGTCACAACCCAAGACCTGCTTAGTTGGGAGAAGAACCTTGAACCTATGGAAAACTCAATCCAAGAAGAAATTTCCAAAATATGTAAGTATATGGACTACATGGAACCATCTATCAAAGAGATTAAGCAAGCCAAACTAGCCTATCGAAAAGGAAGCCTACCTACAACCCCAATAAAAGGGACCCCTATCCACTCAGAACAACAACCTTTCATCAATTCCCTATATTTATCTTATCTAAATAGATCTTCCCAAAATCCTAAGACAATTCAACCATACCCAGAACGAAAGCAATTTACCCCGTTTCCTGTGCTATTTTCCAAAATCTTCCACAATTGCTTAAGGAAATGATTTCTAAAACCAATTTCTCCTAACCATGTAAACCCTCAGAATTCGAGGTTTAACCCTCACACTTTCTATCAATACCACTCTGGAGAGGCTGGTCATCACACTAACCAGTGCCTCGCCCTCAAGAACTGTATCAAGAATCTTATCTAATCAGGGGTCGTAAGCTTCTAGAAAGACCAAGAACTTTAAGGAGGTGATGTCTATATCTACTCTTTCTTTTAGTTTCTTAAGTATTTTTAGATAAACTAGGTATTGTCCTATATGCCTATGTACTAGATCTACATATCACTAAATGTGGGCTTATTTTGTCTAAAGTCGACTCAGGTCTTTATACTCTAACTTTCATAAATCAATTTGCCTGTTGCAATTTACATACCGTGAATAATTAAAAATAATGATAAGATAAATTCAATACTAAATCTGACTATTATCCAAAGAAAAATGTTAAAAAGAAATGTCTTATTTCAACCAAACGATGGTGAGATATTGACAATAAAATTTGAGATCGTTAGAAAGAAAACTTAGGAGCCATGTTGAGGAATCGTTACATATGTTCTAACCTGGGAGTATCCAAGCAACCTTAAAGAAGTATAGAAGACCTCCTCAACTAAAACAGAAGGAAGAAATATTAAGAAGATTTTCAATATGAAGAATGATAGATAAAGTTTTAGAACCTGACATCGCCATAGAAAAATTAGGTAGTTAGACAAAGAAGGATCGACTAATGTAAACTAAGACTTATATAGACATAAAATTCAGAAGCACATGGAAACCTACCTAAAATAAAAAGAGGAGGAACCTTGTAGAATTGAAGTCAACCAAGACTAGAATAAGATAACTAGGCTTATCAAGATAATACCTAATAATGGGAAAAGAAACCGGGAAGGGGGCAAAATCGATGAAGACCTCGAGACTGACTCAAAATACAATAATTCTCTAAAAGCATATAAAATCCTAGAAGTATGTGTTACGAGACAGAAAGTATGTGCTAAGAGAAGGAAATAAAGTTTCTAAACACTGAGTGGTCACACGAAAGCAATAAGGTGAATCATGCTCTTTATATAATCTGCGAATTAAGTTGTAGGGGTGTCTCAACACCTCGTGACTTGGGCCAACTGGACCGGGATTACTACCCAAAGCTCGCTACATTGATTATTTAGAAAGTATGACTCCCTACTTGCTGGAAAGAATAAAATAAAAGAGAAGTCTCTTAACACTTCCAAGACAGTATAACATTTGTTAGTTGTCATTAAATAATATTTGTTTCTCAATCACTTCTATTCTCCCTCCCCTGAGTTATCTCGGGAAGGCCCATTCTGTTTGCCCCCAGTTCGAGACAGAAGAAGTGAAGCAGAGCCTTCGATGAAACCTCGAGTAACATATAGGGCCTAGGTAATCTCGATAACAATCTTAGAAAATATCAATATCAGAATTTGATGGAATTGAAACTAGACAACTTCCTTAACTATATACTATGGATATTTGGTCTAAATTACTATTGAACTTATCTTCATCATATTTTAGATTAATCCAATGGAAAAATCGTGACAATCATTGAGATGATTGAACGGTTAAATATGATTACCTGAACATACTCTAGTTAAAATAATCTCACATAAACGCAAATAGGGAAATATACATGGAAAGTATGGGTATAATACTTAAAACATTAGAAATGAACTTGGGAAAATACAGGAAAAGAAAAGAGTAAGCCTTGCTAAGTAATCCATTCAGTCGAACCCTCTCCCAAAACTCATCCAAAAGTCATTAAAAGCCTGAGCCAAATCAACAAGTGATTTTTATTCTGAGCCAGATGTTCCCATTCTGGGAAATCCTTATCTTACCCAAGTAAGATACGAAATAACCCTCCATTATTCCTACCCAAACCTCTCTATATTGCAACCAAAACCCAGAGACTATTTGAAGAAGAGATCCCGATCAAAATTCTAGTTTCCACACAAGAAGGAGCAGGAAGCCTCTTAGAAGCACTAGTCAGCTTTTCGTATTAGAAACGATAATGAAATAACCAGGGGAGATGGCTAATAGAAAAATGTACTTAGCGCAAACATTATAGGAAACATTCTAGGAGAAAACTAGCATATCTAAATAGATAATGCTGTAAGATCCCGATTTAGCACGCACGTCATTTTAATTACATTCTAGAGCATTGGGAAAATTTGGGGTAAATTTTTGTTAATTAAAAATTCAAATCAAAAGTTTAGGGGCAAAAATTGGAAATTTAGAAACATTAAATTTAAACTTGAGATTCGAATTGACAAAAAAAATAAAAAAAAATAAATAAGTAAATAAATAATAAATAATAATAAATAAATTTCGGGTGAAATTATAATTTTTGAAACTTGTAAAAGCTAAATTGATTAAAATGAAGATTTTAAGGAAAAGAGGGGGAGAAAAGAGCAATTGGACAAAATATTTATATATATATATATATATATATATATATATATATATATATATATATATATATATATATATATATATAACACAACCGTGGGTGTTGTGCCGTGAATTTCAGCCGGAGACAAGGGAAGCGGGAAATGGCGACGTGGCATGAAGGGAACAAAACCTATCCACTATTATCATGCATATATATATGTACATGCGTGAAATTCAGGAGGCGAGCACCTCAAAAGAAGAAATCGAAAAAACCGAGAGGGAGAGGAGAAGGTTCGGGATGGGTGGGTTCGCCGGCGATGGGGTGCAGTCCAGCGTGGGTGGTGGCCCTCCATTCAGTCGGATTTGTGCATGTGTGTGGTTTATCCGCCGTTCAAACCATTATTCAGCCGGATGTGTATGTGCTCTGTTCCATTCCGTCGTTGTGTGTATGGACGCTCTGTTTTTTTGTACCAATTGTGTGTTTGTGTGTATGGTTGTACATGTGGGTTGCATGTGGGTATGAGATCAGGTTGTGGGCGTGTTCCGTTCGGTCAGATGAGGGTGTTGGTGTGGCCGCCGCTGTCGCCGAAATTTGCCAACGGTGAGTTAGAGAGAGAAAACCGTGCGTGCGTGTGTGTGTCTGCTGTGCGTGTGATAGTGAGTATTATGGTTGTTGTATGTGTGTGTTACGAACGTCGTGTGTAACCGTGTGGGTGTGGGGGGGGCAACGTGAGTTTGGCCGTCAACGGTGGTGGCGATAGTTTTTGTAGGTAGGTGCGTTTGGTGATAGGGTGGCTGGTGGTGGTTGGTGATCGGTAGTGGGGGATGGAGTAGGGTCGGCGGTGAGGGTGGCGAGGTGTAGGAAGCCTCCAGTGGGTGGTAATAGTAGAGAGAGAGAGGGGTGGCCGGCGGCATCAAAACGGGGAAACGGAAACGATAAATGCAAGCAGAAAAGAAAGAAGCAGAGAAAAGAAGGAAAAGGGGAAGAAAAGGGAAAAAAATACATGAACCACCCCAATAGAATCTAAAAACCTAATTCGTGGCTGGCGGGGGTTTCGAAATCAGGTAAAATTTTAGTCAGGTATTATTTTTGTTAAATTAAATTGTTAGTATTAAAAATTTCATAATCATGGAAGGAATTTCAAAACCATATTGATATTTTGTTAATCGTCAATCTAAATAAATTGGTGCGGTGAATATCAACGTAACGGAATGGATAAAAGGATAATTTTTCATAATAAAATCTGGAAAATAGAGAATTATGAAATTTAGGGTCTACATTTCATGTTGGGTTATTTAAAATAAAATATTAATTTAGATCCTATCGTTATTAAGTTCGCAGGCGCCAGCGTCCCAGTAGGATTTGAACGGTAATAGTTTTTCAGCGCGGGAATCGAGGTGAGTGTACTGTCTTCTTGCCAACCTATTTTTCTATGAATATATATGATGAAATATGTAATTATTTAAACTGTATGAATTTATAAATGATATGGATCAAGCAGGATTTGAGTGAGTTGGTAAACTGGATTTTCGGAAGATTTCGATAGTTTTCAAAAAGAAGTTGAAAATGAATGTTTGTTGGATTTGGTGAGATTAGACGGTGTTTTTAAAAAGAGAATAGAAAATATCTATTTTTCTAAAAATGCCTGGTTTTTCTAAAAATAAAGGGTGGAAAAGTTGTTTTGATAAAATCGGACCTTTTTTTTTAAAGAAAGTGTGAAATATGATTTTTGGATTTAAAAGTTGGTTTTGAGGAAAAAAGGTAGATGTGGTGATTTGAAGATGTTGAGTAGACGATATTTATTGAGTTGTGATTCGATGATTCCGTATTTGATTTTGACGATGTCATGGTTGTTCTCCCCGAAAGGAGTGCGGATTCTTCCCTTGAGATATAGATGTTTCTCCCCGTAAGGGGTGTGGATTATATTTCTCCCCAAAAAGGGGTATGGATATTTCGTAGGAAGGCATTCCTACGAATGTTACGGTACCGTTGTAACTCCCGATCGTGAGATTAAAACGATCACTATAGCTAGCTAGTGTGTGTTATGGTGGAGTGGTAGTTTGAGATGTGATGTTTTACTTATATTGGGTTATTTATTATTTATTATGGTGATTGGTATTATTTTACTAGATGGATTGGAATGGAACTTATATTTATTACTTTATTTTCCCTGCTTACATTATGTAGAATTTTACTAGTACGTGTTGTTTCTATACTTACGCTTGATCCATATTTAAATGATGTAATATTTAGAATGTGTTATTATGTAAAATTGTTTTTACTAAGAAGGCAGTACACTCGCAGATGAAATAGCTAGGAGTCGATCGGTCCTCTACTGGCGCTAAATAGAGTTATGCGGGTCATGCGATGGAGTCATTTGAGGAAAATTGCGAGGTAAGGTGTCAGAGTTGAGTCTAAGTGAGATTTATGGGATTCGTTTGGTTGTTCTTATATTTGGGACAGTGTGTCCCTATCACTTGAAATTATATATATGTTGGATAGATAATTTGGTTATATATTGACATATTGTGGTTGTCTAGTCAGTTAGGTGATGTCATGCCGGCCCCATGGTGACGGGAGTCCGGGGTGAGGTGTGACAGATGCATTCCCTAAAAAACATTCTAGGTTGGGTGTCATAAAATTATACAATATATAACTTAGTATGAAAGTAATACACACGCACTATGTATCACGAATTACTTAGGCATGCACAACCTTCACACACATGAGGAAACTTAGGCATCATACTCCAAACAAAAGCCTATGACATCTTGCATATTATGTTGCATCAATAGGCCTTTATCAGTATAACACTTGCACCCATACACCTTATCTGAGAGATATAGTAGGCTAGTAAGCAATCATTGGACATGTAAACTGGTAAAGTAACCTTACCATGTCGCTGTACCATTATCCCTATCTAATATTTGTTCAAACCAATGCAAAAGTTAGACAAGGATTCAACCTCACATAAGGTGTGTTGATAGTAGACCATGCCCATTCCTATGAAACGTCGGGGTGTAATGGAATGTCATTAGAAAGTCAACCTTACTAGGATCTAACACAACCGTCCTAGAGTTAGTCAAGTCCTAAAGTCATTTAAAGTACTCTAAGTTCCAGGCCTCCAATAAGATAAATAAAAAACAACATCATTCAAAGACTTAAATAGACTACCAATGAAAGATAAAGATCAATCTTAAATTAGTTAATTCTTAGGAAAAAAACTTTATCCACTAGACTAGAGCAAGATTGCTGCCAACAAATGTTGCTATCTCTACCTGCGATAGGTATGATTCTTAGAATCATCTTAGCCCAGAACTACGTTCGACCTGATTCTTGGCAGATCACCAAGGTACGTAGGAAACCCAAGTGGGTTAGATCGAAACAAAGAAGAAATAGAGGTATCAGCTTCACGATATTCTCTCAGCCCTATAACATGGCGTATCTCTGGAGTAGTCTTTTGACTCTCTAGAGGAAATCCATTTTCGCTCTCTTTGTTTACCAAACAATAGAGGATGCCTAAGCAAGAACTACACTTTACCTGATCCTCGACAATTTGCCAAGGTACGTAGGAAACCTATTTATGTTCGGTCATCCAACTATAGAAACCCCCCTAGCCATGGGCTAGAGTGCATTCTCACAGTTTCCACCATCATACATAGATTAATACTAATAAAGTCCATTGTACGCTTTCCACCAAATGGTAGGGGTATAAGTTTACATTGTCACTCCCTATTAAAGGGGTACTAAGGGGAACAAATGACAATCAAATATAGAAAAAGAGTACAATTTCGGGTTAAGAAAGGTGTTGGCCCAGTGAGCTACCCAAGAGGGGTAGTTGAATTAGGTAGTTATAAAAATTCAAACAAATTTCTTATCTTTCAACACTTAAATAATCAAATAATAAATTTATCTAAAATCAATTATTATCTTTATAACGCAGCGAATAAGTGTTTAAACTAGGTGCACAACCAAACAAAAATATAAACAATGCAGAACACAAAGATATATCCTGGTTCACCAAGCTATTCTTGGCTAATCCAGTCCCCTAAGCCCCCATGGAGATTTGTACCCACTAACCAATTGATCGTTTTACAGATAGGAACCAAACCCTTACAACGATTCTTTTCTCAAGCTCAGAATCAACCTTTACAATCATTATTTTCTTTGGCTAAGGAAGAACTTTATCTTTTTACCAAGCTAAAGAACCTAATTCTATTCAGCAAGAATCACCACCTAATCCTTTTCCTAGGCACAGGAATAACCTTATATTTTTTTCAGGCTAAAGACTAACCTAATCCTTTCACAGGCTAAGGATTAAACCTCACAAAAAACTCCAAGTATCATTTTCACCGGTAAGGATGGAACCGTTATAATTCACTCACAATTAATTCTAATCAGGAAGAATCAAGCCTAATTATTTTCAAGGGAAAAGAATAACCTAACATTTTTGTATCTCAGACAAAGATCAAACCTCAATCTTTTTCCAGGAAAAGATTGAAACCCAACTACCCTGACTAAATACCCCCAATAGTATCTAATCCGTACAAACTCACCAAAGAAATCACTGAGTTTCTTCCCACTCGGAGCTTCTCCCACCTCAAATCAATTAAACTCGATCAATGTCTCGAAATTTACTACGTGATAGAATTTAAGTGAGGAATTCAGTATTTGATTATAATAAATGTGGGTAACACAGAATTACACAGAATCAAATACGTAATCAGATAATCACAGAAATCGTTTTAAAAAGATTTTTATGCTCTTTAAATTTCAAAAACAATTTTACAATAATATTATCAACCAAACAAATATAATAATATCAAATCACAATAAGAAATAATAGTTTGAAAAAATCTCACCGAAATAACACCAAAGAATGTATATAAAATCTCTAGACAGCTCAAATCAGTAACGCTAATTCAATAATCAACACTTTAGAACAAGAACGCAACACAATATATCTCTCAAATAAATCTCACTAGAATGATAACACTTAGAATAACTAAGGAACTGATAGTTCTTGATATCATGATCAATTTTTGCATGTCTATTTAAATTAATTTGAAACTAGCTGTACGGCTAGTTTTCACAAGATAAGACTTTAAAGAGCACTTATCGATCCCATATAACATAACCATGCAATTATAATGTATTTTACTCGAATATAGATTTTAAACTTTCAATTAAGTCCTCAAATTATTTCTTATTCTTAAATCGAAAGGATAGGAAGTATTAAATAGTCTAAATTGAGAAACACTTAAAATAAGTGTACCATATCTATAAGGATATTAAAATAAGTGTATCACATCATTAATATATCCAAATCCCTACAATATCTCACTCAAATATCCGAAAAATGGCTAGTTAATGGCTAGTTTTTGAATTGTTCCTCGAAATCTTCAAAATCTGAAACAACACAGTCGGTTGACTGATCATAAACAATCAGTCAACGGTCGATTAACCGATCCCCATGGGTCAATTGATCAATCAATATAGGATGCAAACTCAGTCCAAATTTCGGCCCTAGTTGGTTGATTGATCATCGAAGGTCAGTCGATCGATCGATACAGAGAGTTTAACCATCAGCCGTCGGTTGAACGATCTCCCTTGATTAGTTGACCGATTGATTCAAAGACTTTTCAATTCTCCAGCCCTTGCCTATCGGTTAACCAATCTTTCATGGTCGGTTGACCGATCACTACAGGAACACCCTTTCAAAATATATTTCAACTCTAGAACTTTGACATTTTAAATCCTTCAACCGATTTATTTTCTTGGTTAACTAATATTGAGACTATTAATCAATTTTAAACACTAATCTTGCTTAGGTCAATATTCTTTCTTCAATTTCACATCAGAGCAAATATTTAAACTTAATTAAGATCTTAATTCAAACACACATAAATATAGCTTATTTAATTTGTGTCGTGTGTGATCCTAATCGGGATACATTAAGAGTAAAAATGAATCTGAGTTGTTTTCACCTAGATTCTTTAGAATCTTCAATCTCTTAATGTCTGTCTTTGCATCCTTCACAATTTCTTCATGATAATATCTTGATTGGAACTCTTTAAACTGAAACACTCAATAAACTCATTGGTTCCACATAAAACATAAACACTTAATTATCCATCAAAATCCTGAGATCAACAATCATCTCATTTTTTATGATGACAATTAACTTTGATGTTTTCTTCAAAATAAGAATGTAACCACGCTCCCCCTAAATCCGAAGACGTGTTGTTTAACTCGTTAAAGCACAATCATGAAGAATAATTCAAAAACACATCAGATATTCAATAAAGTAAAATATGATCAAAGATATTCAATGAAGTAATATTATCATAATAACAATATTCTCCCCCTATATCAGTGCGCAATGCTTAGGCGAACAAATTGTAAACATTAAGTAACTCGTTTAAGCTCAAACATGGTTTCCCCTTTATTAGTCAATTCAGTTCAATAAACATCAAACAAACTCTCTCCCTTTGTTATCCCAAAAAGTAGGGAATGAAAACCAAAAACACTACTTTAGGCAAACATCATTATGCTTAGCCATACCTAAAACTCGGATGATTTTCACTAACTGATCTTCTGCTAAAGGTTTGATAAATTTGTCAGCAAACTGGTCGGAGATATCACTATACTCGATAATAACATCCATTTTCTGAATATGATCACGAATAAAATGATGTCTAATCTCTATGTGCTTAGTTCGTGAGTGTTGTTAGGATTCTTACTTAGAAAAATAGCACTTTTATTATGACAATAGATTGGGACTTCCTCCATACATATACCAAAATCATTCAACTGTTACTTAATATATAAAATTTGAGCACAACAGTTACTAGTTGCCATATACTCAGCCTTAGTAGTAGATAAGGCTATAGAATTTTGTTTCTTGCTTGACCAATAAACCAATGCAGGTCCTAGTAAATGACAGGACCCACTTGTGCTTTTTCGCTCTACTTTGCAACCGGCAAAATCAGTGTCAGAGTAACTTATTAACTTAAAATCACTCCCTCTAAGATACCATAATTCTAGGTTAATCGTCCCTTTTAAATATCAAATAATTCACTTAACCACAGTCAAGTGTGATTCTTTAGGACAAGACTGAAATCCAGCACATAAACAAACGGTATACATAATGTCAGGTCTACTAGTATTTAAATACAACAAGCTACCAATCATACCTCGATACAAATTTTTATTTACGTTTTTTCCTGTATCGTCTTTGTCTATCTTTGTAGTTGTTTCCATGGGAGTTTTGTATTCTTTAGCACTATCCAAGCCATATTTTTTAGCAACTCCTTGGTGTATTTAGCTTGGTTTTTTAAGATCCCTTATTTGGTTTGCTTGATTTGCAACCTAAGGAAGAAATTCAATTCTCCCATCATGTTCATTTCAAATTCAACCTGCATTATCTTGGCAAACTCTTAACAAAGATCCTCATTAGTAATCATCAACATACATTTGTATAAATAGGATATCAAAATCAATTTGCTTAATAAATAGCGTTATATCACTAAGACCGCTTTGAAAACTATTTTCAATCAAATATCGACTAAGTCTCTCATACTAAGCTCTCAGAGCTTGTTTGAGTTCATACAAAGTCTTACGAAGTTTAAACACGTGATCGAGAAATTTATCACTTCAAATCTTGGGGGTTGTTCCACATAAACTTCTTCTGCTAAGAAGTCATTCAAAATGCGCTCTTGACATCCATTTGATATAGTTTAAAATTACGTAAGTATGCAAAAGCGAGTAGCATTCTAATAGCTTCTAATCTAGTTGTAGGTGCATAGGTTTCATCATAATCAATAATGTGCAAGTTTTAAATTTCATCTAACCGGCCAAATGGTTTTTCCTCATCGGCCCCCAATCCTATCAAGTTCAAGAATAAAACACACCATGTGGTGTTCTAGAATTTTAACATTTAATAATAGTAAGTGTCATTCTAGATCCTGCCAAAGTGTGTGTGCAAAAACTCAATTATACAAATAACCACCGATCGGATTAGATTATCCACCAATAAAGCTCATGACTAAAACCAATGAGGTATAGGAAATCCATATGCCTAATAGGTTCCATTCTTCCCTAATGTAGGCTAAGAATTCAAAAAATCATTAGGACTTGGTTCGGTTTTTGGAAAATGGCCAAGGGTATATCGGGAATAGAAAATAGGTTAACGTTATTAACTTAACAATACCCAAGGTACAACGCTTGGCTCTCATCCACTCTTGTAACCCCAAATGTTAAAAACACAATCCTGAACAAACATTAAAGAACTTTGTACTCATTTGTCAAAAGAAACTAGAATAAAACTATATTTATATAGTTTTTGTTTTTCAAACAATTATACCCCCAAACTTATTCGTTTCGTACAATTAAAGGGGTGTGTGAATACAATAGAAAAATGACAAGTGAGTACACTAATACTAAACCAATAAAAAGTTCATCCCAAACCTAACTGATCACTTCAAGTAGCATAAACAAATGCTAACTTGATTTCACTCAATTTATGCCTTAGGCTCAGCGACAATGGTTTGGAAAAAAATTTAATTCACCAGGGTATTTTTTACATGTTCAGAATTGAAACGGCTTACAGGCTTCGACAAGATAACAAGGGATAAATGATATTACATGGTAAGTTTCAAAGGCTCAAGCAATCAAAATGAATGCCTAAATCATATCTCCTGAACTCTTCGCCTAGGATTTCGCCTCAAATTTCCCCCAAATCAACTTCTAGAATCCCTATTGTCATGAACTTGGCTAATAGATAATCGACGTCAAATCAATTGGATAGTTATACATTGAGTTTATGTTCTGGTGTAATTAGGAACCATAATAACTTTTACTAAAACGAGACGTTAAGCACACAAAACATTCATGAATGAGCATTACGCTCGACCTCAATAAACAATTAAGGGACAGACTCGTCATCGGGTAATGGTCCAGATGAAGTACAAAACTCAGCACATGCACAACAACTAGATAAACAAACTAAACCTAAACAAACATGCATACATTGAAACAATAAAACATGAGTAACAACATAATAACATACTAAACGTGACCCCCGAACTTAAAATGGGCAATGTCCACAACGACCCAATCATTGTTCTCAACATTAGAAATAAAGCATACTGACGAAGGGGGTTTAGAACACATACCTGGGAGGCGAGACAAGCTCACCTCCAAATTAAGTCGGCGGTGACGGATCTAACTTATTTTTTAACTTGGGTTGCCTCCCAAGAAGCGCATGGTTTATTGTCCTCGGCCCGACATGGAGACGTACTCATCAAAGAGCTGCTTTCGCCCATAGTAACTGTCGTACAACACTACGTATGGGTCATGGTTGTTTACTCCCTCAAGCTTGGTGAGATTTGGCATTATATGGCCTGAACTTTTAACAAGATTCGGCTCCAAATTTGGTGCTTGGTTGGCATGAATGAACGGAGAAAATGGTGGTGGAGGACAATTGAGCCACATCGGATCCTCGTAGATGTAATCGTCTTGGATCAGTGGTGGAATCAATTTTTGGATCTCAAGAGGTGAAGAATCACCATTGTCGATCCATGCTTGGGTTTTCTCCTTCTTAGCATAATTGTCAACAAATTCACCCAAACTTTTTCTGCTTATTTTCGGTTCCTCGCGGTGGATTTTACATAATATGGATTGTGAGTCTCTCAGTGCCACCATCTCTGACTCATCCTCAATCAAGCAGATAAGTTGATCGATTTACATTTGAAGAGACGTTATAATCACATCAATTTTGGCTCAAACTGTCTCAATTTTGTTAAGACGAACCTTGTGCTCATTGAGTCGGTCATTTGTTTCCCTCCAAAATGCCTGGATCTTCCCTCATAAATTCAGTGAATATTTCTTCCAGGAAGGGAGAAGACTCAACGTATTGGTCCAGGGTGTCAATCCATGGTGCCAAAATGGTGGAATTACCCCCCAGGCTTTGGTAGCGTGTTGAATAATTCCAACAATGAAAATCATACTTGGCCATGGATTCCAACAATTAATAGGCTCCGTCTACGGTTAGTTAGTCGAAAAAAGTGGTATTGTTTCCTCCTTCAACCCAATTTCTTGTTGTGGCTAGTAATCCATCGAGGAAGTTTAGTAGTTGACACTCCCTTGGGAAACGATGGTTTGGGAACCGGAACAACAACTCCTTGTATCAATCCCAAGCACAATAAAATGGCTCGAAATCTCGTTGAAAGAAATACAAAAGTACTTGTTGATCTAACATCTTCAAGTACCCGCAGAAAAAAAAAACTACAAACAAAATATTATAAACAAAATAAATGCCTAAATTAAAATCAAGTTACTTACTCACAATATCAACAACACTCTAAAAACTAATCCCCAGCAACAACGCTAAAAACTTGGTAGTGCATAGATACGTAGCTACTTTCACCGCAAGTGTACGTGTCAAGTTTTAGTATAGATGGAAAAGAGTAAGGGTTGTCGTATCCATAGGGATTGGTGTAGATTGTCGTTGAGTACCATAATTGTTATAAACTAACTTTATTTAGGTGATAAAAATTATAGTTTTTATAATTAATATACTAAACTAATTATCTAATTAAACTAATTAATCTAATATACTAATATAATGGTATGATGTTTATGGGAAATTATTGTCTAGGGAGTAACTTCGTTCACTTAAACATGTTCATTTTAATCTAGTTTACATTAATAGAGTTCATCCTATCTGATAATCTCAGTATCGTAAACTTATTCACTATCTCTCCCGAGTGTAAAGTGAGTGAATATGTGACTTCGCGTCAACGCCGAAGTCTCCCTCGAGCATCTATACAACACTTGGTCACATGAGTCTTGCCCCAACGTCACAGATTGCATACTTTCTAACTCTCTCCCGGGTTATTAGATCGTCGCCTTGTGTTTAAACCCTAGTCCGAATCTGGGGTTACCTCTCCTGGGTGTTAAACCCCGTATTTTCAGTATATCATACAAGCAATAAAACATGGAATAACGGCAAACATAATCGGATAAACATGAACAACCATTAACAAAACATAGATTTTACATAAACGATGTTTTCGTGAATTATATCAAGCCCTAGACAATATATGTTTAGCTACACATGTTCTTAACCCTAAATACAACTAAATACAAGCTAAACATATATAAACATTCAACCAATCTAAGAGAGAGAGAGAAATAAGGAGACTAGCCGTTATCCGAAGATCCACCGCTAAAACCGCTTCGAGAACACTTCCTCATTCTTCGCGTTGTGATCACCGCTGCAATGTTGTATAGGTCAATAGGATTTTTGGTGGTTGACCATTGCAGCGATAGAGCTCTCGACATATTGACCGCTACAGCGGTGGAGCTTCAGCAAACTCTCTGTATTTTTACTGCTGCAGTAGTGGATGTAGGATCTGAATTTGGCCTTTTTGCTCATTTTTTCCACGTTCTTCCACCACCTTACTCTGATATGATCATTTAAGGATCATTTTAGTCCCTTTTCCCCTAAACACCTGATTTGTAACAAAAAGAATAAAAATGTATTAAACCAGATAAAAACATTATAAAAATACTCGAAAACTACCAAAATCGGCTTGGGAATAAATAGATAAATTGCACCTATCAACTACATACAAGACTCTTCTTAGATAAGTTAGATATCAATTACATACTAGTATGCCCAAGTCTCCTATGCCATAACCAACTATTTTCAGATAAAGCATTTAAACAAGATAAATTTTGAGAAGTAAAATCATTAAATGAACACATGTAAACATTCTCAAAACATGATGCAACTAATAAGATGCTACTATCATGTTTATTCTTAATTATGCATCGATCATGATCAAACAAAACATTATCACCCTTGTCACATAATTGACTTATACTAAGAAAGTTATGTTTAGACCATCAACTAATAAAACGTCTTTAATAACAATAGCACCATTACCGATATTACTTGTACCAATAATTTTACCCTTAGCGTTATCTCCAAATATCACATAAACTCCAACTTTAGGTGTAAAAGATATAAATTTTGATTTATCTTATGTGATGTGCTGATAAGAGATAGTCGGGGTGCATCCTCCTCGAGTAAAGGGTGTAAAAAAGTTAACCATGACCCCCTGAAATTCCTATTACAACAGGGGTCGACCTATACAAATACAACCCTCGAATTAATAAGATGTTTATTCCTTTAGAAAGAAAGACAAATTAAGAAAATGTATTAATAATAAACCCGGGCAGAATAAAGAAAAATAGAAGGATGATAATAAAGACCTATGATTTAGAGATAGCGACGGTGATCTTTGCCTTAAAGATCTAGAGATTTTATCTTTACGGCGCAACATTTTCGGTTTTCTCGGATCATAAGAGTCTCAAATATTTGTTCACACAAAAGGACTTGAATTTAAGGTAAAGAAGATGGATAGAATATATGGAGGATTATAATTTCACCTTACAATATCACCCTGGAAAGGCCAATGTGGTAGCAGATGCCCTAAGTCGAAATAATCAAGGCATTATGGCGAGTTTAGCTTTGGTAGATTAGAAGAAATCCGTAGTAATTGGATATTACAATCTTCAATACACCGAGAATCACAACCAAGCCTTCATCTACAACGCTATTGCTACCCCCATCACTCTTGCAGGTCATTAAAGAGAATCAGTACCAAGACGATACACTTTATAAAATATGGAGTAAAATCTAGAATGGAGAATACTTTGAAGGATGGGAGATTTGTCTGGATGGATCCTTCCATTTCAGAAAGAGAATAGTTGTTCCAAAAAATCAACAGCTAAAGCAAGCTATACTGGATGAAGCACACAAGACCCGTTTCACCGTACATCCCGACAGTGACAAGATGTATCAAGATATGATGAGACAAAATTGGTGGAGTGGTATGAAAAATGATGTAGCTCAGTGTGTCACTCGATGTCTGACCTGTCAACAAGTTAAGGCTGAACATCAATAACCAAAGGGAAACTTACAACCACTACCTATCCCTGAGTGGAAGTAGGACCATGTCACTATGGATTTTGTGATTGGATTTCCAAGAACTCTTGAAGGATTTGATGTTATATGGGTAATAGTGGATCGGTTAACAAAAGTAGCTCACTTCATATCGGTCAAGACAAACTATTCCTTCAAGGGGTTAAGCAAGCTCTATATAAATCGGATTTTGAAATTACACGGGGTTCCCCTATCAATCATTTCTGATCAAGATCCTCAATTTACAAACAAGTTTTGGAAGAGCTTCTAGAAAGCCCTTGGTACATAGCTCCAGTTCAGCATTGCATTTCATCCTTAAACTGATGGACAATATGAGAGAGTAATTAAGATCTTGGAGGATATGTTGCGAGTGTGTATCTTGGACTTCAAGGATAGTTGGAGTGAGCATTTACCATTTATAAAATTCACTTATAATAATAGCTACCAGACTAGCATTGGCATGGAACCATATAAGGCACTCTATGGATTACCATATCGGTTTCCTACTTGTTGGGTAGAGGCAGATGAGCGGATTACTATTGGCCCAGATATGATTGAGGAGACCACATAAAAGATCAAGCTCATCCGAGAACAACTCAAGATAGCTCAAGATCGACAAAAGAGCTATGCGGACAAGAGAAGGACACCTTTGGAGTTTCAAGTAGGCGATTTCGTATTTCTGCGAGTAAAGCCTCGTAAGGGAATTTCTCGATTTGGTATGAAAGGAAAATTGGATTCGAGATATATCGGACCCTTTGAAATTACAGGGAGAATTGGAGAGGTTGCCTATTGATAGGTGTGATCTACCTATATATTTCCAAACCGGTTTTGTTAGTTTTAGATTATTTTTATAGAGTTTTTATTATGTTTTAATTAGTTTTTATTCATTTTTGATAAATCAGGTGTATGGGTGAAAAGGTATGAAATTGGAGCATAAACAATTAATTCAGACCAAAAACGATCAGAGAACGGTGGAAAAACAAGCAAGGAGGCAAGATTCTGAAAAGAAGCCTACTGTTGCGGCAGTGAAAATGCAGAGAAGGCCCATTCTTACTGAATGTCCACTGCCGCAGCGATGAAAATATAGGATGGTCACCAATTCCACTGCCTTCTCCACCGCTATGGTGAACATTAAACCGACATACCCACCGCCGCGACGGTGACTTCTGCACCAAATTAGATATTTTTTTAGATATTTTGCCTATTTAAACCCCTCTTCTCTCCTTTCCTCTTACTCTCTTAGGAAATTAGAGCCCCTTAGAACATATCTAGAAGTAGGTTGAAAGGTTTTAGAGAGAGAGCTCGCATCCCGAAAGAGAAGAAGATGGCGAAGCGATCGTTGAATGGTTCTTAGTGACAAATCTTCGGACTAGGCCAAGTTCTTCGATTTCTTCCTTTATTTCTTTAACTTAGGAATCTGTGAGCATGTTTAGCTCGTGCTTTATTGTAAATACGGTTATGGCCGTTAGTTAAACATGGATTGTATAGGGATCAACAATATATTTATAAATATGTGATTCGTATGATTTCGGTGTTTTGTTTATGATTGTTCTTCCCTATTTTGAATGTGTTTATCGTATTGTTATGTTTATTATGCTTAGATAGATATATCGAGAATTTGGGGTTTGACACTCGGAAGAGGTAACCCCAGATTCGGACTAGGGTAAACAACCTGACAATCCAATAACCCGGGAGGGAGTCGGATTGTGGGCAATCGATGACGTTGGGGAAAGACTCACATGACCTAGGGTCGTTAAAACATTGAGGGGGACTTCTTCATTGACATGAAGTCGCGTATTCCCTTGTCTTAGACTCGGGAAAGGTGGTGGGGTAGTTTACGAACTGAGATTATCGATAGGGTAAACACAACACGACGATCTAATAACCTGGGAGGGAGTTGGATTGTGTGTAATAAATGACATTAGGGTGAGACTTATGTGACCTAGGGTCGTTAAGATGTTGAGGGGGACTTCTTCGTTGACACGAAGTCGCGTATTCCCTCGTCTTACACTCGGGAAAGGTGGCGGGAGAGTTTACAAACTGAGATTGTCAAATAGCTCGAACACCGTAAACGTAAGTCAAACGAGATCGAACACGTATTTGTAAACCAAGTTAATCCCTAGACAATTCTTTCTCCTAAAACATCTCATTATATTAGTATAGATAATTTAGTTAATTAGTTTAGTTTAATATAAATTTTATATATTTTTTTAGCCTAGATAAAATTAGGTCATGACAATTACGGTACTCGATAATAATGACAACCAATCCCTGTGGACACGATACCCGATCTTAAAGATCAGTTATACTAAAACTTTGACCTCGTACACTTGCGAGTAGTCAATATGCGAGCATGTAACAAATGCTCGTCGTACACCTATCGTTTAGCCTTGCCTTAGGAGTTATCACATGTGCATGACATATTTCATGTGTCTTTGGTACGAAAGTACGAGCCAGACCCTTTTCACGTAATACAGTAGCAAGATATTCCGATCAAAAGAGATGTTTCATATAAGGAGATACCTCGGTAGATTCTGGGTTGAAAGGTAAAGTCCTTGCGGAAACGTGAGATATCTCTCGTGAAAGTGCTATGGCGTCATCACAAACAAGAAGAAACAACTTGGGAGCTAGAATTAAATATGTGCGAGAAGTACCCGTACTTGTTTGACAATTAGGTATGTCTTGAATTTCGAGAGTGAAATTTATCTAAGGGGGATAGAATGTAATACCCCCAAAATTTATCTTTCTGAGGATAATAATTTACCATTAAATACTCTTGGGGTAATTTTGATATATATCATGGAAATCTTGAGGTAAAAGATGAATATTTTATGATTTTGGGGGCACAAGTATAATTTTAGGGTTTGATGATAATATTATAAAGCATATGGGGGTGTTAGTGTAATTAGTATGAAAAAAAATCTTGCATAGTGATCTCATGTGTGGAAAACGTGAGAGAGAGAGCGAGAGGGATAAAGAAAAATCCCACTTGTAGTATTACTCTCAACCTTCATTAAAACTAAGGAAAAAAAACGAAGAAAAGAGAGAGAGAAAGAGAGAGAGAGAAGAGATCGTTCAAGAGAGAAAGAGAGAAGCAAGAAGGTCCCGGAAGATTTGGAGCAAGAAATTTGAGGAGATCCATGGTGAAATTAAGATTTTGGGAAGATCAAGCTCACACTAGGTAAGTTTTAAAACCCTAGAAATTGTAATTGAAGTCTAGCATGATTTCTTATGGATCTAAGGGTTAAGATGTGAAACTAACCTATGAAAACTTGAATTTGTTATGTACAAGTTCTTTAGGTCGAATTTGACTTTAGATTTGGTGAAATAAACATGTATAAAAATCCAATTTTTATTTTCTTCATGAGATTTGGAATTTCAACCATGTTCTTTTGATTTTAGGAAATGAAATCTAAGGAAAATCATGATGTACATGAACACTAGATTAATTAGAACGATTGTATGCTAGTTTAGGACAAACTCTAATCCTTAGAAGAGCCAAAAACATGGTATAAGAGCATTGGGTATCAAAAGAAACTAAAGAACCAAAATTTGGAAGTGAAAATTCTGTACTTCATTTTCCCGAGCTACCTATCTTTAAAAATTCATAACAATTCATAGAAAAATAAAAACAAAACATGAAACTTGCATAAAATGAAACTAGACTCAATGAGGACCATTTTGAGCTATTATATGATAAACTTTGGACCCGAAATGATGCTGAAACAGACCCTGAAAGTTGACTGAATGCAGTCCCGCAATGCTTTGCAACTTTGTTTGCTGAATTTTGAAAAATCATAACTAAATGTAGAAAAATCTAAATCTGGTGATTCAAAGTCCGTTTTAAATATTGGGATGTTTATTTTCATAGAAAAATATGAAAAGAACAGAAACAAATTTGTAACAGTGGTAAAACGAGTGAGTAAACTGATTGTTCACAGTAAATGACTCTCACAACGCACAATACTCCCTTAAGAAATATTAGGATATTAAGGGTATGCACATAAAGTGATGATATTAATAAAGAGGATGTTAAATTTTGCTTCTAGCATTTGGGTGAGTTGAAATTGGGCGACTCGAGATTTCTAGGTGGTCACTCGCATCTTGAGGTAGGGAATTCTATCCTTTCTCTTATGTGTTTCTGAGCATGCACTATATGTATGTATTCTCGTGTGTTTATTTGAAAAATGTGTTTTCAAATGAAATTGAGTTTGTGGTAAAAAGTTAAATTTTGTGCAAATCTGGTATAATAAAGGAAATATATATTTGTGTGTTAAATATATATGGATGGTGGTATTGCAATGATATCATGTGAAGACCGAGGTTATTGGGTCACCTTGGAGTTGACCTTAGGTGCAAATCCCTAAACCCGTGCAGGAGATACTCCAGGTTATATAAGTATCTCACTGGATAGTATAGATTCTCAGTGGTACGGTTTGGTCACCAGGTGTCGTAGTAATACACTTGTTGTGTTTGTGTTTTTTTTTTAATTTTTTTTTTCTATTTGGATTTTATTTTAAGAGCGTGTTTTATTATGATGTGCGGATGTATTATATATTGTTTTGTTTATAAAAGTTCCAGCCAGGGTATTCCAGTTTACAAACTCATCATTTATTTTCTATAAAAAATAGAAAAATGTAAGAGAATGGATGGATTTTCCTACTGAGCATGTTGAGCTCACCTCTCTTTTTCCCCAATCCTCAGGTAGTGCAGAGGATAGTGAGCAGAAGCGAACTGTGGTCTAACATGCGCCATATCCAGTTCCTAACTTTATTGTAGTTGGATCGTTTTGGGTATTTTCTATCTCTATGGACCTACTTTTGTTTTAAGTATGGCATGTACAAATGGGCCCTGTAGGGCCCGAACCTCTAGACTATTGGTTCATTCGTAAACTTTGATAATTTGTGTCTATTGATACTTCTAAGGGCTCTATAGATAATATAGAGGTCCAACTCAACAATTTAGTTAGTTTTGTTTTCAAAAGTTTGACCACGGTGTTGTTAAGTGTTTAATTAGTTAAAAACATCCGCTAGGCGTACTTAGTAACTCTAAAATAAATCGATACAAGAGAGGTACACACTTAGTAAAATTAGGAAATTAAATAAAATCAAGCATTAAGGAATAAGAAAAATCACAATAGGGTTATCGGTCGACTACCTAAGTTGATCGTCCCGGGGCCTGATTCACGACCCCAAGGTTTGTGGTGTGACAATGACCATCCACTTCGTACTATCAGTCAATGCCTCCCAACTCCAATGGACAACCTAGAGGGTATTATCTGCAACTGCCTTGCACTAGCTTTCTCAGTCCATATTGCCCATTTATGGGTCAAGGTCCCCATTAGACTTCTTACATTCTCTATATTTATGTTACGTATTGGTATTTGAACAAGTTCCATTTAGTATCGTGGTTTGGAATAGTTAAATTTAGGATTTGTGATGATGACTAGAACTTCATAGGATTGAGTGATATTGGCCTATAATCATGGATTCCAACGCTTATTTGTTTGAAATTTATTTAAGCTTTATCATTTATTTCTTATAATGATCCACATTAATTTGGTATATGTTTTCTTGAAAATCTAACAATGTGATTTTGTGGAAAAAAATATTTTTCAATCTATTAAATTTGAATTTAACCTTTTAAAGTTTATGTTTTTAAGAGGGTGTGTTTTTATGAAATTAATTATTTTTTGAAGAAAATATTTAAAAGTGAATCAAACATCTTCATTTCTGCCCCCATTTTTTTAGATGACAAATGGGGAGAAGTTGATGTTTAGGGAATTTGTTCGCCTAAGCATTGCATTTAATAAGGGGGATAAATCTTTTTGTAATTATATTATATTGGAGGAGAAATTTAATTTTTTTATATGTTCTCACTAAAGGCGCTTAAATGAGTATAAATTCCTATCCTCGAATTTAGGGGGAGCATAGTTATATTATCTTTGTGAGAAAATATCAAAATTAATTGTCATCATAAAAAATGGAGAGAATGTTGAATGCAATGTTTTGATGGACAATTAAGCGTTGATGTTTTTATGGGACTAATATTTTTACTAATTGATTTTGGATTTATACTTCCATGTAATTTAAGAAGAGGAATCATCGAAGATGAATTGTTAAGAAAAATGTAACGGGTGCAAAATAGAAATGATAAAGACATTGAAGACAACTAAGTGAAAACAACTATTCACTCATATACTTTTAATGCAACCCAAATTAGGATCATGCATGACACTTTAAAATGAATTAATTTTATGTGTGTTGTGATTAATTTAGGGGTTTAAAGTGTATTTTTTAATGTGCTAAATATGTGAAATGGTTTTGGTTAAGGACCAAATTGAAAAATTGATTTTAATTATTAAAATAATAATTTTTCGGGTCAATTTAGTGAACCGGTGAAAGGGCTCGATTGACTGACCAAAATAATGTGTTTTGGAAATGAAATGGATGACCTACTGGTCTATTCAGTTAACCAACAAGATAGGTCAGTTAACCGATGTGAATAGTAGCCTGGATGAAGAAGTAACCTTCTATTTAATCAATCAACCGATTGGACCAGCACAATGGTCAACAAAATAACTATTGCGAGTAGTCGGTCAATCAATGGTAATGTGCGGTCGACTGACTTGGTCAGTTAGAAAACTTGACTGATCTGTTTTGTTCAATCCAATTAGGCTCTGACGATTCCAATGGAGGTTTTTAAGGGGATTTGAAATATTTTCATCATCTACCATGAAATACAAGATTCTTATTTAATTGGTCCATTTAATTAAATATTCTTTTAATTAAAGTGATTTAATACTTCATATTTCAATGGATTTCGATTTAAAAACGTTTTATGAACCAAAATAAGTTTTTCTAAGAAATCTTTTAAATTAAAAAGATATATTTTGAACATATATGATATGTGGGGGTCTTGGGGTGTCATTAAATGACATAATATTTGAAAACTAACAATTGGAAGTCTAGTTTTAGGTCTATTCAAAGAGACGTGCCAGATTGAGTTTAAACACATTAAGAACATCAACTTTCTATCATTCTAAGGGAAGTATTATTATTGAGATTTGTAAGTGAGATTATATTCAAAGTTTTTGACCTAAAGCATTCATTGTTTTCGTCACTGGTTTGTGTTCCTTATTGTGAAATCGTTATTGCTTTCGGTGAATCCCGATTAGATTCTTCCAAGCTTTATTTACTGCTTTCTTAGATTATTATTAATTCATTGCTTGGTTAAGGTTTTTTAGAAAATCATTTTTTAACTTAATTCTCGTAAATCTTTTAAATGATTTTTATTGAAAATCCGATTACGTGTTTTTTTGTTTTTTTTTGTGCTACCCTTATTTTATAATCAAGTTTATTTAACTTATATTGTATCTATCACATAGTTATTATTTTGGACATTAATTGAGTATATCTGTATTGAGGTGATATAAGCTTCTTGTGAGAAGAAACTTACTATTTTTTGTATTTGCAAGTTTGAGTGGATTAAATACATTTGAATCGGTGTCTAATCAGGGTAACTAGAGTTTCAATCTTTTTCTTGTGAAAAAGAATAGGTTAAATCTTTGTCCTTAAAAAATATTAAGGTAGTTGTTTTCCTTTAAAATATCAGGTTTTAATTCTTCCTGTAATAGAATTAAGTTGTGATTGTAAAGGTTTGTCCTAAGCTTGTGAAAATAATAATTATGATAGTGTGTAAAGGTTGATTCTGAGTCTGTGAAAATAATCGAGATTGTGAGGATTTAGTTCCTACCTGTAAAAGGAATCAAGGATTTAGTGGATTGTGAATCTCTGTGAAGCTCGGGGGACTAGACATAGGTAAGAATAGCTTACTGAACCTATATAAATCTTTATGTGTTGCACTGTCTATTCTTTTTTGATTGTTTGGTTGTGCATTTAGATTAACCACAATTCCACTGCTAATTAAGATAATATAATCAATTTAGGATAATTAAGATTTTGTGTTTAACAATTTAATTGTTTAAATTTTTAACTACCAAATTCACCCCCCTATTGGGTAACTATTTGGGCCAACACACTGTCTTTCGTTGATCTAACAAACCTGGATGAGAACATCACAACTCACTAATTTCCTCTAGAACCTAGTTTCTTCCATATAGGTAGTATAAAAAGGAAGATACGGAAAAAAGAAAATCGAAATAAATAATTATCTGTCCTGCTGTCGGATCCAGGTTCAAAAGGGAAATTAGTTGGGGAAACATCCATCAAGGTCAACAATCACAGCAAAGCCCCCCCCCCTGGAATGTAACACCAGTGCCTAATATTTCAATGAAGGCCAAAGCCAACATGGATTATCATGATCTCAACAAACCGAATGTTGAATGTTCGTGTCTCTATCAACAAACACTACTAACTGCTAGATTTGCGTAATTATTGAGGAATCCTAGGGTTGTAATAGAGTCTCGATCGACAAGAAGATTCAAGTTGTATACTATGTTAGTCCACTTCGGAATCATGTCTCTATCGACAAAGAAGACTGAGATTATTTAATAAGCCAGACTTCTTTAGAATCAAGTCTCAATTGACCAAGAATATTAAGTCGTCTACTATGCTTAGGTACCTTTGGAATTGTTGTAAGCATAATCATTTGTTTTCAAAAAGAAAATACTAGACTCTGAACAACAAGGTGACGTGGGAAAAAGAGAGAAAATAAGATAAGCATGACCCGAACAGAGTGAAAACTCAAAAGAGTGTCATAAAAAGATTGTAAGTATCGTAGCAAGATACAAAACCACCGACCTAGTAAAAACCTGAAAGGGTGCTGAGGTGTAAAAATATGGGAGTCGGCCTTGGTGAAAACCCAAAAAGGCACTGAGGGCAAAAATGGCATAAAGGCATTGAAAAAAAAAAAAGGATTGATTCGCTCAAGAGTCCACTTTTGTTATCTCGCTCTCGGTTGACTTTTATCAATGACAGATAGTTCTCCGGATTAGAACGTCATGGATTTGGGTGGAGTTGAAATTCGTGAAAAATAACTATTGGGTATGGTACAGAATGGTATTGAAATCATATTCTTCAACACTTAGAACTCAAAAAATCTTGCAAAAGTCATACCAGGCATTAAAGGTACTTGTTTTAGTAACCTTTTTTTACATTTTTGCCCATTTGTTGGCTAAACCAGTTTTGCAGGACTTGAAAAATATAGAGCATGTAGGAGTATATAACCTCAAGTATCAAAATTCTTGGTAATTTAGAGAAACAAAGGTTTAGAAGAACGAGCTAAGAAAATTGGGTTAAGACGTCTCAGTATCGGACCTTGCCTCTGATTCCAAACTCAAGGTAATTGCCTCAAGGTTCTGCGAAATGCATTAAAAGAGGTCTTGTCGATATCACTCCTAGTTCAATTCATATGTTATCGATCAACCAAAAAAAGAAGATCCTTGCCACCCTGAGTCAAATTCAAGCGTCGTCGATCGGCCCAATGAAGGAAATTCTTATCGGCTAGAGTGAGTGGTTACGACAAAGGGGATGGGGAACATGATCACTTTATGGAGACCAATTTTTATTCAGTCTAAACTTAATATTTTAGAAGTTATGCGTTGTCCATTTGCATGAAATCACAAAGTTGGGACTCATTGACCTTTTTCATTGATCTAAACATCTTGATAATCGAGGTAATCTTTCTTTTTTGTGAAACTCGCTCACCTAATGGGTGTCCCCTTCAATGCGTTAATCCCAGCCCTGGGTTATAACGTTCATGTTGCTTTATTCTCATTTTGGTGAACTATGCTTAAACTGATCCTCGGTATAATGCTCAGGTATGTAGGCAACCTGTTAAGGTTTGGTCATCCAAGTGTTAGCCTAAAGCTCAGGCTGAGGCACATTTTACACTTTTGATCCCTCATTTTCCCCAGCCACAGGATAGGGCACGTTATGTGATTTCCATCCATCTTTGGGTTATAAAAATTTGAGCTTTACTTTGCATTATCATTCTTACTCTAGCCACAGGCTGGGGCATATTATGTGATATCTACCCATTGTTGAGATTCCTAATCCGTTATTACTGTGGCCCCAAGCCAGTCACTTTTATAAGTGGTCCTATCATTCTTGCCCCAATTATAGACTAGGGCACATTACAAATATTACTTTGGTGTTGCAATGTGCTTAGCTTGCAATCCTTCTCTATCACAAGCTATGAGGTATACATTATCTTTCAATATCTCCCCATGAGTGTTCCCTATTTTCATTATCTCTCCATGAGTGTTTCTTATTTCATTATCTCTTCATGAGGGTTCCTTATTTCATCATTATATGTCTATGAATGTTCCTTATTTCATAATCTCTCCGTGACTGTTCCTTATTTCACCATTATCTCTCCACGAGTATTTCCTACTTAATTATATCTGCATGAGTGTTCCCTATTTTGTTAACTTTCCATGAGTGTTCCATATTTCGTTATCTCTTCGTGAGTGTTCCTCATCTTACCATTATCTCTCCATGAGTATTTCCTATTTCAAATTAGCTCTCCATGAGTGTTGCTTATTTCATTGTCTTTATATGAATGTTCTCTATTTTGTTATCTTTCCATAAGTGTTTCCTATTTCGTTATCTCTCCCTAAGTGTTCCCTATTTCACACTAACTCTCCATGAGTACTCCTTGTTGTATTACTTCCCAGTGAGTAACCATCTTTTTCCTCTAAATTAACATTGAGTTAACTTTTATCCCTCTAAATGAACCTTGTTCATCAATAGTTATCCCTCCAAATTAACCTTGTTCGTCATGAGTTATCATTCTTTCCTCTAAATGAACATTGTATGTTATATGTTATCCCTTTAAATGAACATTTTTTGTTATGCGTTACCCCTCTAAATAAACATTTTTCATCATGAGTTACCCCTCTTGTTGACCCAAAGAGCTACCCAAGAGGGGGTGAATTGGGTATTTACTAAAAAATAAACAATTAATTCATTTAAACACAAATAATCAATTTTTCTAAATAGATTATTATTTTTTTACGCAGCGGATATGTGTTTAATGGTAAGTGTACACCCAAACACAATATAAAGAATAAATCAATACAACACACAATGATATATCCTGGTTTGGTAAGCTACTCTTACCTATTCCAATCCACCAAGATCCACAGAGATTCGCAACCCACTATTCCCCTTATTCCTTTTTCAGGTGGGAACCAAACCCTTACAATCTCGATTCTTTTCACAGGCTTAGAATCAACTTTTACAATTATCCTTTTCCCAGGCACATGAAGAACCTTATTTTTTTACTAGGCTCAAGACTAACTATTACAAGAAGAATCAAAACCTAATCCTTTTAACAGGCTAAAGATCAAACCTACCACTCCCTCACAGTTTTACACTTATCCTTTTATCAGGTTTAGGAAGAACCTTTACAACTACTCAATTCTATTACAGGGAGAATCAAAACCTAATTCTTTTCAAGGGAAAAGAATAACCTAACCTTTTTACTGGATAAAGATCAAACCCTAATCTTTTTCACAGGAAAAAGATCAAAACCTACCTACCCTAACTAGACACCGTCCCAAATGTGTCTAATCCACTCAAACTCACAAATACAAAAAATGTAAGTTTCTTCCCATAAGGAGCTTCTACCATCTCAATGGAAATATACTCGATTAATATCCCGAATAATAACTATGTAATAGATACAATATGAGGCAAACAAAATCTGATTAAATAACAAAGTGAGTAACACAATTTTAAGCACGTAATAAGATAATCAAACAAAATCGTTTAAAAAGATTTTCATGCTTTTAAGTTTAAAAATGATTTTTTGAACAATCTTAAACCCACCAAGCAATGATAACATAACTTCATAATTAAATAATAAAACTTGGAAAGATCTCACCGGGAAACACATAAGATAATGATAGAATCGCAATAGAATAAGAACAAAGAATGATTCTCTCACAAAAATCTCAGTGTAAATATAACTCTTATAAAAGCTTGAACTGATTGTTCTTGATGTATTTTTCTCTATTCCCACAGGTCTATTTTTATAGACAAATATTAAGCCCTCCAACAGTTAGTTTTTTCAAAGATACGCCTCGAAAATACACTCTTAGACCCCATACAACATTACCTTTCATTTCAGGTGTATTCCATATTAACATATCTTTCAATTCTCTCAAATAAGTCCACAAAACTATTCTCAATTTAAAACCATAAAGATAGGAAGTATTAATCCATGTAAATTAGGAGAACCTCAAAATATATGGACCAAATCAATAGGGATAATAGAATAGGTAGACTATATCTTAATTAAGTTCAAATCCCCCAAATTTATCCCTTAGAATCCTAAAAAACGGATAGTTTTTTACCAAGAGACCAAGTCACTCGAAACCTTAACCGACACAGTTGATTGATCGACCAGTCCAGAGCTGAAACATAGCTTAACTTACAAGCTTGGCAGTTGACCAACTGCCTCCAATTGGTTGACTGATTGGTTCAGGTTGCTCTACTTTCTCTTTAAAAAAACCACTGACTCAAACGGTTAAACTATTTTCCTCAAACGGCGATTGGTTCAGGTTGTTCACTCCCTTCGCCAATTTAGCCATTGTTTCAAACGATTAACCAACCTCTTTAATTCGATTGACAGACTGGATCAGTAACACCTCATTTCTGCTTCAACACTCATTGTTTGATTCAGTTGACCGATTGTTTTTCTTGATTGACTGAATTTACCCAAAAATACAACTTTTTATATTTTAAAACATGTTTTCCAATTAGGTCAAAAATCAATTTCATTTCACATAAGGAGCACATACAAAATCTTAACTTAAGATCTTAAACTCTATCATTTCATATAAAGATACACATAAAAATAACTTATTTAAAGTGTCGTGTGTGATCCTAATTTGGGTTGCTTTAAGAGTATATAAGTAGAGAGTTGTTTTCACCTAATTTTCTTCAAGGTCTTCAAAACTCTTCATATTTTCATTGCGTCAATCTTACACCCTTTATGTTTTCTTCATGAGGTGTTCTTCTTAATCAACTATATGGAACTCTTTTCTGAGACACTCAACAAAATCATTAGTTTTACCAAAAACATCAATACATAACTGTTCATCAAAACCTAGGGTTCAACACCTCTAAATGAATCTTGTTCGTTATGAGTTACCCCTCTAAATGAACCTTGTTCTCCATGAGTTATCATTTTTTTCCTCTAAATGAGCCTTATTCGTCATGAATTATTAATCCAAATGAACATTATTAGTTATGAGTTACCCATTTAAATGAACTTTGTTCATCATGAGTCATCTTATGTTCATCTAAATGAACATTGTTTATCATGACTTACCCCTCTAAATGAACCTCATTCATCATTAGTCATATTTTGTTCCTCTAAATAAACATTGTTCATCATGAGTTACCCCTCTAAATGAACCTTGTTTGCCATGAGTTATCGTTTTTTCCTCTAAATGAGCCTTGTTCGTCAAGAGTTATTCATCTAAATGAACATTATTCGTCATGAGTTACCCCTCTAAATAAATCTTGTTCATCATGAGTCATCTTTTGTTCCTCTAAATGAACATTGCTCATCATGAGTTACCCCTCTAAATGAACCTTAGTCGTCATGAGTTATCGTTCTTTTTCTCTAAATAAACTTTGTTCACCATGAGTTATCGTCCTAAAGAATGCTGTTTATTATGAGTTATTTTTCCATCCCTCAAAATTAACACTGTTCATCATGAGAAAACTTTCCTGCCTTGAAAATGGCAAAGCCTCAAACTATGTTTGACTTGATCTTGGGCTTCCCCAAGGTACGTCAATTCGCAAGGGTTCGGTCACATCTTTGCACAAATTTTCAAGTTTATAACAAGATAGGTCCATTCCCAAGTAAGCACTCCTTTTGAGCATTCATTCCAGTGGAGGCACAAAATGGTGTGTGTCTCTTATCTTTGTCATTATGAGTGAACTCGCATAACAAAGATGGGTAATTGTAAACACTGTATTCCTGCTCTTTAATTTTTGAAAATTTCCATGTGTAAAGTGTAAATTTGGACAAATTTTAAACTAAGATTTATAGGGACAAATTTCTACCTTAGATTAATATAAAAACATGAAAATTCATCAATTCAATCGAACTTCTGTATAAACAAGCGTTTTGGGTCAATTTTAAGTTTTTTAAAAGTTAATAGGGACTAAAATGACAAAATTGAAAGTGTATTTTCTTTGGATATCACTTTTAATTTGTTTAATTTTAGTTTCTACCCTTGATTTGAAGAAATTACACTAATCAAAATTACTTTACATTTTGACCCCTAAAACTTTTGTTTGCACCCGTTTTATCAAATTGACAGCAAAAAATAATTTATTTTTCAAAATTGAACTTTTTAATAATACTTTAGATAGTTTAATTTCATGTTTAATTTTTAAATCAATTGATAAAGTCTTAATTAGACAAATGGGTGCCCAAAATACCAAACTCACTATGAGCACACCCTCCAAAGGTAAGAGAAAGCATAGGATTCTTCTAAGAGAGTGTCCACAGCTAATTGCGAGTTGTCCAAGAACATTACTATAAATGGTGAGTATTATTTCAGTATGGTCATTCTCATCTGTGAGACGAGACTATCTACCATAGCCTTTTAGTTAAAGAACTCAATCCGCAAGCAATCCATTAAAAAATGACAAAATCGATGAACGCATCGATTAAGAACTTCTCCAAAAATCTCTCTCAAAAATATATTTCAACAAAAATGATTCTCTCTTTTAAAATAGATGATATAAAACTCTTGTTCTTAACTTTTTTTTTCCCCTAAAAATGCAGGTTAATAAATATAGGATTTAAACACTGCCTATAATGGCTATATTTTGAAAGATAAATACTCTTTTAAAACTCCCAATTTAGTCCCAAAAAGATTTTGATTCGAACCCCTTAAAGATATAAAGTAGTTTTCCTAGTATATCTTATAGAATCAAATTATATGTGAAGTAAATAATAAGATCTTCAAAATATATTATATATTCATGTAATATAGTTAAAATTCCTCAAAATATGATTTGTTAATGTTTAAAGTAATAAGATTAGGGTATAAGATCTTGAAAATATTTTGGTTAAACTTTCAAAAGACACAGGTCGATCGGTTGTACCCTCGATGACTCTTTTTCTATCCATTGACAACTAGTTGGTCGACTAGGTGGATGACTGTTTTAGGCTAAGAATCAACCATCCAACCAGTCATTTGGCCGTAAGCATAAAACCTCCAAAATATCCATCCTGAATCTTCCAGTCGACCAGTGGCGATCAACTGTCCATGTCGAAAAAAACAAATTTTTATCTTTTAAAATGTTGTCATGATCGTTACTTTAGGAAAAAAATATTTTGACACTTGAATTTATCACTTCTAACCATATTTCAAATAATTCAATTTATTTTATAAGTGTCGTGTATGGTCCTAATCGGTTGTATTAAAGGCATAAAATGACTTGAGTTGTTTTTACCTAGAAATACAAAAAATCTTTTTTACTAAAAAAAAAAAAAACTTCAATGGTTTCAATGCAACCATCTTGAACTTTCAGCAAATGACGTCTTGAAAACCAATCTTTTTTTCATTTGCTTAAACGAAACTTAATTCTGAAATCACTCAATAAAATCATTATTTCTTCAAAGAATCAATGTTAAATTATCCATAAAAACATTTAGGGTCAACAACAAGGATTCGTTAAAAATAAAAAGGTAACAAGGGATATAATTACCTCATCTAGGAATCTTACCATTTGAAGAAGAATTTGTGGAAAAACAGAGTAAAAGCAGTAGAGTTTGGAAAAGAAAAACTTTTTAAGGCAGTAAGTTGGCAATAAGGGACTTATAAAGGCAAAAGAATACAAGGAAAATAAAATAGCAATCTTAAAGGCATTTTTAGAAATAGCATTGGAAATTATAACAAGTAACATCTTAATAACAAGACCGTTCAATACCAAAAAAAATAAAATCAAAGGGCATGCATTGCAAAGATTTGTATAGGGAAGACAAAAAGAAATCAATGGGAATAAATAAAGGCAAATTTACATTAAATACAAGTGTTTGATACATAAAAAAAAAAAAAAAAAAAAAAAAAAAAAAAAAAGTTCAACAGTTTGGGGGAACAAATGGGTCAAGTTAACTTCAACAAGGTTAAGCTCAATACTACCAACATCTTTGGGATCCAATCTCGTCTGCCAAGAAGTTCAGATCCAAATTAGGGAAATATTGGGCCACTAACCCTTGGCAGTTCTTTAATCCAACCAGCAGAATATATTTGTCCATGTTTTTAAACTTTTTGTCTTTGGAGGCCTTCCGTTGTTCATACTTTGTTTGAGCCCAACAAAAAATAGACTATGAATTCTCTCTCAGTTGTGCAAGGGATGATTTAGAACTTTCTATTGTTGTGAAAGGGTCAGTTGGAATTCTTTGGTCTTTAACCAGAGCTTAAACTGAAGAGATGGTATTAGTGCGTTCAATTCTACCTCTTTTGTGTCTTGCCTGGAGTTTAGCTCCGTCTCTTTTCAAGTCATTGTGGAGTTGAACTTGACATTTTTTTTTATCAAGGTGAAAGATTAGCTCGGATTCTCGCCTAGCCATCTCTTCTACACTTTTCTTCAAAACCCAAATATCTCTATTAGCACCATCTTTGGCTAACTGGGAAAGGGCCAGGTCAGTTTGGAGGGACTCATTTTCTTCTCACATTTTCCTCATTGCTTCCTCTAATTTACCGGATTCACTGACATGGAAAGCCAGTTGCGAGTCAAACTCTTCAACAAATTCAATTCAGCCAGCCACGACGGCCAAGCCGTGCATACACTGGGGAAAGAGATAGAAAACTCAGGAAGAAAATAATGCTTAGAAAAACAAATATTAATAAAGAGTAAATAATAAGGCGAACTTGGAGATTGGCACAGTGTCCTAAGCGAAATAATTCAACTCTGATTCGATCACCTATTTTGATGTCACCTCTCATCCACGATTGGTCCATAAGGGTCTTGAGACCCTTATCAACATTGTTGTATGTTATAGGAAGAAAAGGAAAAACTCTTACTTGACAAATTTTGAGTGTGTGGAGGAGCTGATGTGCTTGTTGAGATCACCCGGATTATGACCTACATCAATTTAGGGGAAAGAATAGAACACAAATGTCCATTGGGTCAGAACTCTCATCAGTAGAAGTCTAAAGTGGAAAATAAGCCAAAGGGACGATTGGTAATGAGTTGGAGAAGGACAAGTCATAATTGTAGGGGGCATCCTTGGAACTGCCACTAGGATTCTATTCCTTCTTATTAGTGGTTGATTCAGTTGAGGTAAACATTATGTGAATGGAAGAATCTCAAATGAACCCTCACTAGGGTTAAATCTCTCAATGGGTGAAGGCATGACTCTATTCTTTTTGGGAAGAAGAGTTTGATTGGACAAGCTATTTTTCTTCTTCCTCTGTTTTTTTGTATTTCTTCTTCGACAACATATCACCCATAAAGTTACCTCTTAGGTCCATCCTTATAGGTCTTCCTTCACGCTTTGAAAATAAAGGGGTGGCTAGATAAGGAAGGATGGTCATGTGACTACAAACGTTGGGAACCAATAATTTGTAGATCAAGTCCACTTCTTCTTGGGTAAGGGTGTCTTACTTGTGAAAAAATCGATTTACAACAAAAGCAAAATGGAATAAATCTATACATAGAGGCTAACTAAACTAATAAAAAAATAAAGAGAGTGCATTACTCAAATGACGAAAGCTTCGAGAAACAATTGGTATTTTTCCTACACTTATTGAGGATAACTCCCAATCATCACTGAAAATAGGTAACAATTTTTTCAATTTTTGACAAATTTGGGAAGGTCAGTTAGAAATTGGTTAGGGGTAGGAAGGGAAAGGTAAAAAATGTTAGATTGTTAGTAGTATTTGAGCTCTGCGAGGACCCTCACCATACTAATGGTGAAGGGAATCTATGTGATTTGGGAAAGGTAGTAAACCTTAAGAAATTGACGCTAGTTGTTTAACAAAAGCTTAGCATGGCAAATATCGAAAGAATGGAAGAAATTTCGAATGAGATATAGAAAAAGAAGACGAAAACCATAGTCTAACATCCAATAATACAAACAAACATAATTTTCACTAGGAGAGTGGGAATAGTCGTATTTAGCAGGAACCCTAATGGTAACTAAAGAAGGAATATCAAAGTTCTTACGAAGAGAAGCTACAGAGTTTGAAAGAAAGAAAGAAAGAAGCGTCATGTTCAACCCATCTTAACGAAAGGTTATGGGAAGAACTGTCTTCTACAACTATAGAGCCAGTGGAAACAACAGCTAATTGGTATTGCGCTTCAGCCATTGAGTATAGGAATGAAAGAATAAACGAAGGAGAAAGATAGTAAATCAAATTAGAAGCAACTGAGGATGAGAAGAACAGTAAAATATGAATACACAGAGAAGAAATATGAGGAAAGATAAAGATAAACTTATAATGATAGCGAGATATGACTCCTCATCTTTCTCACTCAAGCCAAGGAGACAAGGTGCAAATAATGTGCGTAGTGTTCCCATAATCAAATAGATGAATAGTTGAAGACTATGTTTGGATAAGTCCATGATCATCTGAAGGGATATAATATAATGAGTGATGCACCCCGTATTTTGATAGTGGAAGAAGTAGAGAATTGCGAAGAAGATGAAAATAAGTTTCATCCCTTCCTCTCTAAATTATCCAAATCTGTTTATTTTGAAAATGGTTTTTTAAGGGATTTTCTTGGCTTCGGTTTTGAAAAACTTCTTGGGCTGGGATTTTACGTTAAAAATAGAGTCACCACCTAGTATGGGGTTAAATGGTTTGCTAGGTCACCGAGATTTTGGAAAATTATTTTTCCTTTTAAAATGGCCTGTGTTTTGACTTCCATAGGTCTATGTACCAGAGATATTCTTTAAGTTCGGGAGTCGGTTATGCTTGAGGAAGGTTTAACACACCCCAAGACACTTGTCCGTAATTAGTCTAAATAGATATTCACTGTTAAACACTATCTAAGCAATTTTTTATTTATTTACTTAAACAAGATAATTCCCATTTAATTTTTTTTTACTCTTTTTATGGTATTTTGCATGATATAATGGAAAGCAGGTAAATACTATAGCTAATACTAGTCAGCGACACCCAATAACAGTTTATATATAGATAGAAATGTAAATATGCAAGCTATACTAAATAAAACGCAAACCAATACTAAATTGTTTGGATATACGACCGAACCCGCACGTGGGTTGCCTACGTATATTGAATGAGAATCAGGTCTTTATGTAGTTCATTCTGGTTAGGATAAAAACTATTTTTTATTGTTTAAGGTGATCAAATCCATATTATGGGTTGCCTACGTACTTTGGGTGGTTACCAAAGATCATATCGAATGTAGTTCATTCTTATCATGTTAAAGGATATGGTTTGTATTGTTAAAGGTATGACCGAACCCTTATGGGTTGCCTACGTACTTTAGGTGGTTACCAAAGATCAAGTAGAACGTAGTTCATTTTTGTTACGTTTAAAAGTTGGGTTGGTTTTAGTTATAAAATTGGTTTGTTTTAGTTAAAAAAAAATAAAAAATAAAAAAAAATTGTTGGTTTTAGTTAATTTTAGTTGATTATTAGTTAGTTTTGGTTGTGAACAACCTGAATCACAACCTTAATTATGTTTATTATCAATTGTTTTTAAGTGTTCTTCATGTTCTTGATGATCTTGATGTTCTTGATGTTCTTGATATTGTTTGGAATGATTTTGTATGATTTAAACATAGTTTGGTTACTATAGTTAAAAATTAAGTGTTTTGGTTGTTTAGCAAAATCAAGTGTTTGTTTGGTTGTTTATGGGTTTTATGTGTTATGTACATGAACTTAAAGTGTGTTAAGTAGATGGTTATGCTATGTTCAATCAACATATACAAGTTTAAACCAAGATCATAGGGGGTTTTGAAGAAACATTCCTACTTAGGAGATGTGGTCTTCCCTAAGTGATTACCTTATTTTCCTCCTTAATCTTTTTGGTCAGAAGTTGATCGGTGATCATTTATCCCTTGAGTTCTTAGCCAAGAACCTCAAGAACACCATACTTAGGGGATGTGGTCATCCCTAAGTAGCTATCTCCCTTCCTATTTGATCCCCTTAGCTCGGTGTTGATCGGTGACCGTCAATCTTTCGAGTTCTTACAACAAGAACTTCAAGAACACCTTCCAAGATCATATTTCAATAGAATAATGGCATGTTATTTGAGCAATGTGCTTGAAAATCCTAGCACCTAAAAGAGTTGCTCGAGTTTAGAGAGAGAAGGTAGACATCCAAGGCTTGAAAAAAATGACAACCACGTACCCCTATATATAAGTTGGGGGCTTGCGCATTGGTCAATGCACAAGCCAATCTAGCCTTTTCCTTGAGGGGTGTTTAGCCTGGGGGACATGTTGTCTTTCTTTGATTTTGTTTTGTGTTACACAAATTTAGGATGGAATAGAAGATTCTCAAAGATTTGATAATCATTACTAATTTTTTCCAAACATTTGGTAATGATTGGCAACCAATAATAATAATTGGCAATCATTACCAATCATTACCCTCCTACTAATCATATTCCTTCCACATAGCTTGATGTGATACATCCAGTTCGAGTTAGGTACTAAGTACCAATTAGTTTCACTATTTCGGTTTAGTTGTCGTAAATGCTTCCAAGGTTTATGCGAACCTCACCAAGGATTAGTGAGACCCTAAACCAATTTAGGGTTTCTTCACAAAGGATCGAACTAAATTCAGATTTGAAACGAAGAACACCAAAAAATACAA
This sequence comes from Eucommia ulmoides, assembly GCA_016647705.1. NCBI lineage: Eukaryota > Viridiplantae > Streptophyta > Magnoliopsida > Garryales > Eucommiaceae > Eucommia > Eucommia ulmoides. The sequence goes on from CM028326.1 coordinate 47,829,734, forward strand.
AAAATTGATAGATTACCTTGACCCGATGTTTATGGATGAAATGCGAGAATCATTAACCCAATGATTATGTGAGAATCATGAACCAAAGAGATTGAACGCCACAAGAAAACTTGATAAGTTCAGAAAAACTCTTTGAAGAACTCAAGAAAAAACCCTCTCAAAATATATTAGTCAATATCAAAATTGTGTGTAATTCGCAGGTCTACAAAGCCCCTTAAATAGGCGGCCAAGAGAACAAGAAATAAACCCTAATATGTCTTGAAAAATTCGTAGGCCTACATGAATAAAAAAAGAAACCCTAATATCTAATACTAAATGAAGAATAAGGAAGTTTTCTAACTTGCCTTACATTCCTACTTGGAAAGGGAAAAGATTACTTGGCAATCAAACCTTACAAATCTGCCTAAAAAGAATTAAAATGCTTAAAATAAGAAAATAAAATCCGTGGGTTGAGTCCTAGGCCAGTTTAGGTTCACGCTTTAAGCCCATTCGCTTGCTTTAATGAGGTGGACTAGGCATTGATTATCCAATGAGCCTAATTTGGGCTTGACCATTGTAGACTCAGCCCAAATCTTTTGAATAAGTCTATTAAGTGCTTCTTTGAATTTTTTAGCCCTTACCCTTGTTATTGGGCCAACTGTAACATATAACGGATTTCTTAGTGCAGCTGATATATTCTCATCATTCCCTCATTCTTGAAAAGGATTTGTCCTCAAATCTTCATATACGCCAAACGGAGACAAGTCAGTCACATTAAAAGTAGCACTTACACTAAACTTACCTGGAAGGTCTAATTTGTAGGCATTGTCATTGATTCGTTCCATCACTTGAAAATGGTCATCTCCCCTTGGAAGTAACTTAGAACGTCTTTGTTGGGGGAAACCGTTCCTTCCTCATATGCAACCAAACCCAATCACCAAGTTCAAACACAACCTTCTTCCGCCCCTTATTAGCTTGGTTGACATATTATTCAGTCCTCATTTTAATGTTTTATCAGGCGTTTTCATGGATTTGCTTAACAAAATTAGCCTTCTTCTTCCCATCTAAGTTCACACGCTCATGCGTAGGTAAAGAAGTTAAATCCAAATAAGTCAATGGATTAAAACCATAAACAATTTCAAAAGGTGAAAACTTAGTAGCAAAATGCACGCTCCTATTATATGCAAACTCTACATGTGGCAAACAATATTCTCATATTTTCAAATTCTTTTGTATTATAACATGCAATAAAGTAGATAAAGTCTTATTAACTACTTCAGTTTGACCATCAGTTTGTGGGTGACAAGTAGTAGAAAAATAAAAATTTAGTTTCGAACTTACCCCCACAAAGTCTTCCAAAAATAGCTTAAAAACTTAGCATCTCTATCTGAAACAATAGTCTTAGGCATGCCATGTAGCCTAACTATTTCCTTGAAAAACAAATCAGCAATATGTGATACATCATCGATTTAATGACATGGAATAAAATAAGTCATCTTAGAAAAGCTATCTACAACCACATATATAGAATCTCAATCTCTTTTTTACCTAGGTAAACCTAACGCAATATTCATAGAAATATCAACCCAAGGTTCACTAAGTATAGACAAATGAGTATATAAACCATGAGGCTTAACCTTAGACTTAGCTTGCCTACAAAAATATATTTCTCACAAATTTTCTCCACCTCACGTTTCATATGGGGCCAGAAAAAGTGTTCATGCAAAACATTTAAAGTCTTAGATATGCCAAAATGCCCCATTAAACCACCCTCGTGAGCCTCTCTAACTAGCAAGTCACGTAATAAACATTTAGACACACATAATTTATTTTCTCTAAACAAAAATCCATTATGCCTAAAGAACTTGCTAAACGTTGCCTTCTCACATGCATTGAACACATTACCAAAATCAGAATCATCAACATACAATTCCTTAATGTATTCAAAACCAAGCAATTTTGCATCTAAGATAGAAAGTAAGGCATACCTTCGAGATAATGCATCTGCCACAACATTTTCCTTACCTTGCTTGTACTTGATCACATAAGAAAACATTTCAATGAACTCCACCCACTTGGCCTGTCGCTTGTTCAGCTTCTGTTGACCCTTAAAGTATTTCAAAGATTCATGATCCATGTGAATCACAAATTATTTTGGTCAAAGATAGTGTTGCCAAGTCTCCAATGCCCTAATCAAACATATCCGAAGGAGAAGATCAACACATGGAGAAGGAGAATCGTTCAGTGGACGGTTTTAGCGGTTAATCTTCAGATATCGGCTAAGTTCATCCATTTTTCCTTTTATTTCTTGTCTTCAGTATATGTTTGAGCATGTTTAGCCTAGTTTTAGTTGTATAAATGACTATGGCCATAGGTTAAATGTGGATTATGTATGGGATTAATATCATTTATAAAAACGTAGTTTTGGTTGAATTGTGTTTCTTTGATGATTGTTCTTCAATGTTTGAGTGTGTTTATCATATTGTTTGTTTATTATGCTTAGAATAATAAATGAAGAATATAGGGTTTGACAAATCTCGGATTCGGATTAGAATAAACAAACGCCAAGATCCAATAACCCGATCGGGGTTAGGATTGTGGACAATCAATGACGTTGGGGCAAGACTCACGTGACCTAAGATTGTTAAGGCATTGAGGTGGAATTATGCATTGACGCGAAGTCATGTATTCCTTCGTCTTACACTCAGGAGAGGTGACGGAGGAGTTTTAGAACTGAGATTGTCGATAGGGTAAATATAACGCATAAAATCAATGACGTTGGGGCGAGACTCACGTAACCTAGAGTCGTTAAGATGTTTAGGGAGACTACTTCATTGACACAAAGTCACGTTATATCCCTCATCTTAGACTTGGGAGAGGTGGCGAGGGAGTTTACGAACTGAGGTTTTGTGTGCAATCAATGAGGTTGGGACAAGACTCACGCAACCTAGGGTCATTAAGACGTTGAGGGGGACTTCTTCGTTGACACGTAGTTGTGTTATATCCCCGGTCTTACACTCGGAAGAGGTGGCGGAGGAGTTTTAGATACCAAGATTGTTAAATAGGTTGAACACCATTATTGTAAACTAAACAAAATCAAACGCGTTTAAGTAAATATAGTTAATCCCTTGATAATCCATCCCATAACTATCTCGTATCAATAATTAGTATAGTTAAAGTAGTATTGTAGTATTAGTATTTAATTTTATATTTCATTTTTGTCACTTAGATAAAGTCGGGTGATGACAATCGTAGTATTCGATAGTAATCTCAACCAATCCTTGTAGATACGATACTCGACCGAAAGGTCCATTATACTAAAACTTGATCTGTACACTTGCGGTGAAAGTGACAGTGCATAATTAGTGGCCACCAAGTTTTTGGCACCGCTGCCGAGGATTGGTTTGTTGACTATAGTTTTCGGCGAGTGGGACCAAGTTTTTGGTAACGATTGTCGGGATAGTGTTTTGGATTATTATTGATATTATAAGTAAATAACTCGATTTTAATCTAGGTATATCTTTTGTATATAATTTTTGTTTGTAGTTTTGTTTTTCTTTTTTATGCAGGGTACCTGGAGATGTTAGATCGACGGGTATTGATGCATCTATTTCGACGAGATTCCAAGCCGTTTTATGGTGCGAGGCCACGCACATAAGCCGATGAGGCATGTCGTTGAAATATCGAGCCGAACAAAGTGAAACCTCACCAAGCTTGAGGGCGTTTTGAAAATGTCGGGCCGAGGACATTAAACCACGTGCTTCTTGGGAGGTAACCCAGGGTAAAAAATAAGTTAGATCCATCTCCGTCAATTTGAAACTCAGGTGAGATTCTCTTGCCTCCCAGGTACGTGTTCTAAACCCTCGTCTTCAATATCATGCTATATATTATCATTGGGATCGCTGACGGGTCATTTTGGGCAATGCCTGCGTTAAGTTGGTGGTGATGTGTAGTATGTTTTAGTATGTGTTTATGTTTTTAGTTAAGTTTTACTATTTTTATTGTGTGCAGGCTTGTTTAGGATTAGATTGTTTAGTTTAGTTGTTGTTTTATGTTGAATTTTGATGTCATCTAGGCCTTTACCCGATGATGATTCTATCCCCTAGTTGTTTTGAGGTCGAGTGTAAATCTCATTCATGTGTGTTCTGTGTGCTTAATGTATCATCTTAATAAAAGTTATTGTAGATCCTAAATGCACGAACACGTAAACTCAATATAGCACTATGTAATTAACTTGAAACCGATTATCTATCAATCAATTTCATGACAATAGGGATTCTAGAACTTGATTTGGGGGAAATTCGAGGTGAAATCCTAGGTGAGGTGGTTTAGGAGATATGATTTAGGCATTCATTTTCTTGCTTGAGCCTTTTAAGCTTACCCTGATATATCATTATCCCTCGTTACCCTATCAAAGTCTAGTAGCCATTTCAATTCTGAACACTTAAACTAATATCATTGCCGATTGAACGTTTTTCAAACCTTTATCGCTTAACCAAAGGCACAAATTTGAGTAAATCAAGCTAGTAGTTGCAAATGTTACTTGATGTGAGCGGTTGGGTTTTGGACGAGCTATTAATTGGTTCGGTATTCGAGTACTTACTTGTCGTTTTTAGTTCATATTTCACACACCCCTCAAATTGTACAAATCAAATAAGTTTGGGGGTGTATTTTGTTGGGGAAAAAATGTAAATACGGTTTTTATTTCCATTTCTTTTTTACAAGTTAGTATGTCGTTCTTAATGTTTGTTCAGGGTTATTTCTAATTAAACTATGGGGTTTCGAGTGTGAGAGTGCCAAGCGATGTGCCTCGGGTAATGTTAAGTTAACGACGTTAACCTATTTTCTATTCAAATTTCCCTTGGCCATTTTCCCAAAACCGATCCAAGCCCTATTGATCTTTTTGAACCGCCGAGCCTACATTAGTGGAGAATAGATCCCGGGTCAGGCGTATGGATTACCTATACCTAAAAGGTTTTAGTCATGAACTATATTGAGGAATAATCTCATCTAATCGATGGATAGTTGTATATTTGAGTTTAATCACACGCACTTAAACATGATCTAGAATGGCGCTTACTATTTTTGAATGTTGAAATTCTAGAACACCACATGATGTGATTTATACTTGAGCTTGATAGGATTGGGGGCCGATGAGGGAAAATCTTTCGGCCGGTAGATGATAATCAAAACTTACACATTTTTGTTTTTAGTGTTTTTCGTTTTTAGTTTTCAATTTCGTAATTAGTTTTTATATTTTCTCATATTGTGTGGGTGTTTTGCTCCAGGACAAGCAAAATTATGAGTTTGGGGGTATTTGATAGGTGTAAATTACCTATTTATTTTCAAACCGAAATTATTAGTTTTCGAGTACGTTTAATACGTTTTTGTTAAGTTTTAATATGTTTTTATTCTTTTTGTATTAAAATAGGTGTATGGGTGAAAACATATAAAATCGAAGCACAAACGATCAATTCGGACTAAAAACGGTCGGAGAACGGTGGAAAAACAAGTAAGGAGGTAATATTCTGAAAGAAGCCTACCGCCGCAGCGTTCAGACCACCACCGCGATGGTGAAACAGCAGAGTGGGTAATTCTTACTGATCATCCACTGCTGCAGTGGTGAAACTGCAGAATGTCCTGAAATCCACCGCCTAGGCGAACAGTGAACCGATACCCACCGTCGCGGCGGTGACCTCTGCACAGTTTAGATATTTTCCCTATAAATATCATCTCTTATCCTCTCCTCTTGCTCATCCCCGGCCATTACAGCCCTTAAGTCTTAGTTTAGGATATAGAGAGAGTATGGGGAGTACTCAAACATATCCGAAGGAGAAGATCAACACACAGAGAAGGAGAATCGTTTGGTGGACAGTTTTAGCGGCTAATTTTCGAATATCGGCTAAGTTCATCCATTTTTCCTTTTATTTCTTGTCTTCAATATATGTTTGAGCATGTTTAGCCTAGTTTTAATTGTATAAACGGCTATGGCCATAGGTTAAACATAGATTATGTATGGGATTAATATCATTTATAAAAATGTAGTTTTGGTTGAATTGTGTTTCTTTGATGATTGTTCTTCAATGTTTGAGTGTGTTTATCATATTTTTTGTTTATTATGCTTAGAATGATAAATAGAGAATACGGGGTTTGACAAATCCCTAATTTAGATTAGAATAAACAAACGCCACGATCTAATAACCCGATCGGGGTTAGGATTGTGGATAATTAATGACGTCGGGGCAAGACTCATGTGACCTAAGGTCGTTAAGACGTTGAGGGGGACTTTGGCGTTGACACGAAATCATGTATTCCTTCGTCTTATACTCGGGAGAGGTGACGGGGGAGTTTTAGAACTGAGATTGTCGATAGGGTAAACACAACGCATAAAATCAATGACGTTGGGACAAGACTCACGTGACCTAGAGTCGTTAAGACATTGAGGGGGACTTCTTCGTTGACACGAAGTTGTGTTATATCCCCCGTCTTATACACGAGAGAGGTAGCAGAGGAGTTTTAGATATTGAGATTATCAAATAGGTCGAACACCATTATTGTAAACTAAACGAAATTAAACGCGTTTAAGTAAATAGAATTAATCCCTAGATAATCCATCCCATAACTATCTCGTATTAGTAATAAGTATAGTTAAAGTAGTATTTTAGTATTAGTAGTTAATTTTATATTCCATTTTTGTCGCCTAGATAAAGTCGGGTGATGACAATCGCGGTACTCGATAGTAATCTCAACTAATCCTTGTGGATACGATACCCGACTGAAAGGTCCATTATACTAAAACTTGATCTGTATGCCTGCGGTGAAAGTGGCAACACATAATTAGCAGCCACCAAAAGCAAGCAAATGTGCATTAGTCAATCTTTTCTTAATCAAATTAAATGTCTTTTCTTGCTCATCACCCCTACTTAAAACCCACATTCTTTTTGATAACTTCAGTTAAAGGTGCAGCTAGGCTACTAAAATCTTTCACAAACCTTCTTTAAAAGCTAGCCAGCCCATGGAAACTTCTTACCTGTCCCACACTTGTAGGTTTCAGCCAATCCTTAATTGCCTTAACCTTTTCTTCATCCATCTCAATTCCCTTGGCACTAACAACAAAACCAAGAAATACAAGCTGATCCGTGCAAAAGGTACACTTTTTGAGGTTAGCAAACACCTTTTCTTTTCTCAAAACATCTAAAACAAGTTTTAAATGTTCAACATGCTCATCTAAGTTTTTGCTATAACTCAGAATGTCATCAAAGTATACAACCACAAATTTCCCAATAAAAACACGAAAAACATGGTTTATTAATCTCATAAACGTACTAGGTGCATTGGTTAACCCAAAAGGCATAACCAATCACTCATATAAACCATATTTTGTTTTGAATGTAGTTTTTCACTCATTACCTTCCTTCATCCTAATCTAATGATATCCACTTTTAAGATTAGTTTTAGTAAACACACAAGAACCATGCAATTCATCAAGTATATTATCTAATATAAGAATGGGAAGTCGATACTTTACCGTGATATTGTTGATGGCGTGACAATCCACACACATTCTCCACATACCATCTTTCTTAGGTACAAGCAATACGGGAACCGTACAAGGACTCATGCTTTCATGTACATACTCCTTCATAAGCTCACTAATTTTCCTTTGAAGCTCCTTTATTTCTTGAGAATTTCTTATATATGCAGGTCGGTTTGGAATGGATGCTCCAGGTACGAAATCAAATTGATGCTTGATTTTTCTTATTGGTGTCAAACCATTAGGCACCACTTCGGGAAACACTGTATCAAAATCCTGTAAAATAGAAACAACAATACTAGAAAGAGAATAGTTAAGATCATTAGTGGTAAAAACAAACCTCTTTGTACAAAAATAGAATCAAAGGTTGGTGTTGGCCTAGTGAGCTTCCCAAGAGGGGGGTAAATTGGGTAGTATTAAAATTTAATCCAAATAACACTTCAAAAATCAACTAATTAATTTTATTCTAAAATTAATTATTATCTTTTATAGCAGTTGGATATGTGTTATCAACTAAGTGCACACCCAAAAAAAAATATAAACAATATAAATAAACAACGCAGAACACCACGATATATCCTGGTTTACCAAGCTACTCTTGGCTAATCAGTCCTCTGAGTCCCACGGAGATTCGCATCCACTAAACTCAAGATTCCTTTATAGGTAGGAACCAAACCCTCACAACGATTTTTTTCACAGACTCAGAATCAACCTTTACAATTCTTTTTCACAGGCTAAGAAATAACCTCTATCTTTTTATCAGGCAGAAGATTAACCTAATTCTATTACAGGAAGAATCACAACCTAATTCTTTTTATACCTTAGACTCAAGAATTAAACCTAACACAAACACACTTTAAATGTCCTTTTACCCGGTAAGGATTGAACCGTTACAATTCACTCACAAATTCAATCAAGGAAGAATTAACACCTAATCTTTTTATACTCTAGGCAAATATCAACATCAATCTCTTTACCATAAGAGATTGAAACCAGCTACTCTTGATTAGACACATCCAGTAGTATCTAATCCAATACTCAACTCACCAATTAAAAATAATTGATAAGTGATTTTCCTACTCGAAGCTTCTACCACCCTAGATAAATTCAAACTCAATTAATGTCTCAATACTAGTGATAAAAAAATGAGAATTTCAAAATTTGATAAATAAAGATGGGTAGCAAGCAGTTAAACACGTAATCAGATTTTCTCAAGAAATTGTTTCAAAAATAATTTTCAATAAAAAATCCAGAAAACAATTTCAAAGATCAAATTCTAAATAATAAATAATATAATCAAGTAATAATTAATAATATGTAATTTGGAAAGATCTCACCAGGATTCTATCGAAAAAATAATGATTAGAATAGTAATAAAACTTCAGATTGGTAGTTGCAATAATCCACAACAAAAGTTTCTCAAGAACAACTCTCAGAAAATATCTCATAATGCACTCAGTATGATTACTCTTAGAAAGCTCGAGAGCTGAATAACTCAGAATGATTTGATTCTCATAATTTCTGATTATCTAACATGTGAAATTCGCAGGTTTATTTAAAGTCACTTGAAACAAGCCCTATAACAGTTAGTTTCCATAAATCATGACATTTAACTACACCAATAAACCCTCTATATCATAATGATTCATTCCTGATATAATTCACTTAAAAATATCTCTTAAAATATTCAATTAGGTCTCTCAAACTTTTAATCTCAATTAAATAAGATAGAAAGAATTATATGTACCAAATTAAGAAATATCAAAACTACTTGAATTATATCTATAGGGATATTTAAATATTCATTAAATAACTCAAAACATATCAGATCCCTAAGATATCTCGCATATCTTAACCATAAAATGGCTAGTAACGGCTACTTTTTGAATAAAATCCAAAATTCCATAAATCTTGAAACAGCTCCATCTGTCGACCGACTAAGGCCCATCAGTCGACCGCCCAATTCAGGATGTAGTCAAGACTTCATCTGTCGATCGGACGATTCAGGATGTTTCACAAGTCGACCTATCTGTCGACTTAGAGATCTAGAGAGTTCCTCTTTTGGCTATAGGTTGCCCTACCTGTTGATCGAACAATTCAGAGAGTTTATCCTCTATTCACAGGTCGACTTACCTGTCGACCGAATGATCCAGAGAGTTCACCTTATAACCACAGGTCGACTTAGCTGTCAACCGACCACTTCTGGAACACCTCTCTCAATTCAATTTTAATTCATTTTCTTCGACGTTTTCGTCTCTTTAACCTATTTCTTTTCTCGGTTAGCTCCACTAAATCTTAAATTCAATTTTAATCAATTATCTTTATTTCTTTTTCAATTACACATAGGAGCAAATAATTTAACTAATTAGGATCCTATAAAAATACACATAATTTTAAAAAATATTTTGTGTCGTGTGTGATCCTAACCGGGATACATTAAGAGTTAGAATTTCACCTGAGTTATTTTTCCTAGGTTTTTCAATTTCTTTAAACTCTTAATCTTCCATCATATTTGTTATTATCTTTAGCATAGTCATAATATCATCATGATCATTTTCATTACTAGAACTAATAAATTAAAACATTCAATAAAATTGTTAGTTCCACCAAAAACATCAACATTTAATTGTTCATCAAAATCTTATGATCAACAGTTGGTTTGAAAACAAAGCCTTTTTTTATCTCACTCTCTCTCGCCTAAAAACTTACTTGTTTCTTCTTTTCTTTTTCCTCACCTTCTGAATTTTTCTCTCTATCACCCTTTTTTTCTCTTTCTCATTTTTCTTGTCATTCTCTCTTTTTAACCTTACTTGATCATCATATAATTGCCTTGGTGTTAGGGGTACAAGAGTAATTGACTTCTTATTAAGTACAAATGAGTATCTATTGGTATAACTATCATGAGTTACTTGTCGATCAAATTTCCATGGTCTTCTTAAAAGAATATACCTCGCATGCATTAGCACCACATAACACAAGACCTCGTCTTTGTAACTTTAAATTGAGAATGATACGAGCACCTGTTTATTCACTTTAATTTCTCCACAATCATTCAACCATTGTAACTTGTATGGTCTAAGATGTTTTAAAGTTGACAAATTCAACTTCTCCACTAAACTAGTGCTAGCCATATTAGTACAACTCCCCTCATCAATAATCATGCTACATACTTTATCATTGATATGGCATCTAGTATAAAAGATATTCTCACGTTGTAACATCTCATCTTCTTTGACTTGTGCACAAAGAGTTTTTTTTGCAACCAGAAGCTCTCCATCAACCAAGTATTCAACATCGTGTGCATCCTCCAAAGGTGGCATCAAATTATCATCTGTCTCATCTTTGGTCTCTATACTTCTATCATCCCCCATAATCATCATTCTCTTGTTTGGATATTGAGATGCAATATGACCTGTTCCTAAATACTTAAAGCATTTAATTTCTCTATTTCTAGAAGGTTGGGAATTGATTTTACCTTAGTTCGATGTACCTCCAACTTTGTGAATTTTGGAAAGTTCGACCTTGGGCTAAAAATTAGGCTTCTCATCCCTCTTGCTGCAATTCGGTTTTCCAAGAAGAAGAAGAACCTGATTGCTACCCAACTCGTGTGGAACCTTTTTGTTTCAATTATTGCTCAACTTTGATGGCCATGTGCACCATATCACTCAACTCAACATAATGGTGCAACTCTACCACATTTGCAATATCAGGATTTAGCCCGATTAGAAACCTAGCCATAGTTGCTTCTCGGTCCTCTTCTACATTGGCTCGAATCACACATAATTTTCCCTTAATGCTAAAATAGATTATTGGGGAAAAGAATGTCTTTGAGGGACTATTATTTTCAAACCACATGATTCATCCATTTTTTTGAATAAAAATTAATCTAATTATTTAAAAAAAAAATCAATATTATGATTTTTTATTTTATTTTTTGTAAAAATAAATGAAAGTTCGAATTGATAATAATAACGAAACAAAAATAAATAAATAAATAAATAGAATTATTAATTAAAAAATAATTTTATTTGAATGAAATTTAATTTATTTTTTTTAAAAAATCCAATATTATGAATATATATATATATATATATATATATATATATATATATATATATATATATATATATATATTTTAAAAGAATGAAAATTCGAATTGATAATATAAATAAATAATATAATTATTAATTAAAAAATAATTTATTTATTATGTGAAAGTAATATTTTTTTTTTCAATGTTATTAATTGGAATTGAAAGTAATTTTCTATTCATTTAATATTATTGGTGATGAGAAGCGAAGATCTTGATCATTGACCTAATAAGAGTATAGAGATTTGAGAGTTAGTCATATTTCATTCTAAAAGTTTGTATTCCTCTTTTAGGTATAATAATATAATTAGAGTATAACCCATGACTGAATGCACGTGTTTTAAAAAAATAAAGTAATATAGCGGGAATTTTTTTTTGACATAGTCCCTATTATTTTTATAACATTCCTAAATTATCAATGAACAGGATAAACAAACACGACCAAGAAAAAAAAAATATTTTAACATAATCCTCTTTATTTATTCGACATACTTCAATATTCAAAAATTATTTCCAAATGAATACAACCAATAATTAATGTACAGAAAAATTGGACAAAATCTATGATATTTCAAATTATCAGCTTCTATTTTAAAATAAAACGACACTAACAAACACAACAAATAACAATCAAAGACGTCAATAACTAACACAAAACTGAACTTTAATAATACAACAAATAATAAAGAATTAATTATATACATTATGAACTTAGTAATATTAGTTCACCACCTAGGACACTGAAGTCTACCACTCAGAACTACTGGAGTCTACCTTAATTATAGACTGTCAAGCTACAGAGTCTTACCGTTCGTCTTCAATATTTGAAGAGATAATTAGGGTTCTCTAATTCAAAATGATGAAACGTTTCAATTTCGAATTGCCGATGCAATCTATAGAGATGAGAGAAAGTACCAATGGTGAAGCAACTGAACATCTTTTGAAGAGCTGATAAGAGTTGAGAATAATTGGAGCACCATCCAAATAGACCTTAATGTAAGCACTCAAATCCTGGTTTCTTTTTATTATCAATATTTTTTGATGAATTATCTGTCATTTTATTCTTCCTGGATGATCGAATTGGCGGCCATCCCGCCACTCGAGCTCTGTAACATAAGCATAACATAAGAAAAATCAAAATCTAAGGGCATGTTTGGTTAATTCGAGTTTATATGCTTTGAATTTGTAGCTAAAAAAAGAAAAAATATGAAAATTTAACTTTGAAACAGGATATTTGCAATGGTTATTTGGAGCAGAACTCATTTTGTCTTCAACACCCACAACACCATCTTTCACAGAAACCCTATAATTCCCCTCTTCAACCCTAATTCCACATCCGGAGGAACGCAATACAGAGGCCTTACCTAAATCAATCTCAGATCCGCCATTGACATAGAAAACCCATTTTCTAGAACCATCAATTGAATAAAAAAAAAAAAAAACCTTTTAGCCCCTGAAACACAACTCTTCATAGGGAGAGGTCAAATCATAACTCGTGCGACATCGCTGATCATAACTGGAGCAATACAGCGACATCGTTGATCGTGGAGGAACAAATATGAAAAAAAGACGGATGGGAGACCTACTTGATGATTTCGAAGACGAGATTGACGGCAATGGATGATTGGGGGGGTAACGTGTGATTTTTGTTCGGTGGTGGACGACGGTGATTTTCAGATGAAGGGTTGCGGCGGCGAGAGATTGACGATAACAAGTGAACGACAACGGGAGCGAGAGAGAATAGAAGAGGGACGATGATGGCGGCAACAAAGGACGGCAATAGAGGGATAATCGTTGTCGTGCGAGGGAGATAGTGAAGTTGATTGAGAGGGAGAGAGAGATTGATTTTGAAATTTGGAAATTAGGGTTAGTTTGTGAGGGATATTAGGGTTAGATTAGTGGATTAATCTAAACTATTTTTTTGGGTATAAAGAGTCAGTTAGATTTATCTAGAGGTTTACGTTCTTTCTGTTTTATTATATAAAATAATTTTTTAATGGATAAAGTGCAATTTTACGGAAAAAGAAAAAGAACTCAACCCTAAGTCCACCGACCAAATTTCATCAATTTTCCTCCTTGCAACAGCCGCGGGCCCGTGCACGTATCACTCATCACGTCGACTTGGGAATCTCGGTCTCCGGCGTCCCTCAGGTAACGACTCTCTACCTTTTTCCAGTGGTGTCCTTCGGTTGCCTCTGTATTCGACGGCAATCTCTCCGACGCCTTTACCTCTGCTCAACTTGAAGTTTCTTCTCTCTCTCTCTCTCTCACACACACACACACACACAAATCACGGGATCATCAGCTACGCCTCTCACAATTTAACACCACCACCAGCACCTCTCACGCTTCTCCCTCTCTCCATTTCTTACCCCCCCTGGCCTTCCATCCCCCGTCTATGTACCTTTTCCACCCGTTCTCAGCTGTCACAAATCACAATATGGTGATTTTTCTGGGATAATATTTGTGCGATTTGACATTTAGGGTTAAATTTCATTGGGATTTATAATTGAATTTTTATGGATTCATGGTTGATTTTGGGTTTCTGCTTATGCCTTTTATGCTTCTGCTCTGCATTTTATGAGACGTACTGTTTGGTCTAGATTAAATTCCGATTTCCACATATAGATCCAGTGGTTTACAACAAAAGCTAAGTGCAAGAATTCTTCCTCAACTAAAAGCGTTCAAGACTTCAATCTAACTCAAGTCAAATTTGAGCAAATCAAACTTTTTCACTCAACATCAGAAGTTACACTAAAAGTATCTGACACTTAATAGTTAATTTTCATGGAATTTCATAGGAATGAATTTGTATGTCAACTTCAGCTTATATTGGAGCGCTATTTTTGCCTTTGATACTGATAATTCTGTTTCTGAAATGTATAGGAATATGAAAAATCACATAAGAGAAGAAAATAATGTAGTTCTTTTGCTGTTTTCCTGCAGTTTCATGCCCTGATATGTTAAGAAACTAGGATTCTCTGTGTTGGATTGATGCCATTGCATCGTACCTATTTGAAGTGTCCATCTCCATGTTTCATATAACGGCACAAAAGGGAGTGTAAAAGGGAACCAGTGTGGGCGTAGGCCTCCAAATACCCATTTTGATGGGTGAACCTCCAAGAAGTAACGGACTTAACATCTTAGCTCAAAAAAAAAAAAAAAGTAAAGAAGAAGAAGAAAATCTTCATGTTTTTGCTATAATTCTATTTCTGCATTTAAATCAATTTCATACTTCATAACCTCGTATCTACAGATTATTCCAAACCTACCAATACATGGATAAACATACTATAAGAGTCCTAAATTAATATTCGTGTATCAAATTTCTGAAAAAAAAAGCACATATCAAAGACCTTGGATGTGCCGGGAGTTATGTTTATTGATTGCTCTACTTGTTGTAGAGGAAAAAGACTTAGGACTTTGTAGTTGACTTACCCTTAGGAAAACTAGTGAGTGGGTTGGGCCGGATGTCGGATTTGGGTTATCTTCAACTTCTATGCAATTCAAAGTTTTGGATCATGTAAGAATCTTTCAGTGTTTTTCTCAACAAATATAATATATGAGTATATATTCGATTAGTGAAAAGGTAGATGGGTGGAAAATAAGGGAGCGTTTGGGTATAAGGGATTTGACAAATCCAAGGGTTTGGTAAATAATGAGATTTCAAAATCATGGACTTTGAAATCTTATCATTTACAGATCCCTTGTTTGGATAACTATTTTAGTTGAAGAATTTGATCGTGTAATTTTATAATTCCCTTGTTTGGATAGGAATCCATATCCACATAACAAAGAACACTATATCCAACTAGAAATTGGAATAACAAACCTAGATCTGGTTAGAAATTGAAACCAAAAATTCTAGATCTACATGAAATTGGACAAGAAATATGAAGAAATTGGAACAACAAACCTAGATCTACCTATAAATTGAAACAACAAACTAGATCTACACGAAATTGGACAAGAAACATCAAGAATTTAGAAAACAAACCGAAATTTACCAGCAATGGATGGCGACGGCGAAGTAAAGTGCAACAGCGATGGACGGCGACGGCTAAGTGAAGTGCAACAGTGATGGACGACGTTTGCCAACGTGGAGTGCAATGACTATAGAACGACGAACGGGCGAGGGAATGACGAACGGGCGAGGGAACAACGAAGCTGCGAGGACGAGGGAACAATGAAGCTGCTAGGACGAGGGAACAATGAAGCTGCTAGGACGAGGAACGACGCTGCGAGGATGAGGGAACGAAGAGGCTCATGTGCGATGATGAGCGAACGATTTTGAGGAAGAAATTGCAAATACCCCCTCTGGATGGATTTGTAAATAACGCCTATTTCAATAGGATTTACAAATACCACCTTTCCCCCTATTTTTTAAATGAAAGGATTTTACAAATTCCTCCGAATAAATACCCAAACAAAAGATTTGTCAAAAAGGAATTTTGAAATCCTTTGAACAAATCAAATCCCTCACCCAAATCCCTTACCCTAAGATATTTTTGGGCATATATTTTATTTCGAAGCTTTAAATCCAACTTGTATATGTAATGTGATTTTCTTTTGATAAGAAGCTATTTCAAGGCCTGACTATGACAAGACAATAGCGATGTACTGATGTGATGTGAGCAATTTTTTCGTGAGATTTTTAGTAAAGAATGCATAATCATGAGTCGAGTATGGAAGTTTTTCCTTTTTTCGAAGGTTCTTGCTACTTTTTTTTGCCCTAATCTAGATTTTCCCCTATGTTGTTTGAAGAGGCATCTTAGTAGTTGTAATTTGTACTGCTCCACATTCTTAGTCTGAACATGAACTATTACTATAATTTAATTTTTGTGTGTGTGTAATTTCGTTATCCAAAGTTACCTACTTAATTCCTTCCTCAGTTATTTATTTATTTTTTGCATATTACATATAATTTAATTCTTGTCTTTACTGATGTCTTTATTTTGGTTAATTCATTTTTCTTATTCTTTTTTTGGCAAAGTATCTTACCTTGTTTTGATTTCTTTGAATTGTTTAGAACATGGTTGATCTATTAGGTTTGTTATTTCTATTTTTAATTTGAGCATTCAAGAAGTATACTAATCTTCTTTTCTTTAGGTTGAGTAATGGAAACTGGAGGAAATTCCCTACCATCTGGGTCAGATGGGGTGAAGAGAAAAGTGGCATATTTCTATGACCCTGAGGTTGGCAATTATTATTATGGGCAAGGTCACCCAATGAAGCCACACAGGATTCGCATGACACATGCTCTCCTAGCGCACTATGGATTGTTGCAACACATGAATGTTGTAAAGCCTGTTCCTGCTAGAGATAAGGAACTTTGTAGGTTTCATGCTGATGACTACGTTTCTTTCTTAAGGAGTATAACCCCAGAATCACAACAAGATCAGCTGAGGCAGTTGAAGAGGTTCAATGTTGGTGAAGATTGCCCAGTGTTTGATGGTTTATACTCATTCTGTCAGACTTATGCTGGGGGTTCAGTTGGTGGTGCTGTAAAATTGAACCATCAATATTGTGACATAGCAATAAATTGGTCTGGAGGGCTACATCATGCAAAGAAATGTGAGGCATCTGGTTTCTGCTATGTGAATGATATTGTGCTGGCAATTTTGGAACTTCTCAAAGTGCATGAGGTTGGTCAATTCTATGCTTCTATTACTTGGGGTTTGAGACAGTAGCAGAAAATACATAAGTTTTATACCTTGGAAAATATGTGGAGAAACAAATAGAAGAGATGTGGTTACTGTATCTTGGCACGAAGCTGTTACGATGCTCCTATTGTAGCTAAACTTGAAAATAGCTTTCGGTCAAATAATTTATCCTTTTTTTTTTTTTTTTCCTTTTTTCTTTTTAATATAGGAAACATGATTTAGGGATTCTCCGCACCAAGTCACACTTAAAATTATGTCATTTCAAACCAAATTTCGTTTCAATAATAAAATATTTTATGTATTTGTCGAGAAAAGTTACATGTTTCTTAAGCACCTTAAACCTTTAAACCCTTTAAACTTCGACAAGTCTCCATTTCCCCACCTGCTCGTGCTGCATGCTTCTAATATTTTTAGGGTCTTGCTATCCTGACATCTATTGCACATATGGTGATCACTTTTATACGGAAACATTATAAATGCTCCCCCCCCCCTCTCTTCCGGGGTGGGGGGTTTGGGGGCCTCTTATGATCAGTTCTTCTATAGGCTCCTTCGAAGACGATTTACTTGGTGGATTCATAAAGTGCGATTATAATTACTAGTGATGCAAAAAATTTATGGGAAAGGAGAGTACACAAGACACCTTAATATATAGTAAAGACACCTAATGATCAGTTCTCCTATAGGCTCCTTCGAAGACGATTTACTTGGTGGATTCATAAAGTGCGATTATAATTACTAGTGATGCAAAAAATTTATGGGAAAGGAGAGTACACAAGACACCTTAATATATAGTAAAGATACCTGAGCAAAAAAAGAAAAGAAAAGGGAAATAAATGTGAATTCCTTATTTGAGTAAGTGAGAAATTAAATTTAGTTGAGTTGCAATGAAAGAATGATTTTTTTTTTTTGGCATTTGCATTTGATCCCTAATATATTGCATGCCACTGTCCTCATGAATGTCCCCAAATCATTGTCAAATTTTTATACTCTTAGGAGTTATAATCTTTGTCAATTTTTTTAACCCCATAGTGTTTTCTTATATCTCACTATGTGATTTATGTTTTTGCATTGTCAAAATTGCAGCGTGTTTTGTACGTGGACATTGATATTCATCACGGTGATGGTGTCGAGGAGGCTTTTTATACCACAGATAGGGTCATGACCGTTTCTTTTCATAAGTTTGGAGATTATTTTCCTGGAACAGGAGACATACGAGATATTGGACATGCAAAGGGGAAATATTACTCTCTTAATGTTCCACTTGATGATGGAATTGATGATGAAAGCTACCAGTCTTTGTTTAGGCCTATAATGGGCAAAGTGATGGAAATTTTCAGGCCTGGTGCCGTAGTCTTACAATGTGGTGCGGACTCTTTGTCTGGGGACAGATTAGGCTGCTTTAATCTGTCAATTAAAGGTCATGCAGAGTGTGTCAAGTATATGAGGTCTTTTAATGTGCCGCTACTGTTGTTGGGTGGAGGAGGCTATACAATACGCAATGTTGCTCGTTGCTGGTGCTATGAGGTAACTCCTGTATTTGCAGCCTTTCCCCATTATTTTCTTTCTTCTTTTTCTCCTTCTCCAATGAGACCTCTTTCCGTCTTAGGGAATGAGCTCGAGTTCTCCCTGTGTTTGGTCAATTAGGATTTAATGAGCAACAATCTTTGCTTGTTTGAAGTGTAACAGGTTCAGAATTTTGATTCATGGATAAAAACTTCTGTATACTTTTAATTGTTGGTGCTTTGACTTTGGATTTTCCTTTAGATTCTTCAAGGCGGAGTTTTGCTTGTATACCAATGTCTAACTTTTGTTGAAGAACCTTATAACTAGGTCAAGCTCCCTCAGAATATCATTTCTGTTGTTCTCTCTTCTTAGTTCTTGGCTTGATGGGATTCCATCCCACCATGGGTCCCATCACATCTGAACCTCCAATTAGTGTACAAGTAAGATTAATTAATGATATGTTTTTATGAAGGATATATGAACTGGTCAAACTGTGAACCGGCTCGATCTGACCCCGAAACCCAAACTCCTGTGAAACATTCTATTTACTTAAAAGCAATAAACCGAAAGGTTAAACAAGCCAAACTAGTGGACCAAAATGATTTTTTAATTGGACTGGAGCGACCAAAATTTCGACCATATAAGAATAAAATATTTAAATCTTGATAACAGGCATTAGGAGCGTGGTCAGTGACACCCACACCTTTGCATGTGCCTGAAGATGGCCTTGCAAAAGGTTTAATAAAAAAGCCCACCTTGTCTTTTTTCTTTCTACCAATGTGGTACTGCAACACTTGATGTGCTGTTTTACTCCCCTTGAATAGTTCTTTCTTTTCTCTGTCTTTTGTTCTATCATTGTGGGATGGAGATTCATGTTTTCTTCTCTTAAAGGTTTCTCATGCTTACTTTCATGTTCTGTTCTTTGAAGTTTCTCACTTGGCCTTTTATGTATATTGCTCATGAATATATTGTATATTAAAATATTTTTAGTATAGTTATGACACCATAATTCAACTACACTTTACCCGACCATTAAATTGGAGATCACTGACCAAACTATTTTTCATGTTCGATGAAGGTTCTCTTTTTGCAACATTGATATGATATAAATGTCTTCTGCAAAAAAAGGATAAATATCATTCACCTCTCTTGAGGTTTGTCATAATATCAATCACCTCCCTCGCTTCTTTTCAAAATAGCGTTAACCTCCCGTCAGTAATTGGCGTTAAAAAAATTAAATGAGGTCATCAAATTACAATCATGACCTTAGAATCATATATTTCTTTTCTTTTCGTTTCTTCTTTTCTTCTGTTTTTTTCCCCTTCTCTCTTCTTTCGTTTCTTAAGAATGCAACCCTGCCCAAAACAGTAGTCGTTTTCCCCACGGCCTAGACCAATGGCGCCACCAAAACTGCTCTATGGCACTTCCTCGGTTTCTCCTCCATTTCGCCTCCGCCACTAAAAATCCATCTTAGATGCAACCACCAGCTTTGTCCTCACCCCCATATTCGTTGGATTCCTTCCTAATTTTCACTCCCAATCACCATCTCAACCCAGATCAACAACTCAAAACTCTACAAACAAAACCGTAAGTTCGAAATTTACGCCAAATCGTTGAAGAAGTTGATAAAAATCCTATTTCCATTCTAACCTCAAAACGAATTGCTAAATTTTATAATCCACATCAATCATAAAGGTGGAAATTTGATGGTGTGGCAATGAAGATGAGGTGGAAGGTGGACTCATAGCTATACTTTCCTCTCTTTATATGTTTCCAGGTATTTGCATATTACTTCAACAAAATCATAGAATTTCTTCAAAAACCTCGCTTCCAAATTGAGGCCAATGATTGTGCGACTGTTTTTGTCCCTTTTTTTTGTGTGTTTTTCCTTCAGCTGTTGCCGAAACTATGCCATGGTTCAACACTCAAGCCATGGATTTGTGGGTAGAAGTTTGTGTATTTATGCATTGAAGATGTAAACTTTAGTGTATCTTTTGGTTCTTTTCTCTAATTGATTCATTTAAGATGTAAAATTTGTAAATACGTTGTCGTTTGTGTGTAGATTTTTTTGTATTTATGTTTCACTTCTAAGATTAAAAAGGATTTATTTATTTTTGTGACAAGGGATGGGTTGGGATAGTATATTTAATACAGATTCCACTTCAATTTTAAATAGATAGTGTGCATTTGTCAAAGTTTGAGCACTTCTTACAAGCTTCAAAACTTTGAACCTTGAAGTTTTAAGAAATTCCCACCTTGCCCTCGCTGTTGCACAGCTTCTTGCTTCCGAAATTTTCTTATCCTCAGCATCAATAGTTTCATGAGTGGATATAATTACTTGGGTTATTGTTACTTATGTTGCTCATTTGTCATTGTCATGGTGATCACCAGAGCGCCTTCATCGATTTTTCCATAACGATCAATTCTCATGTTCATGAAGTAAATAATGGTTAACATTTTTACTATAAATGTGGGTTTCAACACGTCCAGTACTGTAACATTATTTTATTTATGTAAGAAAATAGTAGTTAAGCTGATATTACACTCCTGTGTATTTAACTGGAATTATAAAAACTGCATTTCAATTGGGGCTAGTGTATATGACTTTAAGAAAATTAAACTATTAAAAGAGGGGGGTACGGTTTCTTAAAAAGTTTATTGCCATGAGTGCCAACTGCAGCCCCTACCCCTGGCGCCTCCATTTTAAGAGGCTTTTGCTTTTCATATGTGTGAACTTATCCGTTTTATTTTCTATTTGAAGTTGTTGCTTGACTACCAAATATCTTATTATTCTCATCAGACAGGAGTTGCGCTAGGGATTGAACTTGATGATAAGATGCCACAGCATGAGTATTATGAGTATTTTGGTCCAGACTACACACTACACGTTGCTCCTAGTAACATGGAAAATAAGAACTCACGCCAATTATTGGATGAGATAAGAGCAAAGCTTCTTGATAACCTTTCAAAACTCCAGCATGCTCCAAGCGTTCAGTTCCAGGAGCGGCCACCTGATACTGAATTCCCTGAGGTTTCTTTCTTTCCCTTGTTGTATCTGATTAACTTGGGATTTAAATTCTTTGTTTCTGTACTGTCAAGTTTTATGATGCAATTTTTACGTAAGAAGTTAGTATCACATACTAGGATTATTGAAGATATAAATAATTAAGTTGTGCATCTTTCTAATGTCGTGAGCTTATAGGTTGAGCTCGGATAGAAGGGTTTTAAAGAATGAATTTTCATTTTGAAAAATGTAGTTTGGATTTAGATTTTATGTAACTGGTAGATTTTAACAGGACAAATACGTACATTTGAGGGTCTATAAAAGAATCTGAAACGACTTAACTCCTAAGGATTTTCAGGCATTTAGCCCTTGACAATATTTTTGGTTCTTGTCTTGCTTTGACTGGCAAAGCTCCTCGTGAACTTCTTGAGCATTAGCTTAACAACAAAGCCGTCAAAGTCCTCTACTATCTGATGATTTTGAAATTCAACTCAGTCTTTCGCTTCTAGTGTGCCTTCTTGAGCATCAACTTCAATTTTAGATACATTTCTTCGCTGCCTATTGCCATTCTTGGTGTGTATCGAGTTGAAATATGCCAATGATCATTGCAATGTATTTGAATGGAAATAACCTGCATAGAACTTTAAACTATGATCTCACATTTCTCTTCAAGTTTTTGAATATCGATGAATCTGCAGCATCTATTATTGATATGTTTTGATATTTAGGCGGATGACGATCATAATGACGAAGATGAAAGATGGGATCCACATTCTGACATGGATGTTGATGATGAGCGGTAGATTTTTCCATTTATTTCTTGCTTCTTATATTGCTGTTTTGCTCATGAGTGCTAACTAGATGTTTTATGTTGTTGCCCAGTAAGCCTTTTTCAAGCAAAGTGAAAAGGGAATTTGTTGAAGCTGAACATAGCGACCTGGTATGTTTCATTTTATTATAGTTTTTATCTTCATGCACTTGTTCTCAGGCATTACAATGAAGCAGGATATCTATTCTACAATACTTTTCTTTTGGTACAAAAGGTATTAACCCCAAAAATCGGCCTCTGAAAGGCTCTATTGTACATGTCGGCAAAAGCAATCGGTGGATGTTCTAGCAAAACGAGACTGTCCTCTTTCTCAGCTACCTTTTGTGCTTGCAAATCATCAAGCATTGCATTCATGTTGGACATATCTAATTTGGAAGCCACATTCTCCGTCGTATCTTTGCAACCTGCTAATGAGCTTCATTGCTTCCTCCTATTACTGTCCACCATGAGCCTAGTACCTTCTTTGTGTGAACAGGGGGTTGCTCTTCATAAATCCACCAGTCCAGCCTATAATGTAGAAGGATGTAATGTTGAAATACCCAAGTAATAGGTGTTGATGGTCAGAAAGTACAAAAATGAGTATTTTATTGGAGGGCGGTACAATTGAATAGACCTAGTAGGCTTGGGAAAGGGAGAGGAAACGGCGGTCAATTCACTAAAAGGCGAGAGTTAAGTCACGTAGTCATTGCGATGACTAGACCTTAGACTTGTTTCTAGGCTTAGGCTTACAATATTTGTAAAGACAGTCTTCACTTGTGGGAAGAATTACTTTTTAACTTTTCTTCCTTTTTCCTCGTGTCTCCAAATGAATTTTCAACCCCATTTATAATATCATTTTGTAACGCTATTTTAATGATCTCATTAAATACCGTTATGACAAGATAAAAAGGGTTCCCATAATTAGCCTATGTCGAAGGTCAAGTCAACACAACCGGTTGGCAACTCACCCTTATTTGCGAGCAAGCAGAGCCATGTGGTCTACACATCGCCGCGGGCACCGCGTTCCATCCTTCATTCCACAATCTCCCAAGATCAACGAATCTTTACCATTGTTCCCCTTTCTAAGGGGCTCGTTGGTGTTAGTGTCTTGCGTATGGATTGAACTTTGTACGACTTAGGGGAGCACGTGCGGTGATTTACCTTTCGCACGACTTTTTGTAATGTGATGATGCTATCTTTCAAACATTAATTAATCAAAACATAGTTAAAGATACTGGACCGGTAAGGCTAGGAGGTTACGGAGCTTGAACGCTGTCATGCGGGACGTCGACGAAAAGTGGCGTGGTGCGATGGCAAGTGGTTACTCGGTGTGGTGCCGCTAATTTCAACTCTAGCAATGCCATTGGCATAAGGAGTTGGCACGCGATGCCGGCGAAACCACTGACAGCTGGTGAAAGCAATAGAGGTAGAAGCTCCGAAGTCAGTGCTGGAGGAAGCTCCAACACTGGCGCTGGAGGAAGCTCCAACGCTGGCATTGGAGGAAGCATGGAGAAATTGCCGGCGACGACATAAGCAACAGTGCCGACGGAATCAGGACCGCAACGCCGACACTTGATAGCGGCGGTGCTAGCACTGCGATAGATCGGATCGGGCTTTATAGTGGTGCTAGCCTACGCGACTTTTGAGGTGGCACGATGTGACGCAGCATTGGTGGTGGCACGACATTGACGACCGCCAGCGTTGACATGCATCGATAGTGGAGCGGTAACAGTGACGTGCACCGGTAGTGGAGTGGCGCCGACCACACTGAGGTGACATGACTTCATTATTCTCTTTTTTGGGTGTTTTTTGTGTGAGAGACCGATCTTCAATTAAGGGATTGAATAGAAAAATTACCTTTTTGTCAGCTGCTTAATTTGTTACCTCCACATTTGGCTCCATGTGCTTGCCTAACTGCGTTGCCTGTTTGTGAAGCACAATCTCATTTCTCTGTTCTTATTGGGGTTGTTGGCCTGCTCTCCGTTGCTCATGTAACTTCCATATAAGGGTTGGAAGCCTTTTTTCGATTATCACCTCAAACTCTCAGGTTCTTTAAAAGACCCTTGAGGCACTTTGAGCTTTTAAGGCGATTAAGTTCCTCCTTTTCTTTTCTTTTCTATTGTGCTCGTTGTGAGAGACAAGTCAGTGCCCTACCTTTTTGGTGTTGAGGGTGGTGAGATGGTTTCTCTCGAGTATGTCTCCCATTTTCAACTTGAGCAGGGCGACTTCTTTTATGCCCATGTGACTTTCAACAGGCGTTTGATATTATTATACCCTGTTCCATTTGGAAAAACTATATTTTACCACCTTTTACTTTTGACTAATATAGGAAACTAAACGTTTTTGTTGAGTTAAACAGATAATCTATGTCACGCTCTAAAAATTACTTTCAAAAAAGGAAAAGGAAAAGCATTGAAGAACCAGAGAGATTGATGGTGAAAGGGTTTGAGATAGGGCAGGAGGATCTCCAGTTGAAGTGGTTTAATATCTTTAATATTGATGTGTGAGAGAGAGAGATAGAGGAGCTCATGGGAGAAAGGGAGGGAGGGGGAGAGAGAGACACACTAAAAGAAATTGTTGAATAATATTTAAGCTTAAATTTTCTTTTATGTGTTTACTTCTTAAATAGTTTTCAATTAATTTGAGATAAAAAATTCCGTAACAAATGTTAATATTCACTTTGAAACTTATAAGGTGGTAAAATGTAGCTTGTTAAAGTGGAAGGTGCTAAAGTGATATTAAGTGAAAGTACAGGAGATAAAAGACAAGTCTCCCTAAAATCTAACAACAATGGGGTGTCTCTTGATAGATCTCAACGAGAGTAGTCGTTTTCAAATATGACGAAATATGGAGAATCACCCATTATTGCATGAGGGAAAGAGCCCCAAACATTAGAATGTATTAAAACAAAAAGAACAAAAAGTGCATGGGACACAAACTGACTATAATTAAAAGGTAAAATTGATTGTTTACAAGTTGACAATGGATACAGTCAAATGATTCATGCTGAAATAAACTTAACTGACCACGGGAAAGACGAGAATTTAGACAGTTGGATGAAGTATGGCCTAACCGAGAGTGCAACAATACTAAGGGTGAGGGTGATGAAATAGAGGTGGCTGACTGGCAATGTGATGGTAGTGGAGATGTAACTTGGAGGTTGGTAAGTTCAAAGAGGAATATGACTTTGCAACTGATCCCAAGGAGCTTTCAATCTGAGAATCCTTCACACGACAACTATTAAAGGATAAATGCACGACAACTATCAAAATATACGGGATTAACAGTAAGATTGGGGACTAAATGTGTATCAAGGAGATAAATGAGAAATGTCAACATGTCCAGTGTGGTTGACTGACATATTTGATCAAATGGCAGTTTGAATAATGAGTGCACACTTATTGCGGCTTTTAAAAGAAAAGATGGAGGCATCATATGTCATATGATTGCAATAGGAATTAATCAAAATACTATCGAGATGTACTTGGTGTAACTATGACTGTATGGGTGTCGGTATTAGCGCTTGTTTGTGCATGGCCTCAATGTCGCTCAAATTGACTGAAGATAAAGGTGAAGAAGGGGCAATGTTAGTTGCTGCAATGGTAAAGTTTTCTGATTTGTAGTGGGATTGCGAGATTGGTTTTGGTGACTCTAGGAGCGGGACTGATTCTTGTTTGATGGCTCCCAGATGATTGAGGTGGAAGTTTAAGGCTGTCTGCAAGGTAGTGACCTGGTTCTTTCCATACCTTACAGAGGCAAGAGGGGTATTTGACCAGTTCATGTTCATGTAAATGACAGTGCCTGCAATACAAGAGGTGTGATAATGAGTTTGACTTGCTAGCTGATGTGGCAAGAGGGACATAGGTATTTGGTCCCTTGAGCATTGCAAGGTGTGTTTTCTCTCTTAACATATCGGAAACGACATTGTGAAGGGAAGATATTTTGCTCTTGTGTAGTTTTGAGGCACAAACAGGATCAAATTCTGACCTAAGAGTCGTCAAGAACTGTATCAGACATATCTCATTTCAGTAATTTGTGTAGAAAATGATATCCTCGGAATGTTTCTAGGGTGGTCATAGAGAGCCAACTGGTCCCACACAACATTCATATGAGAAAAAATAATTGATGTACTGGCCAAGCTCTTGGTGCATGTTGTGGAGGGTGGAAAGAAACCGATACCGATGTGAAAGATCGGCCTTGGTTTAGCGGTGGGTGAGGAGATCTCAAACTTCTTTGGCTGTCTCGAATATATGGAATTGAATTTTGATAAATGGGATTGTAGTGGAATGGAACCATGTGAGGGTTTGATGATTTTTGCTGTCCCAGGGACCCAATCCTCGAGTTGCTCTACAAATTTGTTTGCATCTTTTGTATCTCCTCGGGTTGGCACTAAATGTCCTCCGTCACAGTACGCTATAGTTTTCGGCCAAGCAAGAAGGTAGACATCTCTTGAGCCCACAAGATGTAGTTTGACTTATCAAGGATAGTGGTAACAACATGTGGTGAGTTTGATCTCTCGATGGGTGCAAAAAACGGAGCATATGAGGTTGAAACAACGTGAAAACTACACTTATATAAGAGAAACTATATTTTGTGAGCCTGTAATGACAAAATGGAGCTTGGAAGCGGAATCAAAAGGTCCAAAAACTTAGGAACTGGTCCAACCTGATAAAAAACTGGTCAAAAACATGCTGACCTGGTCAAAAGAAAGAGAAAGGCCTTGAACCCGTGATGTGGCAAATGACAAAAGCAGAGAGCTGATTTGGAAGGACGTGACACGAGTGCCGACGTGGCAGATGGCGTGCTGATGTAGCACAAGCACTACATGGCAGATGACGTGCCTGAGGTTGATGACACGGCAATTGACTCAATAGACACATGGCGATGACGTAGCACATTTACTGAGGTTTTTTGGACATGACATGGTGACGTGTCAAACAATGTGGTAGGACAATGTTTTAGTTGATGTGGCTCGAGGTGATGATGTGGTGCTAGTGTGGCATTGAAGTGGACTGATGTGTTGCTGCGGACGTGGCTAGGCCTGAAGTGGTCTTGGTTAGGTATGTGGATGATGCGTGGTGCAGATGCAGTGACTTCTGGCCGCGTGTGAAAGCACGTATGATGGCCGTTGGAGTTGAGGTTGTTGGCGTTGGCTTCGTCTTGGAGAGGTGATGATGATGGTGTTTGCGGTGTTGATGTGTAGGATCAATGGTGATTGCTGTTAGGTCAACCAGTGACGACAACGCAAAGTTTTCTGGTGGTGCCTGAAGCAAGGCTTTGGCTGTTTCCTGGTGGTGTTGGGCTCACTGTTTCCAGAAGAGTCTGAGGGTGATAGTGCATTTTGTGTTTGAGTTGTTGAATGATGGGATAATGTGTTGCGCGATGCAAATGCAATGACTTCTGGTGGCATGTGAAGGCACATGCAATGGCCATTGGAGTTGAGGTTTGTGCCGTTGGCTTCGTCTTGGAGAGACGATGGCGATAGTGTTTGTGGTGTTGATGTAGGATCAATTATGGCTGCTGTAGGGGTCAACAACAGTGATGACAATGCAAAGTTTTCTGGTGGGGTGTGAAGCAAGGGTTTGGTTGTTTTCTGGTGGCTTTGGACTTGTCGTTTCGAAAAAGAGTTCCGAGGGTGGTGGTGGCCTTTGTGTTGAGTTGTTAAACGATGATATAATGTCTCGGAGACAGCGGTGGTGCTGATTCGGAAAAAAAAAGTAAGAACATGGCCAGGAAAAATTGGTTTTTGATACTATGTTAGAAGAAAATATTGGGGGGGAATATGAGAACTATATTGATGTGTAAAGACTACATACTACAGAGATGTACAGAAGTACAAAAGTGCCTATATATGTGCAAATAGTAGGGTTTGACCTAGAGGGTCAAGACCAAGCAAGCCCCTAATAAATGGGCTAAATATATGCTAACATAGTAGTACAAACGGAAGTGGACATTTGTGAACCCCTTTCTCCCCCTCCAGCTCATTTTATTTGGAATTAAGTTGGAGGAGAATCAATCCCCACTTTATCCTTCCCATCGTACCAAACAAGGAGATAAAAATCCATCCCCTCTTTTTTTGCCTGATCTCCACAAAATAAGTTTAGAAATCCCTCCGCCCTCTCATTTCCACCAAACAAGGGGGAAGTTCTCTTTTCCCCTCGGCCTTTTACTCTCGAAAATAGCATTAGGTTTTGGTTGGTTGGCGACTGTGGCTGCAGCTGAAGCCCCGAAGGTGATGGTAGTAATTGGATGAACTGAGTTGCAATTATGAAAGCATAAGAATTCAATGGGATTCCTTGCCTGATTTCGAGAGAGAGAGAGAGGTCCGTTGAGTTCTTAGAATGATAGTTTTTTCCTGCGGATCAGATGTAAATGAGAACCGAATGTTTGGTATTAAAGGGGGTATAAAGTGATATGTATATTTGAAATTAGGAGTATATTCTGTGTAAAAAAAAATAAAATTGGGGAGTTGCCTCGCCGTGCTTGTAAATAAACGAAGAAAAGGAAAAAAAAGAAAAGAAAAAAGAATAGGATAGGTGGAATTAGTTGCACTTGTTGGCAACTTGGTTAATGCGGTACTAGATTCAACCCTCGCTACGCGCTGGAATGGAGATTTCTGGAGCCGTCTGCTCTTTTCGCTCTCTTTGCCCTCTCTTTATTCATTTGATGAAATTGCTTGACCTATCTTCTGAGGGCCAATTAGAGCTCTCTCTCGTCCCCTTCCATGGCGCCAGGTCAGAAAAAATGATTTCCATTGCCTCCACCCCCCATTTGTTAGGTTGAAAAACAACTAAATTGTTAGTGTACCCAATGCAACTGTAATGCAAATAGAGAGCACGTGCACGTTTTCCTTTGTTACATGAAACATCATTATATACTATCTACACGGAGGCAAAATTATGCATGTTTTGTGTTTTGTTATTACTATTCTTCAGGATGTCCAGAAAGAAGGGGAGCACAACAGAGAAGGGGATAAAACATTCATGGACATTGCAGGCTTGAAGGTGAAACTCCTGCTAAAATGCATTTTTTTTGGGGTGTTTGGGGCAAAAGTTAAAAGTGTAGGATGTAAGATGTGTTTGTTATGTCAGGTTTCAAGTTCAGGTTCAATGGCGGTAAATGAGTTGCAGATTAAATTAGAACAAGGAAACTCGCACAAGCCATCTGATCCATCAAGTGACATGAATTCGTGATGATGCAGTCTTATTTGTAAAACCCACAGTACATATTCTATTTGTAAAAGTCCTACTGTTTCCAGTGGCAGTCTTACTGTCTTGTCCTTCTGTTGAAACTCTTTTGTATGCAAATGAAAACATAATTTATGAGGTCATTTCCTCTTGCACACGCACTTGGAAGTAACTGTCTATGCTGACGTTGCTCGAAATTACAGACGGTGCTAGTTGGGGTTTGATAAGAGAGAATAAGATGGCAATTTCTTGATTTTTCCCTCAAAGACAACGGGCCTTTACTTAAAAAAGTTGGTTAATTTGCTCCCCCTTTTCTGTAGGGGTCCAAAATAAGTGAAAACACACTTGATATATATATAACTATATATATAACAGTTAATTGGCAATGTAATCTGTTATTTGTCCTATTTAAAATAAAAAATTTAGATTGTCTTTTAAATTAATTTGTGGTTCTGTATTGGTCCCTTTTTCTGAGGGGTCCATAAAAAAAGTGAAAAGCAAACCCTGAAAACCCTGAAAATATATATATATATATATATATAACTAACAGGTAAGTTGAAAAAAAAATGGGCAAATTACAATTTTGGTATTTGAAAGTGAGTTGTTTTATATAGCCCTTTAATTACAGAGAAAACATATGCAGTCGAAAACAAACACATAATATTACCTGATAGATGCGCGCATCTAAAAAGTAGTTAGTTGGACAGACACTTCATCCCACCACCCAAACTACAAAAATATATAAATACATTACATCATCAATTACAACACAGCAAACAACAGATAAGACACTGCAAAACAAAGGAGGACATCAACATGATGTTTTTCTTCTTCTTTCTTGAAACACAGCCTGCAAATTATGGGATATCTTCATTTCATGCAAATTGTCCTCTGGCTCTCAAGCTTCTCCCTCTCCGATAATCAATTTCGGCATCCGAGCTTGATAAACCCATATCATATCTCCTACTGGTTTTCGAACCAACTCCTATCTTACCTAGTATGTCTTCGTCGTCTGTTAGAGAATGGTTACCGCTTCGACTTTGCAAATACACATCTCTGCATTGCTCATCATCTGAACCACACAATAAACCAAAAAGGAAAAAAAAAAAAAAAAAAAAAAAAAAAAAAAAGTCAGTTTTTCAATAAGACGGGAAAGATTAGTGTTTTGCAAACACATCACATCGTCTCTCTATCTTGAAAATCACAAAAAAGAAAAGTAAATAAAAAAGGAAGTTCAAGAGATTGAGTTCAACAGATTTTTTTTCCGAAGTACTGATTGTTTACCTTCAACACCACAGCTTGAACCTGCCACCTCGCAGTGTATCCCATTACTAGCATGGCCTATTTCTGATTTTGTTGTTTTTGGTCTAAACGAATCTCTCTGTATTTTTTCCGTGTTGGGTCCAACATCCATTAATGCAGGCTCTACACTGGAGGTGAAAGGGATCATGGAAAAGGAGTCGTCCATCACATCAGAAATCTCCACATACTGAGTTGTAGTCACAATTTCATCCGCACTGAACCCAAACGATGCTCTGTAAGCTTCAATTTCTTCAACATCCTGCTTGGAAGCTTTGCTATGCCTGTTGTTTCCACCATTGGAACATACATCTGATTCCTTCGACACGCTCAGCCTCCCACCAGAATGCGGGAAGGAGGACGGATCCAGATAGAACTGTGCAAATGTAGCAGGGCAGAAGAAATTCGAATCATGAGACATCTTGGAAACACCAGAAGTATCAACACCCCCTAATAACCTGGCAGAATCAGATCTCGGGTACCTAATATCTTGAGAAGAAGGATCCCACTGAGGTGGGAACTCCCTTTCGGTAAAAGATGAAGACAAACAATCACCCGATGCCTTTGAAACAGGGGAAATCAAACTACTGGCTGGACTTCCAGGATACAGAGAATATGTCGATTGGAGATCATAATTTCTCTTGTCGGTGGTGCCTTTGAGATCCATGGAAGATGAGAGGAACTGAGCAAAGGGCACATCCGGGGAGGAAGGAGTGGTGAGATGAGCCAACTCCGGAGGTGGTGTGAGAGGAGCAGTCGATGGCTCGGTTGTGAAGGTGGAGTAGACAGGAGGGGATACGAGCTGGGTCTCGTGGGCGTATGGACCTGTGGCAAACATACTAGATGAAGGACCTCCGGGTGAGTTGGCGGACAAGGACAAGAAGCAGCTGGGTGACTGAGCTGTTGAAGGGAGTGCTGAGTTGGAGATGGATGCAGGTGAGGACGGTGGAGCCAAGAGGGAAGGCACCAGTGCTGTTGCCTGATTGTTCAGCCTAACCACTTGCGGTCCATTTTGCTGATTCGTTGATGCATTCGACTCTGGCATACGAGATGCTGGTACTATCCGTTTTCCGCCTTTTTGTTTCCCGAAACAAGACAATCCACTCCAACATCCTCCCCATCTCTTCCTCTGTTCATGCAATTCAAACAAGTTATTTAATTGAGCTTCCCACTAAAAGATGGAAAATATCATAAATAAAAACATTATTGTCAGCAATTAACACAGTTGATCTCTCTATCAAGCAGAGAAGTGAAAGGTTGTTTTCGTGTTTCCACTTTCAGCAAAAGATTTCAAATGAAGTTTGGATTCAGATTTCAGAACTTCTTAATACAAAACCTTTGATAATTCCGACTAATCGACTGGTTACATTCTAATTTTCAGCAATAATTTACATTGACATTGTCAATTATATTTTTTGCCAATTATATTTTAAGTTGCTCTATTTATTTTTTATATTTACACTAAAAGATTGTGGTTGGAGAATACAGTTACATTGTAGCATTCGAATTCTACTGGTTAATTTAGACACTAATTCAATTTTCAGCAGTCACATTACAATGTCCTCCATTCTGATTTTCAAAATTGCACTCACATTGTGGTGTTGTAGTAGAATATTATTGCACTGTAGCATCAAAGATTGTGGTGTAACTACAACAAACATTCCATTACCACAATCCTCTCAGCATTTACCAAACATCATGAAATTAAATGGAAAAGAGGTTTCAAAGATTTAAACCCGGGACCTCAACATTCTAGTTGTCCATGTTTTATGGAGAATACTTGAATGCGCATGTGGTTTGCTACATATGCGCGCATGCACACATACATTCAGTAATGAACATTGAATATTATATAACTTAAACCATATCTCTAGGAGGAAAGATGATGCTAACTACTCTTCAAAGCTATTTGGGAAAATGGAGCACGCAATAATGCCTGAAGAACGGTACACCGACTTAGTGGAGATAAGAAACTGAAGCCACAAAGCATAACTACTTCTGGGGCAACTATCATATCGACATCGTCAGAGAGAGGTACTGAAAAAAAAATGAGGGTCTGAAATGAAATAATAAGGTAAATGAGTGATAATGAAAGAAAGAAAGAAACAATAAATCAATAACATGAGACAGAATAGAAATAAAGTTAAGAGACAAATGTATGTTAAAACATTTCGGAGCCAGAGTTATAGATGCATCTACGAGAAAGAGTTATCTGATTCAGGTGGCAGATGCTTCTAGAGCAGAAGGTTGGACTAAGAGAACTTGAGAAGAACCCATTCTGAGCGAAGCTAATTATACCTTATCGAACTCATGAGATTGGCATAGACCAACCTCATTAGCATAAAAAAGGATTCATGCAACAGATCACACTTAACTAGGACCAATGTATCTTTTGGTATTGTTGAAATCAAAAATATTTTTCAGACTGATCCTTGTTTTACATCCGAGTAAAATTTGAAATTCCAGTTTGATCATCTAAGAATAAGCCTGTTTTGATTTTCATTCAACAGCAATATTATCTAAGAATTAGTATCCCAAGAATTAAACATAATATTTTGGCTAAAATTGCACAAACATATTGAACTCTTGGTCAATATTTAAAGGAAAATTAGTACCATTCAGGTGTAAATCTATGATCAGTAGATCTTTTTCGAAATTCAATTATCAAATGGAATGCAATCCTAATCCTTTACACCCTTAGACCATGCTGGACCATGCTTAAAGACTATCGTTTGATCAAGCAAATGGGAGAGAAACGCACATATACATAACAAACTCGAAGCAAACTCTGCCGCCTACATCAATTGCCACAGGTTTAGAGAAGGACTAAACTGCCCAGTAGTTATTTGGAGCAGAATCAGTACTTAACCTGGACCTGCTCACGAGTTCCAGTAGCAAGACATCCTCGATTCAGTTATTCGACACCAAAAATTCTTCCCGTCATACTTGAATTTACAAGTATGACACTTATATGGTCACGTCTCAAACTCATCACGCTATTAATGGGCATTATTTGTGTCACAACATCATTATGGCTCACATAAAAATATCAAACTATAGAAGCTACCCTCAACATTAACTGCATTGCTATCAACTTTCCAATAGCTTTCTTCTAAAGATTCACAGTATCATTGATTTCTAACAACCAACTGATAAGATAACCATGTGATCAAATTATTGCGCCAACTTTCCAAAAATAAAATAGAACATGACATTGAATTGAAAGAAGATGGTAACAATTTGGTTAGTTGCATTTGGTTTAATTAGATGGATCTTCACATTCAGACACACACATATGAGCATGCATATGAATGCACGTGCAGTTATAAACAGAGGTTTAAAAAAGAACAACTAGAAAGACCACAAAAATCAAATAACGCACAGAGTTAGGGAAACTAAACACTTTCTAAAGTTTATATCTGCTGAAAAAGTTATATCTTCAAAGTTCTTGGTTTCTAATGTGGTTTCAATCTAGAGTTTCACGCAATAGGCTCCAATCATCTCCAAAAATCATAAAACGAATGCAAACATTATCGTCCCTCTGACTCCTGAATCATACATCGGTGATATTATTTTAACATGAACCAAGATAATTGTCATCACGTCGGTCAAAATTCAAGCAATGCAACCAGCCCAGCAAGCAGGTAAGAGAATTGTAAGCAAAACAAAAGAACATTTGGGGAAAAAGAGGTAAAAGGAATTGCTTGAAAAAAAGGTAAAAATAGTGATGATAGCTACCTGAGATATAGTAGGAAGTGGACTTAAGTAAGGAACAAGATCCGAAAGTCACCATAAGTACCATCCACTCAACTACCAAGATCAGATCTGGCAAAGAAGATGACACTTTCCTTTTTCTATTTCAATTTTATTTATTTTTGGTTAAAAAACACAAGAAACCACGATCAGTCCATGCGTCGCCAATTAAAGCAGAAACGAACACTAAAATGCGGCGGTCGGTTACAGAGAGAGACATACTCCCACTGGCAGATCTGAACCTCACAACAAAAACTATATGGATAAATTTGCAAATGAGAAGATGCAGGCGGCGATTTCAACGCAAGTGTGATATAAAAGAAACAGAGAAACAGACAGGACAGAGACGTTACTGGCGATCTACATACATCCGCGTCTGGGTTTGTTCGGGTGCGTGTAAAAGCATAGAGAGAGGGAATAATGCATAGCATAGATCTGAAATGGAAATACCCGGTGTGGTCGTGGCGGCGGTGGCGGCGGTGGTGGTTGTTGCTCCTGCGGAAATCTATTTTGCTCCGATCCCATCATTGTCAGATTCGACTATCCTTTTGCTGTTCAGTGTTCTTGCTGCTTCTTTTTTATTTTACTGCAGTGCTGTTCCATCCACGCCTAATTATTTAAGCGAAATCTGCTTTTGGTCCCCTCACCAGACCAGACCTGCTTTATTAATACTAAATTCCCTCACTAACTGTATATTTATGTATAATATTCCCTTGGCAATTAGAAGCTGACAGTTTATAGATTTCTTGAGTGAGAGAAATGCATGTCATAAACTTACAAGGTAAGACAAAACCAAAATTGCATTTTTCCCTTCTATTAAGTACCTAAATACTTGCTTACATGTATATTAATAAAATATATATTTATTATTTAGTCCTCCAAAATTTTTAAAAAAATTCCCAACAACTAAAAATAATTTTTTGATCCATTTTTAAAAAAATAGTCTTTGTTCTTTGTTCAGTTAATTCTCCTAATTTACATAAAAAAAAATAATAATATCATTTTAATGTACCTATTCGCTTTGATATACAAATTGTATATTTCGAATTAATGTGAACATTCACACTTACATAGATAAATAGTTATCAAGTTTGGTATTTTAAGAGTTGATGTTTCAAAATGTTGTGAATGTTCACATATTATTAACACCAAATTTAACAGTAATTATCAGTGTGAATATTCACACCACTATTTACACAGTTTTGAATGTTCAAGAGTGAAACATGTAATAAAATCCCTTTAATGAGTATGAACCCTAACCAATAACCCAAGACCGACGGGGCATTTGATGTTGTTGAGTCACTATATGAATTGTTTTTGCATTTATTTCGGCTCCGATCAATTTTTGGCAGAAGTGGAGAGCAATATTGTCATTCTGATCTAGATTTTTGGCGGCGGAGTGAGAGATGATGAGCGGTGCATATATGGTCGTTTCGATCTAGGGTTCCTGGCGAGATTGTCGTTTCAATCTATGGCCTTCGGTTGCGGATCAATTTTTGAATCTGAATCAAATTAGTTTTCGGCTGAAGCAATAGACTCCTGATAATGAAGACCTACCACTACTTCTAGTGCCAAAATTGCCAATGAACGGTCAAAAGCATTTCGATTAATCCATATAGGACTACTTCGATTAATTCATCAAAAAACTTGTATCCCCATTGTTTTCTCCTGCTTCGATACGAATTTGATGCTCCATCGCCCACGTTCCTCCTCATGTTTGACGATTTTATTGGAAGTCGGTTTGCACGCCTAAGGTTTTCGACAACGGAGAGAGAGAGATGAGAAAAAAACAATGTTTTAGTGAGAGGAGAGATGGAAACCGAATGAACTCTCCAATGCAGTTCCCGTGAGTTATGAGAGCATAATAATGTTAGTTCTTTATATTTTATCAATCTTGAGAATTAAATTTGATATACTATTCAAAAAAGTCTTTTTTGCCAACATAACTCTTTGGTTGTTTTTTTTTTTTTTTTTTTTTCCTACAGTAACTCTCAAATAAAGGCTTAAACAATAAAAACCTCTTAATTAAATTATATTAGCAAAGCTAAAAATTTACATATACGTGGACCAATAAAATTGTTATATTTATTGATAAATAATGATGTTTTTAAAATATATTTTCATTAACAGTTTAGATTAATTTGTGGGGAAATGGATGGTTGGGATGAGTTGATGAATTATTTAGAAGTAAAATTTTCAATCTAAAAATTTCACAATTTCGTTCACAAAGTAGTTCAATTTAATTATATTTTATACTCTTTAAGTTTCATATATACACTTTAATTGCCAATTATTTATTTATTTATTTTTATTATTATTATTATAAATTTGAAAATCGATTTGGCACCTTTAAACACGAGAAATTTGATATAGTGCCGTTAAGCATGAAAAATCCATAATTCTTAAAACAAAATCACACACACACACCCATATATATATATATATATATGCGTGTGTGTGTGTGTCTTCAAAGAGAATTTCTACAAACAATAAAACCATATACTAGAAACAACCCCACCTACAAGGCAAACAGATCAAAACAAAAAAGAAGACGATGTTGTCCAAAAATCATCATTACTTCCAACTTCAATCTTTTAATTAACCCCTGCAAAATTTAGGAAAAATACTTGGGATGCCAGAGTGTTATCAACCAAATACTTCCAGCGTGAGAGTAAGTTAATCATTTTTTTTTTATTTTATTTTTTTTTATCACAAGAGTATATATTTTTACTTTGTGTATTGTTGAATATATATAGATTTAGTTGTACACGATTCTATCTTATTCTTGCGATTTGATATCTTAATCAAATCAATCATGATCTAGTGAGATTTGACTCTATTTTATTAAAATGATAGTGGGTCTGATTTCTTGGCCCAACAGCCTTATAAACTAACTATTTCAGTTAAGATGATTCAGATTTGGCCTAATACTTATTAGTTGGTCACTAACTTATGATCCCCTAAATAGGTATCAAGGGAATTTTCCCTTATTATTTGGCCCTTGGCTTCTTGACTTGTTTGAAGAAGATGAGAAGTCAAATCAAACTCTAAACTCTTTTCACTGTAAGTTTTTCTCTTATTTTTTAGGTTAATTATTGGAACTGGTCTTAGAAAATATGCATAGTAGTTCTTAATTATTACTATATCAATGGTGAAAGTTTGATTATT
Source organism: Eucommia ulmoides (assembly GCA_016647705.1). Taxonomy (NCBI): domain Eukaryota; kingdom Viridiplantae; phylum Streptophyta; class Magnoliopsida; order Garryales; family Eucommiaceae; genus Eucommia; species Eucommia ulmoides. Next base: position 47,867,722 of record CM028326.1, read on the forward strand.
TTAAAAATTCTCCCAAAATATTTGTTATTGTAGACTGTTGGCCCAGTGAGATACTCAAGAGGGGGCTGAATTGGATAGTTATAAAAAATTTAAACAAGTTAAATCTTTAAATACTTAATATATCAAATAATCAATTTATCCTAAATTAATTATTATCTCGTTATGCAACGAATAAGTGTTTTTAATCTAAGTGCACACCTAAACAAATTGTAAGGAAAATAAATAAAGCAGAACACCACAATATATCTTGATTTAGCAAGTTAGCCTTACCTAATCCAATTCCCCGTGCTCCATGGAGATTTGCACTCACTAAAACCCAGATTCCTTTAAAGTTAGGAACCAAATCTGCACAATGATTATTTTTATAGACTCAGAATCAACCTTTACAATTCTCTTTTCACAAGTTAATGAAGGACCCTATCTTTTTGCAGACTTAAGACTAACCTAATTCTATCACAGGAAGAATCACAACGTAATTCTTTTACTAGGCTAAAAATCAAGCCTCACCATACTCCAAGTATCTTTTTCACCAGTAAGGATGGAACCGTTACAATTCACTCACAAATAATTCAATTCAGGAAGAATAAAAACCTATTACTTTTCAAGAGAAAATAATAACCTAACTTTTTTATACTCTAGGTAAAGATCAAACCTCAACCTTTTTCCCAGAAAAGGTTAAAACCTAAGCTACCCTGACTAGATACAGCCTAAAATCGAATCCAATCCGCACAAACTCACCAAATGCAAAAAAATGAGTTTCTTCCTACTCGAAACTTCTACCACCTCAAACAAAATTATACTTAATTAATGTCCCGAAAATTACTAGTGATAAAATTTAAGTGAGTAATTCAATATATGATTATAATAAGTGTGGGTAGCACAAAAATTAAGTACGTAATCAGATAATCACACAAATCATTTTAAAAAACGATTTTTATGCTCTTTGAGTTTGAAAATGATTTTTTTACGATTTTATAACCAAGTAATCAATAATAATATGAAATAAAAGCATAATAGCTTGGAAAGATCTCACCAGGAAATTACTGAAAGAATGTAATCAGAATTGCAAGATAGCATTGATCGGTGACGTTAACTCAATAGCGCTTTTAACTCAAGAATGTTTTCACACAATAATATCATGAATGATCTTTCGAATAAATCTCAGAATAATTTTTCTTAGAAAAGCTCAAGAACTTGATAGTTCTTGATGATGTAGTGTTATATGATATGAAATTCGCAGGTCTATTTAAACAAGTTTGAAACAAGCCCTCCAACTACTAGTTTTTACAATATATGACTTTAAAGTACACATATAGACCCCATATACAATAACCATTCAATCCTAGTATAATTCACTTAAATATAACTTTCAAATCTTTCAATTAAGTCTAGAAATTATTTCTCAATTACTAATCGCATAGATAGGAAGTATTTAATGAACCAAATTGATAAACACTCCAATTATGTGTACCATATATATACGGATCTCAAATTAGATATGTTATATCTTAAATATATTCAAATCCCCAAAATATCTCAATCAGATATGCAAAAAACGGCTAGTATTTGATTAGGTCCTTAAAATCCTTGAAGTCTCAACTAAACAGTCGATTAACCGACCTCCAGACCATCGGTTGATCGATCAATACAACTTGTAAGCCAGGCCAACCATTAAGGGCAGTCAGTTGACCGAACCCCCAAGGGTCAGTTGACTGAACATGCAGGATGCCTTTCTAGGCCAAATTAAGCCCTGGTCGGTTGACTGATCGATTCAGAGAGCTTCACTTAGCCAATTCGGTTAACCGATCTCTCTTGGTCGGTTGATCGATCACTGTTGGATTCTGTTGTTTTCAACTTATTTCAACTCCAAACTTCATCGTTTTAATTCCAGTAACCAATGTCTTTTCTCGGTTAACTCAATTAACACTATTATTCAATTTTAAACACTAATCTCACTTAGGTTAATTTTCATTTTTCAATTTCACATTGGAGCAAATATTTGAATACTAATTAGGATCCTATACTTTATCAAATTAAACACACAAGTATATAATTCATCAATTTGTGTCGTGTGTGATCCTAATTCGGGATACATTAAGAGTATAAGAGTGTTTAAGTTATTTTCACCTAATTTCTTTGGAATCTTCAACACTCTTTATTTCTTCAACGTTCATCTTCGCATCCTTGATAATTTCTTATTTGGGAACTCTTATACTGAAACACTCAATAAATACATTAGTTCTACCAAAAACATCAACCCTTAATTGTCCATCAAAACCTCGGGATCAACATAGACGATTCCTTTTCTTACGTTCCTTCCCTTTCTTGGTTAGATCAAGATGCATCATCTTTCCTCCTAGTTCCCTAGCTTCATTCGCAATGTTTTCAAATTTCTTTCTTCCATTGAAATTAGGTTTCTAGAGAAATATCAGTGTCCTCATTTCCCTCAACACAATAAAATTTGCCTTTATACTTGGAAGTTTGAATTTGGATTTCGACTACTCTTTTATTATCTCATTCGTGATTTTTTAAGCCGTATGAGTTTTGTCCAGCACAAATCTCCCCAGATAGTTTGCGTCGACTTCTTGGAGGATTATTCATTTCTTAACTCAACGGGGTTACTCTAACTCTGAATATGGTGAAAGGTCTTTCCTTTATAAAAAAGAACGTAAATTTATTTTACCTCTCTCTCCCAACAGAGAATTAATTTTTGATAGATCTTCTAATTTTTTTAAAAAAAATTTCGGAAGAATTGTTATTTATGTTTTAGTGGTACATGGAAAATTTTCCCACAGGAAAAAGGTTCCAATGAGCTTTAATTTTTCAGTTGATTTTTTTTACAATCTTTGAATTTCTCATTTCAACCTAGTGATTTTTTCCTTATTCCATGCATCTTGTAGGTAGAGATCATCATAAGAAATCGATGGGTACTACTAAGGAGGTTCTCGAAATCAAGAAACTATTAGTTTTTGAGATTCAATCTTAGAAGTCGATTATTCCTTATCCACCTGGCTCCTCTTTTGCCAAAAATCAAATTCGTGATTGAATATCATTAAGGATGGATCTTAAAGATTGTTTTGTTGGTTCCAATTTGATGAATAAGAAAAGAAGAGTTTTTCCACCCTTGATCCTTCTTCTAATAATAGCAAAATCGACCTTCATGAAACTCCAATTGTTGAGAGTGCAACTCTTGCTTTGAATCTTTCTAGAGATATTGTACTACCTCTTCCTTTTGTTTTGGGAAGTGCTTCATCTGATGCTCATTTGATCATAAAAAATTGTTTGTTGAACCCAAGGTTTTGATGAACAATTAAGTATTGATATTTTTGGTGGAACTAGTATTTTTATCGAGTGTTTCAGATTTATAGTTCCATGTAATTGATTAAGAAGAAGATTTGATGAAGAAAACATAAAGGGTGCAAAATGGACATAACGAAAATATGAAGAGTTTTGAAGACGTAGAAGAAAAATAGGTGAAAACTACTTTTTACTTATATACTCTTAATGTAACCCAAATTAGGATCACGCATGATACTTAAATTGAGTTAATTTTATGTATGTCATGATAAGAAGTGATAAATTTAAAATCCTAAAATGAGATATTGTATGGGTTCCTTATGTGAAATGATTTTGATAATTAACCTAATCGAAAAATATGAAATTGTGTTTCTGGGTCAATTCGGTTAACTGAGAAATATATCGGTCGACTAATTAAAATAGTGAGTTTTGGGAGTTAAACACAGAGTTATATTGATCCAATCAGTCAACCAAGAAAAGAAATAAGTCAATCGTTTAAAACAGTAGCTGAAATGGGTAAGGAAGTGAGCACACTGATCTAATCAGTTAATCGAATAGGAAGAATCGGTAAACCAAATGAAGCAGTATCTAAGTTGGAGGAATTAGGGAAGACACTGATCAATTTGATTAATCGACTGGGCATGGTCGGTCAACCGAATGTGTATAAGGCCAATGGCTAATTGTGCCTTGGCTCGGGTTGGTCAACCGATTGAGGTAGCTTGGTCAACCGACTGCTCGAGTTAGGAAATCGGCTGATTTGATCTCTTGGTAAAAAACTATCTATTTTTTATGATTCTAAGAGAGGGATTTGGGAGATTTGAATGTATTTTAAATACTAACAACCTATTTACTAATCCCTATTGATATGGTCTATATATTTTGAAATTCTCTTAATTTAAATGATTTAATACTTTCTATTCTTGTGGTTATAAATTGGGAATGGTTTTATAGACTTAAATGAGAGTTTTAAAGATTATCTTTAAGTGAAACATACCTATAATGAAATGTTATGATATATGAGGTCTTTGAATGGCATTTAATGATATATCTTTAAAAAACTAGCCGTTTGAGGGCCGATTATTGGTATATTAACCGAGACTTGTGGGAATTGAATGAAATACATCAAGAACATCAGTTTCAGCTATTATAAGAGTGAGATTTTTGTTGGGATTTTTACAAGTGATTTTTTATAAGTTCTTGATCTAAAGAGCTTTCTATTTGGCGTCATCGACTTGAGTTCTAATTGCGAGATTATCATTGTCTTCGGTGTTTTTCTGGTGAGATTCATCCAAGCTTTATTACTTGTTTTTTGAAATTATATTTATATTGATTTCTTGTTTTAGGATTTCTAGAAAATTGTTTTAAATTTAAAAGCTTGAAAATCTTTTTTTAAACAATTTTTGCCTGATTATCTAATTACGTACTAAATTTGTGCTACCCGCTTTATTTATTAATTATATTTTAATTGCCTCACATCATGTCTATCACTTAGTAATTATTCGGGACATTAATCAAGTATATTTGTATTGAGGTGGTAGAATCTCCTTGTGGGAATAAACTCATTTGTTTTTCTATTTATGAGTTTGAGTGAATTAGACACGTTTGGGATGATATTTAGTCAGCGTAGTTAGGTTTCAATCTTTTTTCTGTGAAAAAAATTAGGGTTTGATATTCTCCTAGTAAAAATGTTAGGTTATTTTTTTCCCTTAAAAAGAATTAGGTTTTGATTTATCTTGCAATTGAATTGTTTTGAGTGATTTATAAATGCTCATATTTCTTTGTGAAAAGAATAAATGAGAGAGTGTTAGGTTTATCTTGAGGCTAATAAAAAAATAAGGTTCATCCTTGGCCTGTGAAAATGATAAATTGTAAAGATTGCTTCTCTGCCTATTAAAGAATGGCGACTTGTAAGAATTTGGTTTCTACCTAGTAAAGGAATCAAGGGATTAGTGGATTGCGTATCTCCGTGGAGCTCAAGGGACTAGATGTATGCAAAATTAGCTTGACCAAACCAGGATAAATTCTTGTGTGCGACATTGATTTATTATCTATATTGTATTTGGGTGTACACTTAGTATTAAACACATATCCGGTGTGTATCAAAATAATAATTGATTTAGGATAATTAATTATTTGTGTTTAGGTGTTTAATTGTTAAATTTTTGTAACTACCCAATTCACCCTCTCTTGGGTAGCTCTTTAGGCCTACAAATTGCATTGTTGTCCCAATCCCAAATTTTCCCCACATTGATGATCCTAATGATTTGTCAATTTTTTCTTTGTTTTGTGCCCATTTTCCTTTAAATGAAATGATTGACAACCCCATGGAAACCTTCGTTGAACCAATGAATCGAGATCCACCAGAGAAGAGCAAAAGAAAAATCACTTCTCAATCTGAGATGATCAATTATCTTTCTCAATTGAACTTTCTGTTAATGGTACCCAAAATAATGAAGCCTTGAAAATCCCCATCGAACAATCTTGGACCAGTGGTCATGTAGAAATTGGAGATAGGAGTAGATAAAAACTCTTCCATCTTGGTGTTTGTACTCAGCTTTAGGTAATTAGTTTTCGTTATCTATTTTAACTTTCTTGATCTCCCTACCTTAACACAAGTTTCTTATGGTTCTGATTCTATTGAAGAACGAACACTCAACTAGTGTACTAGGATGGTGAGATTGGAAAACTTGAAGAAGAGTTGAGAAAGGTTTGCCAAGAGAAAGTACTACTTCAGATTGACTATTAAAAGGTCTGCAAAGGAAAGCTTTGAAAATTAGGTTACTTTTCTCAAAAGAACACACGCTGAAGAACTTCTTAAAAAAGACGAAGAAAAAACTGTTGAACTGAGAGTAATGATAAGATTTTTAATGCCAAGCTATTGGAAGAGTGGTCAAAGAAAGAAGCTAAACTAACTAGAACATTCTCCCAGAAAGAGAGCCTATTAAAAGTTGAACTAAATGAGAGAATTGAAGGTATTCAAGATGAACTAATTCAAAAGGAAAAAGAATACCAAAATTTCATTCCTCAATAGAAAAAAGAGCTAAAATCAGTTCTTTTGCAATAGAAAACTGAGTTCCTTTAGCTTAAGGCCTCACTGGACAAAGAATTTCTTAGTTTGGGAGGTTAGATTCAAAGAGCGGGTCTTGATAGATATAGATCCCTTGTTGAAAATTTTCCTGATCTTGATTTAGATTTTTCCGAAGTTGCTCTTAAATTTAACAATAACAATTTTTCCGAGATCCAGTTTCTCATTCATAATTAAATATTTTATTCTTCTTTAAACATTAATGTATCGTATTAAACTCTTATATAGTTATGATGCAATTTTTTTTCTTTTTCTTTTTCCTGATTTAGGCCGTGGTTTGCCTTTCTTATGCAAGTCTCTAGATGTCTTATTCGCTTTATCTTCTCTAATATTACTCATCCTTGTATCTTGTCATTAATACGTAGGTATAGTGATTATTACTTTCCCCTTCATTTCAAATATCTAAATTGAGCTTAGCTAGCATCCTGTATTTCTTTATTTTCTAAGGTTATTTCTCTCTCCAATATTTTCCTTCGCCTTCGATTATGTAAGTATTTTATCTTTTACTTGTCCCCTATATCTTCGTGCTTTATTTTCATAAAACATCTTGCTTTTTATTTCCCCAGATCATGGCTGCCAATGAAGAAATCGATGATTATCAAAGTGAACAAATAAGATAAAGGCATAAATTTGACTGCATTATTTCTAAGATGAAGGTCAATGTTAATCAGTATCATGTGCTTCAAAAGCTAGAGAAAGCCTATTTTTCTTACTCTAGTCTTAATGCTTATCATTTTCTAGTAGCTTTTAAGCTCTTAGAATAGAAGTGATGAGTGATTTATTTACCAACAAATCAAGTATTTTTAATTTCAAATATTTGCATGTTTTCAAGCATTTTTGTTAGTTTAATATGTTTTTGTGTTGTTTTGTAGGTTTATAAATAAATGGGGAAAAAAAATAAAAAATCGGTTTAGATGCAGTAACTTCAAGGCCCTTTTTGATAATAATGCAATCCTATTTTAGAAAATCTCAAAACATAGAAGTTGTAGATATATGTCTTATATTTCCATAGGTTTTTGAATCACCTCAATCAGAGTTCGGACTAGAAATATATGAACAACATACGAAGCGTGTGTCGGCATTGCCTTGAGCGCACTGCAACGCGTTTTTGCGCGCTACGATAGTGTTTCTGCCCTTTGCTCGATGTAGCACCGATGGTCGGATATGAAGCATTAAATAAACATTTTAGGGCTCATTTTGAAAAGATGAGAGATAGAGACAAAGGATAAAAGAGGGGAGGCAATTTTTGGAGCTAGAAAACACCGATTGATGACGTTTTGATGTGAGATCGATGAAGAAAATATCATTGGTGGCACGTTTATTTGAATATCTGGAGCCAAAACCTGCAATAAACTTTTATCTATCATTTTCTCCCCCTAATCTTTTGTTCTAAGTTTAATTTGTAATATTGTGTTAAACATACTACATTTATGAATTTATTGAGAAGATTAGCCATGGATTTATCTATGTTGTATTCGTAATCTAGATCTAGGGCTTGATGTAGTGTCGTTTTGGACCATGTTTAGACTATTGTGTTGATTGTTAGTTTTAATTCTATTTTATGCATCTCCTAGGCCTAATGTGTTTGATTCATGTGGCCAATGAGCTAGACGATTTTAGGTTACAAATTTTATACTCGGGAGAGGTTGAATTCGTAACCGGAATGGGGAGTGCATAATTTAGATTGTTATGAATCTGGGAGGAATTCAACACCTAGGTATTCATGTTTGGAATTTAGGATTTTGTGAGACTGAGAAGTAATCAAGTTCTAGATTCATCAATTAGAATTTCTATTCAATTGTGTTTACCATTTTATCAATTCCATTGTATGCTTATATATGATATTGTGGTTGATTTGAGAATACGGGATTTGACGCTCGGGGAAGGTAACCCCGGATTTGGACTAGGATTAAACATAACACAAGTTATAATGTTTTGGGAGATTATTAGAACTTGTGCAATCTATAAGGTTGGGAAAAGACGTATGTAATTATCTAAACTCTTGATAGGGATATCGATTTTGACGTGGTTACATATTAACTCACTTTACACTCAGGAGAGGTAGTGAGTGAGTTTTAGTGATCTTGATTGTTGAATGAACATAATTAACTAATAATTGCTTAATAGGATAACATGGGAATAAGGAGATGAAATCAAGCCACTATAACATTAATGCATAGAAAATCCATATTATATTATATTTTGTTTTTGTATTTATTTTAGTTTAAAAAATCCAAAAAATTGATCGCCTAAATAAAGTTAAGTTACGACAATTGCGGTACTTAACGACAATTTAAATCAATCCTTGTGAATACGACATCCCTTACTCTTCCTATACTATTAAAACTTGACTCATACACTTGCGGTATTGTAGCGATGAAATAATTCGCTGCCAAGAAGCTTGTAACAGACTCACAGGAAAATAGAAGAAAATTGAAGATTGGGAGAAAAAATGGGATCAAGTTTTTGTGGAAGTTGTGGAGCTTCGTTCTTCTCTAGATTTCGGTTGGTATTTGAAAAATAAGGCTGATGCGAATATGACGCACCCCGGAAAAAATTCTATTTTTTTTCCCTTTTATTTTTAAGAAGACCTATCCTTTTGAAATGCTTTTAAATAAGCTTCCTTTCAAAAAAATAGGTCAAGGGCTTTTCTAGTCACCGATTTTGAAAATATTTCTTTGGGTCAATTTTTTTTTTTTTAAATGAGAATCGCCACCTAATATTGGAATTAAATGATGTGTTAGGTCACGTGATTTTTTAAATATCTTTTGAAATTGCCTAAGTTTGACTCAAAATATTTTTTGGTCTTAACTAGAGTATTCTTTAAGGTTTAGAGGTTGGTTAAGCTCGGAAAAAGTGTTAGGCACCCTGAGACTCCATTCCGAAGATGGTACCATTTATCTATTTTTTTTTTTTTCAAAATAAATTAATTCCAATAGTCATTTTTTGATTTAATTAACATGACCTTTCTCTTTTTTATTCATTAATGTTTTAAAACTAAAAAAAGTGTCTCCCTTTTAGACAGCATCGATTATAAGTGAATCGACAAGTTTGGCCCCCGAGGGTTGTTTTTTATTATATTTTTTGGCTTAGGTTATCTTGGCAAAAATTGAAAGGCAATTTTTTGGGAGATGACTTATTCTAAAGAAATCTCTTTTTATTAGGATAAAAGTTTATTATTATGAAGAAAACATCTTCATACAAAAGAAAATCAACTTTTTAAAACTATTTTACATTCTTTTAATGAAGAAGTCTTAGTTAAAAAAAGAATAATGTGTATTTTTTTTTTTTTTATGAAAACTATATGGGATTATTTTTATGATGAAAAACATTTAAAGTTGTTTTTATGAAGAAAACTTTATTTAAAAAATAAAATAATAAAATGTGTTTATAGGGTTCTTTTTGTGAAGAAACTTTATTAAAACCAAGAAAAGAGTAAAATGTCTTTATAATGAAAACATTTAGGGTTCTTATTATGAAAATCCTTACTTCAAAACAAAATGTTCTTATTAGAAAAAAACATTTGGAGTTCTTTTTATGAAGAAACTTTATTAAAAAAATGTCTTTATTATGAAAAATATTTAGGGTTCTTATTATGAAAAACCTTACTTTAAAATGAAATGTGCTTATTGTAAAAAAAAAAAAATTAGAGTTATTTTTATGAAGAAACTACGAGGTAGAAATCATATTATTATGAAGATTTTTCAAGAACTTTTCATGGTTTAAAAAATTAAATTTTGGTGTGTTGGCCCACAGATCTACCCAAGAGAGGAGGGGAGGTGAATTGGATAGTCACAAAAATTTAAACAATTAACTATTTAACTCACAAGTTATTAATTTCCTTAATTGATTATTATCTTGTTATGCATCGAAAATTTACTTAACTAAGTGCAAACCTAAACAGCAAAATACAAAGTAACAGACAATTATTTATCCTGATTCGGTAAGCTACTCTTACCTATGTCCAGTCCTTCGAGCTCTATAGGGTCTTAGCAATCCACTACTCTTGATTCCTTTTCCAGGTAGGAACCAAACCCTTAAAATTCTTTCCACAAGTTCAGGATTAAACTAATTCTTTTCGTAGGCTCAGAATCAAACCTTTACACTCTTACACTATCACTCTTTTCCATTTTCACAGTCTTAGGAAGAACCTTATATTTTTCCAGGCCAAAAGACTAACTTAATTCTATTGTAGGAAGAATAAACACCTAATCCTTTTAAAAGGCTAAAAATCGAACCTAATATTTTTCACAGGTTAAGGATCAGAACCTAACTACTCTAATTAGACATCGTCCCAAATATGTGTAATCCACTCAAACTCATAAATACAAAAAAAATCACAAGTTTCTTCCCACATGAACTTTTACCACCTAAAAACAATTATGCTTAATTAATGTCCCGAAAACACGTGATAGAACTATGAGAGGAATAAATCTAATTTAATAAATTAAAGAACAAATAATATTGTACTAGATTTCAAAGACAAAAATCGTTTTTAAGATATACCAGATTTTCAAATAAGAAAATAATTTTTCTAAAACAAATATTTCAAGTAATCAAATAGATAATCTAAGAAAAACATTTGAATTAACTTTGAAAGATCTCACCGGGATTTTTTGAAAACAATTACGATAGCTTAGTGTAAAACGAAGATCGGTGATGAAAACTTTTGCGCGCTTGGATCAAGAACATTTTGAAAATCACTCTCTTAGAAATATGTCAACAAAATCTCACTCTCTTTAAAGCAAAGACTAATTAAAAGTCTTCGTTCTTGATTCATTAAAGTTGAAAATATTGGTCCCTATAAATAGAATTTTAACTAGGTCTATAACGGTTAGTTTTCAAAAGATAAGACCTAAAATATCACTTTAAGACCCCATATATAATATACTATCAAAATAGGTATATTTCATTGAAAAATACTTTTAGAAAAGATCGATTTGCTCCCCAAAACATTTTAGATTCAAAACACATAAAGATAGGAAGTAGTTTTACTTATTAAATTCAAAGAATAAATTAATATATACACCAAATTGATAGGATCTTAGTGATATATGATATATAGTAGTAAAATATTCAAATCCTAAAATATATCATTTTTAAATGTTCAAAACCATAGGATTTGGTTAAAGATCTCAGAAAAATGAAACAATCAACTTTGGTTGTTCTTCCACCGTTAGTTGACCGGCCCTCATTTGGTCAACTGACCCTTGCAATGGTCAACGTTCTAACCGTTGCACTGCCTTTTGTTGGTCAACTGGACACTTGGTCGGTTGTCTGATTCGACTAGTGAGTTTTTTATTTTTTCTTCGTTTAAGCCACTGGTTGCTTAAGTTGATCGATCTTTCTTGTTGATTAACTGAATTGGTTAGTGGGTTCACATTTTAACTCCTTTAAGCCACTATTTTTGTTAATCAACTGACCAATTTCGTTGGTCGACAGAATTGACCAAAAACTCATCATTTTATGGGTTAGAAATATTTTCTCAATTCATCTCTTTATCAAAAATATTTTTATGATTTTAACACTTTATAAAAATATAATTATGATCTTAAACTTATCACTTTCTACCATGACACACATAAGATTACTCATTTAAAAGTGTCGTGCGTGATCCTAATTCTGATTGCATTAAGAGTATAAGAGTAATGAGTTATTTTTACCTAGAAATACAAAAAACCTTCAATGCTCCAAAAATATTCAATGCTCTTCAATTTGCACCCGTTTCAAATTGCTTCATAAAATCTTCGTCTTTATAAATCTTCAACGATTGATCATTTTTTTGATTAATTCTTTTTCTCATTAAAAACACTTGTAACTTTTAATCTAAAATAACTCAATAAAACTATTAATTCCATAAAATATCAATGTTTAATTATTCATCAAAACATCAGGTTCATCATCAAAACATCAAGTTCAACATGGTGAATTCTTGTTATGAAGAGATCCTTAGGAATATATTTTGGAAAAAAACTTATTATGAAGAAATTGTAGTAATAAAAAAGGAAGAATTTTAATTATGTTAAAACCCGTTTTTATGTAATGAAAAATATTTTTGTAAAGCCCTTTTTATATTGTAGTTTTTAGAAAATAAGTTCAGAAATTCTTTCTATAAAGAAAATCATAAAAAAAGATATTTTTTTTAATGAAAACCAATGTTTCTTATGCCAAGTTAACCTTAACTAAAAAAAACTACTTGGAGAAAGATCCTCCCTCAAACCAACATTTAAAGCTTCGCACACTAGGAAACCTAGAAAGGGGTATGGGTGAGCTTCCCCTGTTTGCCTTTAGTTAGGATTTTTTTTTTGTTTGTTATGTTACATTTTTATGAACATAATAAATAAATATGACGAAAAAATAAATTGCAAGAAAATTGAAAACACGAAAAGATGAAAAAGGAGAAAATAAATGATTGAAAAATAAAGCGTAGAAAGGCGTAAAGCGAAAACGTAAATAACTGAAATTTAAAGTGCGGGAAAGTAAATAATTGTAATAATATACAAAAAATAATCCATTTTTTAGTGTCAGGAGACACACATCATTTTGTTCTGTGAATTATGAAACCAAAAAAAAAGACTGAACCTCGATTAGACTAGGCCGACCTTTTAAAGGAAGGAAATGAAAATGGTGTTTCCAAGGCACACTGGGCCCTGAAACATTTGAAAACCGATCGCTAAATAGCGAGGAAAGTTAAAGTGTACTTTTGAGGAGAAGTCTTGGCAACTTTTCTTGAACAATTAAACGTTGATTTTTTTGTAGGACTAACGATTTGTTTAAATATTTCAATTTATTAGTTCCATATGATGAAGATTTAATGATAAAGATGATGAAGGATTAAAAGATTGAAGAATTTGAAGAACCTAGGAAAAACAACTCAGGTTTAAATTTCAACTCTTAATTTCCCAATTAGGATCACACACGACACAAATTTTTTTTTTAAATAATTTTTATAAATATGTATGTTTTTAATAGTATCCTAATTAGCTGAAATATTTGCTTCTATGTGTAAATTGAAAAAGAAATATTTATGATTGATTAAAATTGGAGTTAAGTATTTAGTGAAGCTAATTAAGAAAAGAAAATGGTTAAAGGGAAGAAAACGTAAATGAGAATGTATTAAAAACGAGTTTAGAAAAGAGATCCAGTATCCTTAAGTCGACTGATAAGTCGACCGAAGCGTATAAGACAAACTCTCTGTATCTCTAAGTCGATAGGTAGGTCGATCGGTGAAGAGAAATGAAACTCTCTGAATCTCTAAGTCGACAGATAGGTTGACCGATGGGCACAAAATCTTTGGCTTGGCTACATCTTGAATCGAGCGATTGACTGGTCGGTCGACTTGTGTGTCAGTTTCAGGATATGTGGAATTCCGAATTCATATCTAAAAGTAGCCATTTTTTGTTGGGATTTATGAGAGATTTTAGGGATTTTATGATATTTAAGATATGCTACACCTATTATTTAATTCCTATTGATTTGGTTCATTAAGTTTGAATATTTCTCATTTTGGTACATATAATTCTTTCGATTCTATTTAATTGAGACTGAGAAATATTTGGGGGACTTAATTGAGATATTTAAAAACTATAATTAAGTGAATTGAGCCAAAATGAACTCATAATAATATAAGGGATCTAATAGAGCAATTAAGTGTCATGATAAAAGGGAACTAGCCGTTAGAGAGTTATTTTTAATCCTATATATGAAGACCTGCGTTTTTCACTTAAAAGGTAGATGAGATATCAATCATTCTAAGCTATTCAACTCTCGTGCTTTCTAAGAGTTATCATACTGAGAGTTTTGTGAGAATTACCTTGAAAATCATTCTTGAGATATTGAAGAAAATTATTGTTGATCATCGATTTGAGGTTGCATTGCTAATCATTATTTATTCGGTGGAATCCTGGTGAGATCATTCCAAATTACTTGTTATTTGATTCTATTATTTACTATTTCGATTTTGATATTTGAAATTGTTTTCTATATTTTTTATTGAAAAATATTTTTGAAACAATTTCTTGAGAAATCTGATTACGTGCTCAATTACGTGCTACCCAATTTTTGTTTAAAATCAGATTTTGAATATCTCACTTTTCTATCACTAGTTTTGGGATATTAATTGAGTTCTAAATTATTTGGGGTGGTAGAAGCTCCGAGTGAGAAAAATCACTCATCAATTATTTGTAATTGGTGAGTTGAGTGTCAGATTAGATACTACTGGGAGTGTCTAATCAAGATTAGTTGGTTTTAATCTCTTTCGATAAAGAGATTGAGGTTTTGATATTTGCCCAAGGTATAAAAAGATTAGGTGTTAATTCTTCCTTGATTGAATTTGTGAGTGATTTTGTAAAGGTTCTATCCTTACTCGGGAAAATGATAGTTGAAGTGTTTTGTTTTTTAGGTTTTGATTCTTGAGCCTAAGGTATAAAAAGAATTAGATTGTGATTCTCTCTGTAATAGAATTAGGTTATTCTTGAGCCTATAAAAAGTAGAGGTTATTCCTGAGCTTGGAAAAATGAATTGGTAAAGGTTGATTCTGAGCCTGTGAAAAGAATCTTTGTGAGGGTTTGGTTCTTACCCATAAAAGAATCTTGAGTTTAATGCGTGCGAATCTCTATGGAGCTCGGAGGACTGCATCTAGTTGGTAACACATATCCGCTGCTATAAATATGATAATTAATTTTAGGATAAAATTAATTGTTTGATTTTTGAAGTGTTATTATTTCTCTAATAATTTTTTAATTACCCAATTCACCCCTCCTCTTGGGTATTCCATTGGGCCAACAATCTAATTGAACGTTGGATCTCAATTCAATGTTTTCAGATTCAAACTTCATCTCTTGCTTGCTAAGTGTATTAATTGTACTTTGTAGGGTATTAATTTTAGAACACTGGTTTTTTTAATCATGCATTAATTTTTGATAAACATCAAATAAATCATCGAAATCTAAAGGGAAAAAACTAGAACATTTCGTTGCCTTTTATCTAGTGGCTGTCAAAGCAAGCATAGAAAAATCATCACTGCTCTAATTTTTGAGCTACTCGACTTCGAGTCATCTCAAGTGGATTTTATTGATTTCTTCTTATTCTTTATTATCTTCTTCTTTTTCTCTTTCTTTTATTTTTTAATTATTTTTTTATTTTTTTTCCCTTCTATGGCTTAGGACAATCGGATTGAAAATGACCGGTTTTATAACAATTAAAGCACTCAACATTATTCATGTAGAAGTTTTTCTTTACACAGAATGTTCGTCGGGTCATCTTTCTGACATTTTTCATGAGAAGCGCTACATCCTTTTCTTGCTCACTATCAAGACTAATGTCATCACTATCGCCTCGTTTCTTGGTCTTTTGAACCTTTAATGCCAAGGAATTCTTTTTGTTATTCCCTGTTTCTTTCTTATATCCTAGGACAGGCGTCTCGTGGGTTATTAGGTTGCCAATAAGTTCATCAATGGTATACCTGTGAGATCCTTAGCTTTCTCAATTACAGTCACTTTTGACTCTAAAATTTCGTCAACGATCTTAGAATTTTTCGTACATTGTCCTCCATAGAATAAGGCTTTTTGAGTTAACTAAGGTTGTTGCAGATATTATTGAAAGGTTGTTGCAGATATTATTGAATCTTGTGTACATTTCCAGAATTGATTCTGCTTCACCCGTTCTGAATAGATCGAATTGACAAACTAAGGCATTGATCATGGACTGTTTTACCGGATTTGTCCCTTCGTGTGTGATTTGCAATGTATCCCATATTTATTTTGCTGATTTACAACTTGAAATCCTGGTATATTCATTTTCATCTAAAGAACAAAATAAAATGTTAATAGCTTGAGAATTGATAGATAATTTCTATTTATCCATGGGAGTCAGTCGTTCTTTCTTTTTAATTACCTCATTCTCCCTAGGAATGAATGGACCATCCTCAATGGCCAACCACACATCATAATTAGTGGCTTGAAGAAAAGCGATCATTCTATTTTTCCAGAATGAATAGTTATCACCTGCAAACAAATGTGGACAGTGCATTGACTGCCCCTTACCTAGAGTGAATATGGGGTGCATCATGTGATCTTTCTTAGCTAGGATATAAAGCCAAATGAGCTAAACCAACTCTGGTACTTATTGTTTGCGCAAAGAGCTACACAAGAAGGGGAGGGTGAATTGGGTAGTTACTAAATTCAAATAATTAAGTCCTTTGAACACAAATAACTAATTTTCCTAAATCAATTATTATCTTGTTATGTAGGAAAAATATGTTTAATACTAAATGCATACCCAACACAATATAAGAAATTAAGCAATGCAATACACAACAATATATCCTGATTCGATAAACTTTTCTTACCTACATCCAGTCCCCCGAGCTCCACGAAAATTCGTAATCCACTAAACCCCTGATTCTTTTCCATGGTAGGAACCAAACCCTTACAATCTCAATTATTTTCACAAGATCAAAACCAATCTTTACAATTATCATTTTCATAGTTTCAAGAAGAACCCTATCTTTTTACCAGACTTAAGACTAACCTAATTCTATTACAGAAAGAATCAAAACCTAATCCTTTTAACAGGATAAAGATCAAACCTACCACTCCCTCATACTTTTACACTTATATTTCTCGCAGGTTTAGGAAGAACCTTTACAATCACTCAATTCTAGTACAGGAAGAATCAAAATCTAGTTCTTTTCAAGAAAAAAGAATTACCTAACCTTTTTGAAGGAAAACGATCAAACCCTAATATTTTTCACAAGAAAAAGATTGAAACCCTAGATACCCTAACTAGACATCGTCCCAAACGTGTCTAATCTGCTCAAATTCACAATCACAAAAAAGAGTAAGTTTCTTCTAAGGAGCTTCTAATACCTCAATATAAATATACTCAATTAATGGCTCGAATAAATACTACGTGATAGATACAATGTAAGACAAATAAAATTTAATTAAATAATAAAGTAGGTAGTACAAATTAAGCACATATTAGATAATTGAAGGATCTTACCAGGAAAATACCGAAGGTAATGACAATTTCGCAATTAGAACTCAAATCAGTGACGTCAAACAACAGGCGCTTTAGGTCAACAACTTATATAAAATATCTCGTAGAAATCTTAGTAAAAATCTCACTTTTATAATAGCTCAAACTGATATTCTTGATGTGTTTAATTCAATTCCCATAGGTCTCTATTAATAGATCTAGAACTAGTCCTCCAATGACTAGTTTTTTTAAAGATATGTAATTAAATGATACTCTAAGACCCCATGTAACATATCCTATCAATTTAGGTATGTTTCATTTAAAAATAATCATTGAATTACTCATTTAAATTAGGAGAGTCTCAAAATATATGGGCCATATCAATAAGGATCACATAATAGGTTGTTTATATTTGAATTACATTTAAATCCCTTAATTCCATCTCTTGGAATCATAAAAAATGGATAATTTTTGACTGAGAGACCAAATCAGCCAAAATGTTGACTAAAGTAGTCGGTTGACCGACCACTACCATTCAGTCAATCGTCCTATGCCAAGCTTGAATTAGCCATTGGCACTATGCTCAGTCAATTCACTAACCCACCCAGTCGGTTGACCAACTCGATTAGTGGGTACCCCTGTTTCACCCATTTTATCCATTGAATCAATAGTTGACTTATCCTTCTCTGTTGGTTGACTGAATAGATTAAAGTGCTCACTTTCATATTTATTTCAGCTACTGTTTCAAATGATTGACTGACTGATTGCTTTTCTCAATTGACTGATTGGATCAGTAACACTTCATTTTAACTCCCAAAACTCACTGTTTTAATAACTTGACTACCCCTTTTTATCGGTTGACTGAATTGACCTGAAAACACAATATTTTATATTTTAAAATATATTTTTTCATTCAGTCAATTATTAAAAACATTTCACATAAGAAGCACATAAATATTGCATTTTAGGATCCTAAACTTATCACTTTTTATCATGACACACCTAGAATTAACTCATTTTAAATGTTGTGCGTGATCCTAATTTGAGTTGCATTAAGAGTTAAAGAGTTGTTTTCACCTATTTTCCTTTAGCGTCTTCAAAACGTTTCATATCTTTATTATATCCATCTTACACCCTTAATGTTTTCTTCAACGATTCTTCTACGGAATTCTCAAGCCTTCTACTTCAAAATGACCCCAAAATTCTATCAAAATAGTTTCCTAAAGGTGTTCTTGAGGATCTTGGAGGAAGATCTCAAGAAGTTGTCTGGGAATGATCAAGAACAACCGAGAAGATCAGAGGAAGAGAAGAAAGAAATCACTTAAGGAAATACCACTCTCTTAAGTTAGGTAAGTCTTCTTAAACACCCTTCAATCTTATTTAAATGTCATTATATTGCTTGTATATAGCATATTTGGTTAGTTCTTAGATGATTATTTCATGTACGTAGTGTATGTATCAGAAAACAAGTAAAAAAACATCGAAAACATGTCAAAAACATCAAAATATGTCAAAAACATAAAAAAAAAATATATAAAAAATGTCAAGAACATGACAAGAACATCAACCACACCATGAGTTGTGCATAACATCTTTGATTCTCTCAAGAATACATGAAACCAAACTCTAAAGAACTGAAGACAAACATCCTACAAAAGACTACTAACAACTGAGTTTCATATTTTTGCAATAGTCTAGATCACAACTTGACACTAAGTCATCAGGATTGTGAACTAGCAGCATATATATATATAGTATTCCATCGAGACCCTTGTGGCTAAAATTATGAATACAGGGAGGACCTTTATTCATTCGGGGATAATTGTGCACCTTCTTCGGAAATATTTTCATTTTCTTAGTTAAGAGTAAGACTGACACATATACAATACATTTTCTTTTCTTTTTGAATTAAATAACTTAAACCTAAACACTAAACTTGCCTAAGCAAGTGAGCTCGGTTGGAGTGTTCTTGACAAAATCAAAAGTATATATCCACTTATCATCGGTGTGATTCATATCCTTATCTCAAACAATGGAAAAAATAACAAACCAAAAAATCATTTTGAGTTGAACTACGTGCTCACCTAATTCTTAACTACCTAAGATACGTAGGCAACCCATGTACGAGTTCGGTCACCTATCTAAATAAGAATCAGTTCATCTTAAAAAGATGAACTATGTGTCAACCTGATTCTTAGTTACCTAAGATATGTAGGCAACCCACACAGGAGTTTGATCACTTGTTAAAAAAAAAATCATCTTAAAAAGGCAAACTATGTTTTGACCTGATTCTCCGTGAAAACCGGGATATGTAGGCAACCTTTATCGGTTCAGTAGACATAGAAAAACAAAAAAAATATTTTCATTAAATATTCTTTATCTGTTGCTGCTATTAGATAGTTAATTTTTCTTGTTTCTTTACAACAAAAATGAAAAAAAAAAAAAGACAAAAAACATAAAAAAATAAAAAGAAAATGAATTATTGTGTTAAACAAAACCAAAGGAAATTACTTATATTTTGTTTAAACATGAACATCTATTGAAACTGTGGTACCATCTTCGGAAGGATGTCTTGGGGTGACTAACACCTTCCCCGAGCATGACCAACCCCCGAACTTAAAAGAAATCTCTAGTAAAAGACCAACTATTTTATAGAAAAGACTTGGGGTCATTTTCAAACAAAAATGATTTTCTAAAACCCGGGTGACCTAGCTTATCATTTTACTCTATGCTAGGTGGCAACTCCTTTTTTTAAGAAAAATCTCAGCCCAAAGAATTTTTCAAAACTGGCGGCTAGAAAAGCCCCTGAAATATGTTTTAAAAAATGAACGAATTCTTGGGAATTTCAAGAGGGAGGAACGAAATCTTATTTTTCTCTTTTTCCATTCTCTTCTTCCTCTACTTCCAAAAAATCTGAGGGGCATCAACTGGGTTGGTGGATTTGTATCTTGCTACCATCCCCACATTTTTGTACGCGGTGCCTTTTCAGGTTTTTGCCGTGACCTTGAGTTACACATTTTCTTACCCTTTTTTGCCCTTGCTTTCTTTCGGTCGTGAGTTTGGGTTTTTACTATTTTTTAAGGGTAATACTTCCTAACTGCATCAGAGTTGATGGGTTCCGGGAACTCCTATGCATTAATGCTTCGTGACCCAAGAATTTCTTAACGACAAACAAACCTTCCCAATTTAGCGCAAACTTTCCCTTAGTTTCTTTTTGAAAGGGAAATATTTTCTTAATGCAAGCTTGCCTCTGATTTTGACTCGCTGGCAAAACTCTTTGTCGAAGCTCCTGGCATTCTCTGGCAATAGCATTACCCATGGCATATGGTAGTGAGCCTCTTCTCATCAATTAGGCATAATTGGTCTATTATTTGTTGTACTCATTCAACTTAATCCATATCAGCCTCTATTAGGATTCGTAAAGATGGGATTTTACCTTTGCTAGAACCACAACCTTCGTTCCACACTTAAGGGAATACATGGTGGCTCTATTGATGTTTGAACTAACGTTCCATAGGCCATCAAAGCGAATGGGAGAATATCATCCCATTCATTGCTGTTAATAATTTTTCTCAAAATATTCTTGATGTTATTATTGGAGGCTTCTACTGCTCCATTTATTTTGGGATAGTAGGGCGCAGAGTTCCTGTGTTCAACCTTGAACTAGGTGTAAAGGGCCTTTATCGTTCCGCCTTTGAGGTTTTGGGAATTATTTGTTATTAGGACCTACGGTACTCCGCAACACGATAAGAAATTATCCTTAAAGAATTACATTACGGTCTTTTGTGTGACCACACTAATGAGATGGATTCCACCAACTTGGCGAAGTAATCAATTGTTACCAGGATAAAACAAAGTCCACTTAGTGCTGCTGGTATAATCGGATAGATGACATCTATTCTCCACATCAAAAAAGGCCACAAAACTATCAGACATCGTAATTCAATCAGAGATAAATGGACTTGATCACCGTGCACTTGACACTTGTGGTACTTCTATACGAAATCTATACATTTACTCTCCATTGTTATACATAAATGATCAGTTTGAAAATTTTTCTTGTCTAGCATGAACCCACTCATGTCTGGTTCGTAGACTCCACTATACATTTCCTTCATTCGTTGTACTACCTCTTGGGTGACCGCACATTGCAAGATTCCTTGGTTGAGTGATCTTTTATACAACGTGTTGCCATCTCAGAAGGACTGGAACGCTAATGAAAGGTTCTTTGGCTCAAGTTATCGGCTCCTTCTGGATATTCCCGATCTTCTAGAAACCTCTGGATATCCACATACCAAGGTTCTTCTTCATGCTCTGATTCAATTTAACTACATTGGGCTGGTTGATGGTATATTTTGATTATTATGGGGATTCCTTTATCATCTTTCTTTATTATGGATATCATGGATGCCAAAGTTGCGTGGGCGTTAGTAAAATTAATTCTTTAGCCTCGGTACATGTTCGGATTTAATTTTCAATTTTTTTTCACAGAGATGAATCAAGTGATTATTATATCTTACCAGCTTGGTATATTTCGTCATATACTTATCCATGATCTAGTTTATGATAAATTTTAAGTCCCTATATACCATCAACTCATTTATCTTTAGGATAATGGCCAGTTTGAGACCAATGATGCATGCTTCATATTCAGCGGTGTTATTGTCTTGGTGAACTCCAGCTTGGCTATTACTGGGGAATGCTATCCTTTCAAATAGATTAGGACAACTCCGATCATAGCTCCGTTCGAATTGCTAGCCTGTTGAAGTACATTTTCCATGTCTTTTCTTCTTTATCGCTAGTTAAGAATGTGATAGAATCATCAAGAAATTTGATCTCCATTGGTCTATCATCAACTTTGGATTTTCAACTAGCTGATAGATGATTACTTTTCCTTTGATGGCCTTCTGAGTTACGTATATGATGTCAAACTTGGTGAGCAACATTTGCCACTTAGAGATTCTTCCCTTGAGTATTGAATTCTCAAATATTTATTTTAGTGAGTCCATTTAGGTGATAGGTGGATAGTGAAGCATAACAAGCAGTGGTGTAGCCTTTGAGTAGTCCATGCTAATGCGCAACAAGTTCTTTCTAATATTGAGTACTTTTACTCATATAGCGTGAACCTCTTAATGATATAGTAGATGGATTGTTCTTTCTTCCTTGAATTGTAGTGAAAACCCAAAATTACTCCCATGAAAGTTTCTAGGACAGTAAGGTACAACAATAAAGGACGCCCTAGCTGGGGGGGTACTAAAATAGGGGGATTCATCAAGTATGCCTTGATCTTTTCTGAAACAGCCTGACAATTCTCATTTCATTTTCTGCTTGACTCTTTTCTTAGTATTTTGAAGATTGGTTCACAAGTGGCCGTTAGTTGGGAGATGAACCGGGCTATGAAATTTACCCTTCTGCAAAAATTATGAATATCTTTTTTTATCCTTGGTGCGGGTATTTAGATTATGGATTTGTTCTTAGTGGGATCGATCTCAATACCTTGTCGGTTTTCCATGAAGCCTAACAATTTCCCTGATGCTACCTTAAATGCACATTTAGCTGGGTCGAACTTTATTTGAAACTTTTGGAGGCGATCGAACATATCATCCACGTAGACCTCCATTTCATTTTGGATTATATAATGGAAAAGTGTCCTCATGGCCCTGTTTTGTAAGTTGCTTGTAGCGATTTATTTGTCACTACAATACCAAAAGTGTACATGTCAAGTTTTAATAGAATAGGGAAAGTAAGGTTGTCATACCCATAGGGATTGGTTTAGATCGTCATTAAGTACCGCGATTGTCATAACCTAAATTTATTTAGGCGTCCAAATTTTGGGTTTTTAAACTAAAATAACTAAAACAAATATAAATACAAAAACAAAATAAAATATGGATTTTCTATACACAAATGTTCTAGGGGATTGATTTCATCTCGTTATTCCTATGTTATCCTATTAAGTAATTATTAGCTAATTTTGTTTATTCAATAATCAAGGTCCCCATACTATTGCTCTCTCACTACCTCTCCAGAGCATCAAGTGAGAGAATATATAATCATTCTATAACGATATACCTATCCTGTATTTAGGTGAAAACATTCGTTATACCCGACCTTATAGATTACACAAGCTCTAAATATATCCAGATGTATTAAACCTTACGTTGTGTTTAACCTAAGTCCGAACCCGAGATTACCTCTCCCGAGTGTCAAATCCCAAGTTCTCAATTCAACCAAAATATCATGTGGGAGCATATTTTGGAAGCATTAAAGAGGCAAACAGAATTGAATGGAAAACCTAGTTGGTAAATCTAGAACTTGATCACCTTTCGATTTCACAAAATCCTAAATTTCTAACTAGATTACTTAAGTGTTGATTTCCTCCCGGACTCATAACAACCTAAATTATGCACTCCCAATTCCGGCTACGAATTCAATCTCTCCCGAGTATAAAATTCGTAACCTAACATCGTCTAACTCATAGGCCACATGAATCAAACACATTAGGCCTAGGAGATGCATAAAATGGAATTAAATCTTACAATTAACAAAATAATCTAACACGGTTCAAATGAGATTACATCAAGCCCTATATCTAGATTACGAACACAACATAGATGAATCCATAGCTAATTTGCTCAATAAATTCATAAATAGAAACATGTTCACAAAATATTACAAATACAAACTTAAAACAAAAGATTTGGGAGAGAGGAGGGAAGAGAAAATCTTATTGTGGGATGTGGGGCTTCAAATCTTCAACTCCAATGCCTCCAATGGTGTTTTCTTCATCATTTTCGCCTCAAATCACCACACCATGTGTTGTTTCTGCCCCAAAATTGAGCCTCCAATGTTGGTTCTCTCTCCTCAAATCACCTCCCTTCTTTTTTGAGAATTAAGGAGGTGTTTATAGTCCAAAATTAGGATTTTTGGGTTGCAGGCGGTGCAGACAGTGCTACAGCGTGCGTAGTTGGACAACGTCGACGCCCAATTTGTATTTTAGCCATATCTTTCTTGTTCTAAATCCAATGGAGGTAATTCAAAATGATATGAAAAGATAAGGCAATGATATACAATTTCCATGTTTTGAGTTTGTCAAAAATCGAATTGCATAATGGTAAAAATTGGCCTTGAAGTTACAACACTTGCACGCATGATGAATCGTAACAACCCAAATCACATTCTTTTACCATATTTTTGCATTTTCTCTTAATTATTTGTAATTTCTACAAAATAACACCAAAAACACATTAAACTAACAAAAATACTTGAAAACACATAAATATTTGAATCTAAAAGTACTTGATTTCTTGGTAAATGAACCACTTATCAAATACCCCCAAACTCAAATATTTGTTTGTCTTCAAACAAAAGAAAAGAAAATAGAAAAAAACGAATCAAGTACAAAAAGGTTAATGATAAAAAAATGTGAGTTTTGTCGAATCAATAACCGTGCAAGAATCTCCGCAACCACAAGATGATCCAAGCTCAAATGAAATGTACACATTGAGATTATCTAGAATTTCAACTTTAATCATCAATTTCAATCTAATCAAGACTCTCAATGTGTAGGTGAATGCACAATCACTCTCACTCAACCAAATGAGGCCCGAATAAATTTATGTGCTACGGAGATAATGAACGATCTCTAAATAGTGAATTTAAGAACAACCATAAGCCCATTTTTTGTGTCACTCTCCACTAATTGTATAGGTATATATGTCATTGAAGATCAGAAGGATTTTGAGGGTTGTAATGTATGACTAGGGTAAAAGATAGATGAAAATATCATCTTTTAAGGCTAAAATCACCCTAGGCATGTATTACGACTCATGGATCTTGCACTATTTCCGAAAAAAATTTACCGAATCCCCTTTTATCAAATATCTTCTTTCAATCAATCCCACAATGTATTATTCACAAAACACACCAAAACAACATTTTTTTTTTCAAAATAGGTGAGAACTATACCCCTAAACTCAAAATCAACATTGTCCTCAATGTTGTAGGGAATAAGGCAACAGGTGGGAATACTCACCACTATACTACAACGATGATTTTTTTTTTTTACAAAATAAACAACTAAAAAAAATAAAATGAAACACACAACCCAAACCACCAGTGACTTTCCAAACGCCACCCATGCTAGTCGTTACGCTCAGGGATCCATGTAAACATGCCAATTAGTGATGAGTTTAGGATGTGGAAAGATATGTAGTGGGTTGGATGCACAAGTGTGGATAATGAAAGAATTAGGTAATGAGGCTCAATGGTGGTAACGAGAGGTAAAAAAAAAAAAAAAAAGGGTTAGCTTCAAAGGCTCAAACGATCCAAAGAATGCCTAAATCATTTCTCCAATAACACATCACCTAGTATTTCGCCTCCAATTTCACTCAAATAGGTTCTAGTATTCACGAGATGTCGAAGCCTACTTAAAGCACATAAATATTCTTCGAGTACTCAAAAGGCCAAGTGATTGTGATTCATGGTGCTCAAGTGTAACGAGTCAAGAGTGAATTTCAATTAACACAACTCAAGCACATAGAAATCTCAATGCAATACATTTTAAACGACCTAAGAGAACATCACGTGTCTATCTCAACATCGATATCAAATCATTTTATATCAACAAAACTCACAATTTATTTGAACAACCTAAAGAAAAGAAACTAAAAACACGGCTACAAGAACACAGGTTATACAAAAAAAAGTTCCACATATACGCATTCCCTAACCCAAACCAACATGAGCCAACATGTGTCCCACCCCCAAACTCAAAGTAAAACATGTATTCAGATTAAGCACAAGAGAATAAGAACACATATCGGGGAGACGAGACAATCTCGCCTCCTAGTGCGATTGGCGGTGATGCTTTGGGCAAGGTGACCGGTGTGGGGCTTTCTTCTATCGCTTGCATCCTTAGGCTCTATTATTTTGAAAACTTGGGTTACCTCCCAAGAAGCACTTAATTTAATGTCCTCGACTTGACAATGGAGAAGTACTCGTCAAATAGCGGCTTCCACCCATAGTATGTGTCATACAACACTACAAATGGGTCTTGGTTCAGAACGCCCTCAAGCTTAGTGAGATATGGCATTGATCGGCACGTATTCACAACTTGATTCCATTCCAACTCATGTGCTTGGTATGCTTGAAAGAACAGAGTTAAAGGTGGGGAAGAACAAGTGAGCCACATCAGATCCTCGTAGATGTGATTGTTTTTGATCGGTGGTGGCATCACAACATAGATTTCAAACAGTGAGGACTCACATTTGTCATCTTTTGATTCTTCATCGTCGATCCATTCTTGGGTTTTCGCTTCATTAGAATCATCGTTATTAAATACACCCAAGTTCCTCCCGCTCGTATTTGGTTCTTCATGGTGACGTTTACAGTTGGATGTGGCTTGTGCATCTCTTAATGCCACCATTCTTGACTCGGTCTCAATATAGCTGGCAATTTGATCGATTTGCATCTCGAGAGATTTTACGGTCACATCGATGTTAGTGTAGGTCGTCTCAATTTTGTCAAGATAGTCCTCATTCTTATTGAGACGGTCATGAGTTTCACCCATGACTGCAGCGAACATTTCTTCTAGGGTGGGGGAAGACTCCATAGGTTGGTCCGGGGTGTCAATCCATGGCGCCGAAATATTGGAACTATCCCCCAAACTTTAGTAGCTTATTGAATAATTCCAACTCTGATAATCAAACTCCGCTATGTCTTCCAACAACCAATAGGCTTCGTCCATGGTTAGTTGGTAGAAAGAAGTGGTACCACTTCCTCCTTCCACCCAAGTTCTTGTTGTGGCTTGTAACCCGTCGAGGAAGTTGAGTAGTTGACACTCCTTCAGGAAACCATAACTGGGGAACCAAACGAGCAACTTCTTGTATCTATCCCAAGCTCAATAAAATGTCTTGAAATCTCGTTAAGAAAATCTCAAGAAGACTTGTTGATGAGCCAAATCCAAGTACCTCGCAAAACAAACACAACTAAATAAAATTTAAAATAAAATAAATTCCTAACCTAAAATCAAGTTACTTATTTACAATATTAACAACAATCTAAAATGACCAATCCCCGGCAACGGTGCCAAAAACTTGGTAGCGATTTATTTGTCACTACAATACCGCAAGTGTACGGGTTAAGTTTCAATAGAATATGGAAAATAGGGTTGTCGTATCCATAAGGATTGGTTTAGATCGTCATTAAGTACCGCGATTGTCGTAACCTAACTTTATTTAGGCGTCCAAATTTTGGGTTTTTAAACTAAAATAACTAAAACAAATATAAATACAAAAACAAAATAAAATATGAATTTTCTATACACAAATGTTCTAGGGGCTTGATTTTATCTCGTTATTCCCATGTTATCCTATTAAGTAATTATTAGCTAATTTCGTTCATTCAATAATCAAGGTCCCCGTGCTATTGCTCTCTCACTATCTCTCCCGAGCATCAAGTAAGAGAATATGTAATCACTTCAATACCGATATTTCTATCTCGTATTTAGGTTAAAATATTCGTTATACCCGACCTTATAGATTGCGCAAGCTCTAAATATCTCCCGATCTATTAAAGCTTACGTTGTGTTTAACCTAAGTCCGAACCCAATATTACCTCTCCCAAGTGTCAAATCCCAAGTTCTCAATTCAACTAAAATATCATGTGGGAGCATATTTTGGAAGCATTAAAGAGGCAAACATAATTGAATGGAAAACCTAGTTGGTAAATCTAGAACTTGATCACCTCCCAATTTCACAAATTCTAAATTTCTAACTAGATTACTTAGGTGTTGATTTCCTCCCGGACTCACAACAACCTAAATTATGCACTCCCAATTCCAGCAACGAATTCAACCCCTCCCGAGTATAAAATTCATAACCTAACATTGTCTAACTCATTGATCACATGAATCAAACACATTAGGCCTAGGAGATGCATAAAATGGAATTAAATCTAACAATTAACAAAATAATCTAACACGGTTCAAACGAGACTACATCAAGCCCTAGATCTAGATTACAAACACAACATAGATGAACCCATAACTAATCTTCTCAATAAATTCATAAATGTAAACATGTTCACAAAATATTACAAATACAAACTTAAAACAAAAGATTTGGGAGAGAGAAGGGAAGAGAAAATCTTATTATGGGATGTGGGTTTTCAAATCTTCAACTCCAATACCTCAATGGTGTTTTATTCATCATTTTGGCCTCAAATTTCCACACCATGTGGTGTTTCTTACCCAAAATCGAGCCTCCCATGTTGGTTCTCTCTCCCTAAATCGTCTCTCTCTTTTTTTTTTGGACTTAAGGAGGTATTTATAGGTCTAAATTTAGGGTTTGTGGGTTGTAGATGGTTCTGCAGCACACATTTTAGTGTGCTACAGTGTGCTAAGGGTAGAAACCAGCCCATCCATACTAGTGGTAGGGCGCTACAGCGCGCTTTGGACAGCACCGACCCCTGGTTCATATTTTAGCTATATGTTTCTTATCCAAACTCTGATTGAGGTAATTTAAAAGGATATGGAAATATAAGACAATTATTTACAACTTCCATGTTTTGAGTTGGTCCAAAATCAGATTTCATAGTGGTTAAAATTGGCTTTGAAGTTACAGTACTTGCATGGATGACGGATCGTAACCCAAATCACCTCCTTTTACCACGTTTTCGCCTTGTCTCTCAATTATTTGTAATTTATACAAAACAAAACCAAAAACACATTAAACTAACAAAAATACTTGAAAACACACAAATATTTGAATCTAAAAGTACTTGATTTGTTGGTAAATAAACCACTCATCAGTTACCTCAACATTCTTGAGTCCAAAAGGCATGACCATCAGAATACCTCTCTTGGTGTAATGAACACGGTCTTATACTTATCTTCTTCGTCGACCAATATTTGGTTATATCCACAAAATCCAACCACGAAAGACGATATTCTACACTTGGCGGTGTTATCCAGGATAATATAGATATTTGGTAGTGGGAAGTCATCATTCAGACTTGTTCAGACCTCAATAATCTACGTAAACTTGGATCTTTCCATCTTTCTTGGGTACTGGCACTATATTGCTCAACCATTTGCAATATGTGCAGACTTTAATGAGACGAGCCTTGAACTGCTTCATGATTTCTTCCTTGATATTCAGGCGAATATTTGGTCTCATTTTTTGGTGCTTTTGCTTGATTGGCTTGGTTCCTTCCTTGATGGGAAGTTTATGTGTCATAATATCTGTTTCCAATCCTATCATACCATCATAGGACCAAGCAAACACATCCTAATATTTATTTAACATTGTTATTAGGTCTTCTCTTTCTTGGTTACTCGAAGACTTTTTGATCTTGGTCTCTTTTGAATTTTTTGGATCCCCTAAATTCACTATTTCAGTCTCCTCATGGCTAGGGATTGTTTGGTTTTTGAATCATTCTAAGGCTTTATGGATTTCCTTGTATTCTAAGGAATATGATCATCATTTGTTTCAATTTCCATTAGCTCCCAACTTATTTCCTTGTCAATAGTGTATTTCTTAAGTAGGTGATTTTTGTTATTATATGTACTATATAAGATTTCTCCTAGGAACCTGAAAAGAAAAAATACGATCTAATTTTAAATATGATATTTTTTTTTAAATTATCTTTCTTTGTTACATGCATGGAAATTACGTAGACAAAAAGCCTAAAAAGGAGATAGTCTCGACCTTCGGTTGGCTAGTCGGACAGGAGAAGAGGTTACAACTCACAAATTACCAAAGCTCTCGGCACAATGGGATTAGGTGAGCTTCCCAGTTACCTAGATTATCTACTTATTTTGGCCTTTTGATGATTTCTTATTCATTTTCTTTTTCTTTCAAGATTCTACAAATAAAGCTTTCTTGGGCCTGTGACGACAAGCTCGTGATCAATACAAAGTTGGGTTATTTCATATTTATCTGATTGAACTATTTCGATGGAAACAAAAAGTTGATCATAATATAAGGGATCACCTTGGATCCCTTATCTTTTTGGTTTTGACAGTTATGCTTTCCTTTCACAATGTACCCTTACCCATGGGTATCTTGTTTTCCTTTGGTTTTAAACGAGACTTGTGCCTCTGCTCTGTTCTTTCCAAGACTTTTTTTTAAGTCAAAGTTTAGGGTACGTAGATGGGTGGCTACAATTGTCGCGACAACTAATAATCTGGGTATCGGTGGAGAACTTCCTTCGCAAACATACGTGCCATTGGCAATATCGCATTCTTGGAATGAAGTCTCTTGCTCAATTTGCTCAACTATTATTACTGGGGTGGCTGAGGATCAGTAGATAGCGTGATCATCTTCCGTGATCATCTTCGGCGTGGACGGCTGACGATTCCTGTATTTCGTTTCGCGAATGACAACACCAATCGAGTCCTAGTGTTATATTTTAGAATCCCATTTATTTTTTAAAACAAATTATCCTTTTGAAAATTCTTTTGGATAATTTTTATTTTTTAAAAATATTTATAAAAAAAAATAAAAAAATCATGGGATTTTCTAACTTGGGCCGATTTTTTTTTTAAAACTTGGAGTCACCACCAATTGGTTTTGAAAAGGTGTGCTAGGTCACCGGATTTTAACAAAAAAAAAGGAAAAAAGAAAAAGAAAAATCTTTTGAAAGTCGCCCAAATTTTGACTCGAAAGGTCTTAACCAGAGTATTATTTAAGTTCAAAGTTTGGTTATGCTCCAGGAAGGTGTTAGGCACCCAAGATATCTAAGTATTTCAAATTAAACTAAGTCCAAGATTTGTTTGGTTTGGTCGGTTACCACGACCTTTTTCCCTTATTTTTTATTTTTTTTGACATGCAAATGAAATAAGGCCAATGAACTTGTTAATAAAGAAAATATATCATTTAAATAAAAATAATGAAATACAAAAATGTCCACCTCTTTAAACCACCTATTAATTATGGAAGAGTCGACAAGTTTGGTCCCGGAGGGGGGGGGGGGAGTTTTTCTTTCTCTCTCTTTAAAAAAAATAATTAGTTTTAGTTGTGATAGCAAAACTTATGTATTAAAAAGAAAAGAATGAAAAATTTAAAGTAAAGACTTTCCATTTGTTTTTCAAAAAAGAAATTCTTTTATTTAAGAAAAATTGAAAACTAAGAAAAATATTTTGTTGTCTTTTATTGGTGGAAAAAATGATTACAAAAAATAAATAAATAAATATATATATTTTCAAAAAATATTTTTTGAGAAGGAAAGAAAAAAAAAAGAATTTTTATTTATATAGAAAAAAGATTAATAAAATTTTCTTAAGGAAATATTTTTAACTTTTGAAAAAAATAATGTTAATGAAAAACAAAAGTTTTGAATAAACTTTAAAAAAACAAATTGAGTGGAAAAATAATTTTTGTTTAATGAAGCCAACTTTTTTTTAACCAATGGGAGAAATTTTTTTTTTTTTTTTTTTTTTTTTTTATGAAAATAAACATTTTTTTTTGGAATTTTTTTGTCTTCTTGTAAAGAAGACATTTTAAGAGGAAAAATAATTTTCTACAAAATTTGTTTTTTATTTTTTGAATAAGAAAACACATTTTTATAAAGAAAAAAAAACATTTTATTTAGTGAAGAAGACATTTTTTAGAGGATAATATTTTATATAATTCTTAGTTTTGAGAAGAAAACACATTTTCAAAAGAGAACACATTTTTAAATAAGAAACATTTTTAAGAAGGGAAAACATTTCTTACTTTATTTGTGAATAAAAAAATTAATTTTTTTAGGAGAAATATTTTTAGTTTAGAGATGAAATAATGATTTAAAGTCTTATTCAAAGAAAAATTTTAGAAAAATGTTTTGTGGTTTTTCTAAAACTGAAGAAAAACATTTTTTTTTTTAAAAAAAAAAGATATAACATTATTTTTATAGAAAGAACTTTTAAAGTAGAGAAAAAGAATATTTTTTGAAGTGTCATTGTTTTGGAAGAAAACAAGTGAGACTTGGCTTTTCTTATTTCTAGCAAAATGAAAGTAACAAAATTTTAGGCATATATTTTTGCCATAACAACCTTAACTAAAACCACTTGGGGAAGGATTTTCCTTAACCCTTGTGTAAAATTTCTCACAAAATGGGAAACCTAAAAATAAGGTATAGAAAATTCTCTCTTATGGTTTTCTAGCTTAGGTAAACTTTTTTTTTTTAATAATTTTTTGATATGTTGGAAAAATAAGAAAATGAGGAATATATATATATATATAATGTCAGCTAAAGACTCTACTCAGTACTAGTCCAAGGTCTCGAATAAGAAAAGAAAAAATGCATAAATTTAAAGCGTAGAAAGGCACAAAGCGGTAAGGTAAATGACAAAAAAGTAAATGTATAAAAGTAAAAGCGTGGAAAGACACTGAGCAGAAAAGTAAATGATAGCAAAAGTAAATGCAAGAAAATAAATTTGTTTTGTGCGTTCTCGGAGAACGACTTGTATTTTTGTCCGGTTTTGATCGCTTTGGGTTTGTTTTTCTTTTGTTTGTCTTTGGTTTGACAAGAAATATAAAGAGTATGGTGTTTTGAGAACTTACCTTGCCTTTTTGGAAGGATTGTTGTTCTTCTCCTTTCTTTGTGTTTTTTTTTTTATCTCTTTTTTGTAAGAGACTAAATCTAAATTTGAGAAGTGTTTCTAGAGAGAAAAAGTCCTCTTGGCATACAGAGAAGGAGTGTACATGCAAGGGTGAGTGAATTAGCAAAGTGAAAATTAAAGGAGGCCACCCCTATACGGGAGGCCAACTGTGCACTCCTTAGGGCGCACACCCTAGGGAGTCCACGGGCGGCCTATGACATCCCCATGTTGGCACATTTGTCAGGGGACTACCCATATTTTGTAATTTACACTCTTTAGCCACTTATATGGTATTGAGTGTAAGACTTGTTTGATTTGACCTTCATTAGTCATACCATCAAGGAAAATGGTCTTGGGAACTCGCTAGGGTGCTTGGAGCACTCCAATTTTGGAATATAAGGCTCTGTCTTATTTCTAGGAGGTGCACATTAAGTTTGTGTTTGGGTAAGGGAATTTTAGGATGGATTTCATTTAGGTAGAGGATTTGTAAATCCTCTTTTTACAAATCACTTGTTTGGGGAGTAAAAGGATTTTAGAAAAGAGGATTTGTCAAATTCTTTGGAGAGTGAAATAAAGGATTTGGAAATACTTTTGGGAGATGTTGTATTTACCAAATCCTTCCTATCTTACTGAACATGTTCTTCATCGTTTCTTTTTTGATCGCCCTTGACTAAGGTCAATTTATTCTTCCTCTTCATTGCCATTCTTCCATATTAGATCTTCCTTTTCGCATATGAAGGTCGATTCATCGTTGTCTAAGATTTCTGGCGATCCTCTCTTTCCATTGTTTGCTCCTAACCATCGCTGAAACCCACCTTCGTCAGTCGTCGTCTTCTTCGCCTCTTGCCGCTGTCGTCGTCTTTTTTTCTTCTCGCCACCGTCGTTTTCTTCTTTTTGGTTGTCTTCTTCATCATCTTCTTCTTCTCTATCATCGATCTAGGGTTCATCTGCTCATTGCAATCATGGCTGATTTCTTCAATCTGATTTTGTTTTTTATTTTGATTTCATTTTCGATTTCGTTTCCTGATTTCGTTTTAAGGTTCACTTCCAATTTTGTTTCCTAATTTTATTTCCAATTTCGTTTCTTGATTTTGTTTGAGGGTTCGCTTTCGACGTTGTCCTTTGTTTAGTGACGGCGAGAAATCACAGGTATGCGACGTTGTTGTTTGTTTTGAAGAAGCTTGACAATTTCGACGATGATGACGACGATTGCGACCACGACGACGACGATTGCGAGTGTTCTCTTGTTTGGTTTTTGGCGATGGCGATGGCCAGAAATCACAGGCAATGGCGATGGCCAGATTTGTTCTTGGCGATGGCAATGGCCAGATTTGTTCTTGGACTTTTTATTCTTTTTTTCGGAAGTGATAAAAAAATAGAAGGATATATATATATATATATATATATATATATATATATATATATATATATATATATATATATATATATTTCAAATACTTCACTTCAAACAATTATCCAAACAACGGATTTGTGAAATGAAGGGATTTCAAAATCCAGGATTTTGAAATTCCTTCATTTCACAAATCCCTTGAATTTATCAAATCCCTTACCCAAACGCAACCTAAGTGATTTTATTTTATTTTTTCTTTAGCCACTTTTTGTCAATTACATGTAATTTTTTTTATTTTTCTTGAAATTGAAATTAAACTATCCACACTAATATTGGAAAGTTTAATTTCAGAAAATAAAATATTTTTGGCCATGAATTTGACAAAATGGACAAAAAAATACAGTTTTTGAGCAATAATGAAAGGTAGTTGGAATTGGTGAATTTTTTTAAAATTAAGGGGTGGGAAACGAAATTAATTATATTCTAAGTGATTTTTTTATGAAAATACACTTTCAATTTAACCAATTTAATCCCCAAAGAACTTTTAGAAATTTTAATTTCAGCCCGAGACTTTATTTCTTTGCCAATTTCAAACAAATTGCCGATTTTTGTTTTTTGTTTTTTCTTTTCAAAACATTAAATGAAATTAAAATACATGAATCTAAGGAGAAAACTTGTCACTTTAAATGTGGTTTAAAGTTTGTCCAAATTTTCACTTTAGACTCAATACTTTTACAAAAAACAAAACGAGCAGGATAAAATGCGGTGTCTACAACTACCTCTTTTTGTCATATATGTTTACTCGTGATGAAAAAGATAAAAGACATGCACCATTTTGTTTCGGTGGAAAATCTTAAAGGAAATTGCGAAACCCCGGATGAGACTATGTTTTATTTTTTTTAAGAGGGAAAGAAATAAAAATAGTATTTCCAGGGCACCCTACAATCACCAAAAGCACGCCTCACCTTTCAACGAAAGTGAACTGTGTTAATTACTAATAAGGAAATAAAGCGACAAACAAAATGGTGCTGGGTAAGACCGGTTGTCACCGTTGGGGAAAACCTAGAGTAAAATGATTACGCCACAGCGTAGGGGTGGAAAATGATGATGCACCAACATCTCCTAGGTTCTGAACTTCTCGACCAGTGGTGAAGGCTTATAATCTCGGGATAACAATCCCTATTAATGGAGGTACTAGGGTTAGTTAATTCTTTTGTTTTTCTCTCTTTTCTACATAGATATTCTTTTATTGTAGGAATCATATTTGTCCTCATGTATTCAAAATAGAAAAAGAGTTAGATAGAAGGAAACTCCCACCCCTTTCCATCTTCTTCTTCTTGACACTTGATTTGATTACTTGCTGATATTTTGGAAACGGTTTCGTTGTCCTTTTTTTGTCCTTTGAAACTTATTTACACTTATACTTTTCCTTTTGGCCGGATACTTTATCACGACATGCAAATCTTTCAAAAGTCAAATGGCTAAATTTACTGGGTGAAATGTGGATTCCCTGGTTCTTGGATTTTCTAACGAAACTTGTTGCGGTGGAACAATCTATTCAATGATGTCTTAATCATTCTGGGATGAACTTTATTTTTGTCTAGTTTCAAAATCGGCTAGTTGAATGGTTGGTATTGGTATTGTCTAGGAATTTATTTATTTTGTATTGATGAAACGGGTCCCTTAAGATGGCAAAACATTTTGCCTGGGGGTTAACGCTTTCTTTCTTTCCTGGGCTACTGTCATATGCTTTTTGCCTTACCTATATTTAAGTGTTAATTATATAGGAAAGACATCATATAGAAAATCAGAAGTTATAATTACTTAAACTGATGCTTCAAGTTTCTATTTTTTTAAGTCACTCACCTTAGGAAAAACGATCTTTAATTCGCTCATTTATCGAAAACTTATAGATTTATAATAGATTCTGATCTTTCTTCCTTTGATAATATAAGTACTTCGGATTGCCAGCCGAACTCTTTGATTCTTTAAGTTTTCTCAGAACTAAAAAGTCTTTAGGTGAAACAAAATTGAACAGCTTCCCCCCTCCCTTTTTTTGTGTATGCCATTTTTGCCCTTAGTGCCCTTTCGGGTTTTCACTAAGGCCGGCTTCCACATTTTTGCACCTCAGGGCCCCTTTTTGGTTTTCACCAGGTCAGTGATTTTGTATCTTGCTATGATCCCTACATTCTTGCTTGCATTGCCCTTTCGGGTTTTCTCCGCAACCTCGGATCACTCATTGTTTTTAACCTTTTTTACCCTCAATACCTTTAGGTGATGAGTTTGGGTTTACCTTATATTTATTTAGGGGTAGTATTTCTTAACTGCATTAGAAATTATGGGTTCTGGGAACTTTCTCCATCCATAACTTGCAGTATTAGGTTTCCGTGATCCAATATTTTCTTGATGACAAACGAACCTTCCTAGTTTGGTGCAAACTTCCCTTTGGTCTCCTCTTAAAACAAATTTTGTTTATTTAATACCATTTTACCTAGTCTGTAAACTCAAGGGAGAACCTTCTTGTTGTAGGACCTAGCCATTTTTTACAATAACACTGTCCATGACAAATGGCGGTGAGTCTCTTTTCATCTATTAAGCACAATTGTCCGAGCCTTTGTTGTACCCATTCAGTTTCATCCATTTTGGTCTCCATCAAGATTCTCAAAGATGGGATCTCTACTTCTATTGAGATCACAACCTTTGTCACATATACTAAGGAATAAGCCATGACCCCTATTGATGTCTGGATTGATGGTCGGTATGCCATCAAAGAGAATAAGAGTATTTTATCCTATTATTTGTGATTATCGATCATTTTTCTTAGAATTTTCTTGATATTTTTATTGGAGGCTTCTATTGCTCCATTTATCTTGGGGTGATAGAGCACAAAGTTCTTGTGCTCGACTTTAAATTGGGCACAAAGGGTTTTCATCATTTCTCCTTTGAGGTTCTGAGCATTGTCAATTATCGGGATTTGCGGTAATCCATAGTGTAACAAAATGTTTTCTTTAACAAATCAAGTCAAAGTTTTTTGGGTAACACAAGTGAGCGAGACTACTTCCACCCATTTGGTGAAGTAGTGAATAGCTACCAAGATGAAATGATGTCCAGTTGGTGCTATTGGCATAATCAAACCAATGTAATCAAATGTAATCCATTCCCCCACATTGAAAAAGGTCATGAAACTGCTAGATAATACAACTATGATGGTGATGAGTGGATTTGATATCCGTTTACTTGGCATTTATGACATTTTTGTATGAAATTTTTGCAATCATATACCATTGTTAGCCAAAAGTGACCTGTTTAAAGAACTTTCTTCGCTACTGTGTACCAATTCATGTGTAGTCCACAAACTCCATTGTGTACTTCTTTCATTAGATGTATTGCTTCTTGGGCGCCTACACATCGTAGCAGACCCATGCTCGATTATCTTTTATACAATGTTTCCCCACTTGGGAAAAATTGACAGACCAGTCTTTGCAAAGTTATCTGAATTAATTTATCAGCTCCTTTAGGGTACTCTAAATTCTTTAGAAACCTCTGGATATTCATGTACTATGTCTCTGTTTCTTGTTCTAATTCAAGTTGATTATAATGGGCTGGCTAATGACGTCCTCAGAAGGTTATAGGGATTTCTTCATTGTTTTCCTTGATTACAGAAATCATGGATGCTAAAGTTGCGAGAGCATTAGCGAAGTCATTTTTTGGCTTGGGTACATGTTCGAACTTGATCTTTGAAAACTTTTCATAGAGATCGATTAAATGATTGTTGTACTGTACCTACTTGGAATCTTTAGTCGAATACTTGTCTGTAATCTGGTTTATTATCAATTCGAAATCTCCATATATCATTAGTTCTTTTTTTCTTTAAACTGATTTCCATTTCAAGTCCCAAACTTTAACTTGACGTTGACCGGGAAGTGTTGTCTCATCGGATAAATCCCGACAATCCCGACTTTATCTCTTTTCGAGTTACTGGCTCCAATAAAGTACATCTGCTACATATTTTCCTTTTCGTTAGATGTTAGGAGTGCTACAGGCTTATTAGGGAATTTTGTTTCTAACGATTCATTGTCGACTGTTGGATTATCAGCAAGTTGATCAGCGATTAGCTGCACTTTGACTGCTTTCTGGCTTATGTACACGATGTTGAATTTGGTGAGCAACATTTTCCATTCGAAAATTCTTCCTGTGAGTACTGGCAGCCATGACGAAGTCTAGGTCAGTACACAACAGGTCATTTCTAGTATATAATACTTCTTTCCATAATGGGTTAACTTTTTCTTAATATTATTTATTACCTGCTCTTTTTTTCCTGAGTTATCATGCTGGCATTGCTCCTATAGTAGTTTCTAAGACGGTGAGGTATAGCAATAGGAGACGTCCTTGCTATGGTGGCACTAGGACTAGAAGAATCATCAGGTAAGCTTTGATTTTATCTAAGGCTGGATGACATTCCTCGTTCCATTTTCCACTGAACACCTTTCCTAACAACTTGAATATTTGTTCACACGTTTCTGTCAGTTGCGAAATGAATTGAGCTATGAAGTTTACCCTCCCATAGAAACCTCGGATCTTCTTTTCAGTTCTTGGGGTTAACATATCCATTATGGATTCGGTTTTTGTGGGGTCAATTTTGATACTACTGAGATTCACTATGAAGCCTAGCAGTTTTCCAGATACTACTCCGAATGCGCACTTTGCTGGATTTAGCTTTAGTTGGAACTTTTAGAGATAATCAAACATTTTCTTTAAATGTTCTAGGTGATATTCATCTTATTTTTATTTTATGATCATGTCATCTACGTATACTTTCATTACTTTGTGGATCATAATGTGAAAAAACGTCTGACGTGACCCCCGATTTTGATAGCAGAAAAAGTAAAAATTCAGGAAGAAGAGGAAACAAGTTTTCATTCCTCCCTTTCTAAGTTCTCCAAATCCTTTCATTTTGAAATGGTTTTTCAAGGGTTTTCTAGGCGTCAATTTTCAAAAACTTCTTGGGTTGGGATTTTATGTTTAAAAAGAAGTCACCACCTAGCATGGGTTAAATGATGTGCTAGGTCACCAGGATTTTTATAAATTCTTTTTTATTTTAAAATGGCCTGTGGTTTGACTTCATAAAGTCTGTGTACCAGAGATATTCTTAGAGTTCTGGGGTCCGTTATGCTCGAGGAAAGTTTTATGCACCTCGAGACACCCGTTCGTAAACGATACCTTAGTCTAAAAAAATATTCACTATTAAACAATACTTAAGTAACTTTCTTTGATTTCATTGACAAAATAATTCCCATTTTATAAAGTTTTTTCTTCTTTTTTTTTTTCTTTTTTTTTTAATGTATTTTATCATAATGAAAACATTAAATGTTTAATTATCTATTATGCAACTACAACTAGAAATGAAAATATTTTTGTGTTTTTATGTAATGAAAGCATTAAATACTACACTATTCTATACTATTCTAGGTATAAAAAACCCAATAGCAGTTTATAAGAGACAAAAATATAAATATGCAAGCAATACTAAAATGAAATGAACATGTTTTTGTCATTTTTAAGAGACCGAACCTTATACAGGTTGCCTACGTACTTTGGTAAGTAACTAAAGATCAGGTCATCACGTAGTTCGTTTATTAAGGTTTGAAGGATATGATTTTATTTATTAAAGGTGACCGAACCCGTCTGAGGTTGCCTACATAATTTGGTAGATAACCAAAGATTAGGTCTAATGTAGTTCCTTTATATATGGTTACAAACTAGTTTTAGTTAATTTTATCTTTAAAATAAGACATCAATCACAACATGATGTATACATAATCTCTTTGATTTTGTTAAGAACACCTTAACCGGACTTATTAGTTTAGTTTTGTTTTTAAGTTATTTAGTTAAAAAGAGAAGAAAATACTATATATTTATGCCAGTCCTACTCATAACTAAGAAAAATGAGAAGGTTTTTGAAGAAGAATCACATGTATCCCTGAAGGAATAGAGACAATTCCTTTATCCTGAGTTTTTAGCCACAAGGGTCTCTCGGTGTAGTATATAGATACATATGTATATAGGTTCCAGTCCATTAGCCTACCAAGATATGATCTTGACATTTAGCATAAAGTAAATCAGTTTATTAACAGTTTATATGGTTAGGTTAACAGTTATAAGGGTTCGGTTTAAAGTGTTCTTGAGAGAATTGTAGAGATTATGCACAACTCATGGTGTGATAGACATTTTGTTTGGATCCTCAGATGTTCTTAACATGTTCTTGGATGTTCTTGATGTTCTTGATATGATCTTGAACAAGTTTAATATGGTTTTGTTTGTATAACATAATTTTAGCATTTTTTAGTTATTTGTGGGTTATTTAGGTTATATACATGAAATTAATGCATGATATCTACATGATTCTAATTTAGGGGAGTGGTCTTTATATAAACAAGTACCTTCTTCTCCTTCTTGATATTTTTGGCTTAAACTCGATCAATCACTGTCATCTTCTTGAGTTTTTACTCGCAGAACCTCAAGAACACCCTCCAGGACCAAATTTCAACAGAATAACGGTGTTTTATTCAAGAGAATTTCTCTAAAATCCTAGCACATGATACTATTTCTCGAGCTTAGAAATAGAGAATCTAGGTCTTCAAGACTTGTAAAAATGAGAAACCAGTACCTTCTATTTATAGGCCAGGACCCTGTGCATTTAGCCATGCACAGGGGCAATCTAGGCCCTTTGTTAGGGTTTGTTTGGCCTAGGGGACTTGATTTATTGTTTTGTTTTTGATTAGCTTTGAACGGATTTTAGGTACAAGGAAAGATTCTCAAAGATTTGGTGATCACTACCAAATCTTTTCCTAGATTTGGTAATGATTGGTAATCATTGACAATAATTAGAAATCATTACCAATCATTACACTCCATTAAATCCAATTTGTTTCACATGGGTGCATTAATGGCAAGATGTGACACTTTCAGTTTGGTTTAGGGGCTAAGTACTGGTTAGATTCACTATTTCAGTTTAGTTTCCATCAATGCTGTCAAGGTGCAATGTATGTAGTCTCAATGTTTCCTCTTGAATTTAATCTTCTATAATGAGTAATTACTTTCTTAGCACACATCCGGTTAGTTTTTCATTGAATCAGGTTAGTTTTCCTTGTAACCAACTGTTGGGTTTCAAGGTTCCTAGTTACCCCTAGTATATTTTGATAAAATATCTAGATTCAATGCATCCATCCATTCTATTTCATACCTAAGAAATTAATTATTGATGTTATATTCATTTAATGATCATTAATTTCATGAGTTAGGTGGAAAACCGGTTTGGTTTCGAAAACAGGTAGTCACATTTCAAGGTTTTCGATTAACTTTAAGATATTTTGATCAAAATATATTGATACCCTAAATGTTTCCTATCCATGTCATCCCAATAAATTAATTATTTATGGGATGGTCATTTAATGCATATTAAATACCTAACTTAGGTGACGAGCCGAATAAGTTTAGTTTTGATAATGATTGGTTACCTCCTAAGTGTCTTTGTTTCATTCCTTCGATACATGTGTAGAGAATATTTAAGCTTTGATTTCTCATTTAAAAACTCCTTTATGGGCCTTTGAATGATGGATTGGGCCCTTAATCCATTGCGTCTTGGTGATTAACCAATATGACTTCGATTTTGGTTAATTTCAACCCGAGTCTCAATCCTTTGTTACATTGTGTAACTTGGACTTGCCATGGAATTTTCATGTCTTTATTTAGGTATTTTAAATTTTTAAATGATATTAACACTTTAAACAATAATTTAAACACATATTTTTGGTGTTGAATAGACGAAACCGGTGATTGTAAATGTTTCAAGGGTCAAAGTAGGTAACCGAGATAATTTGGTAAAATTTCCTATAATTAAAGGGTAGTATCTAATATTTATTCATATTATAAGTGATTTAATGAAAATAAACCTTTAATAATTTCATCTTAGACCCTCTTTAATTTTAAGAATTTCAAGGTTGACCCGAAACTTTTACTTTACCGAATTTAGTCAAATTCAACAGTTTTTATGTTTTATTATGTTTTTATGTTTTTTAATATTATCTAGTGTGATCTAAGGTAGATATTTATTCTCTTTAAACATAAATTTCAAGTTTATCTAAACTTGCACTTTCGATTCGACACTGATTAGGCGGGACAAAATGCGGTGTCTATAACTGCTCATCTTTGTCATGCAAGTTTACTCGTAATGACAAAGAAGGGGACATAATATTTTGATCTGCTAGACATGATATTTAAAAGACAAAAAATTAAATTTCTATTTTAAGCAAAGATTAGGAACATACCTGAACATTGTTGCATCAACCCTTTGGAAACGATAAAGGATTTTGTCTAAGGAGGCTGAATGACTTATCCTTGACGATCTTAGAGCAAGCTGAATGACCTATTACTAAGGCGTTACTAAATATTCTCAATGGAGGCTGAATGACTTATCCCTGAGGCTTTACTGAATCTTCCCATCGGAGGCTGAATGACCTATCCCTGATGCTTTAATGGTTCTTCTCAATGTAGGTTGAAGGACTTGTTCCTGAAGATCTCTAAGGTGGCTGAATGACCATCCTTGAGTACTTACCACTGGATCTTCTCAAAGAAGGTTGAATGACATATTCTTGAGGGATATAGAATCATCACAAAGGAAGTTGAATGACTTATCCTTGAGGCTTTATCACGGGAGACTATGATGCACCCCGGATTTTGATAGCGAAAGAAGTAGAGAATTGAGAAGAAGATGAAAAGAAGTTTCATTCTTTCCTTTCTAAGTCATCCAAATCCTTTTATTTTGAAAGAGGTTTTTCAAGGATTTTTCTAGGTGTCGGTTTTGAAAAACTTCTTGGGCCGAGATTTTATGTTAAAAATGGAGTCGCCACTTAGCATGGGGTTAAATGGTGTGCTAGGTTACCGAGATTTCAAAAATTCATTTTTCATTTTAAAATGGCCTGTGTTTTGACTTCCAAAGGTCTG
Source organism: Eucommia ulmoides (assembly GCA_016647705.1). Taxonomy (NCBI): domain Eukaryota; kingdom Viridiplantae; phylum Streptophyta; class Magnoliopsida; order Garryales; family Eucommiaceae; genus Eucommia; species Eucommia ulmoides. The sequence goes on from CM028326.1 coordinate 47,911,024, forward strand.
TGCACTAGAGATTTTCTTTAAGTTCGGGAGTCGATTATGCTTGGGGATGTTTTTACGCACCCCAAGACACCCATCCATAAATGGTACCTTGGTCTAAATAGATACTCATTGTAAAACACTATCCAAGAAGTTTTCTTTGATTTACTTAAACAAGAATAATTCCATTTTTTAAAGTTTTCATCTTTTTATGTATTTTACATGATGTAATGATGAGAAAGTAAATACTATAACTAATACTAGTCAGCGACACCCAATAACAATTTATAATAGACATGAATATAAATATGCAAACTATACTAAATAAAATGTACATGTTTTTGTATTTTTTTTTAGACTGAACCTTATATAGGTTGCCTATGTATCTCAGATTAATAAGAATCAGGTTCTCATGTAGTTCATTTCTATTAGGGTGAAACTGATTTTATTTTTATTGGTGACCGAACCCTCATATGGGTTGCCCGCATACTTTGGGTGGTTACCAAAGATCAAGTCAAATGTAGTTTATTCTGGTTAAGGTAAAAAGTGTTTTTTATTGTTTAAAGTAACCGAACCCATATCATAGGTTACCTATGTACTTTGGGTGGTTACCAAAGATCAGGTCAAACTTAGTTCATTCTTATTAAGTTGAAACTAGCAGGCTTGGTTGGTTTTAATTGAAACCTGGTCTGGTTTTAGTTGAAGACTGGTTTGGTTATTAGTTGGTTTGAGTTGTGAAACACCTGAATCACAACGTTAGTTACCTATTATTAGTTGTTTTTAAGTTATGAACAACCTGAATCACAACATTAATTAGTTATTATTAACAATTTTTAAGTTGTGAACAACCTGAATCACGACATGACATGTACATAACCTCTTTGATTTTGTCAAAACACCTTAACCAAACTCTTTTATTTTGGTTAGTTAGTGTTAGTGTGTAAGTTGTTAGTTAAAAAATAAAAAGAAATACCATATATTTATGCCAATCCTACTCATAACTAAGGAAAATGGGAAGGTTCACACATATTGCTGAAGGAATAAAGGCCCTCCCTTTATCCCGAGTTCTTAGCCACAAGGGTCTGTCGGTGTAGTATATAAGTATATAAATAAATATAGTTGCCAGTCCACAAGCCAACCTGGTTGTGACCTTGACATTTAGCGAAAAGTAAATCCAGTTATTAATAATTATATGGTTAGAATTAACAGTTGGTAAAGAGTCGGTTTAAAGTTCTTGAGAGAATCGTAGAAAGTATGCACAAGTCATAGTGTGATTATAGTTTTTGTTTGAATCCTCACATGTTCTTAACATGTTCTCGGATGATTTGATGTTCTTGAATATTCTTAGAATGATTTGGACATAGTTTGGATGTTATAACAAATATTAAGTGTTTGTTTGGTTGTTGTGTTATATACATGAAATTAAAGTGTATGAACTACATGATTATGCTATGTGCAAGCAACATACACAAGATTAAACCAAGACCAAAGGGGGTTTAGAAGAAAACATACCTACTTAGGGGATGTAGTCTTCCCTAAGTGGTTACCTCTTTTTACTCCTTTATCTTGTTGGTTGATCCTCGATCAATCACCATCGATCTCTTGAGTTATTTCTCCAAGAACATCAAGAACACCCTACTTAGGGGAAGTGGTCTTCCCTAAGTAACTATCTCTCTTTTTTCTTTGATCTACTTGGCTTGACATTGATGGGTAATCGTCTTTCTCTTTTGTTCTTGCTCCAAGAACCTCAATTATCCACCTCTAGGACCAGATTTCAGTATAATAATGGTATGTTATTCGAGATATTTTCTCAAAAGTCCTAGCACCCAAGACTTGGCTCGAGTTTTGGAAAGAGAAGCTAGGCATTCAAGGCTTGAAATTTATGAAAATAGGCCCCCTATTTATAGGTCTGCGATGCCTGTGCATTAATTAATGGGAAGGCATATCCAACCTAATCCTTGGACAGTGTTTGGCCTAGGGGACTCGGTATCTTGTTTCGGTCTTGTTCAGATTTGGATAAATTTTGAGTGGAATAGAAGATTCTTAAATATTTGGTAATGATTACCAAATTTTTTCCTAGATTTGGTAATGATTGGCAATCATTACCAATCATTACCTCTCCTCCATTTATATGGGTTGCACATGGGTGCATTAATGGCTTGATGTGACATTTCATGTTTAGTTTCAAGGCCAAGTACCGGTTAGTTTCACTATTGCGATTTAGTTTCCATTAATGCCTTTTTGGTGTATTGTATCTATTCTTGAAGTGTCCTTTTGAATTCAATGATCCATGATGATTCATTTCTTGGTGAGTACTCCTTCAGTTGGATTCGGATCGAATCGGGTTAACTTGCCTTGTAACTGGTGGTCGGTTTTCAAGTTTCCTAGTTTCCTCTAGATAGTTTGGTGAAAATATCTATGTTCAATATATCCACCCATTACATGTCATAATTAAGCAACTAATTATTTGTGGTATGTGCATTTAATGCATTGTCTAAGTGGAAAACCAATTCGGTTTGGTTTTGATAACGGGCAGTCACATTTCAAGGTTTTCAATTAACTCTAAGATATTTTGATGAACATATCTAGATACCTTGAATGTGTACTATCCATGTCATACTAAAAATTTAATTCTTGAATGGATGGGCATTTAATGCTCATTAAATTCCTAAGTTAGGTGGCGAACCGAATCGGTTTAGTTTTGATAATGGTTGGTCAAATCCTAAGTGTTTTGGTTCCCTTCCTTGATATTTTGTAAGAAACTTCTAGTAAGGTTCCTTGGTTATTTATATGACTCTTTTGTGGGACTTTAATTATGGCTAGGCCATTAATTCATTGGGCCTAGGTCAAGATAACTTGGTTTTGGTGTAAATCCAAACCAAGCCCAAGTCCTTAACCACCTTGGTGCTATAGGGATTGTCATGACCTTTAAAAGCCTTGATTAAGGTCTCTTGGTATGTTTCTTGGTGGTATTTGATATAATATGCATAATTGAAATAATTGTTTTTGGTGTTAAACTGATAAAAGTCAAGATGGTAAATGTTTTAGGGTCAGGATATGTTACCGAGGTAATTGTTTGAAATATCCTATAATTTAAGGGTAGTGGCTAATTTTTATATTTACTAAATATGATTTAATTAAAATAAAACTTTAATAATGTCATTTTAGACCCCCTTTAATTATGGAATTTTTTAGGTTGACCCGAAACTTTTACTTAACTGCATTTTGTAAAATTTAACAGTTTTTTGTGTTTTTCTCATATTTTTGGGTATTTTGGTATATTAGACAGTGTGATCTCAGGTAGAAATTAGTTCTCTTTAAACCTAAGTTTAACGTTTATCTAAACTTGTACTTGATTCGACACTGACTATGCAGAACAAAATGTGGTGTCTACAGCTGTCCATTTTTGTCATGTGAGTTTACTCATAAAGACAAAGAAGGAGACATTGACATTTTGTTCCACTAGATATGAAATATAAAGATAGGTATTTAAATTCTTACAGTGATTTAGTGAGAGAGAGTCTAGCCTACTCTCTTCAGTGAGATGTCTTTCTATCTATCATCGGAAATGGGGATTATTCGCATTTATCATTAAAGAGTCATTTATTCTACCACGAGAGATCAAAACATTTTGCTTCCATCAACAGAGATTGGAGGGTTCGCTTCCGCCACTAGAGACAAAAATGTTTCGTATTCATCATCGTAGAATCCTTACCTTTGGTACAAAAGATAAGACTATTTTGCTTCCATCACCAGAGATTTGAATGTTTTGCTTTTGTCATTGAATATAGGTATTTTTTCATTCTATCACCACAGATAGGCATGTTTTGCTTCCGTTGCCAGAGATAGGTATGCTCATTTTCTGTTACTAGAGATAGGCATTTTTATTTTATTACCAAAGATTGACATTTCTTCTACCACCAGATATAGGCATTTCTCTCTATCACCAAAGATAGGCACTTCTTTCTATCACCAATGATACACATTTATCTCTATCACCAAAGATAGGTATTTTTTTTTTATCCCCAAAGATAGGCATTTTCCTCTATCACCAAAGATAGGCATTTCCCTCTATTACGAAAGATAGACATCCATCACCAAAAATAAGCATTCCTTTCTATCACCAAAGATAGACATCCATCACCAAAGGTATGCATTTCCCTCTATCACCATAGATATGCATTCTTCTATATCACTAAAGATAGGCATCCATCACCAAAGATAGGCATTTCCCTTTATTACCAAAGATAGGCATTCCTCTCTATCGCCAAAGATAGACATCCATCACTAAAGATAGGCTTTTTCCTCTATCACCATAGATATTCATTCTTCTCTATCACCAAAGATAGACATCCATCACCAAAGAGAGGCATTTCCCTATATCACCAAAGATAGGCATTCTTCTCCATCACCAAAGATAGGCATCCATCACCAAAGATAGGCATTTCTCTCTATCACCAAAGATAGACATTCTTCTCTATCACTAAAGATAGGCATCCATCACCAAAGATAGGCATTTTCCTCTATCACCAAAGATAGGAATTCTTCTCTGTCACCAAAGATAGGCTTTCATCACCAAAGATAGGCATTTTTCTCTATCACCAAAGATAAACACTTCTTTCTATAAATAAAGATAGGCATTCTTCTCTATCACTAAAGATAGGCATCCATCACCAAAGATTGACATTTCTCTCTATCACCAAAGATAGGCATTCTTCTCTATTACCAAAGAAAGATAGACATTCACCACCAAAGATAGACATTTTTTTCTATCACCAAAAGATAGGTATTTCTCTATATTACCAAAGATAGGCATCCATCACCAAAGATAGGCATTTCCATCTATAACCAAAGATAAGCATTCTTCTCTATCACCAAAGATAGGCACTTCTCTCTATCATCAAAGATAGGTATTCTTCTCTATCACCAATGATAGGCATCCATCACCAAAGACATGCATTTTCATCTATCACCAAAGATAGGGATTGATTTCTTTGATGGGTTCAAAAGGTTTGTTGATTATAGATCGATATTTTTGGGTAGAAAGGTTCTTTGCTAGAGAAACCTATTCCTGGATCGTCATATCAATACATGATTGAAAATGATTGAGAGAATTATCACCAAAGAAACTCTCAAGGAAAGTTGATACTTAATTGAATTTCTTGGGCATATCTTACCTGGGATTGCTTGATGAAGACTGGAAATCTTCCTGAGAAAAATTTAACGTCGGATAAAATGCGCTCCAGTCATAGACTGGGGCTTGACGATGCTTATTTACTTTTAGGGATTATAGATTTCAAGTTTTTGAATCTTTGTATTGATTATGATTAGTGTGAGTTATATATCAAGAAACTCTATATGGAGAAAATTTGATATAATGTGCTCCAACTCTAGTTGGGGTAACTCTTATCACATAATCTCAACGATGAAACCAGATATAATGTGCCCCAGCTCTAGCTGGGGTGCAGGACTACTTCCCGAGCATTCAAAAGATGTGGCAGAGCCCACATGGGTTACCCCTATATCCTGAACTAAGTGTGTGATTGTAATGTTTGTCTTAGTCTGGAAACCACGTTGGGTTGTTTATGTATATTAGTATTACTATCCTAGATATTGATCGTCGGATGATTGAAACCCACCTGGGTTATCTATCTGCATTGATTTCCTAGGTTTGGAATCTATTCAAAAATGTAGTTCGACCCTCGTTGTGCTATCTCAAATTGTCAACTGTACCCATAAGGGCTTCTTACGTACCTTGGTAATCTACCAAGGATCAGGTCAATGTGTAGTTCGAGCACATATATCCTTTGTTATATTTTTAACAAAAAGATTAGTTTCTCAAGAAAATCAAGGGATTTCTTGAGAGATGCGCTCTGATACAGTGCAGATAAAATGTCATAATGCGAACATCTCTCTGACTTCGACTAGACCTACTTGGGTTTCCTATGTACCTTGGCGATCTACCAAGGATAGGTCGAAGCACAGTGTTCTATGGATAAAGGAATTTTGTTTAAGGTGACGACCCAACCTATAAAGGTTTCACACATCCTGGTATTTACTAGGATTCAGGTCAACACCTAATTCCTCTTTGATTGATTAAAGTTGATATGGTTAAATCTTGATTGATAGTTTAGCCTTATGTTTGATATGGTTTAATCCCAATTGATTAGGGGATTTTTATTATTGAATGACCATGTGGGTATTTTTAAATATTTGATGACATGATTAAATCCCAATTGGTGTAGGATTTTTGTTAAATGAAGATTGAACCCGTATTATGGGTTGCATACGTATCTCAGATAACTAAGAATCAGGTTAGAACGTAGTTCACCTCTTTAGTTTTGTCAACTGAACCCACAAGGGTTTCCTACGTATCTCGGACTTCACTAGGAATTAGACTGATGCATAGTTCCTCGGTCCTTAAGTTGTCAACCGAACCCATGAGGGTTTTCTACGTATCCCGGACATTGCCCGTAATCAGGTCAACACGTAGTTCCTACATCTTTTGATTTAATGAATTTAATTAAGTTTATTATGATTCAGGCATTTTATTTCACGTTGCGAGATGAAATTAATGTTGTTTCCATCAGAAAAACATGAATAGGATGAAATGTGTCGTAGTGGTAAACTGGGGCAACAATTAGATAAGTTTCGTTGGGGAATCTAATCCAACATTTCCTATCATGCGATTAGTGATTATTAACATAGAATATGCACCAACCTGCGGGCTAGGGCCGAGACTTATTAGCTACAGGCTTGTGAAACTAAATCAGTTCTTCTCGCTATTATTTTCGTCTAAGCCTTAGCTAGGTAAAATTGATCGCTAATATAGGGGGGACGGTGTAATTAGACTCAAGTAATTGAGGGTGCGGCATTGGAATACTGTGGGAATGATATTGTTCTGAAATGTAGGGGGTGGGATGGTGTAATTAGACTGGAGTGCTTAGGGGTACGACATGGGAATATTATAGCTGAAAAATTATACGTCAGATTGGGTACTGTACTGATTAAAACTCTGAGTTATTAAGTGGGTAAAATGACCACTTTAGGAAAAAAAAAAATTGGACCGTCATCAAATGCTCATTCCACTTCTACATACACCTCAACAGCAAAAAGCGAGGGTATGTAAAGAGGTAACTGAAGCACTTGGTCTAATACTGAGTCATCCTTGATAGAAAACAAGGTATATTTAAAATTCCCTCCGAAAAGAGCCATCGACATCCTACACATTAATTTCAAACTTTCATTAGCGTCATCCTGAAGAACACATGGTCTCAGAATCTCGATCAATTTGTTTAAGGTTGTTCCCCAACGAACAACCAAAGATTTTACAGATGAGGTGCTGTAAGACACTCCGACATCAGTACCTTCCAATATTCTACCACCCCAATACAATAACAACCTGACGTTCTCCATTTCAAGCGGCTATCATTTCACAACCTAAAATAGAACAAGAAAATATTATCGTCAACTAAAACCCAATCACAAAAGTATGTTTATATATAAATTGTTTATAGTGTTCATTTTTATATTTTTGAGTAATTTATTTTCAATCCTTATCATTTTATTTATTTTTAATTTATTTAATAATTTAACTTTAACTCTGATCGAATATCAATTCTACGTCCAATTAATATTTACTAAATAATTTATTTTTTCCATATGTGTAATTTGGAAAACTTTAATTAAACAACTAAATTAACAAATCAAACTCAAATCAACTAACTAACTTTTTTAAAACAGTATATTATAATTTCTATTTTAACCTATTATTTACCACATGTGTAATTTGTCAAATTTTAAGGGGCCAAAGTGCACATTTTTAATTAAACATTTTTTAATTAAACAAATAAATTAACAAACAAACTCAAATTAAAAAACTAACTAACTAATTTTTTTTTAAAACAATATATTATAATTTCTATTTTAACCTATATTTTCCCGTATGTATAAAAAACTATCTGGGGCCATAGTGTACATTCTTTAATTAAACAACCAAATTAATAAATTAAACTAACTAACTAACTAAATTCTTTTTAAAAAATATATTAAATTTTTATTTTAATTTATATTTTCCTATATATGTAATTTGTCAAATTTTAAGGGACCAAAGTACACATTCTTAATTAAACATTTTTTAATTAAACAAATAAATTAACAAACAAACCCAATTTAAAAAACTAACTAACTAATTTTTTTAAAACAATATATTATAATTTCTATTTTAACTTATATTTTCCCACATGTATAAAAAAAAAAAAAACCATATGGGGTCAAAGTGTACATTCTTTAATTAAACAACTAAATTAATAAATTAAACTAACTAATTTTTTTTTTAAAAAAATATATTATAATTTCTATTTTCCCACATGTGTAATTTGTCAAATTTTAAGGAGCCAAAATGCACATTTTTAATTAAACATGTTTTAATTAAACAAATAAATTAACAAACAAACTCAAATTAAAAAACTAACTAATTTTTTTTAAAAACAATATATTATAATTTCTATTTTAACCTATATTTTCCCACATGTATACAAAACTATCTGGGGCCAAAGTGTACATTCTTGAATTAAACTACTAAATTAATAAATTAAACTAACTAACGAATAATATTTTTTAAACAATATATTAAATTTCTATTTTAATTTATATTTTCCCATATGTGTAATTTGTCAAATTTTTAGGGGCTAAAGTGCACATTTTTTAATTAAACATTTTTAATTAAACAACTAAATTAACAAATCAAAATCAAATTAACTAACTAATTAACTAACTATTTTTTTTTTAAAGTAATATATTATAATTTCTATTTTAACCTATATTTTTCCACATGTATAATTTGTCAAACTTTCAGTGGACAAAGTGTACATTATTTAATTAAATAACTAAATTAATAAATTAAACTAACTAACTAACTAGCAATTTTTTTTAAAACAATTATATTTTAATTTATATTTTTCCATATGTGTAATTTGTCAAATTTTTAGGGGCCAAAGTGCACATTTTTTAATTAAACAACTAAATTAACAAATTAAACTCAAATTAACTAACTAACTAACTATTTTTTTTTAAAACAATATATTATAATTTCTATTTTAACCTATATTTTCCCACATGTATAATTTGTCAAACTTTCAAGGGCCAAAGTGTACATTCTCTAATTAAACAACTAAATTAATAAATTAAACAAACTTAATAAATAACAATTTTTTTTAAAACAATATATTGTAATTTCTAGTTTAATTTCTATTTTCCTATATGTGTAATGTGTTAAATTTTGAGGGGCCAAAATGCACATTTTTAATTAAATATTTTTTAATTAAACAACTTAATTAACAAATAAAACTCAAATTAACTAACTAACTAACTAACTAATATTTTCTTAAAACAACATATTATAATTTCAATAAATTTCTATTTTAATATATGTTTTCCTACATATAAAATTTATCAAACTTTCAGGGGCCAAAGTGTATATTCTTTAATTAAACAACTAAATTAAAAGAAAATAACTATCGAACTAACTAACAATTTTTTTTTTTAACAATAAATTATAATTTTTATTTTAATTTATATTTTTCCATGTGTAATTTGTCAAATTTTGAGGGGCCAAAGTGCACATTTCTTAATTAAACAACTAAATTAACAAATTGAACTCAAATTAACTAACTAACTAACTAACAATTTTTTCAAAAACATATATTATAATTTCTATTTTAAGTTATATTTTTCTACATGTATAATTTTTCAAACTTTGAGGAGCCAAAATGTACATTCTTTAATCAAATAATTAAATTAACTAACTAACCAACAAATTAAACAAGTTAACTAACTAACAAACTAACTAAATAATTAAATAAGTAAAAAAACATATTAATCAAATTAACAAATAAATTAAACCAAAAACTAAAACAAACTTAATTTTATAGTAGGAGGAAGAAGTTGTGAAATTGTGAAATTCTTGATAAACAAACACTGCTAATAGGGAGGAACAATAACGAAATCAGTATAAAGAGGAATATTTGAACACTTAGGAGATAAATTTGTCAAATTTTGAAGAAGGAAATTGTGGAGGTTAAGAAAAATTGGTAAACGAACTCAAACATGAGATACATTCGGGAAGGAAATGGGGGGTTTATAGTGTTAGGTCCTGGCGTTACGAACGGAGAAACCTATCTTTGCAGATTGCAAAGCTAGTTCGACTACAAAGCTGGTCCGTCTGCAAAGCTGGGTTGGTCATTCGACCAATCCAGCTTTGAACCTGGTGTTGTGAAAGCCGGGTTCATCAAATTAAAAAAAAAAAACGGTATATCACCGTTTGGCCCAAATGGTGACATACCGTTTGGTATAATTCAAAAGAACCCGGCGTTCACAATGTCGGGTTCATGAAATAAAAATTAAATAAATAAATAACACACCCGATGTTCTGAACACCAGGTAACTTGTGTTTCATATTTAAGTTAAAAGATACATGTCTTCAGATTTTTTTTTTAAATATTTAGCTTATATATATATATATATATATATATATATATATATATATATATATATATATATATATATATTATGTAAAACATATTTTATTTATTTTTTTATTGTTAATTACACTAACTATCCCTCTTAAAATAAAGAAAATATTAATTATATCCCAAAATTATTAAAATTATATTTTAAATAATACAATAGTCCCAAAAATTTTAAAAGTCAATTAAAGATTAACATTTGACCCCCCCAAAAAAATAAAGTCTTGGTTATATAGTGACCTGCATCAGTTTTAACGTAATGTTTTTTTGCAATTTTGAGTAAATTAACAGTGGTATATCGGTATTTTAAATAAACTCAATTTTTTTGTGCATAAATTATGTTCAAAACACTCCATAATGCAGTTTACAACACTAAAAATAGACAAATGAATTATTTTAAAAAAATCGTCAAAGTTAGCTAGATAAGTTATTTCTATAACGGCGTAAATTTTTTGCATTGCTTTCGAAGAGGTTTGTTTTCTGATTCTTCTTCTTCCCCATCCAAATCCAACATTGGGTTTATTTCGTGTATGAATAAATTACTGTTTGTTAACTCTAAATTGAGCCGATCGAGAACTTCAACCACCTTATGTCTTCCACATGTTGCCTAGGCGATTCAATGGCCATTCCTAAACTGCATGCAAAGCTGAAGAAATCCCTCTGACGAAACAATAGAAGAACAAAGGCATGGGTAACATTAAAGTAATGAGTGAATGATTTTACTTTGCATCCTTTAAGTTTGATTGTTATTTTATTTTAGATTCTATAATTATGTAATCATTTAACTTCAGTTCAAATCTATAATTTTATTATAATTTTAGACAACAAACGGGCAACTATCATGCGCTCAACTATTTTTAAGGAGACTTTATTGATTTTCTAATGACTTTATTAAAAAGCGCGGGACATTTCTTTCCCAGAACGATGTTCATCAGTTTTTATTTGATTAGTTTCTATGAAAATCTTAGTTAAATTTCAAGTTTAGCAATGGCTCAAGTCGTGAAGCTTTAGTCTAGTAGTGCTGGTAGGAATAATAGTGAGAGAAACAAATCCAGATAAGAAAATGTTGAAGTGGAGGCCAGAACTGGAAAATCTTTCGAAAATGAAGGCGTCAATGGACGCAGTGTTATTAGATCTCAATACTTAACTGTGAAGAATCGCATCAACAGTAACGCTCGTTTGTTATCTATGAATCGTTTATTTTATAATGCTTAGGAAAATTTTGGAGTTCGTTTGCTAATTTAGAGATTACATATATTGATTGTTGTAGATAAGAAATAAGATATTTCCAAGCCTGATTCTGATAAGTTAAAGTCGATTATTGATGAAATTGAAAACCTGCATTATTTAGGTACTTGTGACAAATTAAACTCGTTATATATATGTGCATGTGTGAGTGTGTGTTTGTGTGTGTGTGTATATATATATATCATGATCTATGGCTTCTTGTATCCACATATCATGACATACACACACACATATATTGCCTAGATATTATAAATATGCTTGTAATTTCAGTGAAGGCACACGGTAACAATGGTGTTGGCCTAGTGAGTTATCCAAGAGGGGGGTGAATTAGATATTAATAAAAATTATCAAATAATAACACTTCAAAAATCAAATAATTAATTTTATCCTAAATTAATTATCATCTTTATAGCAGAGAATATGTGTTATCAACTAGTGCACACCTAAACAACAGAATATAAATAATGTAAAATAGCAGCAAACCAAAATTTATACTAGTTCACCAAGCTACTCTTGGCTAATCCAGTCCCCCAAGCTCCACGGAGAGTCGTACCCACTAAACTCAAGATTCCTTTACAGGTAGGAACCAAACCTTCACAATGATTCTTTTCACAAGCTCAAAATCAGTCTTTACAATCCCTTTTCACAGGCTCAGGAATAACCTTATATTTTTCCTAGGCTCAAGACTAACCTAATCCTTTCACAGGCTAAGGATCAAACCTAATTCTTTTATACCTTAAGCTAAGAATCAAACCTCACACAAAAATACTCCAAGTATCATTTTCCCAAGTAATTATGTAACCTTTACAATTCACTCACAATTGAACCTAACAGGAAGAATCACACCTAACTCTTTTCAAGAGAAAAGAGTAACCTAACATTTTTATACTTAGGTAAAGATCAAACCTCAATCTCTTTACTGGAAGAGATTGAAATCCAAAGCTACCCCTGATTAGACACTTCCAATAGTATCTAATCCGACATACAACTCACCAATTACGGAATTGATAAGCCTTTTCCCACTCGAAGCTTCTACCACCCCAGATTAATTTGAACTCAATTAATGTCCCGATACTAGTGATAGAATTAAGTGAGGATTTCAAAATCTGATTATAAAAATAATACGGGTAACACAAAATCGAGCACGTAATCAAATTATCACACAAATCGTTTTAAAAGATTTTTTATGCTTTTAAAGTTAAGAAATAATTTCACAAGATCAATTATCCAAGCAAGTAATAATAACAATAATAAACTCAATTAAGAATAAACTTGGAACACTTTCACCAAGAAAATATAAAAATATGATTATAATAGATATGGGTAGCACACAAATAAGTATGTAATTAGATTTTCACCAAAAAATATTTTAAAATATTTTTATGTGATTTAAGGTTCAGAAAATGATTTTATCAAGATCTTATCAACCAAGCAAATATAAAAAAATAAATACGCAATAAAGACTAATAGCTTGGAAATATCTCACCAGGGTAACACCAAAGAATTATAGATTGAAACGCTAGACAACTCAACTCGATGACGCTAACACAATCAACACTTTAACTCAAGAACTTCTCAACAATTGATCTCACAATTTAATCTCTCAAAATAATATCAGAATGATGACTCTTAGAAAAGCTTAGGAACTAAATAGTTCTTGATATATAAGATTGATTAAGATTTTTAAGTCTCAAAAAAGGCAGGTTTACTTATAGGGAATTAAAACAAATCCTCTAACAGCTAGTTCCCATATATCATGACAAATAATAACACTAATAGACCACTTATATCATTATGACTTAATCTTCGTATAATTTACTTAATTATAACTTTTAAAATGTTCAATTAAATCCCTCAAATATTTTCTCAAACTCAATTAGATAGGATAGAAAGAATTACATGACCCAAATTGAGAAATAATCAAAATACTTGAACCATATCTATAAGGATAACAAAATATCAACCATATATCTTAAATTCCATAAAATCCCTAAGATATATCTCACATCTTAACCATAAAATAGCTAGTAACGACTACTTTTTGGATCAAAATCATGAAATTCTCGAATCTTGAAACCGACCATCGGTTGACTGACCATAACCCATCAGTCGACCGCCCAATTCAGGATGTAGCCTAAGACAAAAACTCTCACCCATAGGTCGATCTTCGATCCTTCGTCTGTCGACTAGACGATCCAGAGAGTTTCTCAAGTCGACCTCTCCATCTATGTCTGTTGACCTAACGATTCAGAGAGTTCATCTAATTACCATAGGTCGACCTCTCTATCGACTGAATGATTTAGAGAGTTCATCTATTTTCCATAGGTAGATCGAACCTACACCACAAGTTAACCTATCGATTCAGAGACTGTACAATTCCAGCACCTTCGCATCGGTTGACTAATCGATTTAGGCAGGTCGACCAATCCTGCTGTACTTAATCCTTAATTCATTTTTTAATTTAATTTCTTCAATATTTTTGCCCTTTTAACCAATTTCTTTTCTTGGTTAACTCCTTAAATCAATTTTTTAATTTCTAATCTTTCTTAAATCAATATTTATTCTTCAATTTCACATAGGAGCAAATATGTTTAACTAATTAGAATCCTATAAAAAACACACATAATCATAAAAATATTTTTGTGTCGTGTGTGCTTCTAATCGGGATACATTAAGAGTAAAAATTAACCTAAGTTATTTTTTCCTAAATTTTTCAAAGTCTTCGGTCTCTTAATATCCATTATCTTTGTTAGTCTCTTTAGCATCCATTTAGCATCCATCTCAACTTCTTCATGATAATATCTTCAATGGAACTTATAAACTGAAACACTCAACAAATCCGTTAGTTCCACAAAAAACATTAACATTTAATTATTCACCAAAATCTTAGGATCAACAAATGGTGTGACGTAGAGGCCTTGCTAGATTTTAGATGCAGAGGCCTTGGTAGATATTAAAAAAATTGGGTTCATTTCTGTTACGGATAGACCATCTTTTATTAACTCAAAGTTGCCAAAAAAATTGTATCGTTATCGAAACAACTCATCCTATCAACTTTGACGATTATGTAAAAATTATTCATTAGTCTGTTTTTAGTGTTCTAAATTTTATTATATTGTATTATGAACATAGTTTGTATACAAAAAAAAAATGAAATTATTTTGTGTATGGATAAGTTACTATTTGTTAACTCCAAATTGCTAAAAAAATGAGGTCGTCAACGAAACAGCTCATTTGGCCAACTTTGACCATTTTACATCAAGCATTCTTAAAAAACAAATCTTAAATCCGTGGCTGTAAAGTCGGGGTTCTAAATATCACTTGTGGCTCGATGACGTAGAAATGATACTGGATTTGAATTAGGAAGAAGAAGAATAAAAAAATGAACCTCTTCGAAAGCAATGCAAAAAAATTACGCCGTTATAGAAACAGCTCATCTAGCCAACTTTGGCAATTTTTTTAAAATCATGCACTTGTCCGTTTTTAGTGCTGTAAACTGCATTATGAAGTGTTTTGAACATAATTTATGTAAAAAAAAATTAAATTTATTTAAAATATCGATATACCACCGTTAATTTACTCAAAGTTGCCAAAAATATTACATTAAAACTTATGCAGGTCATTCTATAATTAAGGCTTTATTTATTTTTTGGGGGCTCAAATGTTAATCTTTAATTGACTTTTCAAATTTTTGGGACCATTGTGTTATTTAAAATATAATTTGAATAATTTTGAGATATAATTAATATTTTTATTTTTATTTTAAGAGGGATAGTTAGTGTAATTAACAATAAAAAAATAAAAATATATAAAATATGTTTTACATATTTATATATATATATATATATATATATATATATATATATATTAAAAAAAAACTAATAACAATGGCAGGTTTTATCGCCATATATATATATGTGTATATAATATAAAAAAAAATAGTAAAAAGTTGATAACAGTGTATATATATATATATGAAGAACCCAGGGTTCAAAAAAAAATTAAAATAAATAAATAAAGGACCGTATATCCGGGGTTGTGAACATCGGGTATAGAAAATCGAGCTTTTTTGTACCCAAGGTTGGTAACCCTAGGTTTTAATACCTCGAGTTCCCAACTCTAGGTAGCCTGGGTCTCATAAATAAGTTAAAAAGCACGCATTTTTGGAAGATTTTTTTTTAAATGTATTTACTGTGTAAAGAACTGTATCATCTTACCATCTTGTACCATTTACAATGCATTTTTAAGACACTTTCCACCACAGACACTTATCATTTTTTAGGTCATTCATTTAAACTCTAATTCACGCCATTAAACATGCCATGTAGGATGGTTATATAAACAAAATCAATCGATCTTAGCGTTGTACCATTTTTTACCATTTAGTTTATGTATGTTTAAGACATTTGCACTTGAACTTAACATGTTCATCTCTATATAAGTCATTCATATATGCCATGCTTGATATGTTAAACAATAGGTTTCATTTCTATGTAAATTAAGAATAATAAGCATGCCTTTGAAAAAAAAAAGTCACTATACTTAGGCCTCATTTGATAACGTAATTAAGCACTAGAAACAAAATGTATTAAGTACTTATCAAATTAAGTGAGTTTGATAATAAAATTAAGCAATAACTTAAAAAATAAGAATCACTTTAAAATTTATCAAATTTTTTAAGTGATGTGTGATTTACTTAGGCCATGTTTGATAACGCTTAAATTTGAAGTACTAAAAATTTGAAGTATTGAAATTTAAGTGCTAAAATCATAAGTGTTGAATTTATTAAGTGCTAAATATATTAAGTATTCAATTTTTTAATACTTTTAACTTCAAAAACAATTATCTTTGTAGGAAATTTTGTTCCTAAAATAATTTTTATAACTTTATTTTTCTAAAATATTCTCTCTATACAACTTTCACTCTCTAGTTTTTCTCAATTTAGTATTTTTTTTTTTATCTAAATTTTTTTGTATATAAGTGTTTTCGTGAGATTATATAGTATTGGTGTAAAATATTGGTTGTAATAATTAGATATTGGCATTAATACATTACTTAAAATTTTGAACATTTTTAATTGAAACTTATTTTTAAGTGATTTCTTAATTTTATTATCACACATTTAATTTTATAAGTACTTAATGCATTCAATTTTAAGTATTTGAATACATTATCAAACGGGTCCTTAATTATTTAACACTTATTACTTAATATCATTGAATATCTAATTATCACAACCAATAATTTACACCAAATCTGTAAAATCTCATAAAAAGAGTTATGTAAAAAAAATTATAGATAGAAAAATACTAAATTGAGAAAAACTAGAGAGAGAAAGTTGTAGGGAGAGAATATTTCAGAAAAATAAAGTTGTAAAAATTATTTTAAGGAAAGAAAAGAAGTTTCCATGGTATGGTTTCTTTCTATTGGGGGTTCATCAAGAATTTCAGTAGCGTTGTGGCTCACATCACTGAATGCTTGAAATGAGGAACTTTAATTGGACTAATGAGGCCCAAGAAAGCTTTGATCTTACCAAGAAGAAGATAACCACAACCCCGGTTCTAACATTTCCAGATTTCAACAAAGTGTTTGAAGTGGATTGTGATGCCTCTAATGTGGAAGTTAGAGCTGTTCTTAGCCAAAAAGGAAGACCCATTGCTTTTTTCAGTAAGAAGTTGACTGAAGCAAAGAGGAAGTATTCAACATATGACAAGGAGTTCTATGCAATAATTCGAGCTCTTAGTCATTGGAGTCATTACTTGCTACCAAAGGAGTTTGTGTTTTATTTAGATCATGAAGCATTGAAATACTTAAGCACTCAATACAAGCTAAGGGCACGACACACAAAATGGGTAGAATTTCTTCAAACTTTTCAATTTGTTCTTAAACATAAGTCTGGACAATTGAATAAGGTGGTTGATGCATTGAGTAGGAGACATGCTTTGTTGAACATTATGCATTCTGTGGTGATTGGTTTCGAGGTTATTAAAACCCTTTATGAAAATGATTCTGACTTTGGCAATCTTTGGAAAGCTTGTTTAAGTAGACCAAAGAAACAATTATTTATTCATGATGGTTATCTTTTCAGGGGTAAACAGCTTTGTATACCAAATTGCTCGCTTAGAGAAGCCATAATTCGAGAGGCTCATGGTAGAGGGCTTGCTAGACACTTTGGCCGAGCTAAAACTTTGATCATGGTGCAAAAAAACCTTCTATTGGCCTAAGCTTGTGCAAGATGTTGAGAAGATTGTGAAGACATGTGTTACTTGACACAAAGATAAGATGCATGGGACCAATGTTGGCTTATATACTCATCTTCCAATTCCAACATGACCATGGGAAGATGTGAGTATGGACTTTGTTGTGGGTTTGCCAAGAACTCAAAGAGGTAAATATTCAATTATGATGGTAGTAGACAGATTATCTAATATGGCTCATTTTGTTCCTTGCAATAAAACTTCGGATGCTACTAATGTTGCTGACCTCTACTACAAAGAAATTATTAAACTTCATGGCATTCCAAAGTCAATCACTTCTGACCGAGATTCGAAGTTCCTAAGTTATTTTTGGAGAACTCTTTGAACGAAGTTGGGAACTAAGCATCAATTTAGTTCATCTCACCACCCACAAACGGATGCACAAACTAAGGTTGTTAATAGGTCTTTGGGAGCTATGATTAGAAGCTTGGTGAATAAGAATGTTAGAGAATGGGAGAGCTTACTTCCTCATGCTGAGTTTGCTAACAACTGTTCTACAAGTCAAACTGCTGGTTGTTATCCTTTTGAAGCAATTTATGGTATGAATCCTATTGGCCCTTTGGATTTATCTCCTATTCATATTGATAATCATTTTAGTGGGGAAGCTGATGAACAAGCTAAATTCATGAACAAGTGAGAAACAAGATCTTGAAGAAAACTCAAAAGTACAAGAAGCAAGTTGATAAGCATAGAAAGAAAATTGTGCTTAATGAAGGAGATTTGGTGTGGATTCATTTAAGGAATGAAAGGTTTCCAAACAGAAAGTTTACTAAACTTCAACCTAGAGCTGATGGTCCTTTCAAATTTGTTAAGAAAATTAATGACAATGCATATAAGGTGAAGCTTCCTGGTGATTGTGGTGTTTCAGCAACTTTTAATGTTTCAGATCTTTCTCCATACCAAGATGATGAGCCACTAGACTCGAGGACGAGTCCTTTCCAACCAGGGGAGAAGGACATATTTGAGCCTAAGTCCAATAAGATTTATGCCAATTTGAACCCAAAGGAGCCCAACCATCTTGGTTTAATGGTCCATGAAGATATTTGGGCCCCAAATTTCCTTTTTTTTATCGGCCTCTTATTTGGTATAAACTTTCAATAAGTCATTTGGTCAAATAGAAGCATTGAATCTAATTATTAGCTATTTTTAGTATCTCAAGAAGTCTTTAAGTTAATTAGATACTTTGAATTTGGTTATTGAGTCATTATTAGTAGTTAAAAAAGTCAACAAATGTTGTTTATGATATGTATTGGTTTTTGTAAGGTCTTAGAACAATAATTATGGTTATTCCTATTCTTGGAGGATTGTTCCAAGTATAAAACAAGGGAATTACGAAAATTAAGGTGACTTGATCGGTTTCATATTTCAAAAGTTAATCTTTGTGATTACCTTTCTTAGTTTCTTATCTCTTAGGAGGATTACATTGAGTGGTAAGGTAAATTATAGTTCTTATCTTTAAGGTGGTTATATTCTTATCCTTGAAGTGACAAACTTAACTATCCTATGTATTTTTTTTAGTGGTGGTGATTACTTATCATTAGAAATTCCTTTACAACATACTGTGTTAATTTTAAAATGGTATCACCCTTGAAAATAATTAGGTTTTGATTCTTCCAGTAATTGAATTGTATTTTGCGTGAATTGTAAATGTTCATCATTCCCTGTGAAAAGGATAAGTGAGAGAGAGTTAGGTTAATCTTTGGCCTAGTAAAAATATAGGGTTCATCCTTGGCCTGGGAAAAGGGTAATTTGTAAAGGTTGATTCTATATCTGTAAAAGAATCCTTTTAGGGGTTTGATTCCTAACTGGTAAAGGGATCAAAGATTTTAGTGGATTACGAATCTCCGTGGAGCTCGGGGGACTAGACGTAAAAAAGATTAGCTTAGCCGAACCAAGATAAATTCTTGTGTGCTGCATTAAATTATTTTATATCTTGTGTTTGGGTGTGCAATTAATATTAAACACATATCTGTTGCGTATAATTTATTTAGTGAAATTGATTATTTGACATTAAGTGTTTAAAAGGAATTAATTGTTTAATTTTGGTAACTACTCAATTCACCCCCCCCCTTGGGTAGCTCTTTGGTCAACGATAACTAGAAGAATCTTTCGTCCAAAGAAGAAAATGATCAATGGGAAGAAGATAATGAGACTTTACTGGATAATTATCAGGGATAGGGGTAAAATCAACAGAGATCTCAAAATTGACTCAAACTACCATAATTCACCAAAATGTAAAATCCTAAAAGTACGTGTTAAGAGAAAAAAAAAATAATAAAATAAAGACTGGTCTCAAAAAGTTTTTAAACACTGAGTGGTCATACGAAGGCAATCAGGTGAATCACATTATCTATATAATCTGAGTATTAAGTCGTAGGGGTGTCTCAATACCTAGTGACTTGAGCCAACTAGACAGGGATTACTACCTAAAGTTCACTACATGGATTATATAGGAAGTATGAGTCCCTAGTTTCCAGGGTGAAAGAAAAAAGGAAGAAGAAAAAGAAACAGAATAAAAATCATTATCTTAACACTACCAAGATTAAAAAAAAAAAAAAAAAAAAAAAAAAAAAAAAAAAAAAAACAATGTTAGTCGTCATTAACTAACATTTGTTTCTCTATCACTTCTTTTCCCCATCCTTTGAGTCATCTCAGGAATGCCCTTTTCAGTTGCCTTCAGTTCTACATAGAATAAATGAATCAAAGTCGACAAAGAAACCTCGGGTAACGTAAAGGACCTAGGTTATCTCGAAAACAATCTTAGAAAAGATCAATATCAGAACTTAATGGAATTTAACTAGACAAACTCTTCAAACTAATAACTATAGATATTTAGTCTAAATTATTATTGAACTTATATTTATCATAATTTAGATTAATTCGATACAAAAATTGTTAGAATCATTGAGATGATTGAATGTTTGAATATAACTACCTGAGTATACTCTGGTCAAATGAATCTAGCACAAATGTGAAAAATGAAATATACATGGCACGTATAGGTATAATGCCTAAAACATTAGGAAAAAAAAAATTAGGAAAGTAGAGGAAATGAAAGAATAATTCATGTTCGTTAAGTCATTCATTTGAACCCTTTCCCAAAGACTCATCCAAAAGTCATTCAAAGCCCAAGCCAAATCGACAGTGGTCTCTATTCTCGGCCAGATGTTCCCATTCTAGGAAATATTGATCTCACCCAAGCAAGATATGAAATAACCCTCCACCATTCATGTCCATCTTGTAACTGAAACCCATAAAACATTCGATGAGAAATTTCTATTAGAATTTCAGTTACAATACAAGCAGGAGCAAAGGAGCCAAAAGTCTCTCAGAAGCATCGATCAGATTTCTGTATCAAAGACGATATGGAAACAACCAAAGGAGATAGCTAACAGCAAAAGGTATCTAGTGCAAACATTCTAGGAAAAAATGGCATCTCTAGATAAACAATACATTCCTTAGGAAAATGTTATAAGTAAAAGATTTGGGCTTCAAAAAATCATACAGTACATAAGTCAATATCAAAATACTACACAAATTCCATGTACCATATTTCACTTAGCTATACATAACTTGCATACACATGAGAAAAAAATAGTCATCATACTTCAACAAGAACTTGTGACATCCTACATATCATTTTCATCAATAGGCCATCATCAACACGACACTTCCACCCATATACCTTATTTAGGAGCTTTACTAGGCTAGCAATCAATCCTTGAACATATAATCTAGTCAATCTACCTCACTAGTGATTGTACCATTATCTATCTGTAATAGTGGCTTCAACCAAATCAAAAGTTAGATAAGAAGTCAACATCACATATGGTGTGTCTTGATAATAGACCTTACCCATTCCTGGGAAGCGTCGGGGTGTAGCATAATATCATTACAAAATTGACCTTGCTAGGGTCCAATAGGATATTATTATAATGGAGTCATTTTTAGCATTGTTTGGGTACTCTAAGTACTAAGTTTTCAATAAATCGAAACGAAACCGCATCATTCAAAAGAATTAAGCAGACAACCAATCAGGACAAACGATTGATCTTACCTAGCTAAAGCTTAGACAAGAGACTCTATCCATTAGACTAACGAAAGATCATTGCCAATAAATGTAACTATCTTTGTCTACGACCAGTATGATCCTTAAAAGCATATTGTTGGTTTAGAACTACATTACAATCTAATCCTTAGTAACTTGCCAAGGTACGTAGGAAACCCATTCAGGTTCGGTCAAAATGAAGAAAAAAAAAGGTGTCAACTTCACAACATTCTCTTAAGCTCAATATCAGGGCATGCCTCCAGAGAAGTCCATTGACTTTCTCGGGAAAACCATTCTCGTTCTCTTTGTTATTCAAACAATAGGGGAGGTTCTTGCAAGAACTATGCTTGACCTGATCCTTGGTAACTCACGAAGGTACATAGGAAACCTATTAAGGTTTGGTCATCCAACTGTATAAACCCCAGCCATGGATAGCATGTTCTCATAGTTTCTATCATCATACATAGATTCGAATTAATAAAATCCTTTGTACACTCTCCGCCAAGTGGTGAGGACCTAAGTCCATAGCTTCACTCCCTATCAAAGGGTGCTAGGGGTAAAAATGACAAAAAATTAAAATGAAAAGACATGATATTTTAATCAACTTTCCTTCATCCAACGAAATTCTTGGGTTCACCTAAAGGCAAAAATTCCGAAATTAGCCTGAGAAATCAATAAAATTCGACTAGTAATTCATAATTCTTCAGATTAGAAGGAATAAATGTTAAAGATTGCTAAAAATCTAGCAAAACTACATGGAAAACTATGACTTCTATGACTAACATCTTAGGCAGATAGTCAAAAAAACAAACAGCATAAGGAAAAGGGAGAGGCGAGAGAAATATTGTCCAACCTTAAGTGGTTGGAGAATTAACCTACATTTTTACCTCAAGTGGTTAGAGAAGAAAACATCTTATCCTACCTTAATTAGTTGGAGAATTAACCTACATTCCTACCTCAAGTGATTGGAGAAGAATTACCTCCTATCCTACCTTAATTGGTTAGAAAATTAACCTACATTCCTAACTCAAGTGGTCAGAGAAGAATACCTCATATCCTATCTTAATTGGTCGGAGAATGAACCTACATTCCTACCTCAAGTGGTCGGAGAAGAAAACATCCTATCCTACCTTAATCTACCAAAGAATTAACCTACATTCCTACCTCAAGTGGTCAGAGCAGTAATCGAATCCACATTCAAACGGTTAAGCAATTGATCATAAAAGGAAGCCACCATTAGAAAAATCCTTTTTAATGTTGGGAGATTAGTTCATCATTGGTAATATTATAAAGATGCTTCTCAAAAAAATAAAAATAAAATAGAAAAAATACTAGGAAAAAAATAACTCAAAAAGAAAAAAGAAAAAAAATGAAAAGCATATTTTTTCAGTAGTTCAAATGTCTTACCATGGAAAGAAATGTTCAAATACACTCGTTAGTTGAGGGAGTCATCTCTTGTGAAATCAAATTTAGAATAAAATCCCGATTATTATTGAAATTATATTTGTCAAGCTCACGCCAGATCAACAAAGATTTCATATCAGGCAAAAAAGAATGCTTAAATAAATAAAATTTAAAATTTTATGCATGTTTTGGATAATCCAGTTTCAAATAGTTGATTGAAATACAAATCATAAAAGATTTTATATCCCAAGCATCAAAATCAATTCTATTAGCCAAGGAAAGAGAAGAACATAAAAGGCTAACCCAAGTCTGTGCATTGAAAGTAAGAGTACACTAATCTTTTTATTTGGGCCAAAAACAATATCATTCAATTGAAAGGGATGGAAGGTCCGCAAAATTTCAAATTTAAAAACATAGCCTAAGAAAAAGAAAAAAGAAACAGGAAAAGTATAGAACCTAAGGATGACTAATATTTCCTTTCTTAAAAGTAAAAAGAAAAAATATGAATGATTTCTTATTGTATAAGTTATTGCATGGGTTAATCGTCTTTCCACTTGATAGACCATTTTTTTCTCAGATATCTCTCAGCTCGACAAGTCGTACATGTCATCCTCATTTGACCTAATGGGCCTCCCCTTTAAAGGGATCTTTTCTCAAAAGTATTAACCCCACCCAAAGGTTGGTGAACATTTTATTCCTTCTCTCATCTTCTCCCTAGCCATAGGTTGGGGCATATTGTACAATGCTTGCCATCTTTGGGTTGTTTTCTTAATTTGAGATTTCTCTAGTTATTGGGCCTGTTATGCGGCATTTGTCTCGCTAAAATGTATTTTTAACTCTAAATCTAAAATTTTCCCCAGCTAGTAATTGGGGCATATTATACGGTGTCTGCCCATCTCTAAGTCGTGTACTTAACTCTGAATCAGAGTTTCTTTCCAACCATAGGCTAGGGCTCATTATATGGTGTTTGTCCATCTCGACATCCATCGAGTGAATTCCTTAGATATCCACCCATCAAGAGAATTATGATTAACCTGATTTTTTGTGTGATGTTAAGGTACATAGGCAACCTATTAATATTTGATAATTCAATTAATGCCCTTCGTTTTATATCGCCTCTAAATGAGTGTCCTTCATCTTGTATTGCCTCTCAATGAGTGTCCTTCATATTTCATTTCCTCTAAATGAATGACTTTCATCATGAGTGTCTTCATCATTGTATTACCTCTAAATGAGTGTCTTTATCATTTGCATGCCTCTAAATTAATGTGTTTCATGTTTGCATGCCTCTCAATGAGTGGCATTCATACTTCCATTGCTTCTCAATGTGTGTTTATCATATTTTTATGTCTCTCAATAAGTGCCCTTTATACTTGCATCGCCTCTCAATGAGTGCTATTTATCTTGAATTGCCTCTTAATGAGTCTTATTCATAATTGGATTGCCTCTCAATGAGTAACCTTCATCTTGCATCATCTCTCAATGAGTGTTATTTATCTCATCAGCTCTTAATAAGTGCCATTTATCTTTCATTGTATCTAAATTAATTCCTTTTATCGTGAGTTCCTTCCATCATTGTATTACCTCTAAATGAGTGTCTTTCGCATTTGCATGCCTCTAAATAAGTTTCTTTCATATTTGAATGTCTCCAAATGAGTGCCTTTCATATTTGCATACCTCTATATTAGTGCATTTTATATTTGCATGCTTCTAAACGAGTGCCTTTCATATTTATGTGCCTCTAAACAAGTGTCTTTCATATTTGCATGCCTCTAAATGAGTGACTTTCATTCTTGCATTTCCTTTATATGAGTGTTTTTCATTTTTCCTTCCTTTAAATGATTATTCGACAGTTGTGCCCTGCCCTAAAAAGGGGCAAAACTATTTGTGACTTAATTCATGTCCATGTCACGATTAGGGCTATAAGAAAAACCAAAAGAAATGATTAAATCAAACCGAGTTGCGGGGTTTTAGAAATAAAATTATTCAAATGGTTAGTTTGGTTTGGTATTAAATGGGAAATGGTTTTTCGCGATTTTCAAATATTTTTGTTTGGTTCGAAATTGAATAGATTTTTTTTTCTCCCTAAACTAAACAGGCCAAAATGTCCAAGCCAAAATATAACCTTATTCTTTCTAGAATATTTGGTCATTCCACAAATCGATTTTTTGAACCTTCACTTGACGGCTTTACAATCACCATTGTTCCCTAAAAAGTCTATTTTTTAAGGGGGGAAATTACAAAAAAATTGGCCCAACTCATAAACCAAAACCAAACCGAATTGATTTCAATTAGTTCAGTTCAATTCTCTTAAAATTATGTATTGAACCGAACCATTTGCCTTATTTGTGTTCGATTTGGCATTTCATTAATACTAAAATTGAATCGAACCAAACCATTTATTCCCCTAGTAAGATACATAGGCACCTTTTAGGGTTCGGTTGCACTTAAGCCATACTTTATTTTCATATTTTTCATCATCGCTTCAGTGGTGTTCCTCCTTGAGCATATTGTCCCAACCCAGACTTGGGTTAGGTCATATTTTATAGAATTTTATTGGTCAAGCCCCCAGCCATAAGCTGAGGCACATTTTATACATTGTTCTTACACCTTCACCCTAGATATGAGCTGGAGGCACATTTTATACATTATTTCACCCAGCCATAGGCTATAGCACATTATATAGACCTTGTTCATCTCTAAGAAATGTGTGTAAGTCCGAAATCAAGTTTTTCACAACCATAGGCTGGGGCACTTTATGATGGAAATATTTTTATTTCATTGCTCTAGATGAAAGCATTTTCCATTTCACTCTAAATGAGCGCATTTTCCAATTTTTTTCACTAAATAAGAGCATTTTCCTTTTTGTTTTAAATGAGTGCATCTTGCATTGCCTCTCAATGAGTGTCCCCTATCTTGTATTGCCTCTCAATAAGTGTCCCATATCTTGTATTGCCACTCAATGAATGTCGTTCATCTTGCATTGCCTATCAATTAGTGTCATTCATCTTGCATTGCCTCTCAATAATTGTTCTTTATTTTGCATTGTCTCTCAATAACTTCCATTCGCCTTGCATTTTCTCCCAATTCGAGCCCTTCGTATTGCATTATCTCTTAATGAGTTCCTTTCGTGCTGCGTTACCTCTAAATAAGTAACCATCTTTTATTGCCTCTTAATGAGTTCCCTTCATCTGGCATTACCTCTCTAAGAGCGCCCTTTGTCTTGGATTGTGTCTCAATGAGTGCCCATTATCTTGTATTGCTTCTCAATGAGTTACCTTCATCTGGCATTGACACTGAATGGTTTGGACCTTATTTTTGGAGCAAAAACTTTACTTAATCCATTTTAATTTTTTTTTAATCTAGTGACCGAACATACCAATTAAACCCAATGCTAGATAGTGACTCATTTTCTTAAAAATTTGGCCTAAGTTCTTTTAATAAACCCTGCATTTTTAAAAAGTCCTTCTCGTTTCTTTATCAAAAACATAATTCTTTACTATATATGAGAATTTGGGTCACATCACGGAGCACATTACTCATTGATGCTAGAATTTAGCACTAAGTCTGATTGTCATCGTCTATCAATTTTGGGATAATAACTCATTTTACATCAACGTTGGCATCATATGCCACAAGAACTAGACCATGTAGAACATAATCTAGCTTGTAGGAGGATAAAAATAAATTTTAAAGTCCTTAGCCAATTTGAGAATTTTAGTTCAATTAAAGTATTTTTCTCAAGAATGTTTTGTAATGGTTTCGATATTTTGATATCTACATAAAGAAAATAAATGAAATGAATAAGTTAAGTAGAAAAATAGTCTATCTTAATTTCAAATGAAAGGAATTTTATGAATTTAAATGTACTCCCACTAAAAATGTTTAATCTCCCATCGCTCTAGAGAGAGTAGTATATTTCAAAGGTTCCTGGTAGGAAATTGGATATCCTAAAATTGCTAGCAGACCCTATATCACCAATTAAAACCTACCGATCCTTCAAGGATAAGTAACTCTTATTACTAACCTTTGTGGATAAGATCCAATTCTTATTTGCTATCTAGTTTGAATATACCTCGCATCACCAGTTAAATGTATATCTCCCTAGTTAATTTACACCCTCTCCTAGCATGGTCCAAGTTAATCTCGATGAACTGCCCCATCATCAGTTAAATGAGCTCACCAACCTACTATTTTCATGTTATTAAAATAAAGATATGTTCATTGAGAGTAAATTGCAAGAGCATGGCCCATATCATTAGTTAAAGGTTGACTTTAAGCTTATGGAACTCTATTCCAAAAAAATCCCTCGGTAAAAGACCACGTTCACACATATCTCAAAATTCTAAATCTTAATCTCATAAAATTAAAATGTAAAGACTGAAAACATATGATCTTTTGATATTGTCCAATATTTTAAATTTAAAAGCTTGATATTATTAATTAAAAATATGAAAACATTTTTATATTTGAATTTAGATAAAATCAAATTCAAATAATTGAATATTAATTATAATTTATAAATTATAATCTCATAATAATTTAAAGTTATATTTTTGAATATTTGATCAAGGAAGATCAACTTTAAATTCTAAAAAAATATACCAAATCTAATTGGGTTTTTTATTGTGTAAACCTAATTTAGATTTCTCTCCCTTCAATTAACCTTTTAAACAAAAATGTTATTATTCAATTATTTTTAAAAACATTCTTATAGTTAACTCCCCGATAGTAAAAAAGTAAATATGAATGGGCATTTGTAACCCTTTTTATAGAAAACCCTAACCCTTATCATAAAGTTTGTGGTTCATTGTTGAACCAAATTGTTTTGAGCAATACTTCAATCTCCACCTTCTTCCACTAACGATTGTCGCCACTGCCTTCAGTTGGCCATCACCATCGCTGCCCCCGTTGTCCATCGCTTAGCCATCGCCATTCTTCAGTTCTTTGTTGCCGCCATTAGACATCGCAATTGTCGTGCTATACTCGTTCTTCAGTGCTTAGGGTTTTCAAACTACAACGGTGATTCGCTCGGAGATTAATTGGGACAGGGATATGGAAAGGGTGATGTGAGAAAGTCTACCGCCAAATGTTACTTCGTCGATTTCTTTTTCATTTCTCTCTCTGAATTCTAATACTTTTGTTGTTTTTGTAGATTTGGTTCTCTCGATGTGGTGAATCACCGTTGCCGTTGGTGGCCACTAAATAAGCGCTACCACTTTCACCGCAAGCGTACGGATCAAGTTTTAGTCTGGTGGACCTTTCGGTCGGGTATCGTATCTACAGGGATTGGTTTTGTTACTATTAATACTAATACTAAAATACTACTTTAACTATACTAATTACTAATACGAGATAGGAGATAGTTATGAGATGGATTATTTAGGAATTAACTTTATTTACTTAAACGTGTTTGATTTCGTTTAATTCACAATAATGGTGTTCAACGTATTTGACAATATCGGTATCTAAAACTCCTCTGCCACCTCTCCCAAGTGTAAGACAGGGGATGTAACGCAACTTCGTGTCAACGAAGAAGTCCCCCTCAACGTCTTAACGACCCTAGGTTGCGTGAGTTTTGCCCCAACCACATTGATTGCACACAAAACCTCAGTTCGTAAACTCCCTTGCCACTTCTCCCGAGTGTAAGATGAGGGATATGACGTGACTTCGAATCAACGAATAAGTCTCCCTCAATGTCTTAACGACTCTAGGTCACGTGAGTCTTGCCCCAACGTCATTGATTTCATGCGTCGTGTTTACCCTATCGACAATCTCAATTCTAAAACTCCATCGCCACCTCTCCTGAGTGTACGACGAGGGAATATGCAACTTCAAATCAATGAAGAAGTACCCCTCAATATCTTAACAACCCTGGGTTGCGTGAGTCTTGCCCCAACGTCATAGATTGTCCACAATCCTAACCCCAACCGGGTTATTGGATCGTGGCATTTGTTTATTCTAATCCAAATCTGGGATTTGTCAAACCCCATATTCTTGATATGTAAATCTAAGCACAATAAATAAACAATATAATAAACACACTCAAACATTGAAGAACAATTATCAAAGAAACGCAACTAAACCAAAACTACGTTTTTATAAACAATATTAATCCCATACATAATCCACGTTTAACCTATGGCCATAGCCATTTATACAATTGAAACTAGGATAAACATGCTCAAACATGTATAGAATATAAGAAATAAAAGGAAAAATGGATGAACTTAGCCGACATTTGAATATTAGCCGCAAAAATCGTCCACCGAACGATTCTCCTTCTCCGATTGTTGATCTCATCCTTAGGATATGTTTGAGCACTCCTCATACTCTCTCTATATCCTAACCTAAGCCTTAAGGGATGTAATGGACAGAAGGTTCAAGATAGGGGGAGAGGGGATGGTATTTATAAGCAAAATATCTAAATAAATATCCTAAAAATATCTTAGCTGTTTAGAGGGTTCCCGCCTAGGCGAAGGGATCCACCGCCTAAGTAGAGGTAGGTTGGTTTCTGATTGCCACGACGATGAAGACAACGGCGGACGTGGAAGAACATTCTGCTGGATTTCCGCCTAGGCGGTGGGCTGTCAGTAGCCTATTTTGTTTTCTCTGTTGGATTTCCGCCTAGGCGGTGGTCCATCAGTAAATTTTGCTCTTTTCTCAGCTTCTTCACCGCCGTGGCGGTGGTCTGGACACCACGGTGGTGGGCTTGCTTCACAATTTTGCCTCCAAGCTTGTTTTTCCACAGTTCTACGATCGCTTTTGGTTCGATCTCATCATTTTCACTCCAGTTTCCTATCTTTTTACCCCCACACACCTGATTTATACAAAAAGTATGAAAAATAATTAAAACATAATAAAATACTATATAAACGCTTGAAAACTAACTTAATTCGGTTTGATAATACATAGGTGGATCACACCTATCAGCCGTCATTGGCCATTTTCCCTCACTTTCCATTTTCAGATCTCGTTTTCTATTTTTTAGTTCTTGTTCCAGATCTGAATATTTGATTGAATTTTCTAGATCTCTATTAGATCTTGAATGTTCATGTGATTCTGTTTTTTTTTTTTTTTTGTGAATATTTGTAGTTTTTCAGATATGTTTTGCTGTTCTTTTTCTTGAGTTTTGGGGGAGTTGGGTCTATTTCATTTCAATGTGAATATTATTTTTGTTGATTCTCAGTCAATGTTCATATCGATTGGATTTTGGTGGATGTTCTTCGGTGTACATTCATACCAATTTTTAGTTTTCGGAGTGAATGTGTCATTGTGGTTAGAATTTTAGATCTGAAATTTTCTAGAACTGGTTTGAATGTTTATTTAAATATGTTCATCCTAAGATATCCAAATATGAATGTTCATTCCCGATGTTTGATTCGGTGGACGTTCATTTGCGATTTGGTGAATGTCAATGCTGATTTTGTTTAGATCAGTTTTGATTTTGTTCATTTTTTAGAAGTTTTTTGTTTATTCAGATAGATGTTCTTTTTGTTTATCTTAGGTTTCTTTCACATTTCTTGATTTGCTTTTTGATAATGTTTGTAAAGGGTTCATGTGGTTTGATGAAATGTTCTTATCCATTTATTTCTTTGTTGATTTTTGTTTTTTTAATTTTTTCGATTTTGGGTAGTTTTGGTTAAGGTTCATATCCGGATTTGTATTTTGTTGATTTGTTCACTTAAAGAACAATAAACATTAACAACAATAGAATCAAAGTTAAAATGTTTAAAAATAGCAGAATAAAAATATAAATGTTCATGTCTTAATTTTTTAAGAGAATGACATTGTACGTAAATAATGGAAAAAAGAAGGTCAAATAACAGAGGACTATTTTTTTAAAATCTCAAAGGATTAAAAACTTTATGACGATAGTTAAGAGTTCATTTTTTTATTTATGTATCTCTTAAGGATTATATAATAAATTCACAATCCAATTTAGGTAACATTTTTAAGATTTAAATTAAATTAAAAAAAGATATCAAATCTGATTCATGCAATATTTTCAAGAGTTAAATTTGTTTCCTAATCTCATTAAGAAAAAAAATGAATGTTCGACTGATGTTCATAAAAATCTGAAAACTATATCGTATAGAATTAAGACAAAATCATACACTTGACCATTTTCGAAATAACCACCGAACAACATCGATTCAGATTGTCTAAGAATCTGATTCCAAATCTAAAGATCTAAGGTAGATTAGGGGTCGAAATTCCAAGGGGGATAGGAAGCTACAGAGTAGCTTGCCCTTTTTATAAATTGCCTAGAGTTAAAACCCTAGGCCTCCATATTTCTTTATTGCACTTTTTGTAAATTGTACGGCATTACTACTTATTCATTTAAAAGACTATTCCAATTTCCATTCTCCATTTGAGTTCATATCAAAAGATAAAGTTTAGTATTTATTAATTAATTATAATTAGAACAATTCTAATTTTACCCATACAAATAAATAATTCATTTATGGTATTTCCACTAATTGTGAGTCCACGTCTACCCACATATAACAGTTGTTAAGAATTTCACCAAGAGAACCTCCTTAATTGTAATTACCATGCTACACAATTTTTCTATCTTGTGTTCCTAAAAGAACCAACAGGATACTGGTTAAAGTCAAAAAACCCTAGTTCAATCATAGGTATATTGCTTAATAACAAAATTCACTTGTAACACTAAATGGAATCTCATCCCAAATATCACAATGTCCTGACTATAGTGTTTATCAAATTATATTAAATCTAATCACAAACGACATGTCACTTTTTGCTGAGCACAATAGATAATTTCTTGCATACTCGAATATTCACATACATGTTTCACTACAACCAATGAATAACTTTAGAGTTTTCTGACTAGAAGGCAACACTTATTATTATCAAAGTGTATGAACACACATATGTGATAATCCAATACCTCAAATTGTAAGATTACAAGCACCATCACAACTCCAACTTTTTTTTTTATGTCGAGAAAAACTACCATGTGGAATATCATGGATGATCACATTCAAGGCCATTACAACAAACTATATGCAAAGAATAACTTTAGAGTTTCGTGGCTAGAAGACAACTCTTATTATTATCAAAGTGTATGAACACACATATGTAATTGCCTAGTACCTCAAACTGAAAGATTACAAGCACCATCACAACTCCAAATTTTTTTATTTTGATGTCAAGCAAAACTACCATGTGAAATATCACAAATGATCACATTCAAGGCCATTACTACAAATTAGTACGTTCTTTGTGGTTGTTCTAGTGTCTCATACTAATGGTGATAAAACTTACTATTATCAAATAGAAAATACCCCACACTCTAGTATGAATTGTAAACGACCCATTTTAACAATTCGACCCGACTAGGAACATCTAGGATTAAGTTACTAAAATAAATATGATCTCATTCCTTTTAACTACCATTGAAAACTAAGATATTTTCAACTTAATATCCAAGGTTCTAAAAATAAGAAAGAATAATATCAAAAGTATCTTTTTACTAAATAATAGTTGAGATTATAATTTTACATGAAAATCCACTAAATGATATAAAACGGGATTAAGTAAAGCGCATATATCGTACAATAAGGTCTATCTCTCTCTCTCTTGCTCCACAATTATTTTCTGTGTTTCAAAAATATTTATTGTATTTCCTCTTTGTTTCCAAAATACCTATTATCTTTTCTTTTCTTTTTTAATGTTTTAACTATCATCTAATCTTCTACTAAAATTTTCTTAACTCATTTCATTGAAGGCACTTTCCATTTGGTTGTATTTTTCCCTTCAAAATTTGTTTTCTCTCTATTACCTTTTCATTTTTTATTTTTTTATTTTTTTTTTTGGGGGGGGGGGGGGAATGTTTGAGTTTTGTACATGATCTAATAGACAATTTTATAAGTGTACTGTCTTCATAATAAAAACGTTTTGTATGGATCAAGTATAAGAATTTAAATACCACAGTTCAAAACCAATAAATAATAAACACCTTGTTTTGAAATATAATATAATATAACCACGTACTCGGTTCCACTGCCACCAATGAAATGAAATATTATAACAATAATACCGAATATCATAGTTGGAACCAATTTTCAACTGTCATCACTGTAAAGAAATATTGTATTTAAACTACCCAATAACAATAAAATATAATAACCACAGACCGCACAGAAACTCAGGTTTCCTGTCACCACAGAAATAAACTCACATATTCATAACATTCCATCCCAGCAGTGAAAATCAACCAGAATACTATATTTATCCAAATAGTGTAAATCAACCAAAATAATAGATACACCAATCCATCCATTCCAGTATAAAGTAATATATATAAATTTATCCAACCAATTCACCGTTTACGACAAAACACCACACCACCCTCCGACTAGCCATAGGATCATTTTAACCTCACGAT
Source organism: Eucommia ulmoides (assembly GCA_016647705.1). Taxonomy (NCBI): domain Eukaryota; kingdom Viridiplantae; phylum Streptophyta; class Magnoliopsida; order Garryales; family Eucommiaceae; genus Eucommia; species Eucommia ulmoides. The sequence continues at coordinate 47,944,900 of CM028326.1, forward strand.
CAGGAGTTGCAACGGTACCGTACCACCTGTAGGATTTGCCTTCCTAATGGGACATAAACAACGCTCTGTCGGACTATGTCTAGTAGGTAAACAACGCTCTACGGGACTATGCCTCGCAGGTGAACAACGCTCCAACGCTTTGCAGGACTATGCCAAGCAGGTGAATCCACATCCCTTTCAGGAATAAATACTATGGCGTAGTTGGACCAAACACTAATTTCCACCTCAACAACAAACGACTTTGTCTACAATCAATTTCCATTATCTTTTTTAAAAGTCCAAAAATTAATTACTAATACAAAAAATAATTAAAATAGTTAAAATCAGTCTTTTAGAATTATCTGGTTGTAAATGCAGTCATTCTTAAAACGTGTGGACATAAAAGTAGTATAGAAAAAAAATGATACATATAGACCCACGCATAAAAAAATCGTAAAATTCTTACAACTTAGTGTCTCTACTTTCTTGTTTCTACTCCTAATAAACTAGAATGAGAATTATGTTTTCTTTCTGGATAATTCTAGGAGCAAAAATGCATTTGATAACCACCATTGTATTGAAATTATTTCCTTAATTTATAAGAACTTAAACAAAAAAAAAAAAAAAAAAAAAAACACCTTTGATTGTAATATTTATTCTCATTTTTTAATTACTTTAAATGTATAACAAAAAATATACATATTTCATAATTTCTTCAGTAGGAATTGCTCGGTATTGGAAACGTCCTTAGTTCCTCAATTCATTCCATGGTGAAAAATCCATTATTGGCTAGCCTAAACGCCTTAGCTTTGTTAATCCGACTGAACTATGACACTTGAACTTATAGATGTCAGAAAGGAAACCAACTCGAATGTCTTTGATTAAATCAGTTATTAGCCTTTAACACCTATGCGATTATATCATTAGACCTGTCATCTTCCTAAACGAGATAGTACTTTTGTCAGACAGTATGGTAAGCCAGGAAGGCGTTATACATATTTCTTGTTAAATTATCTATATCAAATTAAAACAAACCAAAAAAAAAAAAAAAAAACATTGACAACATTAATTATAAACAAACATTTGAAGTTGGGATATATTAATTATAAATATGGTCTTACATAAATTTTATAGAAAAATTAAAATCCATTCAAATTTTACAAACACATATTTGGTAAACATTATAACTCCTTCAATTTATACCCAATGGCCGTGATTTATTCCAAATTGGTTCGACAAAAGTATCCATAATACATCCATCTCACGGATGCTTTGGTTGCTTGTTGTTAAAGAAACTTGAGTAGGTGGTTGCCTTATTTAATTTGACAAATTGTGATACTCCTATTTTTCATATCCCTCCTGTAGCTTTGCCTAGTTTCTCAGAAATAACAATAATATTTTATTCACCAGAAGTAGCACCACTGTTTGACATATAAAACTTTAATAAAATAAAACTAGTAGTTATAATGATAAAGAAGTCTAAAACATTAATAAATAAGTCTAGAGCATTAATAAAATGTAACTATTATATTAAAAAAAAAAAAAAAAAAGGTATTTTTCAACCCAATTATTAGTGGGACCCGTATAAATTGGAACATGTGAATATTGCAATATATTCTCCTTAATGAGAAAATAAAGATAGCGTATTTAATTGTAAAAAATAATTTAGAGGTGAATGAAATGCCCCTTATAGTACTCAATTGAAGTTGTTGATTGGCGTGTGAATTGGGTAGTTTTAAATATTAATTTGACTTATTAGTACCTATTCAAATTTCATATGATTTAACTTCGGTACGGAAGAGTTCATCTAGGCACACACAAATAGATAAGAATAGAGAAACTTGACACAAATATTTTATAGTCATTTAGCAAGGTACTCTTGCATAAGTCTACTCTCCTGAGCTCTTGCAGAGAATTAATTCACTAATTCTTATCATCTTCCTAGGTAAGAATCAAACATGTACAATCCTGTTTGAGTAAATTTCTTTTATACTCAAATGCACTTTCACTTAAACTAGCTTGGTTTAAGTCTAAGCTATAATCCCCACAAAATAAAAAATAAAAAATCTTTATTTTTATCACAGAGCTTCTACCAATACTTAGAAAAATTAAATTCACAACTCAACCTAATCTAAACATGATAGAATTTCACACGATTTACAAGATAATCAAGTTAACAATTGTGTATGTATATCTAGTTTTAACACAATATAGCACAAAATCGATTAGCCCAAATAAATGAAATCGTTTTAACTCAGTGTATAATTAATTTTTCAAGATAAAGGACAATGAATTTTTAGAAAATTATTTCAATTTCAATTTTAATTTTAATTTTCAAGTCAAGATCTAATCAAAAGATATTTCAAGGTATAACATAGAATAGATCAATAATTTAAATCACATAGAGAATATAATATTTAAGAACACTCTCACTGAATGGCCAATAGAATGTATGAATCAAAGTGAAGAATTCCATTAACACAAATCAACTTCAAAAATCAAAAGTTTTTCCTACAAAAAATCTATCACAGTTTCTCACAAGAGTTCTAAAGATTTTTTCCAATTTCAAGCTTTTTTCTTTTCTCTCTTTAAAATATTATGAATGTCTCACTTTTCCTCTATAAAAAATTGAATAATAAAATCTTAAGATCTAAAATTTAAAGTGTTAAAATGCACATTTATTCAACTAGCGGAATCTAGGAATAAATGCTACATGGGAACTCTTCAATTTATAAGGTTGAAGGACAGGGAAAGAATATGCTAAAGATGACCTTTGTGAAATAATTTACTCTGAACAATGTGTTGCATGTATCAGATATCTATAAGAATCTTGAGTCTTTATTATTATTTACTAAGAAGGAATTCAAACTAGTGTTTGAATTTGATAAATTTGTACTTACTAAGAATGGTATGTTTATTGGAAAGTGCTATATAAGGAAAGGCATTTCCATTTTTAATGTAATGATTGTAATTCCAAAGAATAATAATAATAACAAAGTATTACTTCTTTTTACTTATATGATTGAATCTTTGGATGTGTAGCATGGTCATTTGGGACATGTTAATTATGATATTTTATGTAAATTAATCAATATGAATTTAATTCCTAAATATAAAAATAATACAAGTCACAAATATGAGATTTGTGTGGAGTCAAAATTGACTCAAATATCTTTCCATTCAATTGATTGACGAACAGAATCTCTAAAGTTAATTTACACAGATATTTGTTATTTAAAATTTGTATAAACTAGAGGAGAAAATAGTAATTTGTTACTTTTGTGGATGATTGTATGAGATACTGTTATGTTTATCTTTCAAGGGGTAAAGATAAAGCATTTGACATGTTTGTGCATTATAAGATAATCAAGTTAGCAAAAATATTGAAGTGTTGCATAGTGATAGCAGCAAAGAATATGTTATACATTTCGGTGAATTGGACGCATAACATAGAATAATAAGCCAAACTACAACACCTTATTTAACTTAGTAAACTAGAGTTGTTGAAAGAAAAATCAGACCTTTGAAAGGTATGATGAATTCTTGGTTAACAAATTATTGCTTACCTCAAAACTTGTGGGGGAGGTTGTTTTAACAACAAGTTCTTTTTTAATTTCTTATGAGATAATTTGTTTAAAAAAGAACTCGTTATTAAAACAACCTACCCACAAGTTTTGAGGTAAGCAATAATTTGTTAACCAAGATTTGAGAAGATTCTTGAAAATTTAACAAGGATGATTCAGGTCTAACAAGAGCACATGTAGATGTTAATCAACATCTTTTTAAGAACACTGGTGAGACTATATCTCAGTTGAAGTATTCTCAAATAATGGGCAATTTTATGTACATTATGAATTGTAAAAGACCTTATATTGCTTATGGATCAAGTAAATTAGGTGGGTTCGCTGGCAATCCAAGTAAAGAACGTTAGAAAGTTATGATAAGATTTTTGAGATATTTAAGATATACTCAAAATTATGATTTGTATTACACAAGATATCCATTTGTACTCGAAAGGTACAATAATGCAAATTGGATATCTGATATTAAAGACACAAAATACACGAGTAGATATATCTTTGTACTACGAGGAGTTGTTGTGTCATGAAAATCCTTTAAGCAAACGTGTATTGCTAGATCCATAATATAATCTGAATTTATTGCTTTACATAAAGAAGGAGAAAAAGCATAGTGACATTGACAATTCTTAGAAGATATTCTAATGTGGATTAAGCTTGTACCGGGAACAAAGTAGTATGTACAGTATAATAGTAAGTCTCAACACATATGTTGAAATCATATTACTGTGAGACAATTACTCTTTAATAGCGTTATCTCAATTAACTATATAAAGTCAAAAGATAACATTGTGGATCCCTTGACCAAAGGTCTTACACAAAGATAGAGTAAACTGCTTATCGATGGGAATGGATTTAAAGCCTATTTTGAAATAGTCATCATAATGGCAAGCAAACCTAGTTAACTGGAGACCCAATTATCTACAACTCATTCCTACGATATAACTGTGATGATTGCAATGTGGTTAATGATAAGTATGATTTTTAATGATTCTTGTAGCTTGAAAATACTAAGTAGGGTATAACATGATACTCCTTTTAGAAAATAACCTATATAAGTGAGAATTAGGTCAGTTCTGTGAGAATGTAAAGGTTAAATTCTTTGGAAGCACTTGTGAAATTATCAAGGTACTCATAGCCAAAATTTACGCAACCATAGAATGAAAAATGTCTAGATGACAATTATGTGATTTCTATTGTTTGGGTTTACACAAAAAGACCGAACAGTTCAAGAAATCATATTCACTATTTGGGTGAGTAAATCTAATAAATTCTTACTAGGGAAGGTTCACAGTAAAAAACTATTTGTCCTAATGCAGTTGTTTTCTTGTGAACTCCTTCTCTCTCTCTTTCTTGTGAGTTTGCATTACATATGCATGTTTTCCTATCTAATTTTATTCATGTGGGGGACTATTATATAAAAATTATTGTTTAGATATTTTTTTACCCTTACTTATGAGACCCAATCCTACATTAGGGCATGTGAATATATTAATATATTCTCCTGGATAAAAAATGAAAATATGGTATATTTTTTTATAAAAACAATTATTTAGAGGAAAATTAAATTTGTCTTTTAAAATACCCACGTGAAGTTGTTGATTGATATGACGTATAGGTTATCCTACGTTGATTAGTGAAAAATATGAAGAGTCATTTATTAATACTCGAGTGACCTCTTCAAGGTAAACCCCTAGGGCATTCAAGTTATATGGACAAAAAGTAAGCTAATGGTTATAACATAAATAAGACAACATGCATGCGTGTGCACCGCCATCACCGCCTTCCTGGTAGGCTTAGGCTTGGGGTCATAGGGTCTTTGGGTCTTGGAGAGTGCTTGACTTAACATTGCTATCATTTTATAGAAAATTTAATCCAAAAATTATATTAACAAACCAATAGAGCCTAATTGTTTCTATTTGTAATGCATAGAGTTACAAATATGAAGTTTGTTCATATATGTAATTGGTGGGAGTTATAGAAAAAACTTCTAATTATTAATTCAAGAGTTGCAAAATTAAAAATCAGGTTGTAACCGATGGGAGTTACAGGTGTCTTTTGTTTATCTTCAGTTACCTATTATGCTCCCTATAAAAGGGTATACACTCTTCAGCATATAGGTATAAAAAATTAGGCTTTGCATAAACAAATTTCATCTTAGTTTATTGTTCTTGCGGGTAAAATAGTTCTGCAATTTTCTGTTTGCTAACTTTTGGTTTTCAATGCTAGTATCAGTAGTTGTCTATCGTTGCTTCATAGTAGGCAGATGCTTAGTCAAAATGGTAAGCACCGCTGCAAGGACGAAATCTACTTTAAGGAGATATTGTTAACTAATAGCCTCAATTTTCTATTAAGGTGTTTGTTTTTCTATAATATAGTAAGTGTCTTGCATTAACTTTTTTCAGTGTAATTTGTTCTACTTTAGATATTTCATCACTTCACTATAATTTCAATTTCATATGAATTTTTTTATTGTAATTTGTTAATCGGGAATATTTTGTAAACAATTATTTGTTTCATTTTTCTAAATTTTTTTCTATAATTAAATCATCTCTATATCATTTTTTCAATCATAAAAAGTAACTATAATATTAAAGGAATCTAAAGCATCGATAAATAAGTCTAAAGCATTAATAAGATGTAACTTAGTTATAACATTAAAGTAGTTAAAAGCAGGAAAAATATATTGAGCCAAAAAAAAAAAAAACGTACCTTCATTTTCACTGATCCTAGTCATCCCAAACCACCTGCAATTGATGGTAGCAAACCTAATTAGAAATTAAAAAAAAAAAAAACCAAAATTAAAACAACAACAAAAAAATAAAGTTTAATCCATGCAATAAATATTCAGTATGCCAACCATATATATATGCAAATATTCCCCATATTCATAGATAGTAGGAGGTTTTAGAAACATTAAAATTGATTATTCATCACATTTATTAAATTGCAGCCAAATAAAAGACACTAACCATATTTTGCTCCTTCCATTTACATACAAATGAGATTATACTACATGCATAAAGATCAAAGTATTAACATTGTCATAAAATAGTATATGACAATTAAACTAAGAATTAATAAAACATATACAAAACACTCATCAAAATTTGAAAAACAATGAATACTAAAATTTATCACAATGTAAAGCATAAACAAATTCTATAGGTATTAGCACACAAATACAAACATGTGTATTGCATATATTTATATATGCAAATCACAGTCGCTTGATACAATCATAGCAATTAAAATAGAGATAATATGATGTTTAAGCAATCTATGAGGGAATCAAGAACTAAAGAAAATCTAAAAAATGCTTCAGCCAAAAATAAAAACTAAGATATGAAACTGAACCCCAAAAACAAAAACTAAAAGAATCTGAACAAAAAAATACCTCATTGGGAAAAAAAAGATCTGGAAAAAAAATACAGAAACAAAAATGTGTAGAAAATCGAACAAAAAAAAAAAACTAAAGAAATATGAAGAAAAAAACGCTAAGCAAAAAAAAAATTGAGACTTGAAAATAACAACAAACCGAAAAATGTTAGATCTGGAAAAAAATGTTAGCTTTGGCTGAAAAATGTTAGATTTTTCCAAAAAAAAATGTTTGTCTTAACATCAAAATGAAAAAAAAAATAGGGAAAAAATTAAAAAAAAAAAAAATCTTAAAGAGAGACGAGAGAGAGAGTGAGGGAGACGATTGTGCTATGTGCATTAAGATAGAGATAGAAAACAGAAGGAGAATAAAGATGAGAGAGTAACGAGCAATTTGCTTGAGCGAGAGCCAAATGAGAAATAATGAGGTTTATAAGAGAGGTCTAAAAGGGGGAAAAAAAAAAAAAAAAAAAAAAGGTCGCTCGGTAGTAATCATTTTTTATAATTGCAAGTGCATCTTTTTGTGGAATTGGATTGAAAATATTATTGTGGAAATAAAACGAAATTAATTATTTTTATTTTTAAAACATGGAATTTTTGGGTACACTAAATATGTTTCTACACCTAAATCCTAAAATTTTGAAAGACAGAAACAAAATCACTTAAAAAAAAGGGTGCGTACCAGAAGGTACTATTTGGCTTTGCAATGTACCAATCCAACCCAATTGTTTTTTATGCACCGGTAGCTACTTTTGTGTTTTTCTTACCAATATACCCTTACTAAACGTGCACATCGGCCTACTTGGGATTTCCATTTTTGAGGCGCAATATACTACATTTAATAGGCCGCTCAAAAACCACCGCAAAAACTAGGCACATGGTATTGCATAACATGAACAACAAAACTGTTGATCCTAAAATTTTGATGAATAATTAAGTATTGATGTTTTGGTGAAACTAATGTTTAATTGAGTGTTTCAATTATTTAAAGTTCCAGTAATGAAGACGTCAAATTAAATGGATGCCAAATGAAGATGTGAAGAAGAATTAAAAGTTTAAAGAAATTAGGGAAAATAACTCAGGTAAATCTTAACTCTTAATATCTCATTTAGGAACACACACATGGCACAAAATGTATTTTATCTTTTATGTGTGTTTTGATTTAGTTAAATTATTTGCTCCTATGTGAATTGAGAATAAATAATTTTGAATGACTAAAATGAAATGTAAGAATATTAGTAGAGCTAATTTAGAGAAGAAAATGTATTAAAATGAATTGGAGAGAAGTGTTCAGCAAAGAGGAGTTGACTGATAAGTTGACTGATGGGTATAAGACAAATATGTTGAATTAATTAGTCGACTGATAAGTCGACCGATAAGAAGAAAGTGAAGTCTCTGAATCTAGCAGTCGACTGATAAGTCGACCGATGAGCGTCCTTAGCTACATCCTGAATTGGGCAGTCGACTGATGGAGCTGTTTCAGGATCTTGTGCATTCCGAAATCATATCTAAAAGTAGCCATTTTTTGTTAAGATTTGAGAAAGATTTCGGGGATATTATCTATATTTAAGGTATGGTTCATATACTAATTAAATCCTATTAATATGGTTCATCAAATATTAATGTTTCTCAAATTGGTACTTAAAATTGATTATAGTCTATTTAATTGAGATTGAGAAATACTTTGGGGATTTAATTGAGAGTTTTGAAAGTTGTTATTAAGTGTAATTGAACTTAATTGAAGTTCTTATGATATAAGGGGTCTATAAGAGTTTTTAATTGTTATGACACTTGTAAACTAGTCGTTAGAAGGCTGATTACATGTTCCTTTAAATAGACCTGCGAATTTCATTTGGAAATTTAAGCAGTAAAGAAAGAAATCATATCATATCATATCATATCATAAGAGTGAGCTTTTCTCTCTGAGAGTTTGTGAGTTATTCTAAGAGTGATCTTAAAGAGCAATTGTGATTAATATTTGCTGCTACCGGATCTGAAATTACATTGCTTTATCTGATTATTCTGTGGATTCCGGGTGAGATCTTTCCAATTATATTCTTTCATTGCATTACTTGTTTATATTTTGGAAATTGATCTTAGAAATTGTTTCTAATTTGTTAAAGAAAATATTTTTACAAACAATTTCTTGAATTTGATTACGTGCTCAAAGTTTTTACCTATATCTTGTTAAAATCAGATTTTGTATCTCACGTTTTTCTATCACTAGTTGGGATATTAATTGAGTTATTATTTATCTAGGGTGGTAGAAGCTCCGAGTGAGATTTTCTACTTATCATTTTGTATTGGTGAGTAGTGTAATGGGTTAAATACTGTTGGGGATATTTAATCAAGGGTAGCCGGATTTCAGTCTCTTCTTGTAAAGAGATTGAGGTAGTGATTCTTCCTGAATAAAAATTGCATTTTTTGAGTGATTTTGTAACGGTTCAATCCTTACCGGGTAAAAGGATAGTTGGAGTATTTTGTGAGGTTTTGATTCTTGAGCTGTAGTGATAAAAAGAATTAGGTTAATCTTTAGCCTGTAAAAAGATAGGTTATTCTTAAACTTGTAAAAAGTAGAGGTTATTACTGAGCCTTGGAAAAAGAAATTGTAAAGGTTGATTATAAGCCTGTAAAATAATTGGTGTATGGGTTTGGTTCCTACCTTTAAAGGGATCTTGTGAATTAGTAGATGCGAATCTCCGTGGGGCTCGGAGGACTGAACTAGCCAAAAGTAGCTTGATGAACCAGGATATATCTTGGTATGCTACAATATTTACTTTGCTATTTTTGCTGTTTGAGTGTGCACTTATATTGATAATATTATTTCGCTGTATTATAAAGATAATAATTAATTTAGGAATAAAATTAATTATTTAATTTATCAAGTTTTATTTTAATATAATTTTTAATTACCCAATTCACCCCCCCTCTTGGGTATTCTACTGGGCCAACAAAAACATAAAGAATTTTTCCGTGATTCCTGATGTTGAAAATTTAATCTTTTTACACTGTATTAATCAGTAAAATATCTTCTTTTTTTATGATATGCTAATAATTATCTGGGCAAGCAAATCATGTTTTGTGCGGATATTACATGTAACATTCAAAGACAATATTAAACATAACATCCAAAGCACCAATATGTTCTACACCTTTTTTCAAAAATACGAAGCACCTAATTATTCTCGTCGTATAGCCTCTTTCAAACGTGTCTCACTTTTTGTGACATGATGTGACAGTTTCAGAATTTGCCACGTATAACCTTTCATACTTGATTTGGAGTCCTTACACATTCCATTCACGATCAAAGCCCTAATTTCTCTATACACTTTCCATATTTTCCCTGCTACCGGCGATTTCAACTGCGAAGCACTCTAAATACTCTTCGATACACGAAGAATAGTGACTACGCACTATAAGATAAAGACTGGGAACCCAAATACCGCTGCTACTGCCATAAATCTGACAGACTCGGGTAAGTACTATCATTCTTGAGACTTCAATTTGCCTTTACGCTTTGTGCATAATAAAACATGATTCTTCATCTTTTTTCTCTATGTAACCCTAAAAATCTTTGCATGCAACCAGTGGGAAGTCCCAAAAATCAAATGACGACTAGTATAGAGCATCATTGTGTCGTTTTTAATACATCTGTCTCCCTTTCCATCTTCTTGTTCTGTTGCATTCTGTTTTACTATGCTAACATGTGTTTTGTCTCCTATTGTACTGTCATTGTGCCTTCGATCTTGATAAATACATATGTTCTTATGTTCGTTTTTGTTCATTTAAATGTCGATTCGTTTCATATTATTTGGTGATTTATGTGTAATATATGACAACTCTAAAATATCGAACTGTAATGTGTATGAAACTGTAATATTCATGTTCATGTTGCGTAAACAATGTGTGTTGAATATTCAAATTTCGTGTGTGTGTTGAATGTAACACCTTGTAAATATTACAAACTTTTTATTTTTAATTTGTATGTTGAATGTAATATTGTCTAATAAATTGCAAAAGTTTCATATTTCGTGTGTGTTGAATGTAATATTATCTAATTTGTTGATATCAAAACTAACATGCGTGTTAAATGTAATATTGTCAAAATATTTCCAAAAAAAGTTTGTTAGTTGCATGTTGAATGTAATTAGTCCTAGCATCTCAAGTCGTGTTTTTAGATGACTCGGCCCCAATACAAGACACACAACATGCTGCATCAACCACTGGATCCAAATTTTTCCCCGCTCGAGATGCACAGCCTGCTAGCTCAAAAAACTTATCTAATGTAGATACACATACTTCCCTGCCATCTAGTGCTACTGAGATACATCCAGCAAGTAATCCGACTACTAAATTCCTAGCAAACCTGTCACAGTTTTGTTCTTTTGTTTCTGGTATTCATCTCCGAGAGCTGCATATTGAACTGTTGAAACGGACACCTTTTTGGAACACGATGTCAGCGTTATTTCCTAATAATTCGGCGAATATTACTTTCAATAAAATAGAGAGTTAGTGTACAAGCATTATTCTGCCGTATCAACTGCACCGAAAAGCATTCAAAATCAGGCCCAAACTCGTGCCATTCACACCCAATGATGTGCAACTAATATTTAGGTTTACATTGAGTGAGAAACAAATACCTAGACGATATGTCAAGAAATCGGATTGCTTGTTTCTGCTTCATCGGCGGGTGACGACTAACAAGATGACTATAGTTCATATCAAAGACAAAATAAGGAGTATTATAGAGAGTGATGATGAAGAAGATGTTGAGGACGTCGTGAGTTTGCTCTATATACATCTTATTTCGACCTATTTTTTTGCGAACAAAGGTCAAGCATTTAGTCTCTATGATATTAAACACGTTGAGGATTTGAATGCTATGTCGTCCTACAATTGGGTTGAATGTGTGCATTTGAATCTAATGTTGTCGATAGAAGCTGGATATCAGACATCGTCATCGTCCATATTTGGTGTTGTTCTAATTTTTGATTTCTTACATTCAGTTTTGGCTGCGCAAATACACTAGCATTATTTCTACCATCCTTGAGTGAGAATCCTTCATAACGCGCTGGGGTAAATGGAATATGCTTAATCTAATGACTGTTGCATCCAGGCTTCGATTGTCTAACCTAAATGGAGACCAAGAATGTTATAGTTTCATTGCTGCCGTTGTCTGTACATGTTGAATGTTACATTTATATCCATTCATGTTGAATGTAACATGTACGTTGTTGTGTTGAATATAACATGCACATTGTCAAATTGTTGAATGTAACATCTATAACATGGTGTCAATGATTGTACTATTTTTCAAGTCGTTGAGGGTCGTCTTGTTAAGACGCTATCTAAAATCAAATTGAGTATTGTCCTACTGGTTTATAGTGATACGGAGGAAGCTTCTGCCAAAGTTTGTCAATCAAATAAGGGCAAAGGGAAAGTGAGTTCCACTACCGAATTTTTTATTTTGATCTGGGGATATCACAACAATTTAACGAGGAGGTTATTGAGTTTTGTGGTGGTTCACAACATTTAACTGGGCTCGTTGAGCAGAATCGGCACCTAACTTCTGAATGTGAGGCGTTGAAGGTGTCTCGGAAACTGCTGAAAAAAATATTAAAGGCAAAGATATGAAAATTGAAGGGAAAAATAGCAGCGATGAAAGAAGAGCTCATCTAGTCCGAAGTGTACGTGGTTATGTAGAAGGAGAGCCACAATACTAAACCACAAGTGCTTGAAGAACAACTGGTGGAGGCTGTTGTTTATTCTATTACATAATCAATTAAAGAAAAACAGAAGCATGATGAGTACATTGAAGGTATTTCAGAATTCTTCAAAATGAAATTGGAAGATAGAGATAATGTTGTTGTGCAACAGGCATTTTAGATTGGTCGATATGATGATTCAGGCCTGATGTTGTCGTCAAGACGAGTTACGCGATCGAAAAAAATTGACTGCCAACCCTTAATTCGCTCATAAAGAATGTAAAGAAATGTGTGAGGGTACAGAAGACTGGGGAAGGATCAGTCCATGAGTATACTACCCCCGTTAAACGCCAGTACCGATTGAAGTCGTCAAACAATAATCCTATCAAGGATATTGTTGTTTACACAAGGAGGCTTTCACATTTGATACGAGTGTTGATGAGACCCGTATATTTCCCCCCCTCCCCCTGGCAATAGGGTGTTGTGGCCTATCTAATGCTCCCATCAGATTGGGAGAAGCTTGAGTTGATTTTGCGTATCGAAAGATCTTCGTAAGTCTTTTCTTTGCATTTTTTTTTCTATACAAAAGTATGCGTATCTTGATATCCAAATTTTTTGAAACCCTGTAGTGTGTACATATGGGGCGGTGAATGGTCGGAAGCTCAACTATCAATGATCGACATCCTTGGACTATTGTGGGAACACCAGTTGACAAATTTTGTAAGTGATACTAGACTTTACCCATGTATTCATGTTCCGTTGTCTTTTTCCATATATATTGGTATGTGTGTTGAATGTAATATCTAGAGTAAAATGCCTCATGAGACATTTATTCAGTGTTGCACTCTATGTTTTTTGTTGTTGTGTAAGTGATCAATGTTTATATGGAAATTATGTGGATTAAACAGTTTAAGATTGTCGCTCAGTTACCGGACTACCCAATTTGTCATTTTTTTGTGAACAGTGCATGCTGGGTGAGTGTGAAACACATACTAATTTCGTTGTGACTGTAATTCAACCCATAAAAATATTGCACATATATACCCAAAGTTGTGTATGTTTGACATATTTTATTCCATACACCTGACAGACCTGGATCCATCAAAAAAGAGTCAATTGCCTTAAAAATATTTTGAATCCCAATATAATAAAGGCGTTCTCATCCAAAGTCTGATATGTCCATTTCCCCATCCATACTGAGGGATCGACTTTGTCCTCAGGGCATTGGATACTACTCATATGCAATAAGCAAAAATCATCCTATAGTCATTATGATTCTATTAACTTGAGACAACCAGGATCATCTGACCATGTTTTCAAGAATGCTAAGAAAGTTGAAAGTTCACGTTTCAAATACTTATTTCACACCGAACGCATAAAAAAACATGTTCTTATGTGTTTTTTTTCTCCTATCAAATTTCATACGTTAACGCGTAGCTTTCGAAAAATGCAAAACAACATCAGATGAAACGTGTGAAGATTTCCAACGTCAATGACATGCCTAACCAAGGGATGTCAACATAAGTGTGACTTCCTCCCAGTTATACTATGATCCCTAAGATTGTATATAATCATATTATTGAAGAATGTATTCTATCGGATTCTGTGCAGTGTTGATTACTGGGTGGCAGTAATTTATGTAACAAAACAAATATACAGTGGCGCTACATTCAATGTTGAATTGGGTACGGATGGGTTCCTGAAGAAACGTGTTGCACTTGTTCATACGTTCCTTAATGATCAACCTCGCTCGTCGACTCTCAACTCGTACAAAGCCAAGAAAGCTAATGATCGCAAATCCCAGTGAAAAAATCGTAGTTGTCGTATCGACACAAACAACAACATTAATCCAAAATGTCTTTTTGTGTTTTTTTTTTTTTTTTCTTTTTTTTTCTTTGAAACAATGCAGCCCATCGTTATTTTATAAATATGTTTGATATTCTTTTTGACAGTAAGTTAACTGCAAATGACTGTCATGTCGACAATTGTTACCAATGTGATTGTGTTGACACCATTGATGTTTTTTAATGTAACTTGGTCATCATATAACATTATAAGTGTTGAATCTAACGTGGCCTTGCATACGTGTGTTGAATGTAACATTTACCGTGGTCATATTAAGATATTGTTATATTCAACACTTGTGGTGCACTATTAAAAATATTGAATGTAACTTGGTCAAACTATAACATTTATCAGCGAATGTAATTTTGGTCTTGCATTTGTGTGTTATATGTAATATTGACACTTGTTAGTTGAGGTGAAAATACAACTTCACCTTTTATTGATGTGTTGAATGTAACATTTACCATTTTCATATTAAAGATAGTATTTCATTCAACAGTCGTTGGTAGTCCAAGGTATTGAAATCACATTTAAAGAGTGTTGAATGTAACCTAACCCTTGTGTGAGTTTGTTAAATGTAACATGGGCATCTTAAGACAGTGTTACATTCAACACTCTTATAATAACACATTAACTTAGTCCATTTTATGTGTAAAAATAACAACAAGAGAGAATTGTTGTAATATAACATGAATAATGTCCTTAAAACAGCGTTACATTCAACACTCTCAAAGTAACACAGTAACTTGGTCCATTGTTCTTATTTTTTGAATGAATCACTACCTATTTTTTATTGTTTGGAAATCTTTAAGAAATAGATTTTATTTGGTACAAACAAAAAAAAAAAACAAAAAATCAAAGTCCCCATCCCCCTATTCGAGCGGTGCTTTGCATAATTTCCTATTGTGTGTTCCCATTTGACTGCATCTTCCGCGACGTCTTTCTTTTACCTCTTCACGCGATAGAATCTAAACTTTCTTGGGCTGTCCTAGTTATTTCTTTGATAAAGGAGGCAAAATCACAGCTTTACTCTTAACCCACATTGGTCGTTCCATTGTTGGTATTGCACAAATGCCTCTCAAATACGTCTCTCGATAAAACTAACTTCGAAAATAATCCTCTATGTATCTTAATGTTGGCAGTCCACTTTTGTTTATAACTGCAAATGCATGCACACATGGAAAACCTTTTATTTGCCATTGTCGGTATAAGCATGACCGTCCCTCGGTATCAACTAAGACAGAAAAGACCGAATGAACCTCGAATGCCCGGTTACCTCATGAGCTGATGTTCTACGTTCGTCTTTTGTTCATCAATTCGCATATCTTGTTCTCCTAATATGGTGTGATCTCACATTGTAGCTTGTTCGCTTCAGCCCTCTTCTCAACCATTTAGTCCATCCACCATATCCTTATCTTGTCGATCAACAACATTGCGGGTAAGTGGTGATATTCACTGATCGAAGAATTAAAACACTCCTCCAAATTGGATGACATCTCACCGTATCGTT
The DNA here is from genome assembly GCA_016647705.1 of Eucommia ulmoides. Classification (NCBI taxonomy): domain Eukaryota; kingdom Viridiplantae; phylum Streptophyta; class Magnoliopsida; order Garryales; family Eucommiaceae; genus Eucommia; species Eucommia ulmoides. The sequence goes on from CM028326.1 coordinate 47,960,895, forward strand.
TGCCTCTAAAAAAAGAATTATTGTACTCCATGGCTGACAATTCCTAAATAAATCTATACACTTTTATACCCCATTCGTACATTAACTGATTGTATAACATTTTGAACATTTCTAGTGTGTGTGCGTATGCCAACCCATTCAATTTTTAGATCATCATATCCTTAAATCTCTTGCTTGTGCCAGTCATCGTTGCCCTCAAGTTCATCTTCAAATGTTGCAAACAGTATGCATGATGGCAATGTGGAAACACGTTCCATACCCCTACCAAAATCCCGTTGTGCCGATTAGAAATGAATGTTATCACTAGATCCGTCTCGATGATCTTCTTGAATTTCGATAAAAACCAGAGCCAATTGTCATCATTTTTTGCATCAATAATGGCGAATGCAACTAGAAACATCTCTGCATAAAATATAGCAGAATATAAACTGTAATATAATTCATTCCATGTTGAATGTAACATTGTTACATGTAACACAGTTTATAAACATACCTTGGTTTCCATCATTTGTTGTTGCTGCTAGGAGATTCACTTTGAACCGACTAGTCAGAAAGGTGCTGTCAAGAATATTCAAAATCCGTGGATACACGCTTGGAATGCAATGAATATTCTCTTAAAGTGTTTTGTGTCCACATTGTATTCTAGCACAATGTGGCTGCCCGGGTTTCTCTCTTTACATTTCTCAACATACCGTCTTAATTGATCGTATGACAACAAGTAATCACCAAATACGTTACTGTTTGCTTTCTCTACCCCGATCCACGCATTTTGGTATGATATTTCTAGTCCATATTATTTTCTAAAGTTGTCAACAACATCTACAGGAACTAGTTTTGGGGTTCGCGCACATCTCGTCGGCCAAGCATGCCGATATAATGTTTAAACTCAAGTGTTTGTTCTTGTTTGTTCGAAATGAAGCATTGCATATGTGTTCTTTTATTAGGTTCTGAAAAGATGTCGTTTTCACTCCTCACACACCCGTGCATAAACCACAGGTAATTTCTTTCCTCCCGCAATGAACATGTAGCCATCACACATATTTTGTTGTTTCTAAGATATAGAAAATTGAACTCCGCTTCTACCGCAAATTTCTGCAACACCATGCGAAATTCACTTGCCCCCCCCCAAAATTTTTGTCATTCCTCCTGTATGCCATCATCCCATTTAGCGGACAATAACATTTTGTCGTTGCTAATCTGTAACATACTACCGTAACTACTTATATAATCCATTTCAGCATCACTGTCGCCACTGCCGTGATCAGAAGTTGGTACTATCGCACATAACAAAGCCCCCGTAGATCCGCTCGAATCACTAATTTATTTTTGGACACACACTTCAATAAGTTTGATTTTTATAATCCCGGCCATCAAAAACATTTCCTCGAAATCATTCGGGTCGTCGAGCACACATTTTGGATGTCCGAGTAGAGAATATGACAACTAAAACTTGCCGCTACATAAATCTGACCATTTATTTTCAATTTTTTGAAGCAACTCACCGCACTCGCAATCATTCTTCATCCTTACCACTATTGTCACATTCTCATATTTGCACCATAGTAGGATTGATGATGTCATCCTACCCAATCAAAAAATATATCCCCATTAGTTGTGCAACACACATACTCTGGTGTGTTATATTCGTGATTCGTGATCATTTATGCCATCGTTTTATTCGTGATCGTGTGTGTCACGACCCGCCCGGGACACCCGTCATCCCAAGGCTGGTGTGACGACAACATGACATCACCTATTACACATATATTACTTCTTATACATCAAAAAGTGCATACATTACTATACAATTGTATAATCAAGACATACATAATCTTTGTTTTAACATAGTTCACCTCTGACAGCTCAAGTCAAATTATTCCCAGATAACTCCACCTAATGCCAGTAGGGGACCGTCTCCCAAAAGATTCACCTGCGAGTGTACTGCCTTCTTAGTAAAAACCATTTTTTTTACATAACAATAATACATTCTAAATAATACCACATTTAAATGGATCAAGCGTAAATATATATCCACCACACAGTTGGTAAAATCTCCAGTATCAAATAAGCAGCGAAAGTAAAGCAGTATAATTAAGTTTCCAAACACCATAATCAATAATAAATCACCCAATATAAGTAAAACACCACATCTCACACATACCTCAAACACAGCACTCTACCACAACACACACTGACTAGCCATAGTGATCGTTTTAACCTCATGATCGGGAGTTGCAACGGTACCGTAACATCCGTAGGAATGCCTTCCTACGAAACATCCATACCCCTTTTTGGGGAGAAATATAATCCACACCCCTTACGGAGAGAAACATCCATATCCCTTGGGAAGAATCTACACCCCTTACGGGGAGAATTTTCAAAATCATGTTTTTCACTCTCATTTTCAAAAGTACCACCCATATCCAACAAAAATTATTTTTAATCCTTCTTATTAGAAACCAACATAATTCCCCGGAAAATTCATTTTACTAACTCACCCCAAAAACCCGTTTGATCCATATCATTTATGAAATCGTACAGTGTAAGTAAACATATATGTTATCATATATATACATAGAAAATAGTTTGGCAAGAAGATAGTACACTCACCTGATTATCTGTTTTCGAAAACTTTAACCGCATATTCCCTACTGATACTCCGGTACCTGCGAACCTGATTCTGAATCTCCTGCCAGCCGCGAATTGGGTTTTTGGATTCTACTGGGGTGGTTTGCGTATTTTTTTCCTTTTTTTTTTTTTTTTTTTTTCTTCTTCTTCCTTCTCTGTTTGCATTTACTGTTTCTGCTCCCTCCGCACCGCGTCAACACCGACCGACACTCACTCCTCTCGTCGATCTTCACCGCCAACGGTCCGAACACACACACGGCACACAACACACACACACACACACATGGCAAACACAACGATACCACTGCCGGACGATCAACACCTCCGCATCACCGAACCATCGCCGTCCCTCTCTCTCTCTCTCCGTTTTTTGCTTCCGCTACCTTTCAACCAACCAACGACGACACCATCCCACTCACATCATGACGACAACGATCACCGATCACACATACACAAAACCAAAACCGAACCCACCTTCTCTCTCTCTCTAAATCTCCGTTCCGGCGACGACGGTGACCACACCCACACCGCAACCATTGAATACACACACTCACACAAACCAACCATCGTCGAACCCATTTGAACGACGGCACGGGCACACACACACACATACACACACTGACAAGACCCACAAACCCACCGCCGACACTGCTTTCTCTCTCCTTCTTTCTGTTTTTTTTTTTTCTGTTTCTGTTTCGTTTTCTCTATTTCTGCTTCCCTTCTCTTGCTTGTGTATAATTGTATATATATATATATATAAGATCGTGTGTGTGCCGTGAGCTCAGCCGAAGGATCGAGAAAATGGAAGAGGGAAGTCGGTGGCTTGTTTGTCAATATATATATATATATATATATATATATATATATATATATATATATATATATATATCTTTGTTTTAATTACACTAACCCCCCTTCTTTTTAGTTAGGAAATTAGTTAAACCCATTCTCAATTTTAATGTGTATAAAAATTATAATTTGACCCCTAAATTTTTAAATCATATAATAGTTGACAAAATCTACCCCCGTTATATCCGAAATATTTTAAAATACGACTAAAATTATACTTATATCAAAGATCGGGGTCTTACAGTGTGCATGTTAAATGTAAACATTCTCATAGCATCAAAATGGACGCTGTAATGTGTTTTTGTTGAATGTAACATCCATGTGCCAATTTTGTTCTATGATAAAAGATAGTGTGATGTGTGTGTATGTTGAATGTGCCCTCACTGTATCAGGCTGACATGTGTGTGTTGAATGTAACCTCGATGGATTCATGTCATATGCATGTGGAATGTAACACTCGTTGTTTATTTTTTAAAAAATGACAACATTAATGACAGTAAACTCCTCATCATATATGGACATGCATTGTTGAATGTAATATTATATACACAAACATATGACACGCAATGCTATGTGTGCATGTCGAATGAATATCAAAATAGAATGAACGTCTTTGTGTAATACGTTTGTCCATCACAATAAAGGATAAAATTTCAAGAAAAATCACTTACTGTATGTACATAAATTTGAAATCTCAATACGCTATCTTTAGTCAATGAACACAACCAGAAAATACAAGTAAAAAATCTTACTTTCACATACTTGATTCGACCTGAAACCTAGATCTATACTTTTGATGTTCTGGAAATGCTCGATCGGTGCTTCTCCGACTTCTCTTCTCTCGTTTGAAAGCCGAAATGTTCTTCAAATGTTCGATCTGTGCTTCTCCGATTTCTCTTCTCTCAATTTAATTTGAATTTTCGAAAAATCCTAAGAAAGGAAAGGTTGTTGCCAAATGAATATACCGTTACCCATGGTAATTTGGAACTAAAATAGAAAACATCCATTGCGAAGATTTTGTGGGGCAAATTGATTATCCAATTACCGTGTGATTTTGAAATGGAATTTGATGGGTTCAAGGAAAATTAGCGGCGGGATTGATCGGTTTATTATGCAGCAGATGGGTTTAATCGGTTCCCTGTAAACTTTTTGGGGGATATTATACGGCAATTTTTCCTGAAAAAACCCACTATTCTTGTTTATTTGGGCTGAAATTGGCATGGGATATAAATAAGAGAGTCGAAACATAAGAGGTCGTCAGCGAAAGACTACCCTAGGCTTGGCTGTGGATAGCGTAACCCGCCGTTTCAAACAAGCCGAAGGACGAAGTCTATACAAATCTCACCGTTTCCGATCGTTTTCTTGGTTTTCTTCTGGCCATCCGTCCTTGCAGTAAGTTTTCAAGTACCCTTATCTTCCACACGACGTGTAAAGTTCGAATTTTTGAGGCCAAAAATTGAAATACCGGGGCTGAACAACTAGAGTATTGATGCGTCTTCGTACCTAATCCAGGGTTAATCCAATCTTGTACGATTTGATTTTCGTCCTGCATACCATCGGAGCTTCGATTAGTTGCTATATCCTCATCGATTGTGTTGGTATCGCTTAATTGCTTATCTTGGGTCCGCCTCTCTATGTGTATCGTCCTATATTTAATGGTGCTATATTTTTCTCCTTTTTTTTTGTTTGTGATATTTCTCTGATCGGATTTTGTTTACGTATCTTCTAGTGTAATGTTTTGGTATCTGTATTGGCAAATGCCTCTTCAGTTGCTTATGTAATTACGTTTCTCCATATAGTTGCAATTGTGATGAACGAGTTGCTTCACAGTTTGCATCGAAAATGAGCTTCCAGTCAAATGGTAGTGTTCCACAGCATTGTGATATTGGCTGGAGTTCATACCATGACAAGAGCAATAATGGTCATGTCACCCCTCCGTCTGTGAGTGGGTGGATGTATGTCAATCAAAATGGGGAAATGTGTGGACCATACATTCAGGATCAGTTGTACGAAGGTTTATCTACTGGGTTTTTGCCGGATGAGCTTCCTGTGTACCCCATCATAAATGGAGCTTTGACTAATCATGTGCCATTGAAGTATTTTAAGCAGTTTCCAGATCACGTAGCAACGGGGTTTGCGTATTTAAATGCAGCTGCCTCTAGCACCATTTATTCTAATTCACAGTTGGTGTTTGAACCACACGTGAACAATGATAGTGCCGATCAGAAGATGTCAAACTCTGAAGTGGCTAGTTCAACTATGCCATATCTGCCACTGGTAGTACTACTTCTTGCCTAATAGTTCTGTGTTTCTCTCCCATTGAAAGTTTTAATCAGTATATCTTTAATCATATGATGAAATGCGAAATGTTGAATATCAGTATGCTTTTAAGATATGACATTCATTCTAACAATCTTAGCTCTCCTTGCCTCTTCTTTTGTGAAACATAGTCAGGTGAAGAATTATGCTGGTTGTTCGAGGACGATGAGGGAAGGACACATGGTCCACATTCTCTTCTAGAACTTTACTCTTGGCTTCAGCAGGGATATATTCGTGATTCCATAATGGTAAGCCACATGATTGGAAGATGCTCTGAGTATCATGTCTTTTGTCTGAAATTTGTTGTGATAGTTTAGTATGCAAACTTAGAGACTAGAATTTTTTTGAGATGTCAAGAGCTTTTTAGTGTCTGATCTGTAATTGTTAAAGTTCTACTCAAGGATATAAGTGTACCCAATTGTATGTCTATTTACATCACTTTGTCACCAGGCATTTATCTGTCATGGTTATGTTATTCCTTGCTTTAGATCCCTACGTTGCAATTTACACTATTTTCATATTGCATTTGATTGCTCTATGATAGAAGTGTGACTACCGGAGGATTGGAACTTGAAAATCATGCTTAGTTGTCAATTCTAAGTTTAAAAGCTTACTTTTTCTTCTTAATGTGGTGATGTTTCGTTTGTTGACTACTAAAGTATTATCAATATATATGCTTCTCGGAAAATGTCTCAACTATATTCTTAAATCACCTAATCATTTCTCTTCGTCCCTGTAGACTTATGCATGCATGTTTGATTGTTTTGGATATATATTGTAAGATAAGTTTTTATAACTAGTTGTATTGCATAACTACACATATATCCCTTGGGGAGTTTTTTTTTTCTCCAAACTACTGAATACCCTTGAGCCTAAAGGCACTTTTGAGAAAACATTTAGTGCGTGGAGAGAGGGGGGCATTCACTGTTAGGCTAGCGAAAAAAGAAAAAGGAAAGGAGAGGGCGTTTATGCTGGGGATTGTCACATTGGTGTTTAGGGATGAAGCTGTTTGTCGGGAGTGTCATATATATATATATATATATATATATATTTATATATGTATCAAACTACTGAAACCCTTGAGCCTAAAGGCACTTTAGAGAAAACATTTAGTGTGTGGAGAGAGGTGGGCAATCGCTGTTAGGCTAGCGAAAAAAGAAAAGAAAAGGAGAGGGCGTCAATGCTGGGGATGGTCATATTGGTGTATAGGGATGAAGTTGTTTGTTGGGAATTTGTTTCTCCCAAAATTTGAACTTCCAATCTTGCCCCTTCAATTTGTCCCCAATCAGTCCTTGTCGGAAAATGTCTCAACACATTCTGAATTCTGGTGTGATTTGTGTCATATATCTTGTTACTATTTTTAAATTTCTATTTAAAAGTTTGGAAGATAACAAATCGAGACAAAGGACATGAACATGAAGTGTAGGCACGAGAAACCGCTAGTTATAAGGTATAAAATAATTGATTTCTATTGCCTGTCTACACTCTACGCAGTGGAAAACATATATCTAGTTGTTTTCTCAAATAACACCTTTGCCTCACTTTGGTGAGTTCTTTTATCCTTCCATTCCTTCACACCAATTTTTGCTGTAGGTGACCCAACATTTGAAGAGCGACCTTCAAATGAGTAGGCTATCAGTGGTTCCTATAAATGTAATGTTATAAAAAATAGTCTTGGCCCGTTCTGTAATCAACTCAGCGTTATATAAAATCGCGAAGTACTACTTACTCCCTAAAGCAATTCAATTCCTTATTGGAACAAGAAAATATCGCCATAGATTTTGCAGATTGACATTGACACTAAGTTTTATCTTTCCGTTTGCTCCATTGCAACATTCATATGGTTATTTAGTAACTATTGGTGTATTTGTAATGTAGTATTTTTGAATTTTGGTTGTGGACCAGCTGTAAGGAAGCACCATTGCAGCCTAAGTGTCATGTGTTAAAATCACGAAAATGACCTCTCCATTTATGGTGTAAGGCTGCTTCTTGCTGACCCTCCTAGACCCGGCAAAGTGAGAACCTTGTTCACCGGGTTGCCTTTTTTGTTGTTTTTTATTTAATATTAAATTATTGATGAAAGTGAAGCAAATATATGCCATGCCTGCCATTTTAATAAATATGTACCATGTTCTAATTTTCAAAAGGACTACCCAATGCATGGGCTGCTGCACTGTGGGATTCAGGAAAGCCGAGAGGTCAGATAAACATGACCGTACCTCCATTTATTGAGAGTCTGTTTTTGCGGTTTAAACAGAGTACTGCCTCACCAAAACCACCACCTGTCACCTATGGAATGGATTGAATTCTTGCTTTTGATATTATTTATCTTTAACGTAAGCTGGATATTAAATCAAGAAAGCATGTGAATTCATAAGTACAGAAGTACTAATTTAAGAGTTTTTTGGAGGATTATAAGCATAGGTTAAGTCTTTAGAATCTAAAAAGAGCAAAATATAACTATAAAGAAACGTTGGAAGGGGAAATCAATTGTGTTCTTAATGATCACGTCATATATTTAATTCTCTGTAATATTTAAGCAAAAACTTTGACATCACAAGGTGATGATTTGTTGAGATTTTTGCATTGATCATCTTTGTGTAAGAAGACCATCAACACTATTCCAACACCTTCCTGCTGTAATTAGGGGTCCGTTGTGGGAATTAAGATGCCAATAAATCTCAATTAGCCTGGATCAGTGGGTTGGATCAGTCAAGTTTTCTTATTGTTGAAGCAGGACATGAATTGAAAAAAAAAGAAAAAAAAAGAGACCATTGTTTTGAAAAAATATCAATTGAAAAGTAATTATTACAAGACTTGTGCTGTGTTTATTAAAGGACAAAAGGTATAAACTGGTATTTACCATGTTGAACTAATCTCCTGTAGTTTACTTTTTAATGGAAAAAAAAGTTGGATGTGATAAGCAGGATTGGTCCGTCTTGTTCCTTACGTTCACTGCAGTGGCTTGTTTTGCACAATGAGCAAGGGTTTTAGTTGAATGGATTGATTGACTGTGGGTTGGAGCTGTTGCAACTACCCCTAAAATCTTTGGGTGCGATTGAAGTATTGGAAGCAGAATGGATTAGTTATACTCATTCTTCCCCTTGAACTCCTAATATAAATTTACACAAACATATTAAAGATGAATTTTTATTTTATTTTATTTTTTATTTTTTATTTTTTTAAAGAATGTTGAATGTACTCTTCGTAAAGTTTTTTTCCTTCAGATTTTGTGCAAAACTACCTGATCTTATAGGATCTTAGTGATCATGATTTTGACACTTTATCAGTCTATCATAACATGCAAATAATAAGTCTATTATCTGGCTTGTTAACTTTGCTTAAGGTGGCCCCTAAGAAGCTTTGACATGGATACAAAAAACAAAGTGTTATGGCAAATCCCAAAACGTAAGATGAGGATACAGGTAGGATTTGGCAAATGATACTTTGTATTTTGTATATGTATAATTATTTCAATTAAATTGATTAATTTTCTAAAGATCGAGCTATACAAATTTAATTTTCTAAAGATCGGGCTATACAAAAGTAATAAATACAAGAGCACTACTAGCACCAAATATTGCCATGTTATAATACCCAATAATTCAATAGTTTCCTATTTCATATAAGAGGGGGAAGAACTGTGGGTTGAAGAATACATGTTTTATCTTTATCTTTATTATATCTTGGCACATTAAACCCTTCCTAAATGTTACTAGAAATGTCCAAAACAATAAATTTATTATAAAAGAGTAGGACATGGATTTAAGCTTGTCTGATACATATCTAGCAGGTCCATGGTGTATCTATGATACAATGTTAGTGCTTCCTAGGTTGCCCTCAGAGAAAAGAAGTTGTTATTGGCATTAAAACTTCCCTCGATAGGAATATGTTTACACATCTTTATGATCTTCTTGCTATGTTGTCTCTTACTTTGTTATTTAATGCCATTATGCAAATATCTCCTGCTGATAACAAGTGCAAACCTCTTGGTTTGGAATCTATGCTAAGTAATTGGAGAACACTTGGGCCTACTATTTTCTTTTTCCTTTTTTTTTTTAACAGAAAGACTAGAGATATAGGAAGTGTCAGGTGCATTAAAGATGATGATGAGAAAGTCCTGGTGAAAGATGAAAAGATTATGGAATGTTGGAGAAGTTATTTTTATAGTTTATTTAATGAGAATAACGCTAGGGAATCTAATATAGAGTTGCATAGTTTACCTTCAGATAAGATTTAAAGGTTTCATAGAAGAATTAGAGCTTCGGAAGTTAGAATAGCACTAAGGAAGATGAAGATTGGAAGAGCAGTAGGGCCAGATGAGATCTCAATAGAGGTGTGGAAAGGTCTGGGAGATCTTGGGATAAAGTGGTTAACTAAGACTTTTTAATGATATTTTGAGGACTAAAAGAATGCTTGATGACTGGAGGATGAGTATCTTAATACTCATCTATTTGAATAAAGGGGATGTCCAAAGTTGCGCGAATTACCGGGCCATAAAACTTATGAGTCATACTATGAAATTTTGGGATAGAGTGATAGAATATAGAATAAAACATGAAACAAGCATTGAAGAGAACCAATTTAGATTTATGTCCCGCCGATCGACCACTAAAGCTATCTATTTACTCAGGAGATTAATGGAAAAATATAAAAAGAAGAAGAAAGATTTACATGTGATATTTGTAGATTTACATATGATATTTGTGGATCTGGAGAAGGTTTTTGATTGGATACCTAGAGAAGTTTTGTGGTGGATGTTAGAAAAGAAACATGTATCCAACGTATATATTGAGGTAATTAAGGATATGTATAAAGAAGGTATAGTCACTAGTGTTAGAACAAGTGGAGGCGATACTTATGTATGTCCTTTTAATATAGACTTACATCAAGGATCATCTTTAAGTCTTTACCTATTCGCTCTAGTGATGGATGAGCTAACAAAACATATCCAAGATGGAGTGCCTTGAAGTATGTTGTTTGCAGTTGACATAGTACTAATTGATGAAAATAAAACAAATCTTAATATTAAGTTAGAAAGATGGAGAGAAATCTTAGAATCTAAAGGCTTGAAGGTTAGCAGAAGCAAGACGAAATATATGCATTGTAATTTTAGTAATGCCCGAAGAGACGATGACGCGGTTAAAATTGGGATGAGGAGGTTCCAAAGGTAGATCATTTTAGATATTTAGGTTCGATGATTCAGAGTAATGACGAAATCGAGGAGGATATTACTCATAGGGTCAAAACAAGATAGTTCAAGTGGAGAAGTGCAGTTGAGGTGATAGACGATCGTAAGATACTATTGAAACTCAAAGGAAAATTCTACAAAACTGTAATAAGACTGCCGCTTCTGTATGACTCAGAATGTTGGGCAGTAAAAACAAAGCATGTCCAGAAAATTGGTGTAACAGAAATGGGGATGTTACGGTAGATGAGTGGGAATACGAAAATGGATTAAATTAAAAATAAAACTATTAGAGAGAATTTAGGAATAACACCCATAGAAGAGAAGATGAGAGAAAATCGTTTACGGTGGTTTGAACATATACACAAAAGACTCGTAGAAGCACCAGTGAGAAAATGCGATTTAGTTCAAGTGTGGGGGGCCACCAGAGGAAGAGGTAGGCCTAAGAAGACTTAGGACGAGACTATTAGATTTGATTTGATGACATTGAACCTGACTAAGAGGTCAGACCCTTGATTGTTCATTATGGCATAAACGGATTAATGTAGCTGACTCTACTTCAGTGGGACAAAAGCTTAGTTATTATTGTTGTTGTTGTAGAATGTTGAACTTACTCTTCATAATGGACTATTTTGAGTTTGCGCTAAGCGACCAGATTAATAATATGGATCTAGGAGATGATTGTTAGTCATATGACTCGTATAACATGCAAATATAAGTATATTTTCTTTCTTCTAACTTCACCTAAGTTGACGTAAGTGAATAGAAGTTGCTACTGGCATCTAGTAAGAATTTCCTCGTATAGGAATTTATTTCACATCATGAAGATTTCCTTGCTATGTTGTCTCTTAATTTCCTTTATGATGCTATTATGCAGATATCCCATGCTGATAACAAGTGCAAACCCCTTACTTTGGAATCTATATTATGTTATTGGAGAACATCTGGAACTGTCTCTCTAGCTGACCCCAAGATTTATGAATCTGGATGTATGTTAAGCTTTTTATCTAGAATTGCTGAAGAAGTTTCTTTGCAACTGCATTCTGGAATCATGAAATCTGCTCGCAGAGTTCTATTGGATGAGATTACAGGTCACATAATTGCAGAGTGTGTTGACTTAAAAAAAGCTCAGAAGCATCTTAAGACTGAAGTGTTCAATAATTATTTTTCTGAAGCTTGCTATTCAGAAGGCACAACGGTAATGTACTTCGGTGCAAAAAACATGATGACACTTTCATCTTTCGCCATGATATGATAGTTTGATATATTTGCTTTCTTTTGTGGACAGCTTGAAGCTCATCATTCAAGGAAGAAATATCTTTCTCCTGCAAGTGAGACAGCAGTATTCAGTTACGTTTGTGATCCGAAACAACTCTCGAGCGCAAGCCCGGAAACGTCCCCAGAAAGAACAAAATCTGTTGGAAGCTATGAGAACTTTTTGGATGCTTGTGCAGCTGTTTGCAGAATGTTATTTGATTCTTCTATGCAGGTCATGTGGAATGGTGTCTTTTATGATGCTATAGCAGAGTATTCATCTGCCTGGAGAAAGAGGATCCGTTGGTCAGATCAGAAAGCTGTTATTGAACGACTCATTGCAATCAATGAGTGCAATGGAGCAGCTGAAGATGACGTTGTAAGTTCTTGTATCCAGCAATTTTCAATTGTGTTGCGTTTGTTGTCTATTGCTTCTCTAAATTGAATTCTTAATGCTTGACAGCTATGCCTAGAAGAAGAATGTTCTGATTGTGAGGTTGATTACCCCCCTGGATTTGAACTTGTGAAATTAGCACCAGATATTTGTCCCCCGTCACCCACAAAGTCTTCATCTTCTTTTGAAGGAGGGAATTCATCAAAAAGTAACACACTGAACACGCATAAAAAGTCTGATGATCTGAATTGCATCCTGAAAAATGTAGAAATTGATCTTCACTTATCTGCAAATATGGCATTGGTTCAGTATTTTCATAGCCTTATAGACAAGGAATGTGAGAAAGTGGTTTCTTCAGAAGATGATCATTTGCATGAGGTATTTTAAAATAGTAGTTTAGTCTTGCAATAATTGTTGCTCCCAACTTTGATGTAGAGTCAGATCTTTTAGCCGATCTTTTACTGCTGTTGTCCTATTTTTAGTTCATCACCAAATAAATTTTAGGTCACATCTTAGCTTTTGTTTTGAAGAATATTTTTTTGTATAATTAGGTCTCTGTGGATTCATCTACTCAGCAGAAACACATAATTGGTCAGGGTATTTCTGAAGCTCATCTGGTTTCACACGAAGTGTCAACTGATGGTTTTCAGGCTGCAACACAATCAGTGAATCGGACTGCTATTAGTGTTGGTGAAAAATCTGCATCTGATTTTTTGCCAAGTGGATTTGAGAAGCTGTACACCGATTTGGATGATGTTGTTAATGATGAAGATGCTTATGACCTGCACTTACCTGTACTTATGAACAGTTCTAGAAAACTTGTTCCATCACAGATTTGTGAATTTCGGTCTTCCATGTCATATGAGTACCAACCAAAGAGGGGACTGGATTTCTCCTTGATGATGTGCAGACAGAAGTTACATAATGATGTGCTCAGAGAGTCGAAAGCTGTATTAGTTGATGATGTTCTTCGTACCTTTCTGATGTGTTTTTCTTTAAAGCAGCAGGTAGTTACATATTATCTTCAATTTGTTCTTCTTTTTCAGTTCTAATGTTAGCTATAGTCATTTTCTTCTTTCTCCCAATCCACAAAAACGTGGAAAGGCCAGTGTAGCTACACATTTTGTTCTTATTTCCCCTTTTCTCTCAGGTGGATTCATGTAACAGAAATGAAGATGAACCTGATGGTTCTTCTTCTGCATTTGATAAATTTAGGAGAAGATCAACCAATGGTCACAGCTCAGGACCCTCTGAGGTGTCCCTGGTGTTGAAGAAATATACATATTACCGTAAGAAAAAGTTGACTAGGAAAAAGTTAGGACTGCCGTCTCTTTGTACAACTTCAGGGGATGTAGCTGCCGAGAACTCAAGGAAACAAGATGTTTGTGCCATAGCTGAAGATTCAGAAATTGATTGTGTTGCGAAGCATAGAAAATTTGGGATAGCTAATCGCAAGAGTGAATTATCTATCAATGCTAATATGCATGGGGAACGCTCATCATTGCTTAATATCACCAGTCAGAATTCAGCGAAGGTTGTTTCAATTTCTCAAGGTATGTCATTCCTATCAATTATTTTGTTTACAATTTCTATAGATGAATATCAAACATCTTGTTTATTATAGTTCGGCATGTTACCCAGATAATGAGGCAGGCAAATATGGTCCAGAACATGGTAATAAGAACCATAGAGTTTTTAAAAAAGGCTTGAATAACATTGAGAGGGTTGCTAGAAGCAAGGTCAGTGATGTTAGAACTCAGGAACAGCATGCTGGTGATTGCTCAAAAAAGGTGCCAAAGTGTAAGTATCAAGGTCCTGGGTCTTCCTCTGTTTCATTTTTCAGTTGACAATTTCCTCTTTCTTTTACTATGTTGTTAGAAGTCCTTGATTGTGAATGGTATTTTATTTTGAGGTTTTTGGATTCTTTCTTTTTCACAGCAACCAAGCTAGAAAAACATAAAAGGGCTCAAGCAGTAGATGATAAGGCACCAGCACGCTCCAAAAAAATTCCTAGACTAGCGAATTGTGTGTCCAAGGAAGCTGTTTGTAAACCAATTGCAGTGGAAAAAATTAGGACCGGTGATAAACACAACACATCTAATCCCTGCACAATATCTGAAGGCTGTGCTCGAATTTCAATCAATGGTTGGGAATGGCGTAAATGGTCGCTAAATGCAACTTCTTCTGAAAGGGCTCATGTTAGGGGAAGTAACCATTTTCATGCTTGGCATAGTGGTCTGGAGGTTAACGGTTCTCAGCGCCCAAGCTTTAAGGGCCTGTCTGCGAGGACTAACCGGGTCAAATTGCGGAACCTCCTGGCTGCCGCGGAGGGTTTTGATCTTTTGAAAGCTACTCAGTTGAAGGTAGATGAAGGAAAGACTGGATTGATGTTTTTTGTGTATGACCTTAAACGAACACTTCATTTTTCTTCTTAGGCAAGGAAAAAACGCTTGCGTTTTCAACGGAGCAAGATACATGATTGGGGCCTTGTTGCACTGGAGCCGATTGAGGCCGAAGATTTTGTAATTGAATATGTTGGAGAACTGATTCGTCCTCGTGTAAGCTTGCTGCCTTCGCTAAGCGTACCATGTTACTCTCCTTTGGTGTTCAATGTTATGATATCTGCTTTTCTTACTTCATAGACTTCCTTTCAAGTCCTTATTTAAATCAGAAATTTAATTTAGTTATGATTGCTTGTAACCAGTGTTGTAAAGGGCGTTGGCGGGGCGTGCACAGGGGCGAGGCGCAAGGAAATCGCCCTTGGGCGATGAGGGGGGCGCAAAACCTGGTGGGCGTCGCCCAGCATCGCCCAGCGACGCCCAGGGCGTACACCTAGGGCTTTACAAAGAAAAAAAGGAAAAATGAGGAGATGCAATTTACTTCGCGAGCGAGAGAGAGAGAGAGAGAGAGAGAGAGAGAGAGAGAAATTAATGCACTGTCTCAGCGGAGAAGTCGATGGTGGCCGGAAAGTCGACGATGGTGGTCGGCGCATCTAGCGTCGTTCTCGATCAATCGTTCTTGAATGAGGTCCTGAGGTCGTAGAGAAGACAAGTCCTAGGTCGTCTATTCACTGAGAGGTCAGATTTCTTAAACTGCTAAATTATACATTTGACCCATAAGTTTTTAAAGACTAATTATATATTTGACCCCTTAGTTTTTTCATTTTAGTAAAATATTATAATCTTCTGATTTTTCTGATTCTTTTTTTTTTTTTT
Source organism: Eucommia ulmoides (assembly GCA_016647705.1). Taxonomy (NCBI): domain Eukaryota; kingdom Viridiplantae; phylum Streptophyta; class Magnoliopsida; order Garryales; family Eucommiaceae; genus Eucommia; species Eucommia ulmoides. The sequence continues at coordinate 47,976,742 of CM028326.1, forward strand.
CTTTATAAATTATAAATTATAACTTAATAAATAATAATTATAATATTATCTATAATATATCTTTTTAATTAATTTTTTTGGTATTTTTTAATTACATATAATATTTTTAAAATATTAAAAATTCATGTATTGTTGGGCTTACGCCTTGCCCTGGATAGGCCAAAATGCCCTGGCCAATCCCCCCGCCTTTTACAACACTGCTTGTAACAATGCAATTTTTCTTCACTTGTGCTTCCCTTTTTTTTTTTGTGAATTTTTTCCTGGTAAGGTTTCTTCATTGTGTTGCATTCTCAAAGGCTTATTTTTCATATTTAATGTTCTTATTCCTTTTCTTTTATCATTTCTCAGATATCTGATATACGTGAACGTTATTATGAGAAGATGGGAATTGGCAGCAGTTATCTTTTTAGGCTGGATGATGGTTATGTGGTATGTGGAACATGATAAAAATGGTTTTGTGTAGGCTACATTACATCAGCCACTTATTTCATCTGAACGTGCAGTGACTGGAATTTAAAATTTAGGTGGATGTATTTTTTTTAATCATCCACAGGTTGATGCTACGAAGCGTGGTGGGATTGCTAGATTTATAAACCATTCATGTGAGGTAACTGCATGTAGCATATTGAGATGCAGTTTTAGATGATTTTTCCAATTCCGATATCAACATTCGTACGAAATTGAGATCAATCTTCTTGCAGCCTAATTGCTATACCAAGGTCATCAGTGTTGAGGGCGAGAAAAAGATATTTATTTATGCAAAGCGGCACATTTCTGCTGGTGAAGAAATTACTTACAATTACAAATTTCCTGTGGAGGAAAAAAAGATTCCTTGCAACTGTGGTTCTAGGAGGTAACAAATTATGTTTGGATCATGTCCAATAGTTAGGTCTCTCTATTGGTACCATTTTTTTTTTAAATCAGTTGGTTACCTATGTTTAACGTTGAAGTGGGTTTTTGTTATATAGCATTAGCCTACAATGGGAAAGCTTTAGGGATTCTTTCTTTTCCTTTTTCCCTGTTTAGGATTAAGTAAACAAATAAACTAAAAAGGGATGAAACAAACCGTATATCATTAATTATTGAACTTTGCATTGTGTGCTAAAATTGTTTCATGAGGTTTTAACATTCAATAAAAAATTAGATGTACTTTTATTGCTATTTTCATTAGAGCTTCTGATTTCTATCAACTTCATAGTGTATAATACCGGTATTCCTAATTTTTGCTTTATATATGGTTCTCCTTGATTGTTGCGAAAAGCATGCTTAGGCGTGTCGAGCTGAGCTGAGACACAACTTATGTGCCTCCTCGTGATTGAGGCGAGGGGACTTCATCGAAGCGCACACCTTGGCTGCGAGATGCAAAGTGACTGTTAAAGGATAGTTAGGTCATTTCTGTATTAATTAGGGTTTTCCGTACGATTTAGGTTTTACCGTATTGTCTCCTAATTCTTATTATAAATAGTGAGAGAGGCTAACACAATAGTAAGTCTTCTCGTTCTTCTCATATTACCTTTTTCCTTTATTATGGTATCCAGAACAGGTTATGGGAGATTGATTCCATAGATTTGTTCAAACTATTTTTTTTTCCTTTCCCTGTCTACTGTTCATACGAAAAAAAAAAACAAAAAAACAAACACTGCTGAAACCCTAGTAGCCCACAAACCCTCGCCGCCGCCGCTCCCCATAATCAGATTCTAGCCTCGCCGCCGTCGCCCAGGCTATTCTAAGCCTCTCCATCACCATCGCAAACCATTCTCGCACTGTACCTTCATCGCAAACCAGATCTCATACTCGCTGTCCACCATCGACGTCGCCAACCTTTCGCCAGACTTCGCGCAGACCTTCGTTGGCCTTTTCCGAACCTTCGTCGGCCTTCAATTGAGCTTGAGACAACCATTTGCCGGCCAAAACCCTATTTCGTTCGCTGTTACTGTGCAGCGACCATCGTCGGTATTGTCCAGCGACTAGGCACGTGAGTCAGTGACCACATCGTTACTGAGTAGCGGTCCCTCCTCGCGAATCAACTGCTGCTTTCTTGTTACTGTTCATCGCGAACCAGATCTGCTTCTGGTTATCGTTCACCGCGAACCAGATCTGCTTTTGGTTATTGGTCATTGTTCGTAAGACAGCCCTACAAATGTTCGTAAGTATTTTTCTGGTTCTCATGTTCTTCGTTTAAGCCCTACAGTTATTTGTATTGCTAGTTTGTTTCCCTTGTGCACGTTGTTTGTTAGTTGTTGTATTAGAGGGTACTAATGTCGATGGTTACACATCAACCATTAACAACTCGTAAGTTGAACGGAACCAATTATTTAAATTGGTTTAAGGCTGTGAAAATAGCCCTAACTGGATAAGGGAAACACCGTCACCTGACGGAATCCGCCCCGGCAACAGATGATAAAAAGTATGATGAGTGGATTCAGGCTGATGCGCAGATTGTAACATCGTTGTGGAATTCTATGGAGCCTCAAGTTGCTGATTTCTGTACTCATCTAGATACGTGCAAAGATATATGGGAGTATCTTCGTGTATTATATTCTAGTAATCTCACCAAGATGTATGATTTATCGGTAGAGTACTTCCAACTTCAGCAAGGCACGTAATCCGTTACAGATTATTTCGCCATATTCAATCGCCTCTATGAGGAGATAAATACTATCCTACCAATGACTATCGATCTGAAAGAAATGCAAAAGTAATGTGAGCAGATGGCTATCATAAAGTTCTTGGCTGGATTACGTCTAGAATTTGAACCAGTCCGATCTCAGATTCTTTCCAGTGCTACTCTCCCCACCATCACTGAAATGTATTCTCGCGTCTCGCGTAGCACTACCAAGGATAATATTTCTGGCTCAAGTTCGTCTACGCCATCTGAGCATTCAACGCTTGTTACACAGATTCCTACACGAAATCGAGATGATGCACTCAGTGGTGGTCGTGGTGGTTTTTCTCGTGGTGGCCGTGGTAGTGGCCCTCGGGGTGGCCGTGGCCGTGGCTCCTTTCATCAGTGCTCCTATTGTGGAAAGGAGAATCATACTAGAGAAACATGTTGGGATTTAGTTGGCCATCCACCCAAATTCGCTAATGTAGTGACATCTTATCCAGCTAATCCTACTATTCCAGAATCTCAGGCGGCTAGAGACATCTCTGATGATGAATATGCTCAAGTCCTTCAATATAGGGCATCTCAGCAGGCATTTCTTCCCATTGCTTCTTTAGCTCAACGAGGTACTTCTTTTGCTTGTCTTTCCGTTCGCCCATCCTCTCCCATACCCTGGGTCATAGATTCTGCTGCCACTGATCACATGTCAGATACATCTTCCTTATTTACGCATATTCAGTCATCGTCTTCGTTGTCTCTTGTTACAGTTGTTGATGGTTCCACTATCCCTATCCGTGGCATTGGTACAGTGGAACCCTCACCCTCCTTATCTCTCTCCTCTGTCTTGTATATCCTTTCGTTTTCTTTTAATTTGATGTCAGTTAGTAAGCTCACCAAACATCTTAATTGTTCTGTCTCATTTTTTCCTGATTCTGTCATTCTCCAGGATTTGAGGACGCGGAAGATGATTGGCACAGGGCCTGAGGAAAATGGTCTTTATTACCTTGATCATGACGAGAGTCCTACTCACCCACCTACTACTTGTCCTGCTGTTGCATCAGCTTACCAGATCCATTGTCTTTTTGTCATCCCTACCTTGGCAACCTTAAGTTACTTGTTCCTAATTTAAGTCATTTGTCTTCATTAGAGTGTGAGTCTTGTCAATTGGGTAAGCATCATCGTATTTCATTTGCTTCCCCAGCTCATGTTCGAGCATCGAGTCCTTTTAGTTTAGTTCATTCAGACGTTTGGGGTCCTTCTCGTGTTATTTCTACATTTGGTTTTCATTATTTTGTCACATTTGTGGATGATTTTTTCAGAGTTACTTGGCTTTATTTAATGAAAGATCGTTCAGAATTATTTTCTATTTTTCGTACGTTTTGTGTTGAAATTAAAACTCAGTTTAATGTATCAATGTGTATTCTTCGTAGTGATAATGCTCGAGAATACTTTTCTCAGCCATTTACTTCTTTTATGTCGCACTCTGGTATCTTGCATCAGTTTTCTTGCCCTCACACACCACAGCAAAATGGAGTTGCTGAACGTAAGAATCGACATCTCCTAGAAGTGGTCCGTACTCTTCTTTTTGAGATGTACGTTCCCAAACACTTCTCGAGCGATGCGATTCTTACAACTTGCTTCCTAATCAACCGGATGTCGTCCTCTACCCTAAAAGGCAAAGTTCCCCATTCCATTCTTTTTCCTCGTTCACCCTTGTTTAGTTTATCTCCTCGACTATTTGGGTGTGTCTGTTTTGTTCATCAATTGACTTCCGGCAAGGACAAGTTAGATCCCCGTGCTTTAAAATGTGTCTTCCTCGGCTATTTTCGCACACAGAAGGGTTATCGATGTTATAGTCCATCATTACGTCGCTCATTTGTGTGTGCAGATGTTACATTCTTTGAGTCTACCCCTTACTTTTCTGCCCCATCCTCTCGAGATGATTTGGATGTCACACTTCATTTGCCAATTAAACCAATCCCTACACTATCTTCCTTATTTCCAGATCCTATCCCCCCTAGTCGTTCTTTAGCCCCTTTGCAGGTATACTCTCGTCGCTAGAAGGAAGCCTCCGCTGTTGTGCCCATCGATTCTGTGCCCTCAGATTCCTCTCCAGCAGACCCACCCATGTCTAACTTGGACATGCCCATCGCTATTCGGAAGGGTAAGCGCACCTGTACTAACCATCTTATTTCTAACTTTGTCTCATATGCGCACCTATCTCCTTCCTACTACTCTTTTGTTGCTTCTTTGTCCTCTATTTCTATTCCTAAGTCTGTTTCAAAGGCCTTCACTCACCCTGGTTGGGCAAAAGCAGTGGAAGAAGAAATGTTTGTCTTACATCAGAATGGCACTTGGGATCTCGTCTCGCTTCCGCCTAACAAAATTATAGTTGGATGTCAATGGGTGTACACTGTCAAAGTTCATCCAGACAGCACCATTGATCGCCTCAAGGCTCGCTTAGTTGCTAAAGGCTATACTCAGGTCTACGGTCTTGACTACTATGAGACTTTTTCTCCCGTTGCCAAGCTCGCTTCTGTTCGTTTGTTCATCTCTCTGGCTGCCACTTTTCATTGGCCATTACATCAGCTCGATATCAAGAATACTTTCTTAAATGGTGATCTAACTGAGGAAGTATATATGGCGCAACCTCCTGGGTTTGTTGCTCAGGGGGAGTTTGATTTGCTATGTCGTTTGAAGAAATCTATTAATGGCCTCAAGTAGTCTCCTAGAGTATGGTTTGGAAGATTTAGTGAAGTGGTCACTGAATTTAGTCTTCGGCGTTGTGGAGTCGATCATTCTGTCTTCTACAAGCATAGTAAAGTCAGGAGAATATTGTTAATTGTGTATGTGGATGACCACCATGGTATTCAAGAACTGAAAAAGTGTTTGCATAGTAAGTTCCAAAACAAAGATTTGGGGCACCTAAAGTATTTCTTGGGGATTGAAGTTGCTCGATCAAGTCAAGGCATTTACCTGTCTCAGAGAAAATATGTCCTTGACCTATTGAGTGAAACAGGAATGCTAGGAGCAAAACCGATTGACTCGCCTGTGGATCCAAACACCAAATTATTGCCAGATCAGGGTGTACCACTGACAGATTCAGCTCAATATAGACAGTTAGTTGGGAAGTTGAACTACCTGACAGTTACCAGACTAGATATCTCCTTTGCTGTTAGTGTTATCAATCAGTTCTTGAATCGTCCAATGGTTTGTCACTGGGATGCGGTGATTCGTATTCTCCGATATCTAAAAGGTGCTCCTGGTTGTGGTTTGTTATATCAAAATTTCAGTCATATTCAAATAAAGGGCTACACAGATGCAGATTGGGCCAGATCACCCTTAGATAGGAAATCTACAACTGGGTATTGTGTATTTGTTGGTGGTAACTTTGTCTCTTGGAAGAGTAAAAAGCAGACGGTAGTGGCACGGTCGAGTGCGGAATCAAAATATAGGGCAATGGCGCATACCACTTGTGAGTTAATGTGGTTGAAACATTTGTTGGAAGAACTTGGATTTGAACACACATCACCGATGGACCTAATATGTGATAATCAAGCAGCACTTCACATTGCATCCAACTCAGTCTTCTATGAGAGAACAAAGCACATTGAAGTTGACTGTCACTTTATTCGGGAACAATTGTTGCAGAAGCGGATTGAGACTAAACATATAAACTCAGTTGATCAGTTAGCTGATATATTTACTAAACCGTTGGGAGGTTCAAGGATAAAGTACATTTGTAACAAGTTAGGAGCATACAATATATATGCTCCAACTTGAGAGGGAGTGTTAAAGGGTAGTTAGGTATTTTCTATTAATTAGGGTTGGTTTCCCGTGCGGTTTAGGTTTTACCGTATTGTTTCCTAATTCTTATTATAAATAGTGGGAGAGGCTAACACAATAGTAGGCCTTCTCGTTCTTCTCATATTATTTTTTTACTTTATCTGTGACGTTTGAGGCGCACTCCTGTAGGAAGGCATTAGTGGATTGGGCTTTTTGTGGTGATAAGCATATAATCATAACTTCTTGATTAGAAATGAAAACTTTAAAAATTACGCCTTTCATTAAGTGATTTTAATGAAATTAGAGAAATCGATAGTGAGAAATAGAAATTCCCAGTTATGCTTCCTCCCCCCTCTTTGTCTCTTCTTCTTTCGTATGACGCTCAAATGTTGTCTTCGTCCTCCATATCTTCATTCTTCTTTTTTGCATATGCTGCTGCTCATCACCACATCATTCTGTTTTTCTCCTTCTGCGTTAACACTGGTTTTTCTTTTGGGGTTAAACACATTGTTTATTTAACACATTGTTTCCTTCTATGCTCACTCTGGTTTTTCTTCTTTTATGCAACCCTTCATTTCTGTTTTTTCCCCAAGTGAACACTTTATTTGGATAGATTGATTTTTATGTTTGTGGATTACTTGGCTTTTATTTTTAAAGCTTAGTTGTGGATTGATCCTTTTGCTTCTGTATCAGTTGGATTTTATTTTCATCAATTATTAAACATGTTAGGTATCTTTTATAGTGTTGAAATTTGAATTTTAACATGAGTCCATGACATTGAAAGAGCACATATTTACAACGTGCGCTTCCCTTCGATAAACCCACTCCTTGCCTTGAGCCTCATGCCTAAGCTTCACGGGATCTTTGGGCCTTAGTAACAATGTCCTTGACTGATTTACTGAAGCTGACTTGTATATTTTGGTCTCCATGTTTTCTTAATGTGACAGATGAAATACGAGTTTCTTCCTGGCTTTAGCATCATATATATATATATATAGATAGATAGATATGTATATATATATATATATATATATATACACATATACATGTATATATATATTTTTAAATGGCAATGCTATAAACAGGCCATCTAATGTGATCTTGTTCCACACTTCTCATGCTGTCTAACTAGTGAAAATTTCCTTGTCGTTCATATGATTAGGAATTTCCAGCGATATTTTGGCTTGCATCTTTGATAGGGACAATGACATCAGTCTGTAAAGGCTTATAAAAGACGTGGAAAAAATTGTTCACAGGCTCACTAATTTGATATTTACTCGGATGAGATGGGACTAAGTTGGGACCTTGCTTAGAAATTTTTAGGAGTAGTGTATTTTGGTTGTTTTGTAATTCTGAATATGGGTCGTATTAGCTGACCATGGACATTAGTTTGAGTCCTATAAGGTTTTGGGTTGTCGTATTTGATTTTAGGTAGGTTTCTCTAAGTTTTGAGTCAAATAGTATTTTCTTATTAAAGAGTCCAAGTCCTACTAGAATTAAAAATATATGTACCCATATAAACCTTTGTACTCCTTAATTGAAAGGGGAGAATTATTTTTCAGAAATAGTTATTGTTTGTTTCAAGAATTGTGTGATGCAATTCCCCTCCTTTGATGTGAGGCTTAAGGCCTCTAGGTGTGAAGCCTTGGGTTTTTTTCTCATTCCTTCATTGTTACGGTTCATGCAGCACTGTTCACAACCCTTCCTCCTCCTCCTCCTCCTCTACAACCTTAAACTCCTAAATCCTTCTACTTCCCTTTTAAAACCTTAGGTTGCGTTTGAGTAAAAGGTAATTTAAGGAGGGATTTCACTTCGAAAAGGAATTTCACAAATTCTTTTTCTAAAATCCCTTGTTTGGGTACTACTAAAAAGGATTTGTAAAATCCATCGAAGGGAGAAAAACAGGTGTTATTTTCAAATCCCTCCAAAGAAGGATTTCATTTCTCTGAATAGTTATAATTAAGATGATATTACTAAAATAATATTATTAAAATAAATATAAAAATAGTAATAATTAAATAATATACTTAAAATGATAGTACTAAAATAATATTATTAAAATACGTATAAAATAAGTATAAAAATAATATAATTAAAATTATATAATAGGTATACAATAGGTATAAAAATAGTATAATTAAAAGAAGTATAAAAGTAGTATAATTAAAATGAAATTACTAAAATTTTATTATTAAAATAGACATAAAATTATATTATTAAATTACTTAAATAAAAATTATATTATTAGGTATATTTTCACATTTTCTATTATTAAAATTTAATGGATATCAAAATTCTACATACAAATATTTGCCTATCCAAATAAGGAAATTATGAAATTATGCAATCAAAATTTTCATCTAACATAGTTATCCAAATAAGAAATTTGTGAAATTCCTTACCCGAACACACCCTTCATGCTTGGTTGGATGGAATTAAGGTGGAATGAAATCAAGATTTCACCTCTAATTTCCATTCTCTCTTTTGGTTATACAATATGATGAATTTCTTTGAATCCATTGGAATCAAAAGTGGAGGAATGACATTTTACTTCAAGGAGTGGAATGACACTCATTCCATTGCAATTAGTTCTATTTTTCACTTTCAAAATAAGAAAAAATAAAAATAAAATTCCAAATTGAAAAAGTTGTTGAGATAAATATTTAGAAATTTAATTTCGAGAGAGAGAGAGAGTGGTAGATAAACCAACTGTAGGAAAAAATAAAGAGGGAGGTTAAATAAAAAGTTTTCAAGAGAAACAAATATTAGACATAAAGTTATACAAATAAATTATAAGTTTATTGAGAGAGTAAATTCTAGAGGGAGAAAGTTGTTAAAGAAAACAATTTATAGTAGAAATGTGCTAGAGAGAGAAAGTCAGAGAAATGAGTAGCTAGGGAGAGAAAAAAGATATATTTTTTAGTTTATTATTTCGAGTATATTAATTTTCAATATTATGTATTTTAAAAAGTTACTGCATGTGATTCTTATTCCATTAAAAACCTTACACATGCGATTCCATTCTTTTAGGTATACAAGACAATCAAACAACAAAATGAAATAGTGATTCCGCTGGTAATCCTGTTTCATTCCTATATTAAGTCCAATCCCATTTTTATTCTATTTCATTCATATTCCATTACTTAAACCAAATGCCGTAAGAATTCCATAATTTCTCTGATATTAAGCCATCAAAACATCCCAAAACTCTAAATTGTAAGCCTTGTGAAATCAGATTCTGCATCGAACTCCTAAAAGATTGCCCCCTTGTTTGCCCTACATCAATCCTATTTTCTAGATCTTCATCTTTGTTTACAGTTGATTAAATCTTTGTGATTTTTTTCCCTGTTTTTGGGCTACAATGCTACTATACCGGTGGTTGTAAAAAACAATCTTATTTTTTTTGACTGGTGATAAATTTTATATCATAAGTTCATAACCCGTCATCTGAAATTAATGTTAAATAGAAAATTGTTGGCGTTGTTTTGGGTGATCAGCTGCACAAGTGATTCGGAAAAAGTCAATCTGATTGTGCTTTCTTTTTGTTCCAAATGAATATTGGGCTCTACTATTGCTCATTTTCTACTATTTTAGTTTTCATATTTGCTACATTCTCGCTTCTTCAGGTGTCGCGGATCAATGAATTAACAAAGGTAGATGCTATCTCTCCCGGTATGTTCACGTCTGTTTTCTCCTGCCATTTTATTTTTATTCTAGTCCTTATTTTCTTATTATTTCTTCCCTTTTTTGCAATGTTATTTTCATAGATACTTTTTAGAGTGAGTGAGTTGTAAATTATGTTGTAGGTAACTCTTTGCCTTAATACTTCTTTCCCTGTTTGTTGCAGACCAATTGTTAAATGCTTATGATTTACTTCTTATTTTTAATACATTTTTTTTAAATGGAAATCGGTAGTAGGGACCGGGATTTTTATATATTCGAGGACTGATAATAGCACATGAAGGTAATGCTTTATCGGATCTTCCTTTTTATGTTTATATTTTTAGTTCAACTGCTGTATCTTCAAGCAGAAATAGGTAAAAAACAAATCAATGTGCTCGGTGTTCTTCTGGGGGCATATCTGGTTCTGTACCTGAGGCAGATGTTTAGGCATATACATAAATCAACAACGGGTAAAATTGGGGTTCTGTGCTGTAGTTTTGGTTAAATCCATTCTAATGTTTAGCAAAAATGTGCGTTGGGGTGGTGATGGGGATCATCCTTCATCAGGTGGTTTTTTGTGTAGATGAAACAATCTGGGGGTGATGATTTTGCATCAATGGTGCAGACTGCTGAGGGGAAGGAAAGGCAATACATGTCCATGGTGCTACAATATATATTGCTTTATTAGTGCTTCTCTTATTGTCTCCTTAAAAAATTAGGACAGTGTAGGCCATCATGTGCAGGGAATGCTTGTAGTCATGAATTCCCTTCTATTAGCAACCATTACCCGACCTTTGGACATATCATTACAGAAGTAATGGAGCTTTCTCTATTTGGCTACTGCTACCCTCCACTATTTGACTCTTGACACTGTTCAAGTATGTGCATTGATGGTGGCTAACTTTGAAATGACATGACGCTAGGTGGCCAAATGAAGTGGTTGTCACATTGTGGTTCGTAGTTGTGATTAACTTGGGGTTCTTAGGAACACGGGGCACATTATTTACTATTTACTAGAAAAATGAAGATTTATCCAAGTTCGATAACTTGGCTTGAGTTTAAAGTGTAAAAAATTGTATCACGTAGTTAAGAAATTCTTGAGCTGATTTCATATTGGAATTAGTCCCCCAGGAAAGATCATGAAGGTATCCTATTTTCTGGGGCATGCTGGGAAAAAGGGAGAGTGATTATTGATGTTCGTGTACTTGTGTCCTCAATTTATTGAGCTTTTTGGATTGACTACAACTTTAGCTACCTGTAATGTGGTTTCTGACTTGTATCACTTATACCATTTCCACGTCAATGTTTTAATTGATCTTTTTTCTTTTATTGTAGTTAGCATTGGTAGTGAAGCAAATGTTCGTGGGCTTTATGTACACCTTCAAAAGTTCGTTGTTGGGCTCCTCCATACTACTCAGTGGCAAAGTGAGTTTGCCACAGATCTTTCTGAATTCTTTATTTTTATGTACCTAAGACACTGAAATATTCAAACCAATCTTACTATTGTATTATATATTTCCTTTGTTTTTCGTTCATTCTGCTGGCACAACCAATAAAGATTTTTAGCTAGGGGACCACTGTTCTGGTGGTAAAAAGTTCAGTCCAATAACCTTGAGAGTTGTGGTTTCGAACCTTCGGAGCAGTCACTTTCTACAAGTATTGCTATAGGTTAGGCTTCTTTCCAATCTTTCCCCTCCCAAAACCTTGGGGACAAAAGTTGGTAATGTTTTAGAATTTTTTTAGTTGTTTGTATTTGATGGTACAACAATACTGACTTTATATCAGGTTACACTGTTACATTAGTTCCCCTTAAATAGTCCATTAAACCAGTCACTTCAAATCTGGAGTGTCTCCCGTATCCATTCAGTGAAGGGATTCTAAGCTATGGTTGAAAAGAAATTTCTGTTGGTTAAAATAAGTAGGTTTAATTGTAGATTTTGTTTTCAAATGCTATCATTTTTTTTTTCTTTCACAATGCATTTCTTGCGTTGAAGTGTCAGAATGATGATAACTTAAATCTTATTTTCTTGATATTTTGAGGTTTAGTTGTGGATGGGAGTGGGTCTAGCTGGATTGGGTGATGTTCTGGAAAAGAGCCAGGTAAGCAGCACAAATTTGATAGTATAAAGTAGGAAAATAATTTATTTAGAAAGTTCCTGTAACTGAAGGACAAGTTACAACTTCGTTCTGGAGATACTTAAAAAAAAAAAAAACCTGGGGCATGGGCAGGCTATGTGTGTCCTTAGTTGGGAATGCTATTCCTGAATTATCTAATCTCTCAAGAATCATTTGGTACCACTGAGGATTGTACATATCCTGTTGACAGTTTCCACTAGCACTACTATTTATGCACTTCTAATTGTTTGCTATATGTGAGACATCTATCTGTTTTCAGGGAACAACTTGAACTTTATTTCTTCGATGGTTGTGGTTACTTATCTGAGTTTCAAAAGCACATTAATCTCCATTTGGGTTACATCAATAAAATAGATTTTTCAGTTGGAAGAAGTTAAGTTTCATGTACTGTTAGGGACGAGTGATTTGCTTAAAAACTGGAGCTCCTAGAGACTGGTTGGGCAGGTCGATGGGGATCGATCTCTATTTCCTTACTGAAATCCAATGTTGGCTCGACTGATTGGTGCTATGTACCGGATTCGAGCTTATGTACCACACCTTTTCTTGCCTAGATCGGCTCTTGAACTAGAGGAATCAGATTATGGACAGGCCTGTGGAGATGATATTGAAAGAAGGTTTAATGAATCCTGTACTGATATTGCACTAACGAATTGAAAAGAGAAGTAATACTTCCAAAGAAAGAGTCAGCGCATTGGTTGGATTGGGTATATGCCATACGGATTTAATATGTTCTGAATCTTCTGATTCTTCTTACCTAGTAGTTTATTGGATGTAAGTCGTTACAAATTGTATCATAAGTAGGGCATGTGGTGCATCGGTGGCCCATCAATCTTCTTGGGCCATTCGATTGGAACACCAAAGTTGAGGGAGATTCAATTTGGATTGAGACACCCTCTTGAAAGACAAATCAAGCCTTTCAATAATTATGCCCTTCCACCCAAGGATGGGATGGAGTCATGATTAAGAGTAGACAATGTAGAACTTTCAAAAATAGGTAAACCTTCAATTTGAAGATGACGGCTGTGGTACCAGATCTGCGGTAGTAAAACGTCTTACTCAATTCTCCTCTCTTCACAAGTTATAGCAGTTAAATTCCCAATCGATTTGTTTCATGTTAAGTGCTCATATTTTGTGTAACAATATTTACTTGAAAATCCTATTGGAGTATTGTGTCTATTTATACGATAAAGGTATCATTCTATTAAAATTACCGACACTATTTGATACATTAGAATCACCACTTTAATATTTAGTTTTTGCGTCATGGAAGGCATACTAAACAGTTGCTTCTAAATAAATTATACCTACTTAATACTGGCTTAGTACAGTTATATGGAATTTTGATATGTTAAGCTGATTTTTAGTAAAGTTATACGAAATTTTGCAGTAGTTGGTAATTTATCAATAAAATTATACTGAATTTTACTAGAGGTATACACATTTTTTAAACTTCTACTGAATTTTGTGTAGTTCTCAATTTTATAAATTGTAGTCATATTTATTTTAGTAGAAGTTATACAAAAGTTTACCGATCACTGACTCGTTAATGTAATGCACTAAATTTAGAAAGTTACATACTAAATTTTAAGTCAAGATATACGGATTTTCTATGTTGAAAGAAATGCCTTGGAAAATAAAAATGATTATGCATCAAGGTATACTTTTGCAGGAGTGAGGGGGCAACTATAAAATATTGGGGTAGTTTGATTTTTATTTATTTTTAATGTTCAGGGGGAAGAATATGTATATATGTTACATACTTATATCTAATAGACACTAGAAGTAGGGGTGTTCAAGGAAACTTTGGGAAGGTGGGTGCGACCCCTAGTCCACCTTGGGTTCACTACTATATACATTCTACATGCATACCATACAACACACGATTACATAACCATATATGTAAATTTAATTAAAGAATGGTGTTATAAATCAAAAGTTAGGTACTTTCATTTTTTTTCTAAAAAAATTTAAATTTGTCTATACTAGTTATTGTTGCGATGAATGTGTAGCTAAGTAGGAGTGGGCGTCCACAAATCTTTTAAGGAACCCATTTAGGTAGGAGCGGAGTGATGCATAGATAAAGCACTCTTGAACTCCAAAGGCGCATATTATTGTGGGTCTCGGAAAGCTTACACTGGAAATCAAGGGTCCTTCAATATAGATGAAGGAAGAGTCACAACTCCCTTACTGCAATCACCAGATAGAAAGTCAGGATTCGTGGATATTCACCTGGAAACCTCTTGTATAAAGGACTTCCGCTTGGGAGACGAAATCTCTTTCACCTATAGGAGTTCTAATCTAGTAACAACAATAACAAAGTTTTTGTCCCATATAAGTAGGGTCAGCTGCATGAATCCTTTTGCACCATATAAAAAGTGCAAGAGCCATCCCTTCAGTTAACTTCACACAATCAAATCGTTTTTAATTGTCTCATCGCACATATTCTTAGGTATATCTTTCCCTTTTGGAGTACCTTCCACTTGAATCAAATCATATTTTTACATCAGTGCATCCTTAAGTCTTCTATGTACGTGACCAAACTACTGTAAATGATTTTCTCTCAACTTATCTGCAATGAGTGTTATTTCTAACTTCTCCCTAATAATCTCATTCTTAATTTTATCCATCATTGTCTTATCGCTCATCTACCTTAATATCCTCATCTCTGTTACCCCTACTTTATGAAAATATCTCATGTTTATCGCCTAACATTTTGAACATAGAGAATCATTGCTCTTATCGCAATTTTGTAGAACTTCTCATTCAATTTCAATATTATCTTATGATCACAAACACCCAAATTGCACTTTCCTCTTTAACCATCCTGACCTTTGTTCCCTTGGAGTGTAAAACCTAAATGTCTAAATCAACCCTGAGGATCTCCTGATCGCCAATTTTTACCATGTCATCATCTCTCCGAGTATTTCCAAAATTCCAATGCATGTATTTCGTCTTATTTCTATTGATCTTAAATCCTCTAGACTCTAAGGCTTCCCTCCAATATATTAACTTAATATTACGACCTCGTCTAGTTTCATTAACTAGTGCTGTATCTCCTGATTTCTAATTTTTACCATGTCATCATCTCTGCGAGTATTTCCAAAATCCCAATGCATGTATTCCGTCTATAGACAAAGACTTAGAGTAGATCTTTGATGCAGAACTATATTAATTGGAAAGGCACAAGTATCATTTCCTACGATTCAAACATTTGTAAGTATACCTTCAATTTCATACATGTCCTTAATCATTAGGGATGGTAATTCAACCCGAATCGACGGGTAACCGAACCAAACTGAATAGCTTGGTTTTGAAACCGATTAAATGGTTTTGGTTTATGAATTGAAAACTTAATCGATTTTGGTTTTGGTTTTGATTTTGGGATAGTAATCGTGCAATTGAGCCGCGTAACTGGTATTTTAGATATATTTTTATTATATATATTACCTCAATTTTTTATTTATTTACATTTTAACCCCTAGTGTATGTATATATATGTCATAGGATTAATTGAGTTAATTTGTTTATATATTAAAAATAATGTTTTTCAGTTTCAGTTTTGGTTTTGGTTTTTGGTTTTGGTTTAATATAAAATTAAAAGCCTTAACGGGTTCGTAGTTTTGGTTTTGCCTAAAATTAAATGGTCCGATTTTAAAACTGTTTTTTGTAGAAAAAAAATTGGCGGTTTTGGATATAGTTTTGGGTTTGGTATATACTTAATGGTTTTGGTTTCTAGTGAAATTGACCCAAATCGAACTGTTGCCATCCCTATTAATCATCTTAATATAATCATTTGAATATTTGTTTCATTGTGCATATTGGTCCCAAAAACAACCACAATTTTTAATTTTTTTTTCATAGAACAAGTGCAAAGCTATTATTTAGTATTCATTTTCTATATATAGGAGTATAGGAACAAAGGGGAACCCCCTTTTTTTTTTTTTTTTTTTTTTTTTGAGATCTGACTTTATTGTGAAATAATAATTAATAGGCTAAACCGAGTTGGGGGGTGTTGTTTCAGGTAATGAGTGAAGGACTATGATGGTGAGAACAGGGATGCTGCTGCTGATTATTGACTGATTGTAGATATCTCTGGGTCGCAGATGAGTTTCTCTCTTAAAAAACTGTAAATGTGTAATTGTTTTTCTTTGTTTATGGCATTTTCTGAGTTAAACCCTTTGTACAGTCGTCCATAATGATTTAATACAAATACATCAATTTTGTGGGATGGGGAAACCAATAACAACAATTTTTGTTTTTACTGCAATTTATGTTGAATGCATGTGATGATTGCCAATTGTTGGGTTGTTTGAATGCCATCCGAAGTCCTGTAGATTAGTGAATATCTAGTGTACTTCCTTTGTGGTAGATTTAGAGTTCCACTCTCTCTCCCAATATATGTACAAAAAAAAACAAAATATCAAATGTCAATTCTTTTTCAAAAATCCAATACAATTTATTTTCATTAAACCCATGGTTGTAACGTTGGTCAAGTGTGTGGATCCATGCATACATATATATGTATATATAGTTTGATGGTTTTATTGTAGGATTTGTCCCATTAGCTTGCATGTGTTTGTTTTGCATTCCATGCCAAAACATTGACCTTTTTTTTTTCCTTTACCTTTTTCCATTTTTTGTTTTGCTTTTTTAGGGCTGGAGTGGACTCCAAAGCATTATTATCTCCGTTTGAACTACTTACTACGGAGATGAAGGTAGGTTTGTGGGTACGTGTTCTCAAAACATCTTTCTTTACAATTACGTATGTGGTGTATATATATATATATATATATATATATATTTAATCTTCCATCTTATTTGTTGACATTATATTTTTATGTTGACATTATATTTTTAAATTTTAAATTTTAAATTTTAGTGTTGATGTTAAATAATTCACTTTTATCCATGTATTTTTTTTCTTTGATTTTTAGTCCTTCAAATAATTGTTTAGTCCTTTTGGTTCATATCAACTAGATGTAAATTTTATTTGATGAGCAACGGATACATTATATATGGTGAGAACCTCAACTAAAATTTGTCAATTTTCATCAAAATTATATCGTTATTTATTCTTATTAGATAATTCTGTTTTATGTTGCAATTTTCACTTGGGACAATTTACCTTGGATATGATTTCTTGCTCATGAACCTTGTGAATTATTTTATTTAGACAACTTTATTTTTTTTAAAAGAAAAAATTATTAGACTTAACGTTTTTATCAAGGAAACATGGACACGACTATTTCTTTTCGCCCGCCTTAGACGTGGCTATGGGCCCGAGCCGATGTGGACATGGGTCGGCAAAATTATGCCCCTTTTCTTAAAAAAAATTATATTTAATTTTGGACATACAAATGTCAAATGATTTTATTTTTTAATTAATTTTATTTTTTAAAAATACGTATGTAATACATTGTTTACATATTTAATACTTTATTTGTCATGTTGTTTGCATGTCCTTTTTTTTTTTTTTTTTTTAAAGTTTCATTTGTACAAAAATAAAATAAAAAAAAAAAAATCTGAACCCTGAAAATAAATAAATAAAATGTGCCTAAGTGGTTTAGATTTGTTGTCTCCGTAGTTCATATAAGATTGGAATGCAAGCCCAAAGCACGGGAGAGTTGAGCATTGCTAAAAAGTAATTATAGGTGATGATAATAAGCACGGAGATGCATGCTTGTTTTATCCAATTTAGGATAAAAAGTAATCTTAGCTATTCAAATTTAGGGGAAATTATTAGATTCTCCTCTTATCAATTTTTTTCTGTAATCTTTTGAATAAATTTTAGTCTTTTCAGTTTGCATTTTCGCGTTCATCTTTTTTTATTATTTATTGTTATAATGTATAGGAGACGGCGGCGGTCTGGCCATGTCGGCTGCTGAAGTGTTGGAAGCTGCAGAAGTTGAGATTTTGTTTGTTGGTAATGGTAAAATCCGACCTTAGCTCAAATGGTAGAGTAAAAGGAGTCGTCCTGCTGTCATCCTTTGGTTGTCGGTTCGAATCCGACAGGTCGGACCTTCATATGTAATTCAACACATTCTTAATCCTAACTTTGGTAAAATAATAAATGCTTAACATATCCTTTTCTCATACAATTTCTTTCAACTACATATACAAATGAATCATATGAATTTGCATATACTTTTGTATATAATTAATTTCAACGAGCAAATAAATTTTCATCACTCAATAAATAATGACTGACATTGAGTTGGTGAATCTACTCTCCTCACTAAGCGGTTTCCAGTTTAACTTGATTGAATTGGTTGATCACTCCAGATTTGAATGATAGAACATGGGAACCATGGCATTTGTCACGGTTAATTTTGAAGCTCAATTTTTTCATGGATTGACTGTGCGCCAATGTTGTAGAAGGCAGGGAGTGGAAGCCCCACAATTCATGAATTTTTAATATTTTAAAAAATTATATAGAGTTAAAAAAAAAACCAAAAAAAATAATTGTATATGAATTATGAAGAATATGTATATATAACATCAGAAGATGGAAAAAAAATATAATGAACAATGTATGTGAAATATTAAAAGTGTTAACTAAATGTCTAAAACGAGAAACCAACGAAGCGTTAAAAAAGTTTAAAAGTTATAACTAGATGTCTAAAACGAGAAACCAACAAAGTGTTAAAAAAGTTCAATTCTCGCTAAAAAACCAACAAAAGTCAAATATATTTCACTCCAAATATTTTTCATTCATTTCTTCATCGTCAATATCCAAATTATCATCTAAGTCTGGTATTCTTCCTCCATCGTTCTCCAATTCTTCTTTGTCTTCATTATTTAAAACTTGGCTCAGTAGTTCTTTCTTTTCTTTGCCTTTTCCTTTGTCCCTATCGAACAAAATAATAAGTCCTGCTAATAAAAGACTTAACAAATAAAAATAAATGATTTATTATTTGGTACTTAACACTCAATCTACTTTTGTTTCTTTGGTGGTGGACCTACAGGCTCAGAAGGTGGATAAAAGTCATGCACAGCTGGTCTATCAACATCTAGGTCATAAGTAGGTCATAAGTAGGTATGGCCATTGTCTTAACCGCGGTAACATCAAATAACTTTTCATGTATAAGGAGGAGGTTGAGAGGTGTATAACTATGTGGTCTGAACATTTGATGTTCCAAGTATTGCGTCAAGATGGAGACTAGTATATTGCTAATTTGGGTCATATGACATGTGCTTGTAGGAAGTGGGATTTGTTTGGGATCCAAAGCAAGCATGTCGTTCCAGTCATTTGGAGTAAGAAAGAAAGCCCAGACAATTATTAGCCCATTGGTTTAGAAAGGAAACAACTGTAGCCACGTACAAGCCCATCGTAGCACCCATGAATTAATCCAACATGTCTCATCTCTAATAATATCCATACAAAAGATCTCTAAAAGAAAAGTGTTATTGGAATTTATAATGATTAAATCTAATCCTAATACTTTGGGATAGCTATTATTTAAATCTAGGGGATAGTAAGATTTAAATCATTGAGTGAAATCAGAACACACAATCTCATAGGCAAAAGAGGATAATTACCCGTGAGAAACTAAAGAGAGTGCCTGAAATTTCTATGCTTGAACTTCTAATAAGGTGAGCGACATTGTTGTCTTCCACCTCATATAGACTATCTACGGTTCAAAGCCTTGGACCCTCTTTTTCATCTTTGTATTTTAACCCTCAAACTTCTTAAGTTCAAATTACTACCCGTTTCTTTGTCAAAGACTCTTCTAACATTAACAAATAAAATTAGAACAATTCTAATTTTTCCTTCAAGAAGAAAATACTTTTTCCCTTAAATCATTTCCACCGACCGTGAGTCACATCTACCCACATATCACAGTCATGTCTTATTGGCAAAATTTTAACCAAGAGAATCTCCCTCAAGTATAATAAGCGTATTCCATGATCTCTTTATCGGCATATCCAAAAGGACCAACATGATATGATTAAGTCAAAAACCCCTAGTCCAATCATTTGTATTTTGATTGATAATATAATTCTAATGATGGTATTTTTGGACACCATTGAGTTAGTACCTAGGACTTACCCATGTGTTTGTCTTCGTAGTGAAATGGACGCATTTTAGAATCCGCAGTGCCACACTGGATCATACACCGACTATGACTCCTCCCTGGAATCTCATTTGCACCTAGGGAGGAGCGAGATGCCCGGCAGGAACGTGCTGACCTGAGCTCTGCACCGTGCCCCTGACAACTAACTTTAGGGACTCAGTCGTTCACCTCGACCGGCTCCCCATTCCAACTCGTTTCTTCTCTAGGAGTCCACGAATTTTCACTCTTCCACCAACTCACCACCACAGGCTTGACAGAGACCTGTGGGCTTCACCAAATGGGCCAAAAAGCTCAAGACCAGTGATTATCTCCAAAATGCCCCGGATTATCGGCTTAACACATGGTTTTACCTAATTAACCGTGTTTATCCCTAACTAATCATCTCCAACGCCTATATATACCAGGGGCTATACAAGCCCGATGTATTCTTTATCACGCGCATGCATTGAGTTCACGTACTTACTTAATGCATTTATGTACTTTTGCTCTCTGAGCTTTGATTCTCACACTGGAGAGACTTTACTGGGACAAATTTTGGTTTGAGCCTTCTATAGATACCACTCCATGAGGAACAAGACTCTAAGCACAACAGATCAGTCATCCCAGACCTAGTACAACTCATTTAAGACCCTGATTTTTTTTATACGGATAATTGGAGTCGCATCTGAGTACACTTGAAAATATCGTGGTAGATGGTATTATTTATCATTTAATTTAAATATCTTGGGGGTCAATTAGTAATTTTAAGTATACTAAAAATCTTGAATTGGACTTAAATGATTTCAAATTCTTAATTAGGGGGAGATTTATGTAATTATAACTAAATTAATATATATATATATATATAATAGTTAAAGAGGAAAGAGAAAAACGCAGGAGAGAGGGGTAAGTCGGTATGGGCTTGGTCTCTTTTCACACACACACACACACACACACACACATATATATATATATATATATATATATGTATGTATATAGATGGGTACACATGCAAGCGAGAAGAAGAAAGAAGAATCTGGAAGCAAGAGAGAGAAAGAGAAACGAGAAAGAATGAAGAGAACCGAAGAGAGTGAGAAAGGTTCGCCGGCGATGGGTGTCGTCCAGTGGGTGTATGTTGTGTGTGTGTCGTCGTTCAGTGGTCGCCGGTAAGTGTGTATGGGTATATTTCTCGGTTTTGTTGGGTGGGTGTCGCCGGAGTTCGCCGGCGGTAAGTTAGAGAGAGAAGAGGGTCCGTTCGGTGAGTGAGTGCATGCCGTTTGCCGTCGTCAAGTCTGTGTAGGTTGTCCAGGCGTCTGCAAGTGGGTGTGCATGTGTTTCGTTGTGTGTGTGTTCAGCAGTAGGTATGTGTGTATATGTGAGTGTGTTCGGAGGAGGTGTGGGTGACTGTTGATTGCTGAAAGGAAACGGAACAGGAAGGGTTAGAGAGATTGGATTTTTGGTTGATCGGTGGTGTGGGTTTTTGTTGGTAGTGTGTGGGTATGTGATCATCGCCGGTGATGGAAGTTAGAGAGAGAGAGAGAGCAGTTGGGGGGGGGGGGGGTGTGCGTTGCGTCTGCTGTGAGGATGAATGTGTGTTATTTTGGCTGAGTCCAGAAACGCCAGCTGAAGAGAGAGAGAACGGAAGAAGGCCGGAGGTCAGTGGCGAGATCGGTGGTGACGTCGGCTAAACGCAAACGGGAAACAAAAACAGGGCAATAAAACACAAAATAGAAAAAGGAGGAAGAAAGGAAAAAGGAAAAGAAAAAGGAGAAATGCAACAAACCACCCCACTAAAAATATAAATTCAATCTTGAGGTCGACGAAAAAATTCGGAAAAAGGTATAACTCCTATCACTTTTAAAATATGCATTTAATTCTATTTAACTGTTTCGTGGGTAATTATGAAACTAATTATTAGTATCGAAAATATCGAAATAGCAATAATGAATATTGAGACCGTTTATATGAATAAATTCGATAAAATAAACTTTAAACGGAGCAGCATTAGCGGAATAGTAATATTCATAAATAAAATATGGAAAATAGGAAATTACGGGATTTAGGGTTGCATGTCATGATTAGGTTATTTTTACATAAAATATTAATTTAGGCCCCATCACTATTAGGTTCGCAGACATCGGAGTACCGGGAGAGGATAGTGAGTAAAAGTCTTCGGAGCGGATAACCAGGTGAGTGTACTGTCTTCTTGCAAAAATTTATTTTCATATATATATATGATGAAAAATGTGTTTACTTGAAAATGGATGAATTTTCTAACTTACATGGATCAAGCATTATTTTGGATATTTTCTGATATTGTGAATATCATTGTTTGTTGTTGAGGTGTCAGTTGATGGTAGGCGGAGTTGTTGTGGTTGAGGTAGAGATGAGTTGTTGTTTTTGAGGTGAGGTGAGGTGGAGATTGGTGGTGGATATTCACCCGTCTGGTTTAGTCCAGCGGAGCGTTGTTTCACCCGTCTGGCACAGCCCAGCGGAGCGTTGTTATATCCCACTAGGAAGGCATATCCTACGGGATACGGTACCGTTGCAACTCCCGATCGTGAGGTTAAAACGATCACATGGCTAGTCGAGGTGTGGGGGTGGTGTGATATGGTGTAGTGTAGTGTGATGTGGTGTGGTGTGGTGAGATGTGGTGTTGTATATGGTATTTGGTCGTATGTGATGTTTCGTTATACATGTTGATGTAGTGTTTTATTTTATCATCATTGGTGATTTATCATATTATCTTATGCTGATGGATTGGACGGGTTTTCATATATTTGATATATATTTATAGATGATAATTTCTGAATGGTAGGAAGAAAGAGTTTTCTTATGATATATAATTTTTTTTTATATACCTGTTCAAAATGTGTTGTTAATACGCGTTAAGCTTTTAATGAATTAAAACGTGTATTATTTAGAATTGTATTATTGCTATGTTAAAAATGGTTTTTTTTTCTACTAAGAAAGCAGTACACTCGCAGGTGAAGCAGTTAGGAGTCGGTCCCCTACTGGCGCTAGGTAGAGTCCTACGATGGAGTCGTGTGGAGGGTTGATATAGGCTGTCTAGGACAAACCTATGAGAGGTTCATGGTATTATATTTTGTTGTTATTATATTTGAGGGACGGGTGAGTCCCCCATAATAAATAATATGCATAGTTTATATAATAAAAATGGTTTATTGATGTATGCATATTGTCGTTTTAATAGATGGTTGGTTGTTTAGGTGGTGTTGTGATGTCGTTATGCCAGCCCGAGATGTCGAGTGTCCGGGCCGGGTCGTGACAACTCATTTGAAGAAATTTTTAACCATCGACTCCACCTCAACAAGATGACCCATTTGTCACCCTACTGGACCATACTCGAGGTGTGTACCACTTTTATGCACCAACAAATTCCTTGTGAGATCGATTGGAATCTTATCCCAATTATCACACTGCTCTAGACAAAGGCTTGGGTGAATTATTTAAACAGAATCACATGAATTATGTCTCTGTCATTTTCTTGTATACTCGTATATTCACATGTATGTCCCATTATACACAATGAATACCTTTGAAGGATTGTGATTAGAGAACAATACTCAGTATTATAAAAGTATAGCAAAACATACACGCAATGTACAATACATCAAGTACAAAAATTTATAGAATACAATCACACATCAGATATCTTATTTTGACTTGAGCAAAAACTATCATGTAAGATATTAAGGATGATCACGTTCTACCTCTTACTACTCTTACTAAGTCGCTTTGTAGATATTCTAGTACCTCATACTAATAGATTAAAACTCATCATTCTCAAAAAGAAAACATTGGATCAAGCTAACCTAGATTGTTGAAAACTCCTTTAACAATCCAATACTGACTAGGAACAATTTAAATTATCGAGTCACTAAATGTCTTCGATCTTCTCCTATTTAATCAAATTAAATAGCCAGACATTTCTACTTAACATTCAAGGTCCACAGTGATAATTATGGGTGGTCATGGGCTCGAGGGCCTATTCGACCCGCCTAGCCCGATCCTATTTTTTTAGGGCTTGGGTTTTAGCTTTAAGCCCAAGGGTAGGGCTTTGTCATTTTTTTTAGGACCAGTCCCCAGTATTAATGAAAAAAATTATATATATATATATATATATAGAGAGAGAGAGAGAGAGAGAGAGAGAGAGATCCAATCCTAGTTTATTTCATTTCATCCGTCGCTTACTATCTCATACCTACCTCTTCAATCTTCATTTCTCTTCATTCCCAAAACCTCCCTCCCTACCTGCCTGTATTTCCTCGCCATTGCCGTCTATCACATTCCTTCGCCGTTGATCATTTCATCATCAAAGATAATCCTGGATTAATGTCTTTAACATCCACTTCACTATTCAATTTTCCCAAATTTAGCGTGGCAATGCTTGAATTTTTTCCAGTCAAACCAGTGTTCAATTTCCAATTGTTTTCCAACAAAATCATTCGAAAAAAAATCTCTTGTAGGAACTTCAAATTTGTTATGGTGGACTCGAATTTTGCCGTAACAAACTCAAAAAATTAGACAAAATTCATTATAATTACACGACACACTTTAGCAAACCCAAAACGTGTGCGTCTAAAGTATTAAAACAGAATTGTAATGCCCCTTTTAAAAATATCTTATATATATGTATATATATAAATACATTTTGATTTATTATATAAATATGATTTTTGAATAATTCTTAAATTATTACAATTGTATTTGTTTTGAATATCCTTATTATATAGATTTTTATGCTTCATTCTCAATTAAAGTTCCCTTTTCTTTTAAAAAGTTCAAAATGGCATGACTTCTCAAAATGGTAAAGTGTAAGAATATTTTACTTGTAGCTTGGATCATTGAAAATTTGCAATAGATTTTCATTTTTCTCTTTTTATTTTCGGGTATAATCGTAATTGACATCGTACTTTTTAATTTTCAAAATTTGTGGTAAAAGCTGACCGATCGATCGGTGGGATAAATAGGAGGAGGTTGGTAACGTCTATACGTCGTTGAAGAGAAGAAGAAGAAGAAGTGGGGATTGGAGGGAGAAACAGAGCTGCGAGTGAAAGCGTGAAACTCCTCCTTCTCCTCCTCCTCCTCCTCCTCCTCCTCCGCCTACGCATCTCTCTAGATCTTGCGCTCACACCCAGCGTTGACGTTCATCGAACACTCCAAGCCAAAACGAGGACTAATTTTTTGAAACAGACACTAGTTTCCGAATCTTTCATCATCATCATCGGTTGTCTTTGTCGTCGTCTTCTGAAAATTTTGTTCATAAATTGCTCTTATATTTTCAACATCCATCGGAGGCACAGCCAGTTCCTGTTCGAGATCTATCAGATCTTTCTCATTTTCGCGCACTATTCGATTCATAAGCAAGTAGAAATGGAGGGCGATAAGAAATCTTCGCCAGTATCGAATGTGGGTGCGTGGGCGATGAACGTGGTCAGTTCAGTCGGAATCATCATGGCCAACAAGCAGCTTATGTCTGCCAATGGTTATGCTTTCAGTTTCGGTTAGTCTCCTTTAGATCTCACTTTTCTCTCTGATTTAATTGTTTTTTTACCTATCTCGATTTATACATTGGAATCATGTCGGCGTGTGGTTAAATCATAGCTCTTTTTTTCTTTGCCAAGATAGTTTTTAATTCGATACTCTCGTTTTAACCATCGCTCATCGCTTAGTTGTTGGTTTGATTTTGTTTAGACTGGGGAATTGATTCGCATTGCTGAAATTTGTGTCAACTTATGTACTCGTACTCCACAAATAGATAGCCACTCAAACCTCCCCCCCCCCCAAAAAAAAAAAAAAAAAAAAGATAAAGCTGAGTGAAATGAAACGAGATCTGGTCTCAGTACACATGCTTCTGGAGCTACCATTTTCCCTTGCGTGTCTTTAGTTTTCCTCCAGTAAACTGTAGTACGGAATCATCTCTAATGATGAACAACACAAAAGTGCATAACACCTGGCAAAGGGACCTAATATTAAGTGAAATATATCTAATGATGTCCAGATCTGGGATTTCGTTGAAGAGAAATCCATCCAGCATGTAACTTGCAAACCAAGGCTTGGAACCGGGGATGTGGTCCCAGCAAAAGCCCTCCGGCGTGAGAGTAAGTATCTCAAACGAGGGTTGAACTTCAAAGGACGACTAGGGATCTCTAAGTAGCTAGTTTATGCTCACATATGAGTTTTATAGGTATCAAATTTAATGTATCTTTTGACCGTGAGGCAGAGTATATTAAATAGTGGTGGCCGTTGGGCCATTTCAAATCTTGTTGCCCCATGCTTTGGGGTTCTGTGGTATTCAAAATATCGTGGATGAAGATCTTGGATATGGTGGAGCCAACAAATATTTTCTTAACATCTTGCCAAGCCGTCAGACTGTTGAGCCGAGCTTGCCGATCTGGATTTTGCAGCCTCCTTAAGGGCTTGGATCGGGGCAATGCGGATGCCGATTCTGGGCAGGGCTGCCGTTGGTCGCTTCCAAGTTGATCTCTTACCTGAACCTGATCTGACTGGGTCTGGTTGGCCAGGTTTGGTCCTCTTGCTTTAGTTGCGACCCAACTCCAAATTCACCATCATATACCACGACATTGATTATTATCAATAAATTAATCACACATCAAACTAACAAACCCAAAAGTAATAAATTTATTATTTATTATTTTTCTTTTTATTATGATTAAACTTGTAAATATTTTGTTGCGTTTACATTTAAATTAACGAATGTTTTATATGTTTTCAATATAAAAATATAATAGTTAAAATGAATGGCCGATAAAAGCTGAGAAGTTTTGTTAGAATAGTTATCAACCGTCAATAGTGGATATATAAGAGACTAGGTGAGCACCAAACGTGTGCTCTCCCTTTATATGGTGTATAGGTGATGGATACTTGTAAAATCTACTTCTGGATTACTTTATTGTTTTTCTTTTGTTGGTGGTTTGCAGATTGTTCCTTTGTGTTCCATGAAATGGCATGTTCTTTTTTTTAGGCCATAAAAACATAGTTCTAACAGGTAACTAGTGCCCATGGTAGCTGTTATGTCATTTTAGACATAAAATTCACGTCTTTCCTATCCTACCATTTCCATTTTCTGTCATCGGCATCTCATATTTCCAGTTTTCCACCAGACACAGGCATCATTCTGCTACCTTTGTTCCTCAACTTCCAACTTATAAGAGTGGAGTACACAAAATCACTTGCTATTACAAAAGTACGAGCCTTTGATAAAGGTTTTCCATTTCCATTGAGAAATTTCCGGAATGTGTTTCTGCAATTTAGACGTATAGAGTGGGACACAATTAGATGACGCGTTTCTTTTGAATGATGTTTTTTGGGATATATATTTATATATTTCTTTTCGGGGTAGGGGTGGGGTTTTCAATGCTGTATGATATACTACTTTTTGCTAAAAAAGGTTGATGAGCAGTTTAGCAATATGCTAGTGTTGCTGCACACTATTAGAGTTTTTTTTTTTGGTTATAATAATTTTTAGATATTAAATTGAATTACTCAATTTCTGGTACTTAATTTAGATGAGAGAAGATGGAGAGTAGAGGGCATGCTATCGAAATATAGACCATGACAAACTACTTTTGTGCTCTCATTTATATAATATAGTATTAATAAATTAACATTATTGTTATTTGAGATTTTAATCTTATTCCTTTGGAGCTATGCGCCTGCTAGATTTAAATATATTGCGGAGGGTTAAACTTGGATTCTTGGAAATGGGTTGGAGGTTGTTAAAGTATACAAGATTTAAGTAGTACAAGCAAACTGATAAAGATTTTGGGGGAGAAAGTGAGGAATAGATTTATGTGAGGCGCGTGTAACAGGCTTATACACTGCATTTATTACATCTTCATATATCAGTATGCTTCTATTTTAGTAATTCTGTGTTTCTTTAATTTTAATTGATACTCAAGTTCAAATTTCCATTCATTTGATGTTTAGTTTTACTTATATATGCAATCGATTACCATTTGATGTAATGTTGATGTGTATCTTATATGTTCATTCTGTCATATCAAAGTCGGGTTCCCCCTCTCTGCTTACTTTCGTCTTCTGTTTGCTGCAGCTACAACATTAACGGGCTTCCACTTTCTCGTAACTGCACTGGTCGGGTTGGTGTCAAATGCTACGGGTTACTCTGCATCAAAGCATGTTCCTTTGTGGGAACTTCTTTGGTTCTCAATTGTTGCCAACATGTCTATCACTGGAATGAACCTCAGTCTCATGCTCAACTCAGTTGGATTTTACCAAGTATGCATATCAACAAACACTCTTTGAACTCATTAATACTATTTAATCTATCAATAGATGTATTTTGTTGAAATAAAGTTCAACTCCCTCATATCATTATTTGATGCTGATGTGCATGGTCACATCTTGCCTACTCATTTTTTATTTTTATTTTTTTTAATTTCAGAATCTCTTTCATTATTTGGGAATTTGATCCATCTTTCATTAGTATGTAGCATTTTATTCCTCCCTACCCTAGTTCCCTTGCTTATTAATTTTCTTCTTCATATGCTGTTCATGTGGATATCACATATTTGGCGTAAATAACATGATGGTGAGAGTTTTACACCATCATTGTGTAAAAGTAAGCAGAAATAGTGACGGTGCTCTCCAAATCCTCTTAGTAAGAGAGCATAGAAAGTCATTGCCTATAATTTTTCCCGAGCATGTTGATGCCCCCTCAAAAATTGAAATAGAAAAGAAAAGGAAAGAGAAAAATTACCAAAGATAAGAAAAGATTGAAAATATTTTATCTTACATCCACAATAGGGTGTGGAGCGTGTGGGGACACTAGATAAACCGTGTTCAGTTAAGTTGGTTGAATCATATCCTATCCTATTGTTTCACATTTTTTACTTTTATAATAGCATTTCTCACATTAACTGGTATGCATTCACAGATGTCATCTTATGTTTATCTAGAAAATTACTAGAGAAATAGAAGTGTCGGGGGCTTGTTGCTTTCTATTAGTACTTGGTAGTCACTAGTTGTGTTTTAGAAAGCGGGGATGTATGCGAAAAAGTTCTTCAGAAGGTTTGAGGCGTAGGCCCCAAGGTGTTCATAATCCACGTGAATTTTATATTCATTTTATTGAAATAAATGAATATAATAAAACTGAAAAAAAAAAGAAGTGAAAATACATAAATATTGTGAAATAAATTGATATTTTCTTACATTGTTACACCAATATGTGAATACCCAATGTTGGAAAAATATCTGAAATATGTCATTAAAAAAAAAAAAAATTTCCTCAGCTATCCCATTTTGAAATATCTGACAAAGAAAATATGTTCACCTCTCTTTTAGAAAAAAATTATCTGTATACACAAATTTAATTTGGTTAATATGCTACTTTTTTAATAATTTATTTATTGGAAATAATTGTAAGTGAAATTTCCTCTATTATGTAAAAAAGTGGAAAACGTGAACCTTTTAAGCTCGAGCTACTCCGGGGAGAAAAGGAAACGGATGCATGATTGGGCTAGTCCTTTCTCATGAGGCTTGAGGCCTTTCAGGACTGCCTCACCTTGGGGCTAGTCGCAGGTAAGTCAGAGCAGTGCGTTGAAGTGTCTATATAATTGGAGGATTGTCCGATCTCCCGGTAGCATATTTTATTTACTTTTCCTTGAAGTGGAAGTGGATACTTCCTTTGTCCCATTTCTCAAGCAAGCCAAACTCTCTCCTTTGTTACAGAACCGTGATCTCAACAATTGTATCTGACATCCAATGTTGTAAAAGGCGGGGGCATTGGGCAGGGCTTTCTGGCCTGTCCTGGGCAAGGCGTAAGCCGCAGGGCGTGGGGCATGAGCCCCGCAATACATGAATTTTAGCACTTTAAAAATATTGTATATAATCAGAAACACCTAAAAAATAATTAAAAAGCAATGTATATGGAATATGAAGAATAGATATAGATAATATTATACTTATTACTTGTTAAGTTATGACTTATAATTTATGAATAAAATATGAAGAAAAAAAGAGATATATAAAACAGAAAAATCAGAAAAAACAGGGAAAAATAAAAAAGAACGGATAAATATAATGAAAAAACAAAAGCAGAAAAACAATAGAGTATTCAGGAAAAAAAAAACAGAAAAATAATGTAATAAACAGAGATTAAGAGAAAAAATCAGAAAAATAAAAAAACAGAGAAACTCAGACAAAAAAAAAACTAATAATAGAGAAAAAATCATAAAAACCCAGGGCATACGCCCAGGCGATGCCCAACAGGTTTTGCCCCCCCCCCCCCCCCCCCCCCTCCTCCTTGCGCCCGCCCCTGGGCTCGCCCAGCCAGCACCCATGACGACGTTACTGACAGCAACAGTAAGTTGTATGAATTGCGTGTTTTTAACCTTTTATAGATGTGAACACCCCAGTTCAAACATAGCCTTTAATGACAGATTTTAACCTTTTATAGATGTGAACACCCCAATTTCAAACTTAGGCTTTATAATGCAAGGCCGTGATATTTCTTGGGGGAGTGTTTTCGAATTGAAGGGATGAACTCGCAAAGATTCGACCTAGGGACCTCGTCGAGTAGCGTCTTTGATAAGACTCTTAGATCTCAGTGAATTTTGCATTCACCTTGACATTTTGTGCGAGTTGGTCAGTCATGGAATGTAGCTAATATTCATGAGGATACATCTGTAAATTCGAATCTTTATTATTGCAACATCAGCGGTTTAACCTGTGTTTTGAACTTTAATATGGAGAGAAGGTTTGGGCCTAGGGTCCAAGGGTGGTAATCGTACCACAAATTAATAGATCAAACTAATGGAAATAAAGAATTTACATCCATACTGTTATTTTTCCTTCGCCCTCTATGGATTAGTACATGTTTTAAACCTAGATTGTGTCACCCATGTGTTACACTCTCTCTCTCTATGTATTTATATAGTGTATGGGCTACCACCCTCGCATGCTCATTAATAGTTTAATAGATCAGATGGATGGGAATAAATAATTTACCTCCATACTTGTTGGACTAGTTCAATCACCATTCAACGCGGACCTTATATGATAAGATCATGAATTTGTAAAACAAAGTAAACGGGCATGTCGCTAATCATGCATATGTTACATTACGTATACATACCGGGTGCATGCATAAACACATAAAGTATGTGAAATCTAATTCATATATATATACTTCATCTGTGTATAAATTGTAAGACAGACTGACTAAAGAAATGAGAATCTACAATGAAGCTATATGTTTCTCCACTACTTTGTCTGAGTGTTGAATTGTCCAATTTTAATGTTGATGAATTTTGAATAGTTTTTAGAACATTGTGTCCCACTGTATCATTTCTCACATTGATTACATTTATCAAAATATTAAGATTATGTACGGATTTCAACATGAAAATGGTTTATTTTCATTTTTTGAAAACAAGGTTTCTGAATATAAATTTATGTGGGAGGAAATGTGTTTGGTTTGGTTCCGAGACAGTTTTGCAGTCATTGAAAAATAGAGTAGTGTTTTGGAGTTGCAAACAAACCAGATTGTAAGTTTCGAATGCACGCACAGTAGTGGTTTGGGTTTCATATACACACGCGCACACACACTAGTTTAAACTAGTCTTAGAGAAATTACTCCCCAACTGGATCAAACCTGACCCTAATACCAACTCCATTGCACCTGACCCTTGGAGCCTTATCGTAGCATTCACTTCAGCCTCACTACCTTAAAACCGCACAAGAGAAACTCAGGAGGACAAACATCGTTTCAATAACATTCTACACTTTCAGAGTTCAAACATACGAAATAGGAAGAAATCCATTTCCCTCTAAACTCTCAATCTAAATGAGTGAGCTATGGTTTCCAAGACCCCCTTATCCAAAGAAGAATAATACATCTATTATCTAATTCTTCACCAAACATAACGCTTGTATTATATTAATTTCAGCAATATACAGGCGTGCCAACATGCACCACAAGCAAATCTCTATAAATTTACAGGCTTGAAAAAGAAGAAGAATATGACTTAAATTAAACGATGCATGCACAAACAGGTGTGATTCCCAAATGAAATAAATAACAAAAAATTGAAAAATAGTTGGTCCAACCTGCATAATCTACTATTAAAAATTGAGAGGAAGAGACTACCGATTAAAAGAGGTAAACTTTCCAAAATTTAATTGTGTGATTATAGGCATCGCAGACCTATGTGGTTACAAATTCATAAGCTTCTTCTCACTAATTGGGAAAGAAATGAAAAAAGAGAATTGATTAGGCAACTAACACCATGAACCAAATGCAAGTTCAAATAATGCCCAATAGGTATCTAATAGCGATCAAACCAAATCCAAAATAATAAAATAGAGGAACATTTAGGGTCCATTTGCTTTACAACTCGAAAACAGTTCTGAATTTTTTAACAGTTGTCAAAAGCACTTCTTGAAAATAAGAAAACTTGTTTGGGTTGGAAAAGATTTTTTTTGAAAACAGAATTTTCACTAGTAATATGTTGAATAATAAAAATTTAAAATAATGTGGCTAATTGATAATTTTGGAAAATGTGAGGAGATAGAGAGGGGTGATGTGATTGATTAAAAATGTTTAAGAAAGAAAGACAAATAAGAAGGGAGTGAGTCAGTTGAGAAAGATAAATGTGAAAAAAAAAAGTTAAAAAAGGGAGGAGAGAGGAAAAAGTTAAACAATAAAATTTTCAATAATAAAAGTATAATATTAAAAAATAGTGATGTGATGAATTGAAAGTTGTAAAAATTGTTGTGCAAAATAATTTTTCATTTGTAATTGTAGAAAGAAATACGAGTTATTTGTTTTCAGGAAAAAGTGTATCCAAAACCTAAACCAAACTGATACTTATTCTTTGAATCAAGCAAAAAAGTAAAGTAAATATAACATGAAGAAAATCAACTGGCGATTAAGATCAAGTATCTACCTATACCTCACTATCAACATCAACCAGTATATAAGCTTAATTGTTGTTCTTTTCCTGTAAAAACAAGAAAGAAGGAAACATAATAAATCGGAGGTAAAACGTTAAAACGTGGAAATGGTTGATTTTTGTTCCAACAATATTTAGCCTAAGAAACTTGTGCTAGCTTCTGAATTTGCATTGAACAAATTGTTTCAATGAGGAACCTTTCGGCATGTACAAAAGTACATGCTCTGAATCATCGAGTCAAGTGATGCACCAAAAAGAAGTTTCTAAGGATTGAGACTTTTTTTGGGGATTATAAGAACAAAGGGTTCATTGTTTCCGTTGCTGGCCTCTACAGTTGGTCTTATTTCACGTTGACTGAAATCATGTAAGGGAGTTCCTTTGTGACTTGTAGTATATGATCTATTGCAAATCTCACTAGAAATTTACATATTTGATCGCTTCAGGATCAATTTGTACCTTACTTTTGTGTTACATATGCAAGAATCAGAAAGTTTTCTTATGGGTTACACAGCTCAGAGCTTGATATCAAACTTCTGTTTGTTTTCTATTTTGTGAGCCATTCTAGTATATTTTAGATTTCATTGTTCACATTAAGATGCATTTCCTCTTATTTCTCTCTCTCTCTCTCTCTTCTGCAACCGGCTAATGTTTTGTTGTGCTTTTTGTGTAGATCTCAAAGTTGAGCATGATCCCAGTGGTTTGTGTGATGGAATGGATCCTTCACAATAAGCAATACACAAAGGAAGTTAAAATGTCCGTTGTGGTTGTGGTTATAGGAGTGGGTGTTTGCACCGTGACTGATGTCAAAGTTAATGCTAAAGGATTCATGTGTGCTTGTGTAGCAGTATTGTCAACATCTTTGCAACAAATCGTGAGTACATGTTACTGTCCCCTTATTTTCTCTAAATGCTGGTTGCAATGCTTTATAATGAGACAATTCATCTGGCTGGTAAAGTTATATGTTTCAGGTTGATCAGTCGACATGCTAGGTACCGTCGGAATGTTGATGATAATGATATCTATTTCTTCTTAATTTAACATATTTTCATGGCATGAAGTGTCTGTACTAAAACACAAGACTCTTCTTGCCATGAAATAGGAATAGTTACTTTAGAGATTTGCCAGACAGGAGAATATTTTAGAATCAAGTTGGTCACGTGAGGTTTCTTGTTGCATTTGGGGGCATAATGGTTTTGAAGAATCCTTAAGAATGCAACAACAACAAAGCTTTTGTGCCCTTCATATAAGGTCGGTCGGAATCCTCTTGGAGCCATGGAGATTGTAGGGCCATTCCATCCATTAAGGTTCAATTTGTTCAGAAACACATCATACCGATATATAAAAGGCCCACAGTAAGAAATGCAATTGGAAAAAAAAATATGAAAGTTTAATGGATAAGACCTGATTATAAATGCATGGATTTCTGTTTTCTGAAAAAAATTCCCCCTGGAGGCTAGGAGCGGGGATCAGAAATAAAACTGTTTTGGCTTTTGGATTCTGATTCCTTCCCTTAAAGTTGAAAATTAGTATAAATGGATTCGTGTAAGATTCATCTCAAATGTAGCAGAATATTTGCTTTCTTTTTCTCTTTTTGGATGGCATCAATGCATAGTATTCCAAAAAAAGTTGAGTCAATTCTTGAATAGTTAGAACTTAGTTTTATAAAGGTTGGGGTTGAATTGGAAAAGATGAAGAAATGGAGAGAAAATGTGTGAAATTAATGTAGATTGATAGAGTAATATACATCCCGGATTTTAAAAATTTTGTTAATAATTAATGAATAACACATCAAGCATCCCCCTCAACTTGGTGCATAGAAAGTCATAATGGGGTAATTAATAATAATAAGGCAATGCACTTTACTGTCTACATTCAAAGATATCCTTATCAATCTCTGGATCCGCAAGTCTGGAAAAAATCAAGTTGTTATCTGGTTCCTCTTTGATAAAGTCGATCAATCTCACCGAGCAGAAAAAGAAATGTTGATTAATCTCTCTATGATCAGAAATAGAAGTCTATGAATAGGCCTCTTATGTATTAATTCACCAGAGGTGAATATTATTGATTTGATTGAAGTTTTTGGTTTTAGGTATGTTTCCAGCCCTAGGTCCGTTGAGAGGGTGAAAATTCCTTTCCTTCTTCCCTCTTCGTGTATATCTCTATTTTTTTTTTTAATCACTTTTAACTTTTTCATGTACCTGGTCTAGGACAGTCTATCCTGCATCGATTTGGCTTTTAGAGGTTATGCTACATCCATCTCTTCCCACTGTCTATCTTTCATACCCGTCACAGTTTATCCACACCAGCACACTTCAACACGCAACATTACCACTGCCACTGATTGTATAGTCCCCAGAGGTTGACAGCCTTAGCCGACTAAAAGACATTGATAACGTTAACTCCTTTGTTGTTTCCCATCAATGTAAGCCTCATCATTGCTATGTACTAGAGACCATCACCATAGTCAGAATCCTACCATCCATACCCAATAAAAAAAAAAAAAAAACCAACCCTGCCATCGCTATCGCTTTCTTTCACTTTTCACTTTGTTAGCCTCAGCAGCACAAATGCAAATCCGAGAGGCAGCGCTGCTCCTGCAAAGAAACAAAGACCTTAAACCCAGGTCACAAAATTTGTTCTATACCCCGAAGGAACATAATGAGATTAGGAGTGCTTGGAGGTTGTCTGCTCATGCAGTTATTTTGGTGATGGTTCAAAGTAGTTCCAAAAGAACTTCTGTAAATTCAGCAACCAAATACAAATATATACTTTTCCCACGTACTTAATTTTAGCGACAGAGCAACCAGATGGGTATAAACTCCTGCATTTTTAGGAGTGGAATGGATAGTTCAATTTCAGACCTATGTTTGTAGGATTAACTGTTCATCTTTGTAGTAGTAGCTGGTAGCAGCTAAATATACGAAGGGTCCAAGAATTGTCATTTGACCATTGTAGTTATTATAGTTGAATCCAATCCTTGCTTGTTTGGTTTTTTTTTACATTTATTGTTTAATTAACGCTTCGCCAGACAATACATGCCATATTTTATGCGCTTGTACTTGGAATTGTTGTTTTTACCTGTCTGTTTAATTTTCATATACTTTGTGTTCATGTAATTTATTGTGGTGCAGTCTATAGGTTCATTACAGAAGAAATACTCCATTGGATCTTTTGAATTGTTGAGTAAAACAGCTCCAATTCAATCTGCTTCGCTCCTTGTATTGGGTCCTTTTGTAGATTATTATCTCGCCGGAAAATTAGTATCAGACTACAAGTTCTCTTCTGGTGCCATTGTGAGCAAGCTTCTTTCATCCATTCTCCAATAGCTTTATTCTGAATTCTGCTCATGGTTTGATTTTTGGTTGGGGTTTTGCAGTTATTCATACTCCTTTCATGCTCCTTAGCGGTGTTCTGCAATGTCAGTCAGTACCTTTGTATTGGGCGGTTTTCGGCTGTTTCATTCCAGGTTTTAGGTCACATGAAAACTGTTTGTGTGCTGACCTTGGGGTGGTTGCTTTTCGATTCAGAGCTGACTTTGAAGAACATTATGGGAATGATGATTGCAGTTATTGGAATGGTAATTTATAGTTGGGCTGTGGAGTTGGAGAAGCAGAAGTTAAATTCCAAGGTCAGCCTTACACAGGAGGAGATCAGGTTATTGAAGGAGGGAGTGGAAAACACCCCAGTCAAGGACATAGAAATTGCCGAGTCCAAGGGGTAGTAGACTAGTATATATATATATATATATATTGGCCTTACTGCCAAGTAAGTTGTGAGTGATTATAGTTTTGCCTCATTCATTTTCACTGTTTAGAACTAAGAGTGTACCCAATGTTTCTCTTTCTCATTTAAGGATACTGAAAATATAATGTGTTTATGTACGAAAAGTCTATAGTTTACTTGATTGCTGAATCTACCTTTAACAAATGGTATTGCTTATGTTGTTAAAATAATATTGCCTTGCTTCCGCTCCAACAAATGATCTTATCGTGTCCCTACTCCCTCATTATCCTTTTGGTATCTTGAATCCAGAGTCCAAGGATGTGATTGTTTGGGCATTTCTCATTCATGAGTTTCACCACCTCCGTAACATCAGTTTCAATGACAATTCTAGAGTATCCCCATCAGCAGCTATATTGTCTCCTTTGTTTAATCCTCGGATTTTAGCCTCTAATTCAGTACAGTGAAGATGTTCATAGAATCTAACTTGCCAAATACCATAATATTTTATGCCTTTAATTAACTTTACTTTTATTTTTATTTGGTTTGATAAATTTAAATTGTTGTCTTTGAAGTCTTCTAAACATGATTAAACTTTTAATTACTCATTTTTTTAATAAGTATGAGAGAATTAAATCATTTGCATTGCCCGTGATTCTTAATGGTAGTTGGACAAATCATCTCATTGAACTTCACAAAAAAATTTCGATTTTTTTATTTTTTATTTTATTTACGCCGATCTTCATCTTCAACGAATCTTAAATTCATCGTCCATAGCCAACCACCATCCATTCTAACCCCACGAGGACATTTTGGTTCCACCACTGACAATATTCATCCTCCCAATCTCCCATCAACAACCCTTTGATTCTTCCTTTCTCGCCTGCGCAACATCAAACCCTTTAACACTACCAGATCTTATGTCATCATTTTTCTTGCACTACCTGAAGACTTTTATCTTCAGATGTTGTTCCCAACCCCCCCCCCCCCCCCCCTCTCACACTCTCACATACACACACGTGTGTGAACAATTTGGATTTCTTTTCTTAATCGATATTTTTGTCTACTGCAACTAAGGGGTTTATTAGTTTTTTTTTTTTTTTATTTGGATTTCATTCTATTCAACCTTTGATTCAATTTTAATTTTTTATTTGGTTGTTATTTTGATTCAATATTTGTCCAATTGTTGTTCGAGTTTTCATTCAATTGTTCATTCGATCCATTTTTTTTTTATTCAATTAAAAAATTGATTCATTAGATCATCAATTTTCTTTTTTCTTTTTGGGTTTGTTCCCATTTACCTCACATAAACTTCATCTCGAGTTCATTGAGTGTTTTTTCCTAAGATTCTGCTATGCTACCAAAGGATACAAATGTTGTGACTCTATCTTCAGATGTTGCCACCAGCCATGCACCACCTGAAGGCACTTCTCAAAAAATTGCTCTATGCTGCTTCGTACTATCAGAGTTCATTTATTCTCCAACTCTCTCTCTCTCTCTCTCTCTCTCTCACGCACACACGTGAACAATTTGTCTTCCATCTCTTGAGCATACATCCACATCACCTATCTTTCACCATAATTTTTATGAAAATCATACTTTTTTCTCACACATCACCCCATCCATCTTAATCTTGCCATCATCCCATTTTTACCAGATCCAAGGTTGACATTGCTAGACCTAATCCCAAGTATGCTATGTCACACCCCAAACCCGGGGGTCGTGAATCAGACTCCGGGACGGCCAACTTAAGTAGTCGACTGATAACCCTATTTGTTATTTTGAAATAAAATAAAATAAAAATTAATGCAACTATTGGATTGGGTCCTCTATATGATTTATTACGCTCTTAGCAGCATCAATAGACACCTCTTTAATAACGGTTACAAACAAACCAACAATCCAAAACGGTTGGGCTTTATTGGGCCCTATAATACACGCCAAGACAAAATAAATTAAATACATTACAATATGAAGTACCATTCTATTTAACTACGTCCCAAACGTACTTCCAAAATTTAGCTCACTCCTGCTCACTATCCTGAGCATTACCTGAAAATGGAGGAAAATAGTGGGATGAGCTTCAACATGCTCAGTAGGGAATTTATCCATTTTCTTACCCTTCTTCCTTGTGTTTATGGAAAATACGTGATCTTTTCAAAACACCAACCCTGGCTAAATAAACAAATGTATCCCTTGAAATAAAATGTATGTGTATAAAATTACAAGTAGTCTGTTTTTAAAACATATACACACACACATACAAAGCGAATGCATCTCTAAAAATACCCGATGACCGATCGTACCACTGAATAAATACCATCCAGTGAGATACTCACGTAACCTAGAGTATCCCCCGCGCGGGTTTAGGGACTTGCACCCAAGGTCAACTCCACGGTGACCAGATTCCCTCGGTCCCGACAAAGTTCATCGAAAAACCACCCAGCCAGAATGTTTTTCACACATATATAATTAAAAAAAAACCTAGGTCTACAGAACCACATCTACCGGACCAGGTCTACCAGATAAGGTCTAAAGAACCAGGTCTGTCGAACCAAGTCTACCGGACCAGGTCTACCAGACCAGGTCTGTTGAACAACAGTTATTTCCAGAAATTCCACTCCAGTGGAAATCTCGTTTTCAAATATCAGACTTGTTGAAAATTAGTGTTCAACACAAATCCGTTTTTATTTGAAAAACACAAGTTTTAAACATGTATTCAAGAACATATGCACATAAAACATGCTCAAAAACCCATAAAAAGATAGGTGAAATTCCCCTACCTCGAGATGCCGTGATATCCTAGCAAATCGAGACCCACCAATTCACTTGACAATAATTTGTGAGCCCAAAATCCTTCTCTGAAGCCTGATTTCACCAGATTTGGTCAGATCTTTGACTCTAACTTCACTGAGACTAGTGATTTTACCTTCTTCTTCTCTCCTTCTTCTCCTTTCGATTGCTCCCCTTTCTCTTTCTCTCTTTTTGTTTTCTTTCAAGACTTGGAGAAAGTGGGAAGAAAAATGGGTTTTTATACTTGGTCTTTGTCCATCACGTGACTTTCTAGAGAATTCTTACTTTTGTCATGACATTGTCTAAGGATTCTAACCCACAAATATCTAGATCTATAGTGAATACACTGTACGGTTGATTTGACCTGCTGCATTGCTGATCTAACCTGAGGTGCTGAGCAAAGTTGACCTCAAGAAATGCAGAGCTGAAGGGATGAGCAAAGCTGACCTCAAGTAATGTAGAGCTGAGGTGCTGAGAAGAGCTTACCTCAGTTGAACTGGGATTAGCTGAGGTGCTTGGGTAGAGCTGACCTGAGCTCATATGAACTATAGCTCTGATGAGGTGCTCATGCCAAGCTGATTTGAGGTCTACTGACAAGCTGGCCAGGTTTACTCCGCAAGGTCAATTCAGAAGAGGTGGTTGAGCTGAGGTCTACTTGGATGATTTTTTTTTTAAATACTCTTACAACTCCATAATTTTTACATAAAATTTTAGGACATTACATCTTCCCCCCTTAAAGAATTTCGTCCTCGAAATTCTAGATAGGCGTCAATCGTCAAACAGGTAGGGGTATTTTTCACGCATGCCCGATTCTAGCTCTCAAGTGGCCTCTTTCTGTCCATGATGATGCCATAATACTTTTTACAAGAGGTATCTCACGTTTTCTCAAGGACTTTACCTTCCGATCCAGAATTTGCTGAGGCATTTCCTCCTACGAAACATCTCCCTGGATTGGAATATCTTGTTACTGTATCATGTGAGAAGGATCCGGCTCATAGTTCCGTAGAAGAGATATATGGAATACATCATGCACATATGATAATTCTTGAGGCAAAGCTAGACGGTAGGTGACCTCTCCAATTTTCTCCGTAATTTCAAAGGGTCCGATATACCTCTGGTCTAATTTTTCTTTTACACCAAATCGAGAAATTCACTTTCGAGGCTTTACCCGTAGAAATACGAAATCGCCTACTTGGAACTCTAGAGGTGTCCTTCTCTTATCAGCATAGCTCTTTTGCCTATCTTGAGCTACCTTTAATTATTCTCGGATAAGCTTGATCTTTTCTGTAGTCTCCTCAATCAGATTTGGACCAATGGTAATCCGGTCCTCGACCTCTACCCAGCAAGTAGGAGATCAACATGGTCGTCCATACAAAGCTTCGTATGGTGCCATACCAATGCTAACCTGGTAGCTATTATTATAAGTGAACTCTACTAATGGAAAATGCTCCCTCCAGCTACCTTGAAAGTCTAGAATACAAGCTCGCATCATATCTTCTAAAATCTGTATAACTCTCTCAGACTGTCCGTCGGTCTAAGAATGAAATACAGTGCTGAACTGTAGCTGTGTGCCAAGGGCTTTCTGGAATTTCTTCCAAAACTTAGCCGTGAATCGAGGATCTCGATCTGAAATGATTACTAGTGGAATCCCATGCACTTTCATAATCCGATCTATGTAGAGCTTGCTCAACCTCTGAAAGGGATAACTTGACTTGATCGGTATGAAGTGAGCTACTTTTGTTAATTGATCCACTATTACCCATATAACATCAAATCCGTCAGGGGTTCTTGGCAATTCTGTCACAAAATCCATAGTGATATGGTCCCATTTCTACTCAGGAATGGGCAATGGCTGCAGGGCTCCCTTTGGTCGTTGATGTTCAGCCTTAACTTGTTGACAGGTCAAACATCGAGCGACATACTGAGCTACATCATTTTTTATGCCACTCCACCTATACTGCCTTTTCATATCCCGATACATCTAGTCACTACCTGGATGTACAGTGAAACGGGTCTTTTGCGTGTCATCTAGTATAGTTATTTTAAGTTGTTGATTATTTGGAACAACTATTCTCTTTTAGAAATGGAGAGATCCATCTGGATAAATATCCCATCCTTCAAAGTATTCACCATTCTGGATTCTTTTCCACATCTCACTAAGTGTATCATCCTGATACTGATGCTCTTTAATGACCTGCAAGAGTGATGGGGTTGCAATGGCATTGTAGACGAAAAATTGGTTATAATTATCCGCATATTGAAGATTGTAGTCTCCAATTATTACTGATCTCTTCCAATCTACCAAAGCCAACCTTGCCATAATGCCTTGATTTTTGTGACTCAAAGTATCCGTTACCACATTAGCCTTTCTGGGATAATATTGCAAGGTGAAATCATAATCTTCCATATATTCCATCCATCTCATCTGGCTTAAATTCAAGTCTCTTTGTGTAAACAAATATTCGAGACTCTTGTGGTATGAGAAATTCTGAAATGTCGCGCCGTACAGATAGCATCTCCAGACCTTTAAGGTAAAGATTACCGCTGCTAACTCCAAATCATGGGTCAGATAATTTTGTTCATGAGGTTTGAGTTACCTAGAAGCATAACTG
Organism: Eucommia ulmoides; assembly: GCA_016647705.1. Classification (NCBI taxonomy): domain Eukaryota; kingdom Viridiplantae; phylum Streptophyta; class Magnoliopsida; order Garryales; family Eucommiaceae; genus Eucommia; species Eucommia ulmoides. The sequence continues at coordinate 48,019,070 of CM028326.1, forward strand.
ACAACTCTCCCATGCTACATCAAAACACATCTTAACTCTCTTCTCGAAGCGTTAGTATAAACTTCATACGGTTCTTTCGGGTCGGGTACGATCAAGACTGGAATACTGGTTAATATGTTCTTTTGCTCCTGAAAGGCTTCTTCACATTCATCCTCCCAGTCAAACTTCACATCCTTCTTGGTGAGTTGGGTCATTGGCATAGCGATTCGGGAAAAGTTCTCCATAAAATACCGATAGTATCCAACTAATCCTAAGAAACTCCGAACTTCCATCGCGTTCCTAGATCTCGATCAATCCAAGATGGCTTCGATTTTTGATGGATCAACTGATATTCCTTGGCGAGAAATGACATACCCAAGGAACTTTCCTTCTGTCAACCAGAAGTCACACTTTTCAAACTTGGCATAAAGTCAATGACTACAGAACGTCTGCAAGGCAATTCGCAAATGCATCTCATGCCCTTCCTAAGTTTTGGAATAAATCAAAATATCATCAATAAAAACCACGATGAACTGATCTAGGTAAGGTCGTAAGATCCTATCATCAAGTCCATAAAAGCTACAGGAGCATTCGTTAGCCTAAAGGGCATGACTAGAAACTCAAAGTGTCCATATCGCGTTTGAAAAGCTGTTTTAGGAATATCTTCCTCCCGGATTTTTAACTGATGGTATCCTGATCTCAAATCAATCTTTGAAAAGAACTGGGATCCTCCTAGCTGATCAAATAACTCATCAATTCTGGGTAAAGGGTATTTTTTCTTTATCGTAACTTTGTTAAGTTGTCGATAATCAACACAGAGTCTTAAGGACCCGATATATTTCTTGGAAAATAGGACAGGGGCTCCCCATGGTGAAGTACTATTTCTGATAAACCCCTTTTTGGCTAGTTTTCCCAATTTCCTTTGCAATTCTGCTAGCTCTGCTGGGACCATTCGATAAGGAGTTATTGAAATTGGCATCATGCCTGGGTAGAGCTCAATACAGAGCTCTATCTCCCTGTCTAGTGGTAACCTCAGCAATTCTTTAGGGAATACATCTGAGTATTCATTTACGACTGGGAGATTCATAAGTCGATTCATTCTACCTACTTTACTGTCTAATTCAGTGAACAATACTAATCCCTCACTATTCTTCCTACCAAAATAGGCCCTTAGCATCAGGCTAGGGGATGAGTGACTCGACTTCCCTTGGAATACCACCGTATCATTTTTGGTCGGACACAATGTTACCTATCGGAGTTGGTAATCCACTATAGCTCTGTATCTGGATAACCAGTCCATACCCAAGATAACATCAAACTGCTCTATGGGTAGAACTATCAAGTCAGCGAAAAACTACTTGTTTACTATAGTGATTCGACATCCCCGACAAATCAGACTAAGATCCGCGTATTCTCCAAGTGGAGTATTTACACATAAGGGTTCATCTAAATTTTCCATACTTAGGCCAAGTAATGAGGCAAATAAAGAAGACATAAACGAGTGCGATGCACCTGTATCAAATAACACATGAGCCCATGAGCAAGAGATAAGAAGCATACCATCAACTATAGCATGACTACCCTGTAGCTCAACACTTTCCTCGCCAATGCTGTAACTCTAGACTCGAGCCTTCCCTTTTCTTTTATTGCCTCTCCCTTGGCTAGCTTGTCCCCCTTGCTAAAGATCTTAACGAGACATAACTGCAGGTGACTAATACTGTGCTAGGGGTTGAGGACGATATTGGTACTGCGGCTGGTAACCATATGTCTGAAGATTTTGGGGTGGATAGCTCAGCACAAACTATTGAGATTGTATAATTCTTGTCTGACTACTTTGACTAGAGTCCTAAAGATTACCAGATCGCTGTTGACGGGCTAGGCAATTTCTCTTGACATGTCCCGGCTGTCCACATAGATAGCAGGTATAAGGTCCAGAACGTCCACTACCAGATGAGTTACTCCTACCCCCACTACCGCTGGTATTTCCAGTATTGCCCTGGCTTGGGCCACAGTACTGGTTCTTGCGGGTTTTCTTCCTAGAACTTTCGCTTCTGTTCTTCTTCTTACCCCCGATTTCTTTCAAATAGAGGAGATGATCATGCTCCACCCTCAGTGCTGTTGCCACCAAATGTGAATAGGTACGGGCACCAACCGCCACTACCTATCTCTGGTTATTATGTTGTAATCCCGTCTCGAATTTCACACACTTTTCTACCTCGCCGGACACAGCACCCGAAGCAAATCGAGACAACTCAGAGAATCTGGCCTCATACTTTGACACTGTCATATCCCTCTGAGTAAGGTTGTAGAATTCCCATATATTCTCTTCCTTTAGGGACTAAGGAAATAAATTCTCATAGAATAGATCACAAAACCTTTCCTAAGTCATATCAGCAACCTCATGGCTCCTCTTGGTCCGCTCTCACCAAAATTCTGCTTCACCTTCGAGTTTAGTGGCTGTGAACTCGACTTGGTAGGCCTCTGGGACCTGGAGCAAATCAAAATGACGATCCATAGTCCTTATCCAATATTCAGCCTTGAAGACATCTGGTCCGCCTTGAAATGGTTCTATCGGCAGCCTTAAGAATTCTCTTAGGTATGTCCATCTTCCATTATCTACCCCACGATTCTCCTGAGCATAAGTAGACATTCCTTGAAATGCCTTGTACATGGATTCCAAGAAATTCTGATTCTCTCTAGCCGATGCATTTTTCGCTGGGGCATTTTTGACCTGGGCACGGGTTTTCCTTCTTGGCGACATTTTTCTGGACTGTAGGAAAATTTGTTAGTGCCTATTAATGATGCAACATCTTCTTCTTAAAATCCCAAGGTTTCTTAAAACCTCGGCTCTGATACCAAAAAAGAGATCTGTCACACTCCAAACCCAGGGGTCATGAATCAGACTCCGGGACGGCCAACTTAAGTAGTCGACTGATAACCCTATTTGTTATTTTGAGATAAAATAAAATAAAAATTAATGAAACTATTGGATTGGGACCTCTATATGATTTATTACGCTCTTAGCAGCATAAATAGACACCTCTTTAATAACGATTAAAAACAAACCAACAGTCCAAAACGGTTGGGCTCTACTGGGCCCTATAATACAAGCCCAGACAAAATAAATTAAATACATTACAATATGAAGTACCATGCTATTTAACTACGTCCCAAATGTACTTCCAAAATTTAGCTCACTCTTGCTCACTATCCTATGCACTACCTGAAAATGGAGGAAAATAGTAGGATGAGCTTCAACATGCTCAGTAGGGAAATTTATCTATTTTCTTACCCTTTTTCCTTGTGTTTATGGAAAATACGTGATCATTTCAAAACACCGACCCTGGCTGAATAAACAAATGTATCCGCTGAAATAAAAAGTACGTGTATAAAATTACAAGTAGTCTGTTTTTAAAACACATACACATACACATACAAAGCGAATGCATCTCTAAAAATACCCGATGACTGACCGTACCACCGAATAAATACCATCTAGTAAGATACTCACGTAACCTGGAGTATCCCCCACGCGGGTTTAGGGACTTGCACCTAAGGTCAACTCCACGGTGACTCGATTCCCTCGGTCCCGACAAAGTTCATCAAAAAACCACCCAGCCAGAATATTTTTCACACAAATATATACACATATATAATAAAAAAAAACCCAGGTTTACCAGACAAGGTCCACAGAACCAGGTCTGCCGGACCCGATCTACTGAACCAGGTCTACTCGATAAGGTCTACAGAACTAGGTCTGTCGAACCAGGTCTACCAGATAAGGTCTACAGAACCAGGTCTTCCATACCATGTCTACCAGACCAAGTCTGCTGAACAAGAGTTATTTCCAGAAATTCTACTCTAGTGGAAATCTCGTTTTCAAATACCAGACTTGTTGAAAATCAGTATTCAACACAAATCCATTTTTATTTGAAAAACACAAGTTTTAAACATCTATTCAAGAACATATGCACATAAAACATGCTCAAAAACCCAAAAGAACATAGGTAAAATTCCCCTATCTCGAGATGCCGTGATTTCCTAGCAAATCGAGACCCACCAATTCACTTGGTAACAATTTGTGAGCTCAAAATCCTTCCCCAAAGCTTGATTTCACCAGATTTGGTCAGATATTTAACTCCAACTTCACTGAGACTAGTGAGTTTCTTTTCTTCTTCCCTCCCTCTTCTATTTTCAATTGCTTCCTTTTCTCTTTCTTCCTCTTTGTTTTTTTTCAATACTTGGAGAAAGTGGGAAGAAAAATGGATTTTTATACTTGGTCTTTGTCTATCACGTGACTTTATAGAGAATTCTTACTTTTGTCATGACATTGCCTAGGAATTCTAAGCCACAAATATCTAGATCTATAGTGAATACACTGTACAGTTGATCTGACTTGCTGCAATGCCGATTTGACCTAAGGTACTGAGCATGGCTTACCTCAAGAAATGCAGAGTTGAGGTGCTGGGCAGAGCTGACCTCAATTGAATTGGGATGAGTTGAGGTACTTGGGTAGAGCTGACCTGAGCTCATATGAACTGTAGCTATGATGAGGTGCTCATGCCAAACTGACTTGAGGTCTACCAACAAGTTGGCTAGGTCTACTCCGTAAGGTTAATTCGGAAGAAGTGGCTGAGCTGAGGTCTACTTCGATGATTTTTTTTTTAAATACTCTTACAACTCCATAATTTTTACATAAAATTTCAGGACATTACATGCTAACCTTGAACGAGTGCTTCCAGATTGTAAAATTAAACCATCTACCTATGTTGTTGCCAAACACCCTCATTAGCAAGTTTCCATTCTTACAGAGCACGTTGCACTCATGGATCAAAATAAATCGTCCTCTGTACCACCTTCTCAAGACAGAGAACCTATAGGGTGAAAGTGGATATTTTAGAAAAGAAGAGGGTTGATGGATCTATAGCCATGTATAAGGCCGGTCAACTTACAAAGGTTTTTATTTACAACAAGGAAGCTACGGAGATGTCGACGAGTCTCCATTCTCCGAAAACTATGGTAGTACTCAAGGATGGTCATTCAGCCACCTTAGAGATTTTCAAGGAAAGGTCATTCAGTCCATTAGAAGAAAACACCATAGTTATCCTCAAGGACTGGTCATTTGGCCCAGATTTGAGAAGATTCCTTACCTATTGGGAAGAAATGTAGTTTACCTGAAGGATGATGCAGTAGTGACCAAGGAATCCATTCCTCCTAGCATTGACTTTCCCAGTAAACTACGGAGATGACGATGAGTTGTCATTCTCAGAATAAATTCTCAAATATAGGTCATTTATCCTCTTGTGAGATTCTTTAAGGACCGGTTATTGAATCTCTTTTGTAGAAAAATGTGGAGTAGATCCTCAAAGTTAGGTCATTTAGTCTCTTTTGAAGAGATCCCGTATGTACTCAGGGACAAGTCATTCAACCTCCCTTAAGAGCTTCAAGGACTGGTCATTTAGTCTCATTTGAAGAAAGTCCATAACATCCCTCATGGATAGGTAATTAAACCTCCTTTGAGAGGATTTCATATTTCTCAAGAACAGGTATTTCAGCCTGCGTTGAGAAGATCTCGTGGTAAAGCCTCGAGGATAGGTCATTCAGTGTAAAACCCAATTTTTGCATGTGCATATTTTTTAATTGCATTTTAAAATATTTAGAAAATAATATGTTTTAGAAAATAATGTCTATTGTGTTATTTAAGTTTTACTTTAAATTTTTTTAGGGGTTACTTTGATATTTAAAAATTTGGTTTTAAAAACTTTTGGGGGTTAAATGTTGATTTTAATTTTGATTTTTTAAAAGTTTTGGGGCTATCATATTATTAAAAAAAAATATAATTTTAAATTTAAAATATAATTAATATTTTATTTATTTGAAGGGGTAGTTAGTGTAAATATTTTAAAAAAATAAATTAATTAGTAAGTTGTAAATGAGTAGTCCTCTTTCAAAAGAGGACAACTCATCCAACATATATATAGGGTGCATATGTGGTGTGTGCACATTATATGTATATGCATATAATAATTAAGTTGGAGGAAGGGAATTTGAGGTCTCTCTCTATATATGTTTATATATTAAAAAAAAATTAAAAAAACACTTTACTTGACACTCACTTTCGGCTTTCTCTTCCTCTCAACTTAAGATATGCATATGTGTGTGTATTTGTGTATGTATGTGTCTGTAAATATATATATATATATATATATATATATATATATATATATATATATATATATATATATATATATATATATATATATATATATATAATTTTTAAAGAATTTAATTTAAAGTAAAAATTATAAATTTTATTAAAATAATAATTTTTGGAATTTTGTTGACTAACAAATATTATTAATAGGTATAATATTTTTGTACAGTTAATATTGACTTAAGAAGTGGGGCATCTAATAAATTTCATATAATTAAGAAATTTTGGGAATAGGAAAAATTGGATTTAGCGTCATGCATTTCTCGTCTTTTATTTAGTCAAATTCTTAGTTTAGACTCTGTCGTTGTTAGGTTCACAGACGAGACCAACCTCGTCAGTGTTATGACAATAGCGTAGTAAGAAGAGCAATAATCGAGGTGAGTGTACTGTCTTCTATGTAAATTGCTAATGTATATTTTAGTTCTAACTTGTGAAAAAGAAAAAGATTTATTAATATGGACAGTTTTATAACTTTAGATGGATCAAGTAAAAAGGTGATTGTGGAAAATGATTTTTACTATTATCAAACTATGTCATAGTGTGGTCCCGACAGGAGGGCATGTCCTGTGAGATGTTGTTGGCCCTAATAGGTGGGCAAGTGCTATAGGTGGTTGACATATATTATTTTTGTTGTTGTTGTTGATGATGATAATGATTATTGTTAGCCCAGTGAGCTACCTAAGAGGGGGAGGGGTGAATTGGATAGTTATAAAAAATTTAAACAAATAAATCTTTCAACACTTAATTATCAAATAATCATTTTTTCTTAAATTAATTATTATCTTCATTACGTAGCGGATAAATATTTAATTCTAGGTGCACACCCAAACAAAATATAAAGAAAGTAAATAATGCAGCATACCAAGATATATCCTGGTTAAGCAAGTTAACCTTGCCTAATCCAATCCCATGAGCTCTACGGAGATTCACGACCTCTAAACCTTTGATTCCTTTAACGGTAGGAACCAAACTCTTACAACAATTCTTTTCCCAGGCTCAAAATCAAACTTTACAATTTCTCTTTTATCAGGTTAAGCAAGAACCTTATCTTTTTACCAAGATAAGACTAACCTAATTCTATTACAAGAAGAATCAAAACCTCACAATTCTCAAAAATATCCTTTTCCCAAGTAAGGATTGAATCTTTACAATTCACTCAAAATTAATTCAATTTCAGGAAAAATGAAAACCTAATTTTTTTCAAGGAAAAGAATAACCTAAACTTTTTGTATTTAGGACAAAGATTAAATCTCAATCTTTTTCACTGGAAAAGAGTGAAACCTAGCTACCCTGACTAGACATAGACCTAACCGTGTCTAATCTGCTCAAACTCATAAATAAAAAAAAAAGTTTTTTCCCATAAGGAGCTTCTACCACCTTAATACAGTTATACTCGATTAATGTCCTAAAATTTACTATGTGATAGATTCAATGTGAGACAAATCAATATTTGATTAATAATCAAGGGTGGGTAGCACAAATTATAGCACATTATCAGAGAAACATACAAAATCATTTTAAAAAGATTTTTCAGGTTTCTAGATTTGAAAACGATTTTCTAACGATCTTAACAACCAAGAAAATATAATAATGTGAAATAACAATGAAGAATAATAGCTTGGAAAGATCTCACCAGGAAAACACTGAAGTATGAAAAACAGAATCGCAAGATAGCTCAAGTCGGGGACGCCAAATGAATCAACGCTTTATCTTAAGAACTTTAGCACAAAATCTCTCTTGAAAAATCTCAGCAAAATAACAACTCTTAGAAAAGTGTAGGAACTGATAGTTATTGATGTATTTTTTCTAATTTTCCCAGGTATATATATATATATATATAGATTGATATCAAGTCCTCTAATAACTACTTTTCAAAAGATATGTCTCTAAAAGGCACTCTTAGAACCCATATAATATAATCATTCAATTCTGGTGTAATTCACTTAAAAATAACTTTTAAAACTCTCAAATAAGTCCATAAAATATTTCTTAATTATCAATCGCAAAGATAAGAAGTATTAATAACTTAAATTGAGAGAATCTTTAATTATGTGGACCAAATCAATAAGGACATACAAGTACATGTACCATATCTTCAGTAGGTTCAAATCTCCATAAATTCTCCCTTGGAATGATAAAAAATGACTAGTTTTTGATCGAAATACTAAGTTCCTCGAAATCTCAACCAAAACAATCGATTGACCGATCCCTGGTTGTCGGTTGACCAATTTATTCAGTATAGAAACCAAGCCAAACCTAGGACCAAGTCAGTTGACCGATCTCTCTTCGGTCGGTTGGTCGATTGGTTTAAGGAGTTTTTCCTGCCAAGTTCCAGCATAGTCGCTTAACTGATTGCCTCCCAATCGATTGACCAATTGATTTAGAGACTTCTACTTTTCTCCCTTAAGCCTATCAGTTAACTGATCGCCTTTGGTCGGTTTACCGATTGCTTTAGAAACTTTACATTTTTCTCCGAAAACCTCACTGTTTTAAATGGTTGACTGATCCTTTTTGATCAGTTGATCGATTGATGCTGATTGGTTATTTTCTTTACCAATTTCTGCTCCAAAGTCCATTGTTTTGATTAAGTTAACCGATTACTTTTCTTGGTTGACTAAATTGACCATAAACTTCAACTTTCTATACTTTAATCATGATTTTCACTTAGGTTAATTCTCATTTTCAATTTCACATAAGGAACACATATTTAATTAATAATTAGGATCCTAAACTCTATCATATCAACATACAAAAACAAAACTCATTTAATAGTGTCGTGTGTGATCTTAACCCGAGTTGCATTAAGAGTATAAGAGTATTGAGTTGTTTTCTCATAATTTCTTTAAGATCTTCAATACTCTTAATTTCTTCATTGTATTCATCTTTGCACCCTTTACTTATTCTTCATGATGTCTTCATCATAATCAAATAAATGGAACTCTTTTTTTGAAAACGCTCAACAAATACATTAATTCCACAAAAAATATCAACACTTAATTGTCCATCAAAACCAAGGGATCAACAATCTCCCTATATTTGATGATGACAATTAAATTTGATATTTTCTTCAAAACAAAAAATGTAACCATGCTCTCCCTAAATCCAAGGACGGGTATTTAATTTATTTAAGCATAATCATGAAGACAAAATTTAAATAATTCAACGAATATTCAACATAAGCCCAAAAACTCAATATAACAATAAAAATATTCAATAAATCTCAATATCACCACTTCAACTTAGATCTCTCGTTAATCAGTGCAATGCTTAGGCAAACAAATTCCTAAACATTATCTAACTCATTTAAACATCAAACCATTTCTCCCCCTTTGTTATCTCAAAAAGCGGGGACGGAGACCCAAAATCATCATTTTAGGCAAACATCATTATACCTAGCCATACCTAAACCTTAAATAATTTTCACAAATTGATCTTCCGCTAGAGGTTTGGTAAAGATATTGGCAAACTGATCGGAGGTATCAATATACTCAATAGTAACATCCCTTTTCTGAATGTGATCATGAATGAAATGATGTCTAATCTCTATGTGCGTAGTTCGTGAGTGCTGCGTCGGATTTTTACTTAAACATATAACACTTTTATTTATCACAATAAATTGGGACTTCCTCCATACATATTCCAAAATCATTTAATTATTTCTTAATATATAGAATTTGAGAGCAACAATTACCAGCTGCCATATACTCAACCTTAATAGTGGATAAATAAATTGAGTTTTGTTTCTTGCTAGACCAAGAAACCAAAGCATGTCCTAAAAAGTGATATGACCCGCTTGTACTTTTACGCTCAACTTTACATCTGGCAAAATCAGTGTCAGAGTAACTGGTTAACTTAAAGTCACTCCCCCTAGGATACCATAATCCTAGGTCACTTGTCCCTTTCAAATATCGAAAAATTCGCTTAGCCGCAGTTAAATGCGATTCTTTAGGACAAGACTGAAATCTAGCATACAAGCAAATACTAAACATTATATCAGGTCTACTAGTAGTAAGATACAAAAATCTACCAACCATATCTCGATACATTTTTGCGTTTATATTTTTGCCCGTATCGTCTTTATCTATTTTCATAGTTGTTACCATGGGAGTTTCATACTCTTTAGGGCCATCCAAGGCATACTTTTTAAAAAAACAATCTTTAGTGTACTTGACTTGATTAATGAAAATCCTTTCTTTGGTTTGCTTAATTTGCAACGCAAGAAAAAATGTCAACTCCTCCATCATACTCATTTCAAATTCGACTTGCATTATCTTGGCAAACTCTTGGAAAAAATTCTCATTAGTAGAACCGAAAATAGTATCATCAACATAAATCTGTACTAATAGAATGTTAGTATCAGTTTTCTTGATAAATAATGTTATATCACTAAGTCCCCATTGAAAACCATTTTCGATTAAATGTCGGCTAAGTCTCTCATACCAAACTCTCGGAGCTTGTTTGAACCAATACAAAGTCTTTCGACGTTTAAACACACGATCAGAAAGTTTATCACTCTCAAATCTTGATGGTTGTTCGACATAAACTTATTTTATTAGAAAGCCATTCAAGAATGCAGTCTTTACATCCATTTGATATAATTTAAAATTACGTGAACATGCGAATTCGAGTAACATTCTAATAGCTTCTAATCTAGCTATAGGCGCATAAGTCTTATCATAATCAATTCACTCTTCTTGATTATAGCCATGTGCTACTAATGTTGCTTTATTTCTAATTACCATATCAGTTTCATCATTTTTATTACGAAACACCCATTTAGTGCCAATTATAAGATAAAAATCCGATCTAGGAACTAGAGACCATACTTTATTACACTCAAATTGAAGTAATTCGTCTTGCATTGTGGAGATCTAAGATTCATTAGTTAACACCTCATTCATATTATTAGGCTTAATTTGAGATAGAAAAATAAGATTTATTGTATCTCTAAGAGAGGAATGTGTACTTACACCTATTTTGAAATTACTAATAATTTCTCTTACTGAGTCCCTTGGCATTGTCTTTATAGGTCATGGTAAAGTCTTTTCCTCTCCTTTTGATTTTTCATTCCATGGCTCATTTGTCGTTTCACCTCCTTGGTTTTAGTTATTTTGTGTACCTGCATCATCATCATCCAAAACCTTTTTCAATACAAATGGATCAGATTCCTCAAATATGACATGCATAGATTCTTATACTACTAACGTATGTTTATTATAAACTCTATAAGATTTACTATTAGTAGCATACCCAAGAAAAATTCCAAAATCAGATTTAGCATCAAATTTACCCAAATTATCCTTATCATTCAATATAAAACATTTGTAACCAAAAACTTTGAAATAAGATATATTTGGAGTCTTACCATTCGAAATTTCATTAGGGGTTTTATTAAAACCTCTTCGAATAGATACTTTATTTACCACATGGCAAGCTGTGCTTATTGCTTCAACCCAGAAATATTTGGGTAGACGATTCTTATTTAGTATTGTTCTGGTTTGTTGGCTCAGTAGAATACTCAAGAGGGGGGGGGGGGGGGGGGGGGAAAGGGGGTAAATTGGGTAATTAAAAATTATCAGAATAAAATATAATAAATCAAATGATTAATTTTAATTCTAAATTAATTATTATCTTTATATTACAACAGAATAATATAATTAGCTAAGTGCACACCCAAACAACAAAAATAACAAAGTAAATATAGTAGCACACCAAAGATTTATACTGGTTCATTAAGTTACTCTTGGCTAATCTAGTCATCTGAGCTCCACGGAGGTCGCACCCACTACAACCAAGATCCCTTTAAAGGTAGGAACCAAACTCTCACACCAATTCTTTTATAGGCTCAAAATCAACCTTTACAATATCATTTTCTTAGGCTAAGGAAGAACCTCTACTTTTTATGGGTTAAAGAATAACCTAATTCTTTTTAACACTAAGGCTCAAGAATTAAAACCTCACAAAACACTCCAACTATCCTTTTCACAGGTAAGGATGGAACCGTTACAAATCACTTAAATTGTAATTCTATTCAGGAAGAATTACTTCCTCAATCTTTTTATAGGAAGAGACTGAAACCCGACTACCCTTAATTAAATACTCCCAACAGTATTTAACCCATCACACTACTCACCAATACAAAATGATAAGAAGGAAATCTCACTCAGAGCTTCTACCACCCCAGATAAATAATAACTTAATTAATATCCCAAGTCTAGTAATAGAAAAACGTCAGATAGAAAAATCTGATTTTGACTAAGATATGGGTAGCAAATTGGAGCACGTAATCAGATTCAAGAAATTGTTTGTAAAAATATTTTCTTCAAAAAACAGAAACAATTTCTAAGATCAATTTCCAAACAATAATCAAATAATGCAATGAAAGAATATAATTAGAAAGATCTCACCTGGAATCCACAGAAAGAATGATTAGAACAATGTAACTTCAAATCCGATAATAGCAATGATCAACAATTGATTCTCTTAGAAAAACTCACTCAATTCTCAGTAAGATATCTCTTAGAAAAGCTCACTCAATGATATATTCTGATCTCTCTTGATAATATATGCGTTTTTGACATAAGAAATTCGCAGGTCTATATATATGAGTATGAAATCAGCCTTCTAACGGTTAGTTTACATGTGTCATGACAATTAATAGCACATATAGACCCCTTATATCATAATGACTTCATTTAGGTTCAATTTACTTAATAAAAACTTTCAAATCTTTCAATTAAACCGCCAAAGTATTTCTCAATCTCAATTAATAAGAATAAAATCTATTTCAAGTACTAAATTGAGAAACATTAATATTTAATAAACCATATTAATAGGATTTAATAAATATATGAACCATATCTTAAATATATAAAATATCCCCAAAATCTCTCTCAAATCCTAACCAAAAACGACTACTTTTGGATATAATCTTGGATAAAACAATATCATGAAACAGTGCGTTTGGTCGACTGCCCAATTCAGGTTGTAGCCAAGCTATTGCTGCTGCGTGCATCGGTCGACCTGCCTGTTGACCTGTAGATTCATAGAGTTTGCTTTTCCTTCACCGGTCAACCTATCGGTTGACTTATAGTTTTAGAGAGTTCAGTTTCCTTGGTCAGTCGACTCATCAGTTGACTGCCATCTTCTGGATCTCTGTTCTAAACTCATTTTTTAACTTATTCTTTTTACGTTATCGCCCCTTAAACCATTTTCTCTTCTAAATTAGCGCTACTAATATTCTTCTATTCCATTTTAGTTATTTAAAATTATTTCTTTTCAAATCACGTAGGAGCAAATAATTTCGCTTAATCAAAACACACATAAATAATAAAAACCTTTTGGGCAATGTGTGTGTTCTTAATTGGGATATTAAGAGTTGAAATTTACCTAGGTTGTTTTCCCTAATTTCTTCAAACTCTTAAATCTTCAATATCTTCAACATTATCATTTAGCATCTATTTAATTTGTATCTTCGTCACTGGAACTTAAATCACTGAAACACTTAATTAAAACATTAGTTCTACCAAAACATCAACACTTAATTGTTCATCAAAATCTTTGGATCAACATGGCTATTTCCTGAAGCGTCCTGTTCTTCCTTTCCCCAACACCATTTTGTTGTGGTGATCTTGGTGTAGAAAAGTTATGAGCAGACCCGTGCTTATCGCAATAACTAATTACTTCATCATTTCTGAACTCTCTTCCTCTATCACTACGGATATTAACAATGCTACATTGCTTCTCATTTTGAATACATTTACAGAACTTAGAAAAAATAGAAGCAACTTTACTCTTTTTAGCAGGGAAGAACACCCATGTATATCTAGAATAATCATATACTATTACGAATGCATAAAATTTATCTCCTATGCTAGCAATGGAATTTAGACCAAATAAATCAAGATGCAACATTTCAAGACATCTAGACGTGGATGTGTGCAACTTCTTCTTAAATGTTGATCTAAATTGCTTGCTTAATTGACATGCATTACATACTTTATCTTTCATATATTTCAATGTAGGTAAGCCACGTACAAGACTTTCTTAGATAAATTAGATAGTAATTCTATACTAGCATGCCCAAGTCTTCTATACCATAACTAACTATTCTTAGATAGTGCATTTAAACATGATAAATTTTGAGAAGAGAAATCCTCAAATGAACAAGTATAAACATTCTCAAATTGTGATACAACAAGTAATATGCTACTATTATGCTCATTCTTAATTATGCATCTATCATAATAAAAACAACATTATAACCTTTATCGCATAATTGACTAATATTAAGCAGGTTATGTTTAAGATCATCTATGAGGAGAACATCTTTAATAGTTGTAGACCTATTATCGATATTACCTATACCAATAATTTTACCTATTGAGTTGTCTCCAAATGTCACATGACCTCCGTCTTTAGGTGTCAAAGACGTAAATTTAGTTTATCTCCCGTCATGTGCTGAGAACAACCACTATCCAAGAACTATTTGTCCTTGCCTATTGATGCTTTCAGAGTAACTTCATCTCCAGTGGCCATCAATGCAAGCATGGATGAACCTTCACTGCTCAATTTTTCTGAGCTACTTGACTCAGAGTCATCCCAAGTGGTTTTCATCGATTTCTTCTTACTTTTCTTTACCTTATTCTTCTCCCTTCTCTTTTTCGTTTTCTTTGTCTCGGGACATTCAGATTGGAAGTGTCCTGTCTTATGTTAGTTGAAGCATTCCAATTGCTCATGTTGAAATTTTTCTTTCCTCGGAATGTTCGTAGAGTCATTTTTCTAAAATTTTTCATGAGAAGTGCCACATCATTTTCTTGCTCATTGTCAAGACTGATATCATCACTGTCATCCTCTTTCTCATTTTTCTAAACTTTCAATGCCAAGGACTTCTTTATGATTTTGCTCATTTTTTCCTCATATCCTCGTATGGCTGTCTTATGAGTCATTAGGTTGCCGATGAGCTCATCAATAACATAAACGGTAAGATCTTTAGCTGCCTCTATCGCAGTTACTTTCGGCTCCCAGACTTTAGTTAATGATCTCAGAATCTTTCACACTTTATCCTCTATAGTATAGGGCTTTCTGAGTTGACTAAGGTTGTTGAAGATATTGTTGAATCTTGCCTATATATCTGGAATAGATTCTGCTTTACCCATTTTGAATAGTTCGAATTGACGAACTAAGGCATTGATCTCAAATTGTTTCACTTGATTTATCCCTTCGTGGGTGATTTTCAACTTGTCCCACGTTGCTTTTACCAATTCATAATTTGAAACCCTGGTATATTAGCTAGCATCTAAAGAATAAAACATAATATTAATAGCTTGAGAATTAATAGAAAGTTTCTATTTGTTAGAAGTGGTCAGCTGCTCTTTCTTCTTAGGTACTCCATTCTTCTTAGGAATGAATGGATCGTCCTCAATAGCTAGCCACACATCATAATTGGTGGCTTGGAGAAAAATAATCATTCTATCATTTCAGAATGAATAGTTTTCACCTGCAAACAAAGGTGGACGGTGCATAGACTGCCCCTCACCTAGTGTGCCTATCGAGTGCGCCATGTGATCTTTCTTAGTTAGTGTTTTAAGCTAATTGAGCTGAACCTTTGGTACCAATTGTTGGCCCAGTGAGCTACCCAAGAGGAGGAGGGGGGGGGGGTGAATTGGGTAGTTACAAAAACTTTAAACAAATAATTTTTTCAACACTTAATTATCAAATAATCAAATTTTCCTAAATCATTTATTATCTTCGTTACGCAGCAGATAAGTGTTTAATTCTAGGTGCACCCCCAAACAAAATATAAAAAAAGTAAATAATGCAGTACACCAAGATATATCCTGGTTCAGCAAGCTAGCCTTGCCTAATCTAATTCCCCGAGCTCAACTAAGATTCGCAACCTCTAAACCTCTGATTCCTTTAACGGTAGGAACCAAACCCCTTACAACGATTCTTTTTCTAGGGTCAGAATCAACCTTTAAAATTTTCCTTTTCCTAGGTTAAGGAAGAACCTTATATTTTTACTAGGTTAAAAACTAACCTAATTCTATTACAGGAAGAATCACAACCTCACAACTCTTACAAATATCCTTTTCCCAGGTAAGGATTGAACCATTACACTTCACTCAAAATAAATTCAATTTTAGGAAGAATCAAAACCTAATTCTTTTCAAGGAAAAGAATAACCTAATATTTTTATACTTAGGATAAAGATTAAACCTCAATATTTTTCACCAAATAAGATTGATACCTAACTTCCCTGACTAGACTTCGACCCAACCGTGTCTAATCCGCTCAAACTCAAATAAAAAATAAATAAAAAAATAATGAGTTTCTTCCAAGAAGGAGTTTCTACCACCTCAATACAGTTATACTCGATTAATGTACCAAAATTTACTATGTGATAGATTCAATGTGAGGCAAATTAATATTTGATTAATAATCAAGTGTGGGTTGCACAAATTATAGCACGTAATCAGATAAACACACAAAATCGTTTTAAAATTTTTTTTCAGGCTTTTAGATTTGAAAATGATTTTCTAATGATCTTAACAACCAAGCAAATATAATAATATGAAATCACAATTAAGAATAATAGGTTGGAAAGATCTCCCCAGGAAAACACCGAAGTATGAAAACAGAATTGCAAGATAGCTCAAGACGGTGACGCCAAATCAATCAGCGCTTTAGCTCAATAACTTAAGCACAAAAATATAGATTTATAGCTTAAACCATGGAAGAGGAAATTGTGGGAGCGCAAATACCAGATTGGAGGCGATTTTAGGCAAGAAAGCACCTGATGGTGGCGATTTGATGCGAATTTGAGGAGGAAAACACCATTGGTGGCACTTGGAGTTGAAGATTTGAAGCCCACATCCACAATAAGCATTTTTTCTTCCTTTCTCTCTCTCTCTAATCTTTTGTTTTAAGTTTGTATATGTAATATTGTGTTGAACATGCTTACATTTATGAATTTATTCAGAAGATTAGCTATAGATCTATCTATGTTGTGTTTGTAATTTAATCTAGGGCTTGATGTAGTCTTGTTTGAACCATGTTTAGACTATTTTGTTAATTGTTAGTTTTAATTCCATTTTATGAATCTCTTAGGCTTAATGCATTTGATTCATGTGGCCAATAAGTTAGACAATTTTAGGTTGTGAATTTTATATTCAGGAGATATTAAAATGTAACCGGAATTGAGAGTGCATAATTTAGGTTGTTGTGAGTCTGGGAGGAAATCAACACCTAAGTAATCTAGTTGAGAATTTAGGATTTTGTGAAATCAGGAGGTGATCAAGTTCTAGATTTACCAACTAGGTTTTCTATTCAATTGTGTTTTCCTTCTTAATGCTTCCAATTTATGTTCACATACGTTATTTTGGTTGAATTGAGAACTTGGGATTTTACACTCGAGAGAGGTAATCTCCGGTTCGGACATAGGTTAAACACAACGTAAGCTTTAATAGATCAGGAGATATTTAGAGCTTGCGTAATCCATAAGGTTAGGTTTAACAAATATTTTTACCTAAATACTAGATAGGGATATCAATATTGAAGTGTTTACATATTCTCTCACTTGACGCTCCAGAGAGGTAGTGAGAGAGCACGAGGACCTTGATTATTTAATGAATTGAATTAACTAATAATTCCTTAATAAGATAACATGGGAATAACGAGATGAAATCAATCCCTTAGAACATTTGTGCATAAAAAATCCATATTTTATTTTCTTTTTGTATTTATATTTGTTTTAGTTTATTTTTATAAAAATCCAAAATTTGATCACCTAAATAAAGTTAAGTTACGATAATCGCGGTACTTAATGACAATTTAAACTAATCCATGTGGATACGGCAACCCTTACTCTTCCTATACTATTAAAACTTGCCCCGTACACTTGCTGTATTATAGCGACAAATAATTCGCTACCAACTATGCTTAATACATGTCATATAAATCCTAGGGAAATGTGACCTGAGGTAGGTTTATTATTGGATTGCACAATCTTGATTTGACTGGGTAACAACACTTTTTTATGTCTTGGTAATATTGGCGTGATTTTGCACAATCGAAGTAGATTCTTTCATGTTGTCTTTAGTGAACGAACATTAGGATAGCTATTTGGAAAATGCTATTTTTAGGCATTTATTTGAGGTGGACTTTTTGTTTATTTAAAGCCAAAGGTAATTATGATTTTGTTAGAGTAGGTTTTAAGTACATTATCATGGATGAAATGGGTGTTTATGATTTGATGTTTGTATTTGAAGGTTTATTGTATTAAGTGAACTAAGGAATCTTGTTCTTTCTTGCAGCTTACTTCGTATTCCGATTTTTGAAAATATTTTTCGACGTTGAGCTAGCTAACAATTCGTGGGGTCGAACAAGAATTCTTACACTAACTATTATGCCCCTATTTGTCCTAAAAATTTTATTCAATCTACCTAGCATAACAATTATATAAATAACTGTACACAGGATGAAAATAAAATCTCTCCAAGATAGTGTCCTAAGTAAAATAGGGTTTTTGGATATCTTTTATCCTAGGCTCACTATATGTGGTTATGACTTTTCTTCTAACGCATCCTAGAAAGCTTTGGTTCCCAAACCTTCAAATTTCTGGCGTCCTTCTTAGGGGAACATTTATCGTTGGTTGGTGGTCCGAGCGAGGTGAGTTTTGTAGCCGAATCCCGGGGGGAGAAATGCACCTGACTTTGCTTCTGCTAACTCCTCTTTCTATCCTAAAGGTTTTGGAGCTTAGGTTTACATGATCAAATCACACGACTTTAGCCCTTACTGTCGGCCTCTTTATCCCTAAGAGGATTACGACTTGGGTTTTTCATCATGATATGCAATGCAAAAGTGGTACTCGTGCGTTGGAGAGACTATACGAAAAAATAAATGCAAAAATTTAAAGACAATAATTTAAATGCAGTATTTAAAGATAGTAAAGTAAATGCAATAAATAATGGCAGTAAATAGATGCATACTAGTTTAAACAAATTATGTAATAATGATTAATTTTTTTTTTACTATATATATATTTATTTATTTTATCATTCATTATTATTATTATTTGAAGGGAGTTATATATGTTTAAAACCAAAGCCATATATCTTAGGTTTTATTTAACTGTGAAAATAAATTTAAACTCTAATTAGGCTTGACCCTCTATAGTCCCCAGCAGAGTTGCCAGTTGACGCACCCCAGATTTTGTTCGAAAGTAGAGGAAGAGGAAATAGAGATCGGGAAGAAGAGGAAAACAGGTTTCCATTCCTCCTTCTCTAAGTCCTCCAAATCCATTTATTTTTGAAAAATGGTTTTCAAGGGCTTTTCTAGGTATCGGTTTTGAAAGCTTATTTGGGTCGACATTTGAGTTGAAGACGGAGTCACCCCCTAGCATGGGTTAAATGGTGTTCTAGGTCACCAAGAGTTTTAAAAGTTCATTTTTTTTGTTTTGTTTTGAAATGGATTGTGTTTTGGCTCGTAATGGTTTTGTATCAGAGATTTCTTTTAGTTCGAGGGGTAGGTTATGCTTGGGAAAGGTTTTAAATACCCCAAGACACTCGTTCGAAGACGGTACCTCAGTCTAAATGAATATTCACTTTTATACAAAGTCCAAGAAGTTTCTTTGGTTTCATTGAATTAAATTGTTGGCCTAGAGATCTATCCAAGAGGGGGGGGGGGGGGGGAGGGTGAATTGGGTAGTTTTAAAAATTAAAGCAAATTATAACACTTGAAAATTCAAATAATTAATTTTATCCTAAATTAATTATTATCTTTATAGTAGTGGATATGTGTTATCAACTAGGTGCACACCCAAACAACAAAATATAAATAATTTAAATAAAGCAGCACACTAAAATTTATACTGGTTCACCAAGGTATTCTTTGCTAATCCAGTCCTCCGAACCCCACGGAAAGTCGTACCCACTAAACCACTAAGATTCTGTTAAACAGGTAGGAACCAAACCTTTACACAATGATTATTTTCACAGACTCAGAATTAACCTTTACAATTTTTCTTTTCCCAAGCTCAGGAATAACCTTTTCTTTTTCCTAGGGTCAAGAATAACCTTTTCTTTTTCCAGGCTCAAGACTAACCTAAGCCTTTCATAGGCTAAGGATCAAACCTAATTCTTTTATACCTTAAGCTCAAGAATCAAACCTCACAAAATCACTCCAAGTATCCTTTTACCAGGTCAGGATGAAACCTTTACAATTCACTCATACTAATTCTAATCAGGAAGAATTACGCCTATCTCTTTTCACGGAAAAAGAGTAACCTACTATTTTTATACTCTAGGTAATGATCAAACCTCAATCTCTTTACCAAAAGAGATTAAACCAGCTACCCCTGATTAGATACTTTCAATAGTATCTAATCTGCATATAACTCACCAATTACAAAATTGATAAGCTTTTTTCCATTCAGAGCTTCTACCACCCCAGATTAATTTGAACTCAATTAATTTCCTGAAACTAGTGATAGAAATAAAGTGAGAATTTCAAAATCTAATTTTAATAAAAATGGGTAGCACACAGTTTAGCACGTCATCAGATTTTCACAAGAAATCGTTTAATTTTTTTTGAATCAATTTAAAGTTAAGACAAAAACGATTTCAAAGATCAATATTCTAAGTAGTAAACAATAATATCAAACAATAATTAATAGCAAAGACTTGGAATGATCTCACCAGAAAAACACAAAAAGAATGAAAATTATATCGCTAGACAGCTCAGATCGGTGACGCCAAATGAATTAGCGCTTTAACTCAAGAATTCCAACACAAGAATGATCTTACGATAATATCTCAATATAAAATCAGAATGATAACTCTCAGAAAGCTCAGGAACTGAATAGTTCTTGATGGAAATCATAATTTATCTCTAAAATACGCAGGTCTATTTATTGAGAATTGAAACAAGCACTCCAATGCAAGTTCCCACATATCATGACAATTAATTGCACTTATAGATCCATTATATCATTACGACTTAATCCTGGTTCAATTTACTTAATTATAACTTTCAAAACATTCAATTTAGTCTCTCAAATATTTTCTCAAACTCAATTAGATAGGATAGAAAGAATTATATAAACTAATTTGAGAAATAATCAAATATATGAACCATATCTATAGGGATAACAAAATATCAATGAAATATCTTAAATACCATCAGATACCTAAGATATCTCTCAGATTTCAACCATAAAACATCTAGTAATGACTACTTTTTGAAAAAGATCCACGAAATCCTCTAATCCTGAAATAGTCCATTGGTTGACCAACTAAAGCCCATAGGTCGACTAATCAATTTAGGTTGTAGCCCAAGCCAAATGTTTTAGCCCCTCGATCGACCGCTGCTCCTTGGTTTGTCGACCGAACGATTCAGGATGTTCCTTAGGCCAAATTCCAGCTATGGTAGGTCAACCGCTCTACTTTGGTCTGTCGACCTAACGTTTTAGAGAATTTAACCTTTGGCTACAGGTCGACCGATTGATTCAGAGACTGCATCAATTCCCAGCTTCTTCTCATCGGTTGACCAAACTATATTGGTCGGTTGACCGATCCTGTTGGCAGTCTTCTTCCTTAATTCATTTTAACTCAAATCTTCAACATTTTTGTCCCTTTTAACCGATTTCTTTCTCGGTTAACTTAATTAACTTTTTAATTTTCTAATCTTTCTTAAATCAATATATCTTTTTCAATTTCACATAGGAGCAAATATATTTAACTAATTAGGATCCCATAAAAAATACACATAATCATAAAATTATTTTTGTGTCGTGTGTGATGCTAATCGGGATACATTAAGAGTAAAAATTAACCCGAGTTATTTTTCCCTAGATTCTTCAAAATCTTCTGTATCTTAATGCTCTTCTTTTTGTTAGTCTCTTGTATCCATAACCTTCTTCAACAATTTCTTCATGATTAAAACGTCAATAGAACTTTTTCACTGAAAAACTCAATAAAATCATTAGTTCCACCGAAAACATCAACATTTAATTGTCCAACAAAATCTTAGGATCAACATAAATAATTCCCCTTTTTTCAAGTTTTTGTGTTTTTTTATGCATTTTGACATGATGTAATAAACAAGTAATATATATATATATATATATATATATATATATATATATATATATATATATATATATAATGAATAAGTAAACTACACTAAACTAAGCAGTGACAATCCAATGATATTATATAAGAATGAAAAAAAAATATTTTTGGTATTTTTAAATCGACTAAACCTTATAAAGGTTTCCTACATATTCCTGCTTTCACAGGAAATCAGGTCGACATGTAGTTCCAACATGCAAGCTATATGAAATGATTTTTTTTTTTTTTTTGTATTTTTAACGATCGAACCTTATAAGGGTTGCCT
Organism: Eucommia ulmoides; assembly: GCA_016647705.1. NCBI lineage: Eukaryota > Viridiplantae > Streptophyta > Magnoliopsida > Garryales > Eucommiaceae > Eucommia > Eucommia ulmoides. Next base: position 48,041,658 of record CM028326.1, read on the forward strand.
ACATATCCTAGTAACCACGAGGAATCATGTCAACATGTAGTTCCAACATACCAGATAAGACTAAATTATTTAGATAGGTGTTTGAACCCATACTTGGGTTAACTACGTATCTTAGATTAATGAGAATCAGGTTAGCACGTGCGTTGCCTATGTATCTTAGATCAATATGAACAACCTCTTTAATTTTGTCAAGAACACTAATAGGTGAACTTTATCTATATATTTCCAAATCCATTTTGGTAGTTTTCTATTGTTCTTGTTGTGTTTTAATACTTTTAATTCGTTTTTATTTGTTTTTGTATAAATCAAGTGTTTGGGACGAAAAGGGATGAAAATGGTTAAAAATCCAGCAAATCGATGGGATGTCGGTGGAGAAAAGTTGAAAAAGGCCAAGTTCAGAAACTGTAGGCTCACTGCTGCAGCGGTGAGAAGTCACCACTGCAGCGATCAATCAAACAGAAACATTATGCTTAACCACTGCTGTAGCAGTGAACTCCACTACTGTAGTGGTCAACTAGCAGAAACCTACTGACTTCTCACCGTTGCAGCAGTGCTTCCCACCACTGCAATGGTTTGACACCAAGTGGCTTTGATATTTTGGGATATTTTCCTAGATATTTTGGCTCCCTTAATATCTCATTCTTTCCCAACACAATAGGCATAGTTTTTGGGACGTTTTTGGGACTTCCTTGAGAGCTTCAAGGCATACCTATACCTACAAGGAAATATCATCCATTTGAAGAGGAGAAATCAAGATTGGAGTGGAAATCACAGATGCAGAACCATCAATTCTTCAGATAACGACTATTCCCCTTTGTTTCTCTCTTCAATTCTTAAACCCTTGTTGGTATTTGATTATGTTTAGATTGTTTATAGTTGAATATTTGATTATGGTTATGTGTATCTAAACATATATTGTTTAGGGTTTGTTGTAGTCCATGAAAACGTTGTTTGAATAAATCAATATTTTGTTAATAGTTGTTTATTTTTATCTGATTGTGTTTACCATTTTATTACTTCCAATGTATGCTTGTTATGATATATTGGTTGGTTTGAAAAATCGGGGTTTGACACTCGGGAGGGGTAACCTCGGATTCAGACTAGGGTTTAAACACAACGCGACGATCTAATGACTCAGGAGAGTATTAGAAAGTGTGCAATCCATGAGGTTGGGGTGAGACTTATGTAATCAATGTTGTTAGATGCTAGATGAGGACATCGGCGTTAACACGAAGTCGCATATTCATTCACTTTACACTAGGGAGAGGTAGTGAGTGAGTGTTCAATACCTAGATTGTCGGATAGTTTAAATACCGTTAATGTAAACGAGATTGAAACGAACACGTTTAAGTGAACAAAGTTAATCCCTAGACAATATATTCCTTTTAACGTCACTAGTGGTATTTTAATTTAATTAGTTTAGTTTAGTTTTGTTTCTTTAAACAAAAATCTAAATTTGAGTCGCCTAGATAAAATTCGATTATGACAATCGTGGTATTTAATGACAATTTAATCCAATCCCTGTGGATACGACAACCCTTATTATTCCCATTATATTAAAAATTGACCTGTACATTTGTGGTGAAAGTAGCGATGTAATATTCCGCTACCAAACAACTCAACCGAACTCTTTTGTTTATACAAGTTAGTGTTTGTTTTAGAGTTGTTACTTAAAAGGGAAAGAAAATACCATATAATATGTCAGTCCAACGCACCTCGGATTTCGATGGTAGAAGAAGTAGATAATCGACAAAAGGTTGAAAACAAGTTTTATCCCTTCTTATGTAACTCTTCTAAATCCTTTCATTTTTTTAAAATTGTTTTTTGTGGGCTTTTCTAGGTATTGGTTTTGAAAAACGTCTTGGGTCAAGATTTTATGTTAAAAATGGGGACGCCACCTAGCATAGGGTTAAATGGTGTGCCAAGTCACTAAGGTTTTTGGAAATTCAAAAAATGGCCCGTGTTTTGACTTCTATAGGTCTATATACCAGAGATATTATAGAAGTTCGAGAGTCAATTATGCTCGAGAAAGGTGTTAGACACCCCAAGACACCCGCCCGAAGATGTTACCTCAGTTTAAATCGATATTCACTGTAAATAGTATTCAAGTAGTTTTTTGGATTACTTAAAACAAAAATAATTTCCTTTTTAAAAGGTTTTCATCTTTTTATGTTGTTTTGAAAGATGTAACGTAAATCAGGTAGATATTATAGCTAGTACTAGTCAACGACACCCAATAATAGTTTATGTGTATAGACAATAATGTAAATATGTAGGCTATACTAAATGAAATACAAACTAAGACTAATTTGTTTGGATATGCAACCAAACCCACACGTGGGTTGCCTACGTATCTCAGATCATTGAGAAGTAGGTCATCGTTTAGTTCGTTCTGGTTAGGGTAGCAAACTGTTTTGTATTGTTTATGGTGACCGAACCCAGATCGTGGGATGCCTACGTACTTTGGGTGGGCCAGAGCTTAGGTCAAACGTAGTTTATTCTAGCCTTGTTTGAAGGATATAGTTTGTGTTGTTAAAGGTGTGACCGAATCCGCATAGGTTACCTATGTACTTTGGGTGGTTACCAAAGATCAGGTCGAACGTAGTTCAGTGTGGTTAGGTTGAAAGCTGGGTTGGTTTTAGTTAAAAGTTGAGTTAGTTTTAGTTAAAGATTGGTTTGTTTTAGTTAATTTCAGGTAATTATTAGTTGGTTTTGGTTGTGAACAACCTGAATCACAACCTTAATTAGCTATAATTAACAGTTTTTAGAGTTGTGAACAACTTGAATCACAACTCTAATTAGGTTTATTAATAGTTGCTTTAAAGTTGTGAGCAACTTGACTCACAACATGATATGTACATAACGCTATTGATTTTTTCAAGAACACCTTAAACAAACCCTTTTGTTTCAGTTAGTTTAGTGTTAGTGTGTGATTTGTTTAGCTAAAAAAGAAAAGAAATACGGTGTTCTTGAGAGAATCGTAGAGACTATGCACAACTCATGGTGTGGTAGAAGTTTTGTTTGAATCCTCACATGTTCTTAACATGTTTTTAGAAGATTTGATGTTCTTGAGTGTTTTTGAATGTTCTTGAGATGATTGAAATGGTTTTGTATGATTTGAATCTAGTTTGGTTGTTATAGTTAAAATTAAGTGTTTGTTTAATTTTCTTGACAAAATCAAATGCTTGTTTGGTTGTTTTAGTGTTTGTTTGGTTGTTTATGGGTTTTTATGTGTAATGTACATGAAATTTAAGTGTGTTAACTATGTGATCATTCTATATACAAGTAATATACACAAGTTAAAGCAAAATCATTGGGGTTTTTTGAATAAACATACCAACTTAGGGGATGTGGTCTTCCTTAAGTGTTTACCTCATCTGCCTCCTTGATCGTCTTGGTTGGTAGTTGATCGATGGTCTCTGATTCCTTGAGTTCTTAGCTAAGAACCCAAGAATACCCAACTTAGGGGATATAGTAGTCCCTAAGTAGCTAACCTCCTTTCCTACCTTGCTCCTCTTGGCTTATTGTTGGTCGGTGATCGTCGATCCTTAGAGTTCTTATTCATATAACTTCAAGAACACCTTCTATGACTAGATTTTAGCATAATAACAACGTGCTGTTTGAGAAATATGCTTGAGAGGTGTAGGACTAAAGAGAGTTTCTTGAGTTTAAGGAGAGAAGTTAGGCCTTTAATACTTACAAAAATGAGATGAGAGGCCCTATATTTATAGGCCTAGGGGCCTGCACATTGGCCAATGCGTAGGCCATTCCAGGTTGTACCCTAGGGGGTGTTTGGCCTAATGGACTAGTTTTCTCGCCTTGTTCTTGTTTGGCTTGAAATGAATGATTGGAAATTGTTATCAATCATTAGCTCCCCTCCAATCAAATTCCTTGCACATGGGTGCATTTATAACTTGATGTGACACATTCGGTTCGGTTTAGTGGCTAAGTATTGGTTAGTTACACTATTTTGGTTTGGTCGTCATAAATGATTCCAATGTGCATTGTATCTAGTATTGTGGTGTCAATTTGAATTTAATGCTAGGTGATGAGTCATTGCTTGGTGAGCACTCCAACAGTTGGGTTTTGATGGAATCAGGTTAACTTGTCTTGTAATCGACGATTGATTTCCAAGTTTCCTAGTTACCCTTAGATATTTGGATGAACATATCTAGGTTCAATGTATCCACCCCTTCCATGTCATCCCTAAGCATTTAATTCTTGATGGGATGTGCATTTAATGCGTTTCTTGGAGGCTATACATTTGGTTTGGTTTTGGTAACAGGTCGTCACCATTCAAAGTTTTCTGGTTGATTCTAAGATATTTCGCTTAAAATATCTAGATACCTTGAATGTTGTATTTACATGTCATCCTAAAATTTAATGCTTTATGAGATGGGCATTCAATGCTCATTGAATTCTTAACTTTGGTAGCGAACCGAATAGGTTTAGTTTCAATAACAGTTGGTCGTAATCTAAGTGTCTTGGTTCTCTTCCTTAGACATTTGGTAGGAAACTTATAGGAAGGTTCCTTGGTCATTATAAGTATTCATTTGTGGGACTTAAATGGTGGCTAGTCCCTTAATGCATTGGGCCTAGGATGGTTTGTCAAGACAAGTTGGATTTGGTGTAAATCCAAATCAAGCCCAATTCTTAAATCACCTTGTGATTTAGGGCTTTGTAATGACCTTTTCAAGCTTTTAAAAATTTCTCTTGGATTTTTTATCGGTAGTATTTGTTGTGGTATGCATAAGTGAAGTAATTGTTTTTGTTGTTAAATTGATAAGATTTAATGGTTGTAAATGGTTCAAGGTTAGAGTGGGCAAATGAATTAATCATTTGAAATGTCCTATAATTTAAGAGTAGTGGCTAATATTTATCTATACTAATGATGATTTAATAAAAATCAAACTTTACTAAAGTCATTTTAAACCTTCTTAAATCATGGGAATTTCTAGGTTGACTTAAAGTTTTAATTAGTTGTATTTTGTCAAATTCAACATTTTTTTTTTGTTTTTGCCATATTTTTGGTTGTTTTTGTATTGTATACAGTATGATCTTAGGTAGAAATTCATTTCCTTTAGACCTAATTTTAAAGTTTATTTGAACTTGTACTCGATCCGACACTGTTTGGGTGGGATAAAATATGTTGTTTACAATTGCCCCTCTTTGTTATGCAAGTTTACTTGTAATGACAAAAAAGAAGACATTGACATTTTTTTTTAGCTAGGAGGACATGTATTTAAATCTATCCTAAAGGATGGATACATACCTGATCCTTAAGGACTCAACGAGGATGGTGATTGATCACTTCAACCATTGTATACTTCATTGGTTGAGGAACAATCAACCTTGGAAGACTATGCTAGAAGGATGGTGGATCATTTGATTCCAGTCTATCTGCACTTGGAGGATGGTGATGCACCTGATCCTATAAGGCATGGTGAGGATGACACTCTGTACGAGCCCTCTCGATTGTTATGTTGCTGTCGTATTCTACTGTTGATTGCTATTACAGTTTTGGTTGCCATGGTTTTATTGGTTGCTATTACAATATTTAGTTGCAAACATAGTATTGGTTGCCTTATTGTAGTATTGGTGGCTATTACTATATTGGTGGCTATTATAGTATTGGTTGTCAGTATAGCAGTGATTTCTAGTATAATACTATATTGGTTGTCTTTATCAGTATTGGTTGCTGTCAGTATTTGAAATTGGTTGTCAATATCGGCATTGGTTTCTAGTATCAGTATTGGTTGCTAATATAGTATTGCTCCTTAGGATGGTGTTCATAGTAGTTGGCCCTAATACTGTTTTGCTAGCTGTCTCGATTAGTACTGTTTCACAGGTTTTATTGCTTAGTATTGTCTCGCTGGTTGTATCGCTTATTATTGTCTCGCTGGCTGTATCGTTTTAATATCGTCTTGTTGTTTGTATCGCTTAGTATTATCTCGGTGGATGTATCTTTTAATATTGTCTTGCTGGTGGTCTCATTTAATAATGTGTCGTTGGTGGCCTCATTTAATAATATCTCGCTAGTGGTCTCGTTTAGTAATGTAAATACTGCTCCTAAAAGGTGATGCACAGTTAATCCTATGCAAGGCGAAGAAGATGACACTTGGTCAATCGACTTATGGTTATGGGAATGATGAGACTTGTTCTATCAATCCCTAGTTATGACCATACCCAAAGGGTTCTCCTACATATCTCAAATTAATGAGAATCAGGTCACACGTAGTTTTAGCATGTGGAGTAAATTTAAAATACTGTCTTATTGGCTATCTCGTTTAATACTGTTTTGCTGATTGTCTCGTTCAATATTATCTTGTTGATTGTCTCATTTAGTATTTCCTCATTGATTGTCTCCATTAATATTGTTCCGTTGATTGTCACGTTTAATATTGTTATGTTAATTGTCTCGTTTAATATTGTCCCGTTGATTATCTCGTTTAATATTTAAAATACTGGTCCTAAAGGATGATGTGCGGTTAATTCTATATGAGTTGGGAGGATGACACTTTATCAATTGTCTCTGGGTGGTGTGGAGGATGACACTCTGTCACTCGTCTTTGGGCGGGTAGAGGATGACACTCTGTCAACCGTCTCCTAGTAGCGAGGAGGATGACGCTTTGTCAATTGTCTTCGGGTCAAGTGAGAAGGAAGATGCCTAGTCAATCATCTCCAGGTAGTAATATTGAGGAGGATTCTTGGTCAATCAGTTGTTGGTCAAGTGATAGTGAGAAAGATGACGCTTAGTTAATTGGCTCTTGGTCGCGTAGAGGACGACGCTCGGTCAATCGGCTCCTGGTAGTAGTGATATTGAGGAGGATGATGCCTAATCAATTGTTTCATAGTAGTGGTAGTGAGGAAGATAACAATCGGTCAATCAGCTCTTGGTCCAGTGATAGTGAGGAAGATGGCTCTCTATCAATTGGCTCCTAGTTGTGGGAGTGAGAAGGATGACGCTCGGTCATTCGGCTCTTGGTTGCGATAGTGAGGAGGATGACACTCAATCATTAGTCTCCAGGTAGCAATAGTGAGAGGAATGATGCCCGGTCAATCATCTTCGGGTAGTAGTAGTTAGGAGCTGACACTTGGTTAATCATTTCCTGGTCAAGTGTAGTTAGGATTTGTCAAGTATATCAATATTTGGTGGAAAAGGTTCTTGGTGATGGAAACTAATTCCTGGGTTTTCATATAAATACATGATTGAAAATGACTGAGGGAATTCACACGGGTGAAGACCCTTGGGAAAACTCGACACCTTGTGGAGTTTTGTTAGCTATATCCCACTTGAGACTGCCTGACAAGGACTAGAAAACTTCCCGGACGAAGTATAACCTCGACTAAAATATGCCCCCGTCATAGACTGGGGCTCTGTGACGCTTGTTTATGTTTGAGGTTATAGTTTAGCTAGTGATTGGTGTGAGTCCTATATCAAGAAACTCTATATGTAGAAGATCTAATATAATGTGCCCCAACTCTAGCTGGGGAAACTCTTATCGTAGAATCTTAACGGATAAACCAGATATAATGTGCCCTAGCTCTAGCTGGGGAAAGTCCCATCACAGATTCTAAATGAAGAAATCGGATATAATTTGCCCCAGCTCTAGTTGGGGTACGGGACTATCTCATAGGCGTTTAAGTAATATGATAGAGCCCACACGGGTTGCCTCTGTGTCTTGAACCGAGTGTGTGATTGTACTATTTATTTTAGTCTGGAAACCCTGTTGGTTTGTTTATATATATTGGTATTATTCTTTTGGATAGTGATAGTCTGGTGACTGAAACCCATTTGGGTTACGTACATACATTGAGTTCTTGGTTAGGAATCCAGTAGAAATGTATTTCGGCCCTTGATGTGTTATCTTAGATTGTCAACTGTACCCACAAGGGCTTCTTACGTATCCTGGATGTTGCCAGGAATTAGGTTGGTATGTAGTTCGAGCACAGGTATCATTTGTTGTTTGCTTAACAAAAGGATTGGTAGTTGATTTTTCAAGAAAGCCAAGGGACTTCTGGGGAGATATGCCTTGATACAGGGTTGAGATAATGACGTGATGTAGACATCTCTTTGGTTCCGACTGATCTACCAAGGACACGTCGAAGGTAGTCCGCTGGGGATAGAAGAATTTTGTTTAATGTGACGACCCAACCTATAAAGGTTTCTCGTATCCAGGTGATTACCAAGACTTAGGTCGACATTTAATTCTTCCTTGGCTGGTTAACGTCTAGTATGGTTAGATCTAGATTAGTGGGCCATTGTTATGTTTGGTATGGTTTAATCCCAATTGATTAGGGGGAAGGGGGGTGGTGGTTATTATTTGAGCAGCTCTGTGGAGATTGAATTGTTTGTTGGTTGCCTAAGTATCTCAGATAACTGAGAATCAGGTTGACACATAGTTCATCACATATAGGCGGGCTTAAGTTTGTCAATTGAAGCCATGAGGTTTCCTACGTATCTCAGGCTCCGTCGGGAATCAGGCTGACACTTAGTTCCTACGTTCTTGATAAGTTTAAATTTGTCAACTGAACCTGCGAGTGACGCACCCCTGATTTTGATAGCGGAAGAAGTAGAGGATCAGGAAGAGGATGAAAACAAGTTTCATCCTTCCTATCTGAGTCATCTAAATTTGTTTATCCTAAAAATAGTTTTTCAAGGGCTTTTCTAGGTGTCGGTTTTGAAAACTTCTTGGGCCAAGATTTTTATTAAAAACGGAGTCGCCATTTATTTTTCTTTTTGAAAGGGCCCATGTTTTGACTTCTATTGGTCTATGTACTAGAGATATTCTTTAAATTTTGGTTTCGATTATGCTCGGGGAAGGTGTTAAATACCCCAAGACACTTGTCCAAATATGGTACCTCGGTCTAAATAGATATTCACTGTTAAACACTATCCAAGCAATTTTCTTTGATTTACTTAAACAAAACAATTCCCTTTTTTATTTTTAAAGTTTTTGTTCTTTTGATGTATTTTTGACATGATTTAATGGAAAACAGGTAAATACTATAGCTACTACTAGTCAACGACACGCAATAACAATTTATGTATAGAGACTAAGTTGTTTGGATATGTGACCAAACCAACACGTGGATTGCCTACGTATCTCGAATGAGAATCAGGTCATCACGTAGTTTGTTCTAGTTAAAGTTAAAGATATGGTTTATTATTAGAGGTGTGACTGAACCCTTATAGGTTGCCTACGTCCTTTGGGTGGTTTCCAAAGATCAGGTCAAATGTTGTTCACTCTTATTAAGTTGGAAACTAGGTTCATTATTAAAAGTGTGATCGAACCCTTATGAGCTGCCTAAGTAATTTGGGTGGTTACCAAAGATCAGGTGAATGTAGTTCAACCTTGTTACGTTTGAAAAAGCTGAGGCTGAGTTAGTTTTTGTTCAAGACTGGTTTGTTTACTTTGTTTTGGTTGATTATCAGTTAGTTTTTGTTGTGAACAACTTGAATCACAACCTTAATTAGCTATTATTAGAAGTTCTTAGAGTTTTGAATAACCTGAATCACAACACTAATTAGGTTTATTAATAGTTTTTAGAGTTGTTAACAATCTGAATCACAACCCTAATATATACGTAACAACCCTTTGATTTTGCCAAGAAGCTTAAACTTAATCTTTCGTTTTGGTTAGTTTAGTGTTAGTGTGTGAGTTTTTAGTTAAAATTGAAAATAAATACCATATATTTATGCCAGTCCTACTCGGAACTAAGAAAAACATGAAGGTTTCTGAAGAATAATCACATATATCCCCGAAGGAATAAAAGCCCTCCCTTTATCCCGAGTTCTTAGCCACAAGGGTCAGTCAGTGTAATTAATTAATTAATATATATATATATATATATATATATATACACAGCGTGTGTGTTTTGTTTAACTAAAAAAAGAAAAAAAATACGATGTTATTGGGGGAATCGTATTGCCTATGCACAAGTTATGTTATGATAGAAGTTTTGTTTGAATCCTCACATGTTCTTAACATGTTCTCAGATGATTTGATGTTTTTGAATGTTCTTGAATGTTCTTGAGATGCTTGAAATGGTTTTGTATGATTTGAGCCCAGTTTGGTTGTTACAGTTAAAATTAAGTGTTTGTTTGATGTTCTAGACAAAATCAAAAGCTTGTTTGGTTGTTTTATGCATTTTATGTGTTATATACATGAAAGTAAAGTGTGTTATCTATAAGATCCTACTATATACAAGCAACATATACAAGATTAACCAAAGATCATAGGGTGTCTTATAGGAACATACCTACTTAGGGGTTGTGGTCTTCCTTAAGTGTTTACCTCCTTCTCCTCCTTGATCTTCTAGGTTGGAAGTTGATCAGTGATCATCCATTCCTATATTTCTCAACCAAGAACCCAAGAACACCCTAATTAGGGGATGTGGTCGTTCTTAAGTAGCTAAACTTCTTTCCCTCCTTGCTCCTCTTAGCTCGGTGTTGATTGGTGATCATTCGAACCTTAGAATTTTTATTCTAATTACTTCAAGAATACCTTCTGAGACATTATTTTGGTAGAATAATGACATGTTATTTGAGAAATATGCTTGAGAGGCTGAGGATTTGAGAGAGTTGCTCGAATTTAGGGAGAGAAGTTAGGCCTTTAAGACATGCAAAAATGAGAGGGATGACCCTGTATTTATAGTCCTGGGGGCCTATGCATTGGCTAATGCATAGGCCAATCCAGGTTGTTCCCTGGGAATTGTTTGGCCTAGGGGACTACTTGCTTTGCCTTGGTTTTGTTTGGTTTGGAATGAATTTAGGATGGAAAGTGGGATTCTCAAAGATTTGGTAATGATTGGCAATCATTACCAATCATTTGTTCTCCTCCAATCATATTCCTTGCACATGGGTGCATTTATGACTTGATGTGATGGATTCGGTTTGGTTTAAGGGCTAAGTATTAGTTAGATTCACTATTTTGGTTTGGTCGTCATAAATGCATCCAAGATGCATTGAACCTAGTATTGAGGTGTCAATTTGCATTTATTGCTAAGTGATGAGTCATTGCCCAGTGAGCACTCATACGGTTGGAATTGGATGGAATTGGGTTAACTTGCCTTGTAATTGACGATTGATTTCCAAGTCTCCTAGTTACCCATAGATAATGCATTTCTTGGAGGCCACACATTCCAGTTTGGTTTCGGAAACAGGTCATCATGATTCAAAGTTTTCAGTTGGTTCTAATGTATTTGGCTTAAAATATCTAGATACCTTAAATGTGGTCTTTACATGTTATCCCAATCATCTAATGCTTGATAGTACGGGCATTCAATGCTCACTGAAAGCTTTAGTTAGGTTGTGTACGGCGAGGATTTAATCTCTCGCATATTGACTTTACTCGCAAGTGAACGAGGTCAAGTTTTAATATAGTGATCGTGAGATCGGATATCGTTCCATTGGGAATAGTGTAATTTAGTTGAATATGGTGATTGGCATAGTCTCATATTATCCCGACTTTTTAAGAATTGTTTCTATTCTAATTAATCAACTAAGATAAATGACAACTATTAGGTTAGTTCTAATTACATTAATTACCTAGGTATTGATTTCTTTCACGTAATACATATTTGACTTCATTTAGTTAGCTATAACAATGTTTATCTATTTCAACAATCTCTGTATCAACAACTCCTCCGCAACCTCTCCTGAGTGTAAGACGGGGGATTACACGACTTCGTGTCAATGAAGAAGTCCCCCTCAATGCCTTAACGACCCTAGGTCACATGAGTTTTGAACCAACTTCATAGATTGCACACGTTCTAATGCCCTCCCGGGTCGTTAGAACGTTATGTTGTGTTTAACCCTAGTCCGAATCCGGGGTTACCTCTCCCAAGTGTCAAACCTCGTAATCTCAGTTTATCAATACAAGTATAATATCAAGAATAATGGTAAACACAATCGGATTTAGACAAACATCCATTAAAGTAACATTAATTCATTGAAACTAGCATTTACATGATTTCAATAACACCTAAGTAATATTTAGCTACTACTATATGATCTTATCCATATATACCATACAAAACAAGAGTGATTCAACATCATTAGATATGGAAAAGTAGTTACAAAGATAACAACAAGAGAAGAATGATCAAATTTGAGAATAGAACAGTCCACTGTCGCTAAAGATCGCTTCGTAAATGATTCCTCTTTGTCCAAATGATGAACCTCCTCCTTGATCTCTCAAGAATGGCTTAAGAACACTATGTTAGGGTTAGGAAGCTTCAACAACCAGTTTCAAATGTGGGGGAGTGGTATTTATAGGCCTAAGGTTTCAAAAATATATAAAAGATATTTTTCTCTGCGCAGAGCTGACCGCTGCGGCGGTGGGTAAGTCGGTTTGTCCTTCGTTGCAGGCGGTGGAGGAGACGGTGAACTTTTGGATCTTTCTGTCGTTTTAGCGTCATTGCGGTGGGGATCAATGTCACGGCGGTGAAAATAATACCAACTCTCTGATCTTTTACTGCTGCGGCGGTGGAATGCCACTGCAGCGATGGGACGCTGGGCTCAACTACCCCTTTTCTGCATTCTCACCGCTGCGGCGGTGGCTACATTGTCCTGAAACCTTGTATTTTTTCATTGTTTCTCTACCGTTTTCCCACCATTTCACTCATTTATAGCTCGTTAACGGCCCTACACCTGAATTATACAAACATTAACAAAAACACACTAAAACATTAATAACACACTCGAAAACTGGCAAATTTAGCTTAGAAGTAGATAGGTATTTTACACCTATCAAATACGCCCAAACTTGGAATTTTGCTAGTTCTCGAGCAAAACACCCTAACACTAAAACAAACTAACTACACTAATTAACTAACAACTAACCTAAAAATTCATAAACATTAACAAACAAGAAGTAAAAGCATGCAAGTTCCAAGTTCAATCGAATAAATCTAGTGGTTCTTCCCTCAATAACCCCTGATCAGACCAAGTTCAGGAATAACATACACCACGTGGTGTTCTAGAATTTCAACACTCAATATCAGTTAAAACTATTCTAGATCCGTTTGAAATGTGTGTGTGTGAGAACTCAAATATATAACCATTCAAACACCGGATTAGATTATTCAATTGTTAAGTTCATGAATTAAACCATAAGGGACTTGGAAAACCATATGCTTGATTGGGCTTGATTATCCACTAATGTAGGTTTGGAAACTCACAGAGATCAATAGGGCTTGGTTTGGCTTTGGAGAACGACCAAGGGTATAGTAGGAATAGAACATAGAAAATCGTTATAGAATAAATGATAGTCGAGGCACAAACGCTTGTCGCTACATCACTTTCTCATAACCCCACACGTTTAAAACACAACCCTGAACGAGAATTGAATAAATTTGTATTCACTTGTCACAAGAAACAAAATTAAAAACTATATTCACATAGTTTTTTTTTTTTTACAAGCACACCCCCACACTTATTGGAATTTTACAATTTTAGAGGCGTGCTAAATGAACTAAAATTTTGACAAGTGAATACATTTATACTGAACCAATAAACTTTTGTCTGAAACCCTGCCTGCTCACTTCAAGTTAGCATTAGTCTATGCTACTTGATTTCACTCAATTTTGACTTTTATCCTTAGCGACAATGGTTTGGAAAAAATTAATTGGCTAAAGTATAGAAATGAGTTCATAATTGAAAAGTTTATGGGTTTCGACAGGGGAACGAGGGAATAAAATTTTCAAGTTAGTTTCAAACGAAAAAATGGAAATCATGCCTCCGGAATTACCTCACCTATAATTTTGCGTCAAGCCTCCCCCAATCAAGTTCTAGATTCCACATTTCTGTCATGAACTTATTATTGAATAATCGTCGTCAAATCATTCAAATAATTATACAATGAGTCCATGCTATTGTGCGATTTTAGGATCAAAATAATTTTTACCTAATCGACATGCTAAGCATACAAAACACACGTGAATGACATTATCCCCAACCTCAATATACGACTGGGGATAATTTTCATCAACGAGACATAGCTTAGACGAACTCGAAAACTTGACATGCTCATACGACATCATTCATTAAAACATCTACTTTAAATCTAAAAACTAGTCTACATACTCTAACTAAACATTACATATACATAAACAAAGATTAAAATACCACTTAACTAGAAATTAACATCTACATTATAAAATAGAACGTCTACAAAGTGTAACTACGCATACATAAATATCCATAAATAATACATAAAAAATTTTGGTAAAAATTTTTGGTTAATCATTTTCTACAAAAAAAAAAAAAAAAAAAAAAAAAAAAAAACAAAAAAACAAAATGGATGAACACCATGGATAAACACCATACCCCCCCCCCCCCCAAACAAAAAAAAAAACCTTAAACAAGGCAGTGTCCCCATTGTCTGAGCAACGAACCCAATTGCAATATATAGCATGTAGCGAAAAATATTGGGTTGGAACACATACCTAGGAGATGAGACGTAGAAGTCTCACCTCCTACTGTCCTTCAAGGGAAACATCATCACTACCACTGCCTTGTGTGAAAGAGAATTGTGGTGGTTGTGAAAGGTCGGGCGACATGTGCGACCTCTGTGGAAAAGTACTCATGTCATATCCAAAATGCTCGCACATGAACTAGTGCACTTGATCATGATACTGTATACATTGATCCATGTAAGCCCCTAGTGCAGTAATCCGAAGATCCATATTATATGGCGTTTGTCGCAGAACATGGTTGTCAATCTGAATATTCTGGATGTCTTGAGAAATACATTCCACATCACTCGGGCCTGCCTGGGTGCCTCGAAAGTTGGGGCCTTAGAAGGCCCTGCCTCATCCGGCCTATGCTCTTCTTGTGTTTTCCCTCTTTCTTTGCCCTGCCCCAGTGCTCTCTCTTTCTATATTCTGTTTATCGTTGATTGATCAAGTGGAGATACGGGGGCGAACAAATTATCCACACTTATTATGACCTTGGCTTGACGGAAAAGTTCAGTCAAGAAAGAGGGAAAGGGAAGACCTGCTTTCGTTATTCTGACGGCATGGAAAATTGACGAAAATATCAAAGATCATACGTTAATCAGCTTCCCAAATTGGATTGCGTAGAGCATCATAGCCCTTTCCTTTGAAACATCAGAGTGATAAGATATTGGAAGGAGATTCCTACATATAAAATAGTGCCAAACCTTCAGAACTGGATATAGGTATTTGGCCGGGAAACTAGCTTGATCCAGACCTGTGACAGTCCATTCAATATTGCTGGTCATTAGGGCTCGGATAACAATATTCCATACTCTCGGCATTATCTTCATCTAGCTCTCGAGTCGGTGCCGGTGGCGCCACTTCTGATAGGAAATTAAACCGATCAGAACTGAAATCTATTGGGTGGCCTCAAACTTTTGTATGGGTGTCCGTCCCTTCAGCAATATTGGCCCAGAGCTCCTGGACTAGTGCTACGTCACCCGGGGGAGGCGATCTGCAGAATCGCTCCCATCTCCTTCCTCGAATAATATTTCAGAACTCCATCGAAAAAGCCTCCAAAGGTCTGAAGCCGCGCTGTTTAATGCAAGCTTGCTTGTGCTCATGCCGGTTGTAGTGTTCTTCCGATTCTTTTGATACAAATCGAGTTGAATCAAAATCCGGGATTGGCTCCGAAGCTTCACCTCTTCTTGCCCTTTTGGAAGCCACTCTTTTTGGCATGGTCCCTATTAATCACAATCATAGAATAGAACAATGCAATCAAAACCAAACAATGTAAACTAATATAAAGAATCCAAACCGTCGAGAATAACCCTATTCACAATTTGCACATACCAACCACAATAGTTTCACACAAAATTAACAATGTAGATAGAAATCCATCTTCACACAACACATACTCCATCTCTAATGATAATTAATACCAAAGGTCAGGCATAAACCCCAAACTTGAAAAGAAAAACTGAGAAAAAGGGCCTAGGGTTTTGGGTATTCTCCAAATTCAACCATTTTAAAAATGTAGATGCAAATCATCCTATAATTTCATCATAAACATGAACTATAAGTTGAAAAACACTTATTTGATAGAACAAATAGGATCAAACGGCTTGAAATTTGACGAAATCGCCTCTCTTGTTCGCAAACCCTAAAAATCCAAAAATGGGGTTTGATGCTCGAATTTGGTGGATAATTTGAGGTTGAAATCTCTAATGTGGAATGAGGAAGGTGGGATTTCGGGTTTTGGAATGGTTTGGTAGGAGAAAACTAGAGAGGTTTTGGGATTTTGGAGGTTGGAATTCGGATAAATGAAGTAGTAACAGGTTTTTAATCGAACAGAGGCCTTAACCGCCACGCATTAGGATTCACCGCTATGGAGGTGAAGCGCTTTTAAAAATTCAAGAATTTCTGTTGTGTCACCGCCGCGGCGGTGGGATTCTCTGCTACGGCGGTGGATGGTCTTTAAAAATCCAAAACTTTCTGTCGTGTCACCGTCGCGACGGTGGGATTTTTCGCTGCGATGGTGGCTCGTCAGTACGAAAATAGAGCTATCCTGTATTGTCACTGCTGCGGCGGTGGGCTTCTCGCCGCGGCGATGAGCTTCTGCTGATTCTTTTCATTTTTCTCAACAAAATGCCTTACTACTCGCTTCCACTTGGCAATTTCAACGATTTTAAGTATAAAACACAACCCTTAATATCTATACTCCTAGATTCACCACCAAACATTTTTCGAGACCATTTTGGCCTCCAAAATAAAATAATTAAATACAAAAGGTGGGTAAAATTCAAACCCTCGAAGATCTATAAAAAAGATTTACTTGATTTATCATCCCTAGCTGGACGTTGTGAATTTTGGCTTAGCGTCCCTCGTTGGACTTGCATTCTCTCGGGCTAATTTCTGCATTACTTGGGAACTTTCTCAAGGATTGATCCTTGACAGCTCTTGCAATTTAACCGAGTTGAGTTTCCAAAGTTTTGACGGTTGTATTCGTGTTCGTATACGTGGTCTTAATCGCATCAAGCCTCGACTTATACCTATTTATCCAGTTATGCGTCTCACGCAAAATATTTTAAGTCTTCTTCATAAAAGAACCCAACAAATCATCCAAATTTGGTCTTTGATTGTGTGATTGAGGTTGTTGCATTTGACGGTTTGGTTGCAAAGGATATCCCTAATTTTGGTTTCCATACCCTGGAGGTGGCCGCAATGAGTTCTGGTTATTAACATACTAAAAGTTTTCATGATTGTAAAGACCAGGATTGTAATGAGTTGGAATGTTGGTGGCGGGCCTAAAAGTATATGCTCGATTGTTCAGAAAGTGACATTCCTCAAACTCATTATCCAATCCAGTTTGAGAACAACTTGCAACATTCTCCTCTCCATAACTTGATAAAGCACCTTTAGTAGACAAGGCGACCACTTGTTCCAAGAGTTTTGTGACTTGTGCCGATAAGCTCGCGAGATGATCAGACTCTTGAATAGAAGAGACCTTTCTTCCCGTGTTCTTCTTGTTTGGCCACTAATAGTTATTGGCCGCCATTTTTTCTAACAATGCATTTGCTTCGGTTGGGGTTTTACACAACAAAGATCCTCCTGAGGCAGCATCAACGATGGTTCTTGTTTAGCCGTCCAACCCGTTGTAAAAAAGTTGAGTTTAAAACCAATCTTGATACCCGTATTGAGGGCACCTTCGCAATAAGTCTTTGAATCTCTCCCATGCTTCAAACAACGGCTCACAATCTCTTTGGCAAAACTGTACAATCTCACTGCGGAGTTGAGAAGTCTTGGAAGGCGGGAAGAACTTAGTGAGGAACCTTTGAGTAAGGTCCTCCCAAGTGTTAATGCTTCCCGATTGAATAGATTCAAACCAACCCCGTGCTCTATCACGAAGTGAGAATGAAAATAACCGCAACCGGATAACATCCTCAGCAACACTGTTTATCTTCACTATATCACAAATCTCCAGAAAAGTATCCAAATATACATTGGGATCCTCATGAAGATTCATGCCATATTGGTTCTGTTGTATCATGTTGATTAGGGCGGGCTTCCACTCGAAGTTGTTTGCCTGAATAGGTTACCTCCGGATGCCTGAAAAATTCTCCAGCATCAGTGGTCTGTAATAATCCCAATGGACTCTTTGAGGGCCCTCTGGTTTCGAAGGCTGGAGTGCTTGCGGCACCGGCTGTTGCTGGATATTTTTACCTCCACTGGCCATTTCAGCTTTTTGATCTTCTTTATTTCTCCGTATCCTTTTACTACGCCGCATGCACTGCTCAGTCACAACAAAGAAATCAAATAAAAAAATGAATTGAATGAAAATAAAACAAAAGAATTATCATGATTAATATTCAACCACTTGATCACAATATCAACCAAGTTAAACACCATCCCCGGCAACGACGCAAAAAACTTGTACGACGAGGATTTAATCGCTCGCGTATTGACTTTACTCACAAGTGCACGAGTTCAAGTTTTAATATAGTGATCGTGAGATCGGATATCGTTCCACTGGGAATGGTGTAATTTAGTTGAATATGGTGATTGGCATAGTCTCATATTTTCCCGACTTTTCAAGAATTGTTTGTATTCAATTTAATTAACTAAGATAAATGACAACTATTAGGTTAGTTCTAATTACATTAATTACCTAGGTATTGATTTCTTTCACGTAATACATATTTGACTTCATTTAGTTAGCTATAACGATGTTTATCTATTTCGACAATGTCTGTATCAACAACTCATCCGTTACCTCTCCCAAGTGTAAGACGGGGGATTACATGACTTCGTGTTAATGAATAAATCCCCCTAAACACCTTAACGACCCTAGGTTGTGTGAGTTTTGAACCAACTTCATGGATTGAACACATTCTAATGCCCTCCCGGGTCGTTAGAACGTTACATTGTGTTTAACCCTAGTCCAAATCCGAGGTTACCTCTCTCGAGTGTTAAATCCCATATTCTCAATTTATCAATACAATCATAATATCAAGAATAACGGTAAACACAATCGGATTTAGACAAACATCCATTAAAGTAACATTAATTCATTCAAACTAGCATTTACATGATTTCAACAACAGTTAAGTAATATTTAATCAATACTACATGATCTTAGCCATATACCATAAAAAGAAAGAGTTATTCAACATCATTAGATATGGAAAAGTAATTACAAAGATAAAAACAAGAGAAGAACGATCAAATTTGAGAATGGAACGGTTCACTGTCGCTAAATATCGCTCCGCAAATGATTCCTCTTTGTCTAAATGATGAACCTCCTCTTTAATCTCTCAAGAATGGATTAAGAACACTATATTAGGGTTAGGAACCTTCAACAACCAGTTTCAGACATGGGGGAGTGGTATTTAAAGGCCTAAGGTTTCAAAAATATCTAAAAGATATTTTCTTCTGCGCAGAGCTGACTACCGAGGCGGTGGGATTTATCGCAGCGGTGGTGGGTAAGTCAGTTTGTCCGTCGTTGCAGCGGTGGAGGAGGCGGTGAACTTCAGGATCTTTCTGTCGTTTCAACGCCGTGGCAGTGAAAACAATATCAACTCTATGATCTTTTACCATTGCGGCAGTGGAATCCCGTTGCGGCGGTGGGATGCTAGGCTCAACTACCCCTTCTCTGCATTCTCACCGCTGCGATGGTGGATTTCTCTTCGCGGTGGTGGCTAAGCTGTCTTGAAACCTTATATTTTTTATCGTTTCTCCGCCGTTTTCCTACCATTTCGCTCGTTTATAGCTCGTCAACGTCCCTACACCCGAATTATACAAAAACTAACAAAAATATACTAAAACATTAATAAAACACTCAAAAACTGGAAAATTCATCTTAGAAGTAGATAGGTATTTTACACCTATCAAGTTGCAAACCGAATTGGTTTAGTTTCGATAACGGTTGGTTGTACCCTAAGTGTCTTGGTTCCCTTCCTTAGCTATTTGTTAGGAAACTTCTAGGAAGGTTGCTTGATCATTATAAGGATTCATTTGTGGGACTTAAATGATGGATAGGCCCTTGATTTCTTGGTCCTAGGGTGGTTTGTCAAGACTACTTGGATTTGGTAAAAATCCAAGTCAAGCCCAATCCTTAAATCAACTTGTGATTTAGGGCTCTGTCTTGACCTTTTCAATCCTTTAGTAAGGTGTATTGGATTGTTTCTTGGTATTATGTGATGTGTTATGTATGAGAGAAGCAATTGTTATTGGTGTTAAATTGACAAGATTCACTGAAAAATAGATGTTTTGTAGTCGGGGTGGGGTAACTGAGTTAATTGTTTGAAATATCCTATAATTTAAGGGTAGTAGTTAATATTTATTTATCATAAATATTATTTTATGAGATTTATACTTTAGTAAAGTCGTTTTAGACCTCTTTAAATCATAGAATTTTGAGGTTGACCCGAAACTTTTACTTAGTTGTATTTTGTCAAATTCAACATTATTTCATTTTTGTCATGTGTTAAGTTGTTTTTGTGTAGTATATAGTGTGATCTTAGGTAAAAATCCATTCCCTTGAAACCCAAGTTTAAAATTTATCTAAACTTAGACTTGATCCGACACTAATTAGGCAGAACAAAATGCAGTGTCTACAACTAGCCTTCTTTGTCATGCGAGTTTACTTGTAATGACAAAAAATATGACACTAACAATTTGTTTCATTGGCATGAAAATACATATATTTAAAACTATCCTAAAGGGTGGAAACATACCTGATACTTAAGGATTCGACAAGGATGACAATTGGTCACTTCAACCATTGTATACTTCATATGTTAACGAATAATCAACCCTGGAAGACTACACCGGAAGGATGGTGACGCATATGATTCCCATCTATATGTACTCCTAGAAGATGGAAATGTACCTAATCCTATAGGGCACAATGAGGACGGCACTCTGTACGAGCCCTCTCGATAACTATGCTGCTGTTGTATTGTACTGTTGATTGCTATTACAGTTTTGGTTGCTAATATAGTATTGGATGCTATTATAGTGTTGGCTACTATCTGTATTAGATGCTTTTATAGTATTGGTATTGGTTGGCAGTATTAGGATTGGTTGCTGTCAGTATAGTAATGTTCTTTAGGACGTTGTTCACAGTACCTAGCCCTATTACTATTTCTTTGGCTGTCTCGCTTAGTACTGTTTGGCTGGTTGTATTTCTTAGTATTGTTTTGCTGGCTGTATCGTTTACTAGTGTCTTGCTGGCTATATTGTTTAATATTGTCTCATTGGTGGTCTCATTTAATATTGTAAATACTGCTCCTAAAGGATGATGCACAATCAATCCTATGGGAGACAGAGAAGATGACACTCGGTCAACTGACTCCTGGTTGTGAAGAAGATAACACTTGGTTAATCGACTCCTGGTCATGGAAAAGATGACACATGGTCAACCGATTCCTAGTTGTGACCGTACCCAAAGGGCTCTCCTACATATCTCAATTCAATGACAGTCAGGTCACATATAGTTCTAGCATGTAAAGTAAATTCTACGACTACACTATACTATGAAATTAAAAAACTGTCTCATTGGCTGTCTCGTTTAATACTGTCTTGCTGATTGTCTCGTTGATTGTCTCGTTTAATATTAAAAATACTGCTCCTAAAGGATGATGCACAATCAATCATATAGGAGTTAGGATGATGACACTCGATTAATCATCTCTTAGTAGTGGTGGGGAGGATGACACTTAGTCAATCATCTCTTGGTTGGGTGGAGGATGACACTCTATCAATCATCTCCTGGTGGCTTGAAGGATGACGCTTGGTCAATCGGCTCTGAGTGGCGTAGAGGATGACACTATCAATTGTCTCCTTGTAGCGAGGATGATGATGCTCGGTCAATCATCTTCTAGTTGTGGTAGTGAGGAGGATGACACTTTATCAATCGTCTCCTAGTTGTGAGGAGGATAACACTTTGTCAATCGGTTTCAGGTAGTGTGGAGGATGACACTTGCTCAATCGTCTCCGGGTTGCGTGGAGGATGACACTCGGCTCCTAGTTTTATAGTTCGAATTTGTGAAGTATGTCAATATTTGGTGGAATAGGTTCTTGGTTAGGAAAACTGACTCTTGGGTCGTCACATCAATACATGATTGAAAATGGCTAACGAAATTCACACAGGCAAAGACCCTCGGGAAAACTCGACACCTAGTGGAGTTTTCTTGGCTATATCCCACCTTTGACTGCTTGACGAGGACTATAAAACTTCATTGGAAAAAGTTTAACCTCAGGTATAATATACCCCAGTCGTAGACTGGGGCTCTATAATGCTTGTTTATGTCTAGGATTGTATAGTTTAGTTGGTGATTGGTGTGAGTATTATATCAAGAAACTCTCTACGGAGAATATCTGATATATTGTACCCTAGCTCTAGCTCAGGTGACTCTTATAATAGAATCTCAATGAAGAAATTGGATATAATATTCCCCATCTCTAGCTGGGGCAAGTTCCATCTCAAATTCTAGACTAAGAAATCGGATATAGTGTGCCCCAAATCTAGCTAGGGCACGGGACTATCTCTTGAGCGTTCAAAGGATGCGATAGAGCCCGCATGGATCGCCTCTGTATGCTAAATTGGGTATGCAATTTGTAGTGTTTGTTTTAGTCTGGTAACCCTCATTGGGTTGTTTATGTATTATTAGTATTACTGCTTCTAGATAGTACTCGTCGGATGACCGAAACCCACCAGGGTTACCTACATACACAGAGTTCTTAGGTTAGGAATATAGTCTAAATGTAGTTCGGCCGTCGCTATGCTATCTCAAATTGTCAACCGTACCAGCAAGGGCTTCCTACATACACTGGTAATCTACCAAGGATCAGGTCGACGCGTAGTTTGCGCACATGTATTCTTTGTTGTTTACTTAACAAAAGGACTGATAGTTGGCTTCTCAAGAAAGTCAAGGGACTTTTCAGGAAATGTGCCCTAATACAGGGTTGAGAGAATGTCGTGATGCGAACATCTCTCTGGTTTTGATCGGACTGGATTAGGTCTCCTATGCACCTTGGTGATCTACCAACAACAGGTCAAAGCGTAGTCTGCTAGGGATGAAGGAAATTTGTTTAAGGTGACGATTAATAGGTGTAATTTACCTATCTATTTCCAAACCTAACTTGTTAGTTTTTGAGTATGTTTATTACATTTTATTACGTTTTAATTATTTTTTGTATAAATCAGGCGTGTGGGGTAAAAAGGGATGAAAACGGATAATAAACGATCAAATTGGATCAACAATGATGGAAGAACGGTGGGAAAACAAGCAAAAGGGCAAAATTCAGAACCTGTAACCCACCGCCACAGCGGTTAAGATGCAGAGATGGCCGTAAAGTCTCTAAAAACCCACAGTCGTAGCGGTGAGATCCACTGCCACGGCGGTGAAAGAACAGACTACCTCTGCTCCCACCACTGCTAGCGAATAACACTGCTGACATGCCCACCGCTGTGACGGTCACTTTGCACATATTTTAAATATTAATTTAGATATTTTTGCTCTCTATATCTTACTCCTCTCCTCTATTTTTTCCATAAGAGAGATCCTAGGGTTAGAATAGGGTTGAAAGATTTTTGGGGAATGCTCAACCAAATCTGAAGGAGAAGAACACGTTGCGAATAAGGAGAAGTGATCTTGGAATGATTTTAGCATCAAATCCTCGGATAACGGCTAGTTCTCTTCATTTGTCTCTTTATTTCTTAACCTTGGCTTATGGTTTAAGTATGTGTAGCTCGTTTATCATTGTATATATGGTTACAGCCCTTAGCTAAACAGATATTGTCTAGGGATTAATATAATTTATGAATACGTGGTTTTGAAATCAGTGCTTCGTTAATGGTTGTTCTTCGTTATTTGATTGTGTTTACTGTTATTATTTGTTTATTATGCTTGTTATGATATACTGAGAATACGGGGTTTGACACTCGGGAGAGGTAACCCCGGATTCGGACTAGGGCTTAAACACAACGCGATGATCTAATAACCCGGGAGAGAGTTAGAGAGTGTGCAATCAATGACATTGGGGCAAGACTCATGTGACTATGTGTTCTAAAAAATACTAGAGAGGGACTCCAGCGATAACGCGAAGTCACATATTCATTCCCTTGTCGTTTGGGAGAAGGAGTGAATGAGTTTACAATATAGAGATTGTCAGATAAGTCGAACACCGTTAACATAAACTAAACGCGATCAAACACATTTAAGTAAGTGAAGTTAATTCCTAGATAATCCATTCCCTTGAACATCTCAAAATAGTAATATAGTTTAATTAGATAAATTAGTATTTTAGTATTAGTATTAATTAATTATAAATAAGTTTTTATCTCCTTGATAAAATTAGGTTATGATAATTACGATACTCGACAATATTCTTAACGAATCCCTATGGAAACGATAACCTTTACTCTTCCCACTCAACTAAAACTTGACTCGTACACTTGTGGTAAAAGTGGCAACGTAATATTTTGCTACTAAGTTTTTGACGCTATTACTGGGGATTGTGTTTTAGATTATTATTGATATTGTGAGTAAATGACCTAATTTTAATTTAGGCATTTTTTAGTGTTTATATTTTTTTTTCTTTGTAGTTTTGTTTTTTATTTCTTATGCAGGGTACTTAGAGATGTTAGATCGACAAATATTGATGCAATTCTTTCAACAGGATTTCGAGCCATTTTACTATGCTTGGGATCGATACAAAAAATTGTTGTTCTGGTTTTAGAACTATCATTTCCTAAGGAAGTGTCAACTATTGAACTTTATCGATAGGTTATTAGCTGGAACCAGAACGTGGGTTGAAAGAGGTAATGGTACCACCTCTTTCGGCCAACTAAATGCGGATGAAACCTATCGGTGGTTGGCAAATATGGCCGAGTTCTTTCAGTATTGGAATTATTTACCAAGTTATCAAAGCTTGGGGGATAATTTCAGTGCTTTAGAGCTATGGATTGACACCCCAGACCAAAATGTAGAGTCTTTCCTTGCCCTAGAAGAAATATTAGCTGATTTTATTGGGGAGACTCAGGCGTTCTAGAGGGAGACGAATGACCGGATCAATGAGCAGGAAGATCGCCTTGATAACATTAAGACAATTTGCACTAAAATCGATGCAACCGTAACGTCTCTTCAGACACAAATCGATCAGCTAATCTGCTTAATTGAGGCTGTGTCAGATGCGGTGGCACTGGGAGATTCACAAGCCATATTCACTGAAAGCCACCGTGAGGAGCCGAAAACTAGCGGAAGGAGCTTGGAGAGTTCAACTATACTTACTTGTATGAAACGGGAACCCAAGAATTGATCAATGATTGTGATTCGTTACCATTGGAGATCCAAATTGTGATGCCACCATCTACCCCAAATGATCATATCGACCAGGATCTGATGTGGCTCACTTATCCTTCGTTGCCATTAGCAATGATCTTTCATGCCCACTAAGTACATGAGTCGGTGAGGAATGTTGTTGAAATCTTGGGCCATATAATGTCGAATCGCACCAAGATTGAGGGTGTAAACAATCAAGACCCGTATGTGGTGTTGTACGACACTTTACTATGTGTGGAAGTCGCTATTTGATGAACCGTTCTCTGTGTCAAGCCGAAGACGTTAAATCAAGTGCTTCTTGGGAGGCAACCCAAGGAAAAAAATAAGTTAGATCTATCTTTGCTGACTCAATTTAGAGGTGAGATTCTCTCGCCTCCCAGGTACGTGTTCTAAACCACCTTCATTAGTATGCTTTAATTTCAAATGTTGAGATTGATGATTGGGGTCACTGAGGATATTGTCCGTTTTAAGTTTGGCGGTGATGTGTAGGATGTTAGTATGTTTTATTGTTTTACCGTATTTCGTGATTGTTTAGTGTAGAATGTTTTTAGGTTAGTTGTTATTGTGTGCTGAGTTTTGACTTCATCTGGGCCATTACCCGATAATGAGTTTGTCCCTTGATTGTTTATTGAGGTCGACCGTAAAGCTCATTCATGTGTGTTCTGTGTGCTTGACGTATCGTTTTAGTAAAAGTTATTGTAGATCCTAAATGCACGAGTACTTAAACTCATTGTATAACTGTCCAATTGATTTGAAAACGATTATTCGTTAGCCAAGTTCATGACAATAGGGATTTTAGAACCTGCTTTGGGGAAAATTCCAGGTAAAATCCTAGGCGATGTAGTTTGGGAGATATGATTTAGGCATTCGTTTTTATTACTTGAGCCTTTGAAGCTTATCTTGTCAAATGTTATCCCTCGTTACCCTGTAGAAGTCTAAAAACCGTTTCAATTATGAACACTTAACTAATACCATGGCCGATAAAACTTCTTTCCAAACCTGTATCGCTGAGTCGAAAGCACAATTTGAGTGAATCAAGTTAGCAGTTGCAAATACTACTTGAAGTGAGCAGGTGGGTTTAGAAAGAACTTTTAAATTGATTGGGTATTCGAGTACTCACTTGTCATTTTTCTTTTGTTTAAACCTTACCCGTGAAATTAATAACCAAATAAGTTTAGGGGTGTGGTTTTGAAAAATAAATAAATGTAAATATAGTTATATTTCCATTTTTATGGACAAGTGAGTACGTCGGTCTTAAATAATTGTTCAGGGTTGTTTCCAATTTATATATGGGGATTCGAGTGTGAGAGTGCGAAGCCTGTGCCTCGGGTATCGTCAAGTTAACGACGTTAACCTGTTTTATATTCCCGATATACCCTTGACCATTTTCCCAAAATCGAACCAAGACCTATTGATATTTTTGAACTACCAAGCCTACATTAGTGGAGAATAGACCCTAGTCAAGCTTATGGATTCCCTATATCTTTTCGGTTTTAGTCATGAGCTTATTTGATGGATAATCCAATCTGATCAATGGATAGTTGTATATTTGAGTTTTATTACACACACTTTAAAGGATCTAGAATGGAACTTACTATCATCAAATTTTGAAATTCTAGAACACTACATGATGTGTTTTATTTTTGAACTTGATAGGATTGGGGGCCGATGAGGGAAAAATCACTTGGCCGGTAGATGATATTCAAAACTTGCACATTATTGTTTTTAGTGTTTTTCGTTTTTCGTTTTTAATTTCGTAATTAGTTGTTATATTTTTTTTGTATTGCGTGGGTGTTTTGCTCGAGGACTAGCAAAATTCCAAGTTTGGGGGTATTTAATAGGTGTAATTTACCTATTTATTTTCAAACCGAACTTGTTAGTTTTCGAGTATGTTTATTACATTTTATTATGTTTTAATACATTTTTTTTTTATAAATCAGGTGTGTGGGGGGTGAAAAGAGATGAAAATGAATCATTAACGATCAAATCGGATCAAGAACGGTGGAAGAACGGTGGGAAGACAAGCAAAAGGGCAAAATTCAAAACCTGTAGTCTACTGCTGTAGCAGTCAAGATGTAGAGAAGGACCTAAAGTCTCTAAAAACCCACCGCCGCAACGGTGAGATCCACCATCACTGCGGTGAAAGAACAGACTGTCTCTACTCCTGCCGTTGCATCCACCGCTGCGGCGAAAAATACTACTGACATGCCCACCGCCGCGGTGGTCACTCTACACATATTTTAGATATTTTTTCTCCCTATATCTTCCTCTTCTCCTCTATTTCAGCCATTAGAGAGATCCTAGGGTTAGAATAGGGTTGACAGGTTTTTGGGGAATGCTCAACCAAATCCGAAGGAGAAGAACACGTTGCGAAAAAGGAGAAACGATCTTGGAATGGTTTTAGCATCAAATCCTCAGATAACAGCTTGTTCTTTTCGTTTGTTTCTTTATTTCTTAACCTCAGTTTATGGTTTGAGCATGTTTAGCTCATTTATCATTGTATATACAGTTATTTTTGTTAGCTAAACGGATATTGTCTAGGGATTAATATATTTATGAATATGTGGTTTTGAAATTGGTGTTTCATTAATGGTTGTTCTTCGTTATTTGATTGTGTTTACCGTTATTCCTTGTTTATTATGCTTGTTATGATATATTGAGAATACGGGGTTTGACACTCGGGAGAGGTAACCCCGGATTGGGACTAGGGTTTAAACATAACGCGACGATTTAATAACCCGGGAGGGAGTTAGGGAGTGTACAATCAATGACGTTGGGGGAAAGACTCATTTGATTATGTGTTCTAAAAAATGCTAGAGGGTGACTTCGGTGTTAATGCGAAATCACATATTCATTCACTTGTCGCTTGGGAGAAGGAGTGAATGAGTTTATGATACAAAGACTGTCAGATAAGTCGAACACTGTTAATGTAAACTAAACGAGATCACACACATTTAAGTAAATGAAGTTAATCCCTAGATAATCCATTCCCTTGAACGTCTCAAAATAGTAATATAGTTTAATTAGATAAATTAGTATTTTAGTATTAGTATTAATTAATTATAAATTATTTTTAATTGCTTAGATAAAATTAGGTTATGATAATTACGGTAGTCGACAATATTCTCAACCAATCCCTGTGGAAACGATAACCTTTACCCTTCCCACTCTATTAAAACTTCAACTGTACACTTGCGGTGAAAGTGGCGACGTAATATTACGCCACCAACGACCCAACCAATAAAGGTTTCGTGTATCCTGGTGTTTACTAGGACTCAGGTTGACACCTAATTCTTCTTTGGTTGGTTAACGTCTAGTATGATTAGATCCGGATTGGTGGGATATTTTTATGTTTGGTATGCTTCAATCCTGATTAATTGGGGGAGGCATTATTGAGCAGGTCTGTAGGGATCGTATTATTTGTCATGTTTCACTGTCAATTGGCATGGGATTTTAAATATTGATACGACTCCATGGGGATTTTTAGTGTTGATGTCGTGATTCAATCTCGATTGACATGGGATTTCCATTAATAATGACTGGAGAAGGTTCCATACTTATCTTGGGCTTTGCCAGGATTCAGGTTAGATGTATTTTATCGGTCAAGTATTGTCTATTGTTTTGTAAACAAGGAGAGTACATATGTCCTTTCTTAGGTGAGTCAAAAGACAATTTGGTAGGGCGTAAAATACACCGCTACTTACTTTCGCAAGTATAAAAGGTCTAAGTTTTAATATAGTGGATCTTGAAGATCGGATATCGTTCCCATAGAGAAAAGTGTGAATAATTGAATACCGCAATTTACGTAGTCTCATGTTATCCTGACAATGAAAGAAATGATTTAAACATTAAACTTAGCTAAACTACAATTAGTGGGTTAATATTAACTAAGTTGATTAATTAGGGATTGATTTCGTTCACTTAATACATGTTTGATTTTGTTTAGTTAACAATAACGGAGTTTAGGTATCCAACAATCTCGGTTCGTAAACTTCTCCGCCACCTCTTCCGAGTGTAAGACAAGGGAATACGTGACTTTGTGTTGACGAAGAGGTCCCCCTCAATGTATTAAACACTCTAGTCCATGTGAGTCTTGACCCAACATCATCGATTGCACACTAACTAACGCCCTCCCGGGTCGTTAGGTCGTAACGATGTGTTTACCCTAGTCCGAATCCAGGGTTACCTCTCCCGAGAATCAAACCCTAGTTTCTAAAATCCAACCCTAATACCATAACAATCATACTAAGATCGTCATCAAATGATAAACACAATCGGATTTAAAAGCAACAACCATTAAAGAAATATATATTAAACCAAACGAGTATTTACACAACTACAACTTTCCCTAACTAATCTTTAATTAAACTAACATGTTCTTAGCCAATACAACATTAAATCAAGAGGAGATCATCAATATTAAAAATAAACATTAAGTAAAAATATGGAAACAAGGGAAGAAAAATCAAATCTCAAAGTGGAGTAGTCCACTTTCGCCAAAGAACAATCCTCCCGAGCTTCCTCTTCTCCATTGATGAACTTCCACTTCTAGCTCTTCAAGAAATGGCCAAGAACACTTCCTAAAACTAATATAATCTACTTCCTAAATTATCTAAACCTAACTAAGGTGGAAAGATCTCTCTAAAACATCCAAGCCTCCTCTAGGGTTCTAGGGTCTAGGGGGTTCTTTCACAATTGGGGGAGAAAGGGGTTAAAAAGAAGGATTTGGAAAATATCTTCAAAATATTTGAAAACAGATATTTCTGCACAGAGTTTCACCGCCTAGGCGGTGGTTTAAGTCGGTTAAGCCTCTGTCGGATCTTCGCCTAGGCGGTGGTTGTTGGCATAACAATATGACGTTTTCTCGCCTAGGCGGTGTTTTTCTTGCCTAGGCGGTGGTTCAGCACTTCAACACTCCAACATTTTGCCTTTTTTCTGTCTAGGTGGTGGAACTTCCTCCTAGGCGGTGGTCTTCATTCACCGAAACCCTGTTTTTCATATTTTGTTCATCGTTTCTCCACCGTTTTCACTTGTTTATTGCCTTTTGACATCCCTACACCTGTTTTACTCTCAAACAAACTAAAACACAATTAAATATAACTAATACACTTGAAAACTAACAAATTCAGTTTCGAAATAGATAGGTTTTTCACACCTATCACAATTCCAAGAGATGCGCCCTGTTTTGGGACTGAGAGAGTGTCACAAACATGATACTCGTGTCTCTTTTTTATTTCAATTGAACCCATTTGGTTTTCTTATGTTCCTTGGTGATCTACCAAGGATCTGGTTGAAATGCTACTGGGTATTCTTGTTTTACATAGAGAATATTGTTGATACTTATTTCAATGCGCATGAATTATTTTTAGCTTAAAGGGCACGACTGAACCTTATAAAGGTTGCTTGTGTATCTCGGATAACTAAGAATTAGGTCGGCACGTAGTTCATTACAAATGCTTGGGCTTAATCTTATCAACCGAACCCCTGGGGGTTTCCTACGTATCCTAGACATTGTTGGGAATCAGGCTGACACGTAGTTCATGCTTCTTTGATGAGTCTAAATTTGTCACCCAAACCCTCAAGGGTTTCTTACATTTACTGGGTGTTGTTGGAAATCTAACTGACATGTAGTTCCTACTTATTTAGTGAGTCTAAATTTGTCAACCAAACCTGTAAGGTTTCCTACATATCCTGGGTATTGCTGGGAATCAGGCTGACATGTAGTTCCTACCTCTTTAGTTTAATGAATTCAATTAATCTCATTATGATTCAGGCATTTCATTTCACGTCATAAGACAAAATAGACGTTGTTTCTATCAGGAAAACATGGACAGGATGACATATACCCCAGTTGTAGACTGGGGCAACGACTGGATAAGTTCCCTTGGGGAATCTAATCCGACACTTTCTATTGTGTGATTTATGATTATTGATAGTGTAAAGTATGCCCCGGCTTGCGGGCTGGGGAGGATACTGATTGGCTACAAGATTTTGAAGCTAAATTGATTTGTCTCGCTATTTGTTAGGCTGATGAATTCAGGATTTTGCTGATTAGATCCCGTAACATACTTGGCCGACAGGTTCATTATTGTATTGTTTGTGAAGTTAGTATCTTAGAAGTTTGCTGGTTGGTGCAAGCTCTTGGTTATACAGTTTTGTGTATTATATCTAATCATGAGCTGATAAGAGTGATTACTGTATAATCAAGGCTTATTGGTTGTTGGAATTGGAAGGTGAACCTCCTCATTTTGGTTTAGTCCCCTTAGCTTAAAATGTTTTAGGTTTGTTTGTTGGCATATTGGTGAATCGTGTCTATTTCCAGCATTTTTATCAGTTAAAGTAATGTTAGGGAAAAATGAAACCTCATCTCCCTACCTCGATCTTGTCGCTTGAACGGTGTATATTGGCTCGTTTCTTTAGGAGTTGGCAGATCTTCTTCCGGTGATGGTCTTCATCTTTTGTCAAGGATACTTCCTGGAGGTAGTCTTTAAAGTGTACCGCACTTGTTTCGTGGTTGAAAACCCGACATCGTATGGTGCGTAGTGGTTTTTCGATTTTATCGCTTCCTAATGAATTTGGATCACAGGATAATATCCATAAAGGTTGTATTGTTTGTAACATTCTCAAATTATAGAAATTAGAATTATAAAATTGTGAGAGCAATTAAATAAAAGTTTTGGTGAAATTAAAATTTCTCTAATGAAAATCACAAAATTTAGGTGCTAAATTAATGGAATTAAGTTAAAATTAAATTATCTAATTGTCCATCATGGTTTGGGCACATGATTCTTGGCTCAAAGAGTACATTTGGACCACTTATAACTATTTTAAAAATACCACAGATAAAAGGTGCGAAAATTGGTAAATTATAAAACCCAATGTAAATGTTTACAGCCGAAAATGCATTAGAAAAGCCCAAATTTTATTTTGAAATAACCCAATACCCAAGTTAAGATCTATACCCGCTTCCCCAAGTGTTTGTATCCATACTCATATCATAACCCATAACCCAAGACCCCTCCCCATATCAAGACAAAAAAAATAAAAATAAAAATAAAGCCTCTAGAATTCACGTGAGAGAGGCCAAGGACCAAGACAAAAACCCCTTCTTACATTCTCTTTCAACCTCCATCAACATAAGTAAATAAGAGAAGAGAAAAAAGACAGAAAGGGGGCGATCGAGAGAGGGAAAAGAGAGAAGAAAGGTCTTGGGAGATTTAGAGCAAGAAATTTGAGAAGATACATAGGTGAAATCAAGACTTGCTAGAGGATTAAGCTCAAATTTGGTAAGTTCCTAAACCCTAGAAATTTTTATTAGGAGTTCTAGCAAGAATTGTTATGATTCTAAAGGTTAAGATAAAAAATATATTTGGATTAAACCAAATAAAACTTGGATTCGGTCAAATATGAGCTTGTTAGGTCATATATTGTTATTTGGATTAAACATAATAAATCACCATGCATGAAATCTAATTTTCCTTTTAAAATATGATTTAGAGCTTTAACTTTGTTATTTTAGATTTTGGGAGAGAAAATATGAGAAAACCATGATGTAAATGAACCTTAAATGAATTAGAAAAGTCATATATTAGTTTGGGATGAACTCTAGTCCTTAGGAAAGTCAAAATGCGTAATTTAGGAGCATTGGGTATAAAAAAAGAATTGAAGAACCGAAATTTGGAAGTTTAAATTCTGAACTCGGTTCATCTGAACAACCTGTCTTAAAAAATTCATAACAATTCATAAACAAATTAGAAAAATAAAACTTATTGAAAAAGAAACTAGACTCAATGACTATTATTTTAATCTATTATATGCTATGTTTTAAACCTGATATGGTACCTTTATAGACCCCGAAATGTTGCTAAAAATAATCTCTTAAAATCTTGATAGTTTTATTTACTGAACTTCGAAAAATCATAAATAAATGTGAAAAAACCGAACTCTGATGATACAAAGTGTGTTTGAAAGCTTGAGATGTCTATTTTCATGAAAAAATATAAAAAGAATAGAAAACGATTTTAACTATGGTAAAACGAGTGAGAAATTTGACCGCTCAGAGTAAATTGCTCTCACAACGCGTAATGCCCCCTTCCCCTTAAGAAATTATAGGATTAAGGGTAAGCGCATAAAGTGATGATGTTAATAAATGAATGTTTAATTTTTCTTCCAGTAGCTGGTGAGCTATAAAGTTGGATGATTCGATATTGCTAGGTGACCACCTGCATCTTAAGGTAGGGAATTCTATTGATTCTCTTACATGTTTTTAGCATGCATTATATGTATGTATGCTTGTGTTCTTATTTGTAAAATGTGTTTTCAAATGAAATTGGATTTGCGGTAAACGGTTGAATTTTGGACAAATATGATATTATAAAAGAATTGTGTGCTAAATCTATCTGGCTGTTTGGTATTGTGATGATATCATGTGAGGACCAAGGATATTGGATTACCGTGGAGTTAACCTTAGGTGCAAATCTCTAAACCCGCGCAGGGGATACTCTAGGTTACATGAGTATCTTACTGGATGATATAGATTCCCAGTAGTACGATTTAGTCACCAGGTATCGCAGTAATACACGTGTTGTGTATGTATTTAAAATTTTTTCTACTTGAATTTTATAAGTACATGTTTTAATACGATGTGCCGGTGCATTATATATATATAGTTTTTTTTAATAAAATTCCAGCCAAGGTGTTATGGTTTATAAAATTAGGTATTTTCTATAAAAATTAGAAAATGTAAGAAAATGGATGGATTTCCCTACTGAGCATGTTGAGCTCACCCCATTTCCCCCTCCCCCCCCATTCTCATGTAGTGCATAGGATAGTGAGCTGGAGCGACTCCAGTCTGAAAGTGCTCTATATTAAGTTTCTAGCTTTGGTGTATTTGGATCATTTTGGTACTTTCTGTTACTATAGACCCATTTTTATTTTTTTATTTTTTTAAGTGTTGAATTTACTAATAGGCCCTATAGGGCCCAAACATTTGGACTTGGTTCGTTTGTAAACTTTATTAGCTATGCGTCTATCTATTGATGCTGCTAAGGGCTCTATAGATGATATAGAGGCCCAATTGAATAATTTAGTTAGATTTTATTACAAAATTTCACGATGGTATTATCAAGTGTTTAATTAATTAGTAACATCCACTAGGCATGCTTAGTAAATGTAAAACAAATTGATGTTGGAAAGGAACATACCTAGTAAGATTAGGTAATTAAATAAAATTAAGCATTAAGGAATAAGAAAAATCACAATAGGGTTATAGGTTGACTGCTTAAGTTGGCAGTCTCGGGGCCTGATTTACAACCCCAGGGTTTAGGGTATGATAGGTTTTTTTTTTTTTTTTGGTATCAGAGCTAAGGTTTTAATTAGCCTTGGGACTTTAAAAAGTAAATGCAACATTATTAGTAGACACTAACAAGTTTTCTTTACGGTTTGGAAACATGCCACCAAGAAGGAACACTAGTGCCCTGGCTGCTAATGCCCCAGCAGAAAATGCACCTACTAGAAAGAATCAGAATTTCATGGTAGCTATGTACGAGGCATTTCGAATGTCCACTTATGCCCGGGATAATCGTGGGGCAGACAATGAAAGACGGATGCCTAAGGGAATTCCTAAGGTTGTTAATTGAGCTATTTTGAGGAGGCCCAGATGTCATTAGAGATGAGTGTTGGATAAGGACTACAGGTCATCATTTTGATCTACTTCAGATCCCAGCGGTTTACCTAGTTGAGTTTGCAGCCACGAAACTCGAAAGTAAAGCAAAATTTTGGTGGGAGCGAACTAAAATGAGCCATAACACTACTAATATGACTTGGGAGAGATTTTGTGATTTATTCTATGAGAATTTATTTCCACAGTCACTGAAAGAAGAGAAGATACGAGAATTTAATAACCTCACCTAGGGAGACATGACAGTGTCTAAGTACGAGGCCAAATTCTCTGAGTTATCTCGATTTGCACCGGGAGTTGTGTCCAGCGAGATAGAAAGATGTGTGAAATTCGAGACGGGAATCCGATATAATATCCATAGACAAGTAGTGGTGGTTGGTGTCCGTACATACTCTTAGTTGGTGGCAACAACACTTAGGGTGGAGCAAGATCATTTCATTTATCTAAAAGAGACTGGGGGTAAGAAGAATAGAAGTGAAAGTTCATGGAAGATGACTCGCAAGAACCAAAATCGTGGCCAAAGTCAATGCAGTTCTGGAAACACCAGTGGTAGTAGCGGCGGAAGTAGCTCATCTGGCAGTGGAAGTTCCAGATCTTATACCTACTACGTGTGTGGGCAGCCATGTCATGTCAAGAAGAATTACCCAGTTCATCAGTAGTAACTGCAACAGTGATCCAACAACCTCCAGGAGTCTAGCCAAAGCAATCAAGTGAGACCTATACTGTCTCAACAGTCTGTGCCAAGCTATCTACCATAGAATTATCAGACATATGGTTATCAGCCACAATATCAGTATCATCCTCAGTATCCACATCTCACCAGAATGCACCTCAGGGAGGACAGGGCAATCGAGGAAAAGGAAATAAAGGAAAAGGAAAAGCTTGAGTCCAGAGTTACAGTATTAGCGCGGGAGGTATAATGGCACAGGGTAGTCGTGTCATGGTTGATGGTATACTTCTTATCTCTATTTCATGGGCTCGTGTATTATTTGATATGGATGCATCACACTCATTTGTGTCTGCTTTATTTGCCTCATTAATTGGTTTGAGTGTGGAAAATTTAGATGCACCATTATGTGTAAATACTCCTCTTAGAGATTATGAGGATCTTACTTCAATTTTTTGAAGATGTAGAATCACTATAGTAGACAAGAAGTTCTTCGCTGACATGATAGTTCTACCCTTGGAACAGTTTAATGTTACCCTAGGTATGGATTGGTTATCTAAATACAAAGCTATAGTGGATTATTAAGGGTGAAGAGTGACACTGTGTTTGGATGATAGTACTACGGTCCTATGCCAAGAAAAGTTAAGTTACTCATTCCCTAACCTATGCTAAAGGCCTGTTTTGGAAGGAGAAACAGAGAGGCACTAGTCCTATACACATAATTGGACAATGAAGTGGGTAAAATGAACCGACTTATAAATCTCCTAGATGTAAATGAATACCTAGATATATTCCTAGAAGAATTTCCAGGGTTACCACCAGACAAGGAGATAGAGTTCCGTATTGATCTCTACTCGGGTACTATGCCAATTTTAATTACTCCTTATCGAATGGCCCCAACGGAGCTAGCTGAATTTCAGAAATTGTTGGAGGAACTAGCTGAGAAAAAGGTTTATCCAAAATAGCACTTCATTATGGGGAGCTCCTGTTTTATTTGCAAAGAAACATGACGGGACATTAAGACTCTGTGTTGACTATCGGCAACTTAATAGAGTTACGGTAAAGAACAAATACCCTTTACCTAGAAATAGATGAGTTGTTTGATCAGCTAAGAGGATCCTAGTTCTTTTTCAAGATTGAATTAAGATCAGGATATCATCAGTTGAAGATCCGAGAGAAAGACATTCCTAAGACAACTTTCTAGATGCGGTATGGACACTTTGAGTTCATAATCATGCCTTTCGGACTGACGAATGCTTCAACAACTTTTATGGACTTGATGAACATGATCTTCTAACCTTACCTGGATCAGTTCATTGTGGTGTTTATTAGTGAGATTTTGATTTACTCTAAGATACAAGAAGATCATGAGGCACATCTGCGGATTGCTTTGTAAACACTTCGTGATCACCAACTTTATGCAAAATTTGAAAATGTTGATCCTAAGATTTTGATGAACAATTAAGTGTTGATATTTTGGTGGAACTAATGTTTTAATTAAGTGTGATTTAAGTTCTAGTGATGAAGATACAAATTAGATGGATGCTAAATGATGATGTTGAAGATATTGAAAATTTAAGAGTTTAAAGAAATTAGGAAAAATAACCCAGGTAAATTTCAACTCTTAATATCCCAATTAGGAACACACACATTGCACAAAAGGTTTTTATTATTTATTTGTGTTTTGATTAAGTGAAATTATTTGCTCCTATGTGATTTGAAAAGAAATAATTTTAAATGACAAAAATGGAATAGAAGAATATTAGGGGAGCTAATTTATAAGAGAAAATAGTTTAAGGGGCAATAACGTAAAAGGAATAAGTTAAAAAATGAGTTCAGAACAGAGATCTAGAAGATGGCAGTCGACTGATGAGTCAACCGGACAAAGTAGCTGAAAGATCCTGTATCTCTAAGTCGACCGATAGGTCAACTGACCAAGGAAGCTGCACTCTCTGAAACTACAAGTCGACCGATAGGTAGACCGGTGAAGGAAAAACAAACTCTCTGAATCTACAGGTCGATAGGCAGGTCGACCGATGTACGCAACAACGATAGCTTGGTTACAACTTGAATTGGGCAGTCAACTGGGCAATTGACCGAACACACTATTTCATGATATTGTTTTATCCGAGATTATATCCAAAAGTAGCCGTTTTTGGTTAGAATTTGAGAGAGATTTCGGGGATATTTTTTATATTTAAGATATGGTTCATATATTAATTAAATTCTATTAATATGGTTCATTAAATATTAAGGTTTCTCAATTTAGTACTTGAAATAGATTCTATTCTTACCAATTGAGATTGAGAAATACTTTGGGGATTTAATTGAGAGTTGTTATTAAGTGAATTGAACCTAAATGAAGTCATTATGATATAAGGGGTATATATGTGCTATTAATTGTTATGACACATGTAAACTAGCCGTTAGAAGGCTGATTTCATACTCATATATTATGTCATTAACCCATATATTATAAAGAGAGATCAAAATATATCATTGAGTGAGCTTTTCTAAGAGATATCTTATTGAGAATTGAGTGAGCTTTTCTAAGAGAATCAATTGCTGAATATTGCTATTATCAGATTTGAAGTTACATTGTTCTAATAATTCTTTCTGTGGATTCCGGGTGAGATCTTTTCAATTATATTCTTTCATTGCATTATTTGATTATTGTTTGGAAATTGATCTTAGAAATTGTTTCTGTTTTTTGAAGAAAATATTTTTACAAACAATTTCTTGAATCTGATTACGTGCTCCAATTTGCTATCCATATCTTTGTCAAAATTAGATTTTTCTATCTCAAATTTTTTCTATCACTAGACTTGGGATATTAATTGAGTTATTATTTATCTGGGGTGGTAGAAGCTCTGAGTGAGATTTCTAGTTTATCATTTTGTATTGGTGAGTAGTGTGACGGGTTAAATACTGTTGGGAGTATTTAATTAAGGGTAGTCGGGTTTTAGACTCTTTCTATAAAGAGATTGAGGTAGTGATTTTTCCTGGATAGAATTGCGATTTGAGTGATTTGTAACGGTTCCATCCTTACATGTGAAAAGGATAGTTGGAGTGTTTTGTGAGGTTTTGGTTCTTGAGTCTTAGTGTTAAAAAGAATTAGGTTATTTTTTAGCCTGTAAAAAGTAAAGGTTCTTCCTTAGCCTGAGAAAAGGATACTGTAAAGGTTGATTCTGAGCCTGTAGAAGAATTGCTGTGAGGGTTTGGTTCCTACTTTTAAAGGGATCTTGGTTTTAGTGGGTGCGACCTTCATAGAACTCTGAGGACTGGCTTAACCAAGAGTAGCTTGGTGAACCAATGTAATCTTTGGTGTGTTGCTATATTTACTTTGTTATTTTTTATGTTTGGGTGTGCACTTTGTTGATTATATTATTCCGCTGTGATATAAAGATAATAATTAATTTAGGATTAAAATTAATCATTTGATTTATTGAATTTTATTCTGATAATTTTTTAATTATCCAATTCACCCCCCTCTTGGATATTCTACTGGACCAACAATTAGGAGCTGGTTTAGCTCGAATTTATTAGCTAACAAAGATCATACGGATTGTCTTGATTCTGAAATTATGTGTGCTACTGTTAACTCTGCCTCTCCTAATAGTCATTGTTCTGATCATGAGTTTAATATTATTTGCAAAAATGAGAATGCAGATAAAGCTATTGAGATACTTATTGCTCTTACTTATGTTTATGGAAAAGAGAATTTTAAATTAGAGCAAAAAATTACAACTCTTGAAAACAAGAAGTTTAGTACTATCAATTCTCTCAAGAAAAAGAATTTGGACAAATATTTTGAAACTGTTGAGTTTAAAAATGCTTTATCTGAAATCAACAAGTTGTATGATAAAGTTGAGTCTCTTGAGGATGAGACTGAGGTTTTGAAAAATGATTTTTATGATCTTCAACAAAAGGAATTTAAAAGAAACAAATCTTGAAACTTTGAATGAGGTCTTGAGTATTGAATTAGATAATACAAGGTGTGAGTTTGATAGAGCTCATTTGAAAATTCATTCTGTTGAAAATAAGTGCCAAATTCTTAAAAATGATGTTGAATTTATGCATAAAAAGAATTTTGGTCTACAGGTAAATGTTAGTGCCAATGAACGGTTACTTGAAAAGACTCAAAAGGAGCTTAGAGAAGCAATGGATAAATTCATGGATGTTGAGAGTACTAAATGTTTTGAAAAACCAATAGTTACTAAAGCTGCTTCTCAAAATTGCAGAAAATATTCTGCTCCGATAAGAAACAATGACTATTCGAAGAGGCGTAATAACAGTATTAAGTGTTTCTATTGTGGTAAATTTGGTTATTATGAAAACTCTTGTTATTTATTGAATGGTTATCCTGTCGGATCTAGAAATAGCTGGATACCAAAAAGAGAAAATTTTGGTGCAGGTACAAATTAGAGATTCAGACAAAAGTATAATGAATACCATGTGCTAACGAGGAGATATGAATAGACAATAAGGTACAATGAATATGCCATGCCAAAGAGGGAATTAAGGTTCAATGTATCTAATGAGAAGAATCAACACGTGCCAAATACAGGAGTACAGAAATAACAAGCTCAATATATAAGAACTCACAAAGATTATTCACAACAAACTGCAAAATACCAGCACAAGAAAAGATTCATTTACAAAGTTGTGTCAAAGCAACATGAAGCACCAAACAAATGCAAAGAAGTTCTTACTGAACCAGCTTAAAGAACTATTATTCCTAAAAAGGAGGAAATTAAGGTGAAAAATCAAGCATTGGTGGAATCAAAGAATGCCAAATTAGAAATTAAAAATTCACCTAAGGTACACACACCACTTGCTCCCAAAGATGATCCAGGTATGTCGAAATTCTTAAAGTTAAAGTTTATTAATTTTGTTAGGGAGACTGAGCCTGTTCATTTTAAAATTTAGATGTTTGCAATATGTGTGTGTGTTGAAATGTGTGAGTAATTTAAAAAATAAATATATGTGGATCAAAATAAGAGGTAAAAATTGAGCTAAGAGGATCAAATTAGGTTTAAATGCACAAAATCGAACAAAACAGAAGAGAGCAGTTGTCTCATCAGTTGACTAAAGGTTTCAAGTTGGAATCCCGAGAGTTACTCTGAGTCCATCAGTCGACTGGGCGGTCAACTGATCATGTCGGGATATAAATACTTAGACTTCTTTAATTCATTTCATCTGAACCCTAAAACTCATCTTCTCTCAAAACCCTTCCTATCCCAAGTTCGTTCAAGCCTAAATCACATGAAATCAGTCCGTTTCGGCTCAGATCTAAAGATTTTTTGGTTGAATCAACAAGACTAAGGCTCAAATTTGTGTGGTGAAGGTTGTTCTCTCGCGAAAACAGGTTGGTCCTCTGCCATTCTAGGGTTTCAGTTGTTTTTGTTGTTTAGCCTTCATTTGTTTAGCTATTTTCAGATTGGTTGGTTGTGTGGCCTTAATTTATTGAGATATTTTAGTTGGTTGTTATAGGATTGTGTGAAAAAATGCCTAGAATCAAGAATCGTGCAAATAGGCCTAAGTTTGACACTGTTTTCTTTCGAAGTGAAGAGGATGAGAAGAAATACAATAATGAATTTGTTAATCGTCGGGTGTTAGGCTACAAACCCACTGATTTTGTTGAGTTAAAAGAGAAAAACATTGATATTAAAACATATTTTAGGAATTTGGGATGGGTTGTGTTTGTCAACCAAAAGGAGGAGTGGATGTCGGTGTTGGTACGGATATTTTACAGTAATATGACCTACA
Organism: Eucommia ulmoides; assembly: GCA_016647705.1. Classification (NCBI taxonomy): domain Eukaryota; kingdom Viridiplantae; phylum Streptophyta; class Magnoliopsida; order Garryales; family Eucommiaceae; genus Eucommia; species Eucommia ulmoides. The sequence goes on from CM028326.1 coordinate 48,083,062, forward strand.
ATAATCTTCATATTAAATCATTTGTCAAAGAAAAAATGATTCGTTTCAATGCAGTATTATTAAGTCACATTTTGAAAATACCTAGGGGAGATGTATTTCCATACAATACCCCTCACTAGCTTTCAATAAATTTCAATAGAAGGGAAATTGTGGAAAAAAATTGATTTAGAGGGAGATAAAGCAGGTTCGTTGTCTGTTGAGCACAAATTTCTTTACTTGGTGCTAACCTACTCGGTTGTGCCTAGAGGAGGAAGTCATGCTAATGTGAATGACTTCGATTTGTACTTGATGAATGAAATTGTGGAAAAGAGAAAGTTGGACCTAGCCCATATCATGATGGAGTATATGAAGCATCATGTTCAGAAACCCTCGGGAATACTACCATATGAGGATACACTCCAGAGGATATTTGATCACTTTGGAATAATGACTGATCCTAATGAGCAGATGTTTTTGACAACTACACCGAGATGGATCAATATTCAAAATGCTTCGTTGATGGGGTATGAGTTCAGAGGAAATATATAGGTGAAGAAAAAGTCTTAGAAAAGGCAGAAAGTGCAAACTGCAGATGAGGAAGAAGAAGATGAATGATGGATAAGCATAGATCAAAAGATAGACTTTCTTCATGATAAGATCGATGACTTGAGAATTCATGTGGATTTGATGGATAAGAGGATGACTGGGTTGGAAAATAAAGTGGTCCAGATGAATACAAACATAGAAGCTGGATTCGAAAAAATCAAGGGAAATTTGGAACAGATGTTTAAGTATATGCAGTCCTCTCATCATGGGTTCCAGCAGTAGTATAATGCTTAGTCACATTTTGCTAGTAATGGGTGTAAATTACCTATCTATTTTCAAACCGAACGTTGTTAGTTTTCGAGTACGTTTTAGTACGTTTTAATATGTTTTTATTCTTTTTGTATTAAAATAGGTGTATGGGTGAAAATGTATGAAATCGGAGCGCAAACAATCAATTTGGACCAAAAACGGTTGGAGAACGGTAGAAAACAAGCAAGGAGACAAGATTATGAAAACAGTAGCCTACCGCCTAGGCGTCCAGACCACCGCCTAGGCGGTGAAAATACAGAGTGCACCAAATTCTTGCTGAATGTCCACCGCCGCGGCGGAGACAATGCAGGATGTCACTAAGTCCACCGCCTAGGCGAACATTAAACTGACATACCCACCGCTGCGGCGGTGACCTCTGCATAGTTTAGATATTTTTTTTAGATATTTTCCCTATAAATATCCTCTCCTATCTTCTCCTCTTGCCTCTCTCCAGACATTAGAGCCCATAGGGCTTAGTTTAGAATATAGAGAGAGTATGGGGAGTGCTCAAACAATTCCGAAGGATAAGATTACCACGCGGAGAAGGAGAATCGATCAGTGGACGGTTTTAGCGACTAATCTTCGGATATCGGCTAAGTTCATCCGTTTTTCCTTTTTTTTTTTTTTTTTTTTTTTTTTATTTTTATCTTTGATATATGTTTGAGCATGTTTAGCCTAGTTTCAATTGTATAAATGGCTATGGCCATAGGCTAAATTTGGATTATCTTAGGGATGAATATTATTTATAAAAATGTCATTTTAGTTGAGTTGTGTTTCTTTAATGATTGTTCTTTAATGTTTGAGTGTGTTTATTGTATTTTCATAATTATATGCTAGTTTAGATATATCGAGAATACGGGGTTTGACGCTCGGAAGAGGTAACCCCGGATTCGGATTAGGGTAAACACAACGCATGAAATCAATGATGTTGGTACAAGACTCATGTGACCTAGAGTCGTCAAGATGTTGATGGGGACTTATTCGTTGATGCGAAGTCACGTTATATCCCTCGTGTTACACTCGGGAGAGGTGACGGGGGAGTTTACAAACTGAGATTTTGTGTACAATCAATGACGTTGGGGAAAGACTCATGCAACCTAGGGTTGTTAAGACCTTGAGGGGGACTTCTTCGTTGAAACAAAGTTGCGTATTCCCCCATATTACACTCGGGAGAGATGGCGGATGAGTTTTAGATACCAAGATTGTCAAATAGGTCGAACACCATTAATGTAAACTAAACGAATTAAACTCGTTTAAGTAAATAAAGTTAATCCCTAGATAATCCATCCCCTAAACTATCTCGTATTAGTAATTAGTATAGTTAAATTAGTATTTTAGTATTAGTATTTAATTTTATATTCCATTTTTAGCGCCTAGATAAAGTCAGTTTATGACAATCGTGGTACTCGATAGTAATCTCAACTAATCCCTATGGATATGATACCCGACCAAAAGGTCCATATACTAAAACTTAATCCGTACGCTTGCGGTGAAAGTGGCAACGCTTAAATTACGGCCACCAAGTTTTTTGGCGCCGTTGCTGAGGAATGGTTTGTCAAATTCAGTCTTCGGCGATCACCACCAAGTTTTTGGTAACGATTGCTGGGGATTGGATTGAGTTACCATTGATATTGTGAGTAAATAACTTGATTTTAATTTAGGCATTTTTTAGTGTTTATAATTTTTCTTGGTAGTTTTGTTTTTGTTTTCCTGCAGGGTGCTTGAAGATGTTAGATTGACAGGTACTCGTGCGTTTCTTTCATTGTAACATCTCGCTAGTCTTGAGGGCATGTGTCAGGTTGAGGACATTAAACCAAATAATTTTTGGGAGGCAACCCAAGAAAAAATAAGTTAGATCTATCTCCGCCAATTTGAGGCAGATGTGAGATTCTCTCGCCTCTCAGGTATGTGTTCTAAACCCCTATCTTCAATATCATGCTATATACTGTCATTGGGATCACTCACGGGTCATTTTGGGCAATGCCTGTGTTAAGTTGGTTGTGATGTGTAGTATGTTTTAGTATGTGTTTATGTTTTAAGTTAAGTTTTACTATTTTTATCGTGTGCATGCTTGTTTAGGATTAGATTGTTTAGTTTAGTTGTTGTTTTGTGCTAAGTTTTGACGTCATCTAGGCCTTTACCCGATGATGATTCTGTCCTCTGGTTGTTTTGAGGTCGAGCGTAAAGCTCATTTATATGTGTTCTGTGTGCTTAACGTATCGTCTTAATAAAAGTTATTGTAGATCCTAAATGCAAGACTAGGTAAACTCAATATAGAACTATCTAATTGATTTGAAACTGATTATCCTTCACTCAATTTCATGACAATAGGGATTCTAGAACTTGATTTGGGGGAAGTTTGAGGCAAAATCCTAGGCGAGGTTGTTTAGGAGATATGATTTAGGCATTCATTTGATCGCTTGAACCTTTTGAAGCTAACTTGAAAAATTTATTCCCTCATTCCCCTATCGAAGCCGATAAACTTTTCAATTCTAAACTCTTATCAATACTCTCCCAATTTAATTTTTCCAAACTATTGTCACTAAGACAAATAGTCAAAATTGAGTGAAATCAAGTAGCATAGACTAATGCTGACTTGAAGTGACCAATCGGGGATTCAGACGAATTGTTATTGGTTCAGATTAGTGTATTCACTTGTGATTCTCTTAAATTCCTTTTTTCACACTCCTAAAATTTTAGAAATTCGAATAAGTTTGAGGGTGTGTTAATAATCCTTTTTGCACACTCTTAAAATTGTAGAAATTCGAATAAGTTTGGGGGTGTGTTATGTCAAAAAAACAAAAACAAACAAACTATGTGAATATAGTTTTTATTTTCATTACTTTTGACAAGTGAATAGAAAGTTCTTAAATTCTTGTTCAGGGTTGTGTTTATGTGGGGTAATGAGAGAGAGATAGGACAAGCGTTTGTGCCTCGAGTATCGTTAAATCTTAATGACTTTCTATTTCTATTCCTATGATACCCTTGGCCAAATGAACCAAAACCGATCCAAGCCCTATTGATCTTTTTGAACCGCCGAACCTACATTAGTGGAGAATAGATCCCGGGTCAGTTCCCTATACCTAAAATATTTTTAGTCATGAACTATATTGAGGGATAATCCCATCTAATCAATTAATAGTAGTATATTTGAGTTTAATCACACACACTTAAACATGATTTAGAATGACGCTTACTATTTTTGAACATTGAAACTCTAGAATACCACATGGTGTGATTTATACTTGAACTTGATAGGATTGGGGGTCGATGAGGAAAAATCTTTCGGTCGGTAGATGATAATCAAAACTTGCACATTTTTGTTTTTAGTGTTTTTTTCATTTTTACTTATCAATTTCATAATTAGTATTTATATTTTCTTGTATTGTGTGGGTGTTTTGCTCAAGGACTAGTAAAATTCCGAGTTAGGGGGTATTTGATAGGTGTGAATTATCTATCTATTTCCAAACCAAACATTGTTAGTTTTCGAGTACGTTTTAGTATGTTTTAATATGTTTTTATTCTTTTTGTATTAAAACAGGTGTATGGGTAAAAAGGTATGAAATCGGAGAGCAAAAGATCAATTCAGACCAAAAACGGTCGGAGAACGGTTGAAAACAAGTAATGAGGCAAGATTCTGAAAACAACAGCCCACCACCTAGGCGGTGAAAATGCAAAGTGCACCAAATTCTTGCTGAACGTCTACCGTTGTGGTGGTGATAATGCAGGATGTCACCAAGTCCACTGCCTTCTCCACCGCCTTGGCAAACATTAAACCGACATACCCACTGCCGCGGCGGTGACTTCTGTACAATTTAGATATTTCCCATATAAATATCCTCTCCTCTCCTCTCTCCTTTCCACTCTACAGAAATTAGAGCCCTTAGGGATTAGTTTAGAATATAGAGAGAGTATGGGGAGTGCTCAAACAATTCTAAAGGAGAAGATTACCACATAGAGAAGGAGAATCGATCGGTGGACGGTTTTAGAGGCTAATCTTCGGATATCGGCTAAGTTTATCCATTTTTCCTTTTATTTCTTATCTTCAATATATGTTTGAGCATGTTTAGCCTAGTTTCAATTGTATAAACGGCTATGGCCATAGGCTAAATTTGGATTATCTTAGGGATGAATATTATTTATAAAAATGTCATTTTGGTTGAGTTGTGTTTCTTTAATGATTGTTCTTCAATGTTTGAGTGTGTTTATTGTATTTTCATGATTATATGCTAGTTTAGATATATCGAGAATACGGGGTTTGACCCTTGGAAGAGGTAACCCCGGATTCGGACTAGGGTAAACACAACGCATGAAATCAATGACGTTTGGGCGAGACTCACGTGACCTAGAGTCGTTAAGATGTAAAGGGGGACTTATTTGTTGATACAAAGTTGCATTATATCCCTCGTTTTACACTCGGGAGAGGTGACGGGGGAGTTTACGAACTGAGATTTCGTGTGCAATCAATGATGTTGGGGCAAGACTTACTGCTAGTCCTCGAGCAAAACACCCACACAATAAAAGAAAATATAAAAACTAAGTACTAGAAATGAAAAACATGAAAAATAAATATATGCAAGTTTTGAGTATCATCTACCGGCTAAACGAGCTATTCCTCATCGGCCTCCAATCCTATCGAGTTCAGGCATAAAAACACACCATGTAATGTTCTAGAATTTAAACATTTATAATAGTAAATTCCATTATAGATCCTACTAAAGTGTGTGTGTGTGTGTGTTTAAAACTCAAATATATAACTGTCTGTTAATCGAATTGGATTATCCACCATATAAGCGCATAACAGAAAAAACTCGAAGGTATAGGGAATCTATAGGCTTGACCCGGGATCTATTCTCCACTAATGTAGACTTGGAAATTCAAAAAGATCAATAGGTCTTGGTTTGGTTTAGGACAAATGGCCAAGGGTAATTTTGAAAGAGAAAACGGGTTAACGTCGTTAATTTGACGTTACCCAAGGCACATTGCTTGGACTCTCACACTCGAAACCCCATAGATAAATTGAAGACAATCTCAAACATACGTTAAGAACGATGCACTCACTTGTCAAAAACAAAAGGAAATAAACCATATATACTTAGTGTTTTTTTTTTTTTTTTTACAGCAAACACACTCCCAAACTTATTTGATTTGTACAATTTAAAGGGGTGTGTGAAAAAGGAACAAAAATGACAAGTAAGTACTCGAATACCGAACCAATCAAAAGTTCGCTCTAAATCCAACCGCTCACATCAAGTAGCATTTGTAATCTACTAGTTTGATTCTCTCAGATTGTGCCTTCAGTTTAGCGATGTAGGTTTGGAAAAAGTTCAATCGGCTAGAGTATTTGTTTAAATGTTCAAAATTGAAATGGCATTTAGGCTTCGACAGGGTAACGAGGGGTAATGATTTAACAAGGTTGGCTTAAAAAGGCTCAAGCGAGAAAATGAATGCCTAAATCATATCTTCCGAACAACCTCGCCTAGGATTTCACCTCGAATTTCCCCTAAATCAAGTTATAGAAACCCTAATGTCATGAATTTAGGTGATAGATAATCCTTTTGAAATCAATTACACGGTTATATAATGACTTTTCGTGCTCTTGCATGTAGGATCTATAATAAATATTACTAAAACATAACGTCGAGCACACTGAACATACATGTATGAGTTTTACGCTCGACCTCAATAAACAACCAGGGGACAGACTCATCATCGGGTAAAGGTCCAGATGATGTCAAAACTCAACACATGCACAAAACTATCTTAAACAGACATGCACACGTAGAAACAATAAACATACTAACTGAAACATACTAAAAACATACTACATAACACACCCAACTCAAACAGGTAATATTCACAGCAACCCTATCAGCGATCCCAATGATAGTTTATAGCATGATAATGAATACAGGGGTTTAGAACACGTACCTAGGAGACGAGAGAATCTCGACTCTGAATTAAATCGGCTGTGACAGATCTAACTTATTTTTCCTTGGGTTACCTCTTAAGAAGCGCTTGGTTTATGGTTATCAGCCCGACACGCCGAAGTGCTCATCAAAGAGCAGCTTCCGCTCATACTAAGTGTCATACAACACCACATGCAGGTCTTGATTGTCAATGCCCTCAAGCTTGGTGAGATTTGGTATTCGGCTCGGGCTTTTAACGGCACACCTCATCGGTTCATGTACTTGGTGGGAATGGACTAATGTTGTTATCGGTGGTGAAGGATAAGTGAACCACATCGGATCCTCGTAGATATGATCGTTTGGAATCGATGGCGGCATCACTATCTGGATCTCCAATGGTGATGAATCACAATCATCGATCTATGCTTGGGTTCCTGTCTCATTCGGATAAGCATAATTGAACTATCCCAAGCTCCTTCTGTTTGTTTATGTCTCCTCATGGTGGCTTTCACAATTAGATTCGGCTAGTTTGCCTCTCAGTGCCACCTATCCTGCCTCAGTCCCAACAAAGCAAAGAAGATGACCGATTTGTGTCTACAAAGACATTACGATCTCATTGATATCGGCTCAGACCATCTCGATATGATTAAGATGATCCTCATGCTCGTTGATCCGGTCATGCATCTCCCTCAACAATCTCTGAGTCTCCCCCATAACGGTTACGAACATTTTCTCCAAGGTGGGGGAAGACTCATCATCTTGGTCCGGAATGTCTAGCCATGGAGTCGTGGTGTTGGAAAAATTCCCCAAGTTTTGCTGACTCGGTGAATGATTCCAAATTTGATAATCATAGGCCGCCATTTCCTCCAACGACCGAATGGCTTCGTCTGCGATTAGGTCGTAGAGAAAGGGGGATCCATTTATTCTTTCCACCTATATTCTGGTTGCGGCTTGTAACCCGTCGAGGAAATTGAGGAGTTGACTCTCCATTAGGAAATGATGGTTCAGAAACCGAAGTAGAAAATCCTTGTATGGATCCCAAGCATAGTAAAATGGCTCGGAATCCTGTTGAAAGAACTGCAAGAGTACCTATTGATCTACCATCTTCAAGCACCCTACGGAAAAACAAAAACAAAAACTACAAACAAAAAAATTATACACAAAAGAAATGCGTAAAGTAAAATTCAGTCATTTACTCACAATATCAATAACAACCAAAAACACAATGCCCGGTAACGGCGCCAAAAACTTGGTAGCGCGTGAATACACCGCTACTTTCACTCGCAAGTATATGAGATCAAGTTTTAGTATAGATTGAAAGAGTAAGGGTATCGTGTCCATAGGGATTCGTTGTGATTATTATTGAGTACCGTGTTTATCATGACCTAACTTTATCTAGGCGAAAATAAATGTATTTAATTAATTAAACTAATACTAATACTAAGTTAATTAATCTAATTAAATTAACTATACTAATACTATTATGAGATGTTTAGGGAAAGTATTGCCTAGGGATTAAATTTTGTTTACAAAAACGTGTTTGGTCTCGTTTTAGTTTACATTAACGGCGTTTGACTTATCCGATAATCTCAGTTTGTAAACTCCACTGCCACTTCTGCTGAGTGTAAGACGGGGCAATACATGACTTCGAGTCAACGAAGAAGTCCCCTTCAACGTCTTAACGACCCTAGGTCACGTGAGTCACGCCCAGCGTCATTGATTGCACACAATCTAACTCCCGAGCAGGTCATTGGATCGTCATGTTGCATTTACCCTATCGACAATCTCAATTTTAAAACTCCACCGCCATCTCTCTCGAGTGTAAGACGGGGGATTACATGACTTCGAGTCAACAAAGAAGTCCCCCTCAACGTCTTAACGACCCTAGGTCACATGAGTCTTGCCCCAACGTCATCAATCGTCCACAATGCTAACCCCGACTGGGTTATTGGATCATGGCGTTTGTTTACCCTAATCCGAATTTGGGATTTTTCAAACCCCGTATTATCCATGTATCTATCTATGCATAATAAACAAATAATACGATAAACACAATCAAACTACGAAGAACAACCGCAAACGAAACACAAACTCAACAAAACAACACTTTTATAAATTACATTAATCCCTAGACAAAAACCCATTTAGCTCATGGCCATAGCCGGTTATACAATAAAAACTAAGCTAAACATGCTTAAACAATAATCCTAAGTTATGAAATAAAAGAAAGAATAAGAGAAACTTAGCCTAGTCTGAAGATTTATCGCTAAAAATGTTTCGAGATCGCTCCCCCTTTCGCGGTTAGGTCATAGAGAGAGGGGGATCCATTTCCTCCTTCTACCCATATTTTGGTTGCGGCTTATAACCTATCGAGGAAATTGAGGAGTTGACTCTCTGTTGGGAAATGATGGTTCAGAAACTGGAGTAGCAAATCCTTGTATCGATCCTAAGCACAGTAAAATGGCTCGGAATCCCGTTAAAAGAACTGCAAGAGTTCCTGTTGATCTACCATCTTCAAGTACCCTGCAAAAAAACAAAACAAAAACTACAAACGAAAAAATTATACACAAAATAAATGCCTAAAGTAAAATTCGGTCATTTACTCACAATATCAATAACAACCAAAAACACAATCCCCGGCAACGACGCCAAAAACTTTGTAGCGCGTGAATACGTCGCTACTTTCACTCGCAAGTATACAAGGTCAAGTTTTAGTATAGATTGGGAGAGTTAGGGTTATCGTGTCCACATGGATTGGTTTTGACTATTATTGAGTACCGCGTTTGTCATGACCTAATTTTATCTAGGCAAAAATAAATGTGTTTAAAATTAATAATAATAATACTAAGTTAATTAATCTAACTAAATTAACTATACTAATAATATTATGAGATGTTTAGGGAAAGTATTTCCTAGGAGTTAACTTTTATTTACAAAAATATGTTCGGTCTCGTTTTAGTTTACGTTAACGACGTTCGACTTATCCGACAATCTTAGTTCGTAAACTCCCACGCCACCTGTCCCCAGTGTAAGACAGGGATTCAACGTGACTTTGTGTCAATGAAAAAGTCCCCCTCAATGTCTTAACGACCCTAGGTCACATGAGTCTCACCCCAACATCATTGATTGCACACAATCCAACTCCCGACCGGGTTATTGGATCGTCGCGTTGTGTTTACCCTATCAACAATCTCAGTTCTAAAACTTTCCCACCAACTCTCTTAAGTGTAAAATAGGGGAATACATAACTTTGAGTCAATGAAGAAGTCCCCCTCAACGTCTTAACGACCTTAGGTCAGGTGAGTCTTGCCCCAACGTCATCGATTGGCGTTATGTTTACTTTAGTCCGAATTCGGGGTTACCTCTCCCGAGTATCAAACCCCGTATTTTTGATATATCAATATAAGTATGATAAACAAACAATACAACATACGCAATCAAAATAACGAAGAACATCTGCAAACGAAACATGAACTCAACAAAACAACATTTTCATAAATTACATTAATCCCTAGACAAAAACCCATTTAGCTCATGGCCATAGATGGTTATACAATGAAAACTAAGCTAAACATGCTCAAATAACAATCCTAAGTTAAGAAATAAAAGAAGGAACAAGAGAAACTTAGCCTAGTCCGAAGATTTATCGCTAAAAACGTTTCGAGATCGTTCCCCCTTTTTGGCAACATGATATTCTCCTTAGGATTTGAATGGGCACTCCCAAAACCTCTCTCTAATATATACTATCTCTATTTTAGCTCTGGCCGGAGGTGAGGAGAGGAAGGGGTATTTATAGGGAAAATATCTAACAAAATATCTAAATCTGTGCAGGGGTGACTGCCTAGGCGGTGGGATTCATCGCCTAGGTGGTGAGTAATTTAGTTCATTGATCGCCTAGGCAGTGGAGTCGGCGGTGGCGTTGGTTGATATTCTGCAGTTTCACCGCTGCGGCGGTAGACGTTCAACAAAATAATACCACTCTTTGCATTTTGATGGCCTAGGAGGTGGTTTCACCTCCTAGGCGGTGAAAGTGCCATGAGTTTAGGCTTAGCTTTGTAATTTGACTGCTGCGATGGTGGTTTGGTCGCCGCGGCAGTGGCTATAGGTTTTGAATTTCAGCTTCTTTACCCCTTTTCCCACTATTCTTCCACCGTCTTTGATCCGATGTGATCGTTTTTGATCCATTTTCATCCTGTTTCACCTCAAATACCTGATTTAGTACAAAAAGAATAAAAACACATCAAAATAGATTAAAACGTACTAAACATACTAAAAAACTAACAACATTCGGATTGGAAACAGATAGGTAATTTACACCTATCACTCACGCAACCTAGGGTTATTAAGATGTTGAGGGGGACTTCTTCTGTGACACGAAGTTGCGTATTCCCCTATCGTACACTCGGGAGAGGTGGCAGAAGAGTTTTAGATACCGAGATTGTCAAATAAGTTTAACACCATTATTGTGAACTAAACGAAATTAAACGCGTTTAAGTAAATAAAGTTAATCCCTAGATAATCCATCCCCTAAACTATCGCGTATTAGTAATTAGTATAGTTAAATTAGTATTTTAGTATTAGTATTTAATTTTATATTCTATGTTTAGCACCTAGATAAAGTCGGGTTATGACAATCGCGGTACTCGATAGTAATCTCAACCAATCCCTATGGATCCGATACCTGATTGAAAGGTCCATATACTAAAACTTGATCCGTACGCTTCAGGTAAAAGTAGAAACGCTTAAATTGCGGCCACCAACTAGCTATCCTATATATGGAGCACAATAGTCCTCTGGAGGACCTATTGCAGCCAGACCATCAGGAGCAGGACCATCTGGAGAAGTTCTGTCAATGCCATTTCATCAGCAGATGACTTCAGAACCAATCATTTAGCCAAGTGTTCCGTATCCGCAGTAGCCAGCCACTAGTCCGATGGGACTTTACTATCATTTCTCTGGACAGAGCCCTCATTAAATTTTATTTATGTGTTGTTATTCAGACAAGATCCACAACTATTATTACTGGTCTGTAATAGTTAATCTAGGATATTTGGATTACCTTGACTACTAGTGTTTGATTTTGATGAATTACCTAGACTTGATCTAATTAGTTAGATTTATTATCTCTAATGATGATCCACACCATATTAATTGAAAATGGTTTTGATGTGTTAAATGAATTTTATTTCTTTCAAAAATTGAGTTGATGTGATATTTATCTATAAGTGTTAATGTTTTCCGCTTAAAAAGTTATTTATTCAAATGAGCCTTATTTCTTAAAGTTGATTTAATAAGCTTTGCCTAGAGTGAGTCACTTGTGTGTGTTCCCCCCCCCCCCCTCCCTAAATTTGTTTTTGAAGGTGACAAAGGGGGAGAAATTAGTGATGTTTTATTGAAGGGGAGTATTACTAAAATTGTGTTGAATTGAGTATTTTTTAATTTGTGCAAAGGGGGAGAAATTAAAGATGTTTTATTAAGGAGGGGAATTTTTAAAATTGTGCTTTAATTGAGTATATTTAATTTGTGCATTATTCAAATCTTTATTATGATGCTTTAACGAGTTAAAGAACCCGTCCTCAGATTCAGGGGGAGTGTGGTTATATTTTTATTTTGAAGAAAATATCAAACTTAACTGTCATCATCAAAAAGGAAGAGATTGTTGATTCTAAGATTTTGATGAATAATTAAGTATTGATGTTTTGGTGGAGCTATTGTTTTAATTAAGTGTTTCAGTGATGAAGATACAAATTAAATGAATGCTAAATGATGATGTGGAAGATATTGAAGATTTAAGAGTTTGAAAAAATTAGGGAAAACAATCCAGGTAAATTTGAACTCTTAATATCCCAATTAGGAACACAGACATTGCACAAAAGGTTTTTATCATTTATGTGTGTTTTGATTAAGTGAAATTATTTGCTCCTATGTGATTTGAAAAATAATAATTTTAAATGACTAAAATGGAATAGAAGAATATTAGTGGAGCTAATTTAGAAGAAAAAATAGTTTAAGGGGAGATAACATAAAAAGAATAAGTTAAAAAACGAGTTCAAAACAGAGATCCAGAAGATGGCAGTCGACCGATGAGTCGACCGGACAAAGTAGCTAAAAGATCCTGTATCTCTAAGTCGACCAACTAAGGAAGATGAACTCTCTGAAACTACAAGTCGACCAATAGGTCGACCGGTGAAGGAAAAACAAACTCTCTGAATCTACAGGTCGACAGGCAAATCGACCGATGCACGTAACAACGATAGCTTGGCTACAACCTGAATTGGGCAGTCGACTGGGCGGTTGACCGAACGCACTGTTTCATGATATTGTTTTATCCGAGATTATATCCAAAAGTAACCATTTTTTGTTAGGATTTGAGAGAGATTTCGGGGATATTTTCTATAGTTAAGATATGGTTCATATATTAATTAAATCCTATTAATATGGTTAATTTAATATTAATGTTTCTCAATAATAGCTATAAGACTAGAAATGGCATGACACCATACGAGGTAATTTATGGATGACCACGCCAGTCTCCTACATGTTGGACAGAGGCAGATGAGCGGATTACCATCGATCTAGATCTGATTGAGGAGACCAAAAAAAGATTAAGCTCATCCGAGAACAACTCAAGATAGCTCAAGATCAACGAAAGAGCTATGCTGATAAGAGAAGGATACCTCTAGAGTTCCAAGTAGGCAATCTCGTATTTCTACGGGTATAGCCTCTTAAAGGAATTTCTCAACTTGGTGTGAAAGGAAAATTGGCTCCGAGGTATATCAAACCCTTTGAAATTATGGAAAGAATTAGAGAAGTCATGTAATATTCTCAAAGTTTAGAAATTAGAATTATAAAGTTATGAGAGTAGTTAAATAAAAGTTTTGGTGCAATTAAAAATTCTCTAGTGAAAATCACAAAATTTAGGTACCAAATTAATGGAATTAATTTAAAATTAAATTATCTAATGGTCCACCATGGTTTGGGCATATGATTCTTAGCCCAAAGTGTATATTTAGACCACTTAAGACTATTTTTAAAATACCACAAATAAAAGGTGCGAAAATTGGTAAATTATAATACCCAATGTAAATGTTTACAACCCAAATTGTATTAGAAAAGGAAAAATTTTGTTTTGAGATAACACAATACCCAAGGCAAGATCTATTCCCACATTCCTACTTGTTAGTATCCATACCCATATCATAACCCATAACCCATGACCCAAGACCCTAACCATATCATGAAAAAAAGTGCAAAGAAACCTCTAGAATTCACGTGAGAGAGAGGGCAAGGAACAAGACAAAAATCCCTTCTTGCATTCTTTTTCACCCTCCATCAACATAATTGAAGAAGAGAAGAGAAAAGAGAGAGAAAGGAAGTGATCGACAGAGGGAAAGGAGAAAAGGAAGGTCTTGGGAGATTTAGAGCAAGAAATTTGAAAAGATCCATAGGTGAAATCAAGTCTTGGTGGAGGATTAGGCTCAAATTTGGTATGATCCTAACCCTAAAACATTTTGTTAAGATTTCGAGCATGAATTTTTATGATTCTAAAGGTTAAGATGTAAAGTATATTTGGATTAAATCTAGTAAAACTTGGATTTAGTTAAGTATGAGCTTGCTAGGTTGAATTAAACATTAGATTTGGGTGAAATCACATGCATTAAATCTAATTTTTTTTTTAAAATATAGTTTAGAACTTAACTTTGTTATTTTCGATTTTGGGAGAGAAAATCTGAGAAAACTATGATGTAAAAATGAATTAGAAAGGTTGTATATTGGTTTTGGATGAACTCTAGGCCTTAGGAAAGTTAAATATTTAATTTAGGAACATTGGGTATCAAAAGGAATTGAAGAACTGAAATTTGGAAGTTCAAATTCTGCACTCGGTTCATCTGAACAACCTATCTTAAAAAATTCACAACATTTAGTAGAAAAATAAAAAAATTATGAAATGAGACTCAATGATAATCATTTTGAGCTATTATATGCTATGTTTTGAACTTAATATGGTACCAAGGTTTTAAATCGCGGTATCGGGTTACGTAATGATAACGGTCGCTGTGTAACGGTATCGGGAGTATCAGTGTGTCCGTAACGGGAATCAGCCATAACGGTTGCGAATTTTTTAAAATTACCAGAACATCCTCAAAAACTCAATAATCATAATTTTTTTACTCATTTAACCCTTGATAAACACATTGTAGTAGATATTATGACATTTTAGGGTTATATACAACACAATAAAGACACGAAGAAAGAGGAAAAACTGTCGTATTAAACAATCTTAAAAGAATAAGGTGATACTCACAATACTTAATAAAAATATTCAGATTCCATTCCAAAATAAAAATATTTATTAAAACAAATTGTTTTTCGAGGCCTAAAAACTTAAATTAAACATAATATATGTGTAAATACAATTATATATAATTATAAATAGTTATATACATAATGTCATAATTACACACATTAGGTAGAAGGGAAGGATTTGTAATTAGGGTTAATTAAGTTTAATGATTTTAATATAAATTGTAATTTTTTTACCTAAATTTGTAAAATTTTTATTTAAAAATTTAAATTTGTGTAATATATATATATTCACCCCATTTACAAGTCCACCCCTCTCTCCTAATTACAAATTCAACCCCCCTTTAATTTCCCTAAGGACCGTAACCTGACCCTAACCCAAATCACAACCCAATTAAAAAATCGATTAATAGAGAGAGAGAGAGAGAGAGAGAGAGATGAACAATGGTGAGGAGCTGCGACGGTTGGCGATGGACAGTTGTGAGCCTGCGACTGCGATAGCGAAATTTTGAGAAGCTGCTATGGTCGGTGGGCGATGGATAGCGACAAGCGATGGCGGCTGCTATCTGCGATGGTTTTTTGGTTTCAAGTAGGTTTGCTTTGTTTTTTGTTTATCTTTATAGAGAGATTCCATTTGTTTTTTTTTCATCAAGGGCATTACAGACCCCTAGGGCCCCCTCTGTAAAGCCGACCATAAACCCTAAGTCTCGCGGGCCCCCTCTGTGAAAAAGAACAGTTGTAACGGTAGTAACGGCTGTTACAGGCCCGTAACGGCCTGTATCAGCCTAACACAGTGTGAATCGGCACCAACCTCCGAGAATCGGCCTGTAACGGTATCGGAGGGGTCGATTTATGTTATGAATTGGCTAATGGTACTTAAATAGACCCCGAAACATAATTAAAAATAATCACATAAGATCTTGACAACTTTGTTTACTGAACTTTGAAAAATCATAACTAAATGTAGAAAAATTGAAATCTGGTGATTAAAAGTGAGTTTTAAATATTGAGATGTCTATTTCCATAGAAAAATATTAAAGGAACAAAAAAATATTTTTAACAGTGGTAAAACGAGTTGGAAATTAGACTGCTTATAGTAAATTGCTCTCACAACGCTTTGTAACCCCCCTTAAGCTATAATAGGATTAAGGGTACGCGCATAAAGTGAGGATGCTAATGAGGGAACATTTAATTTTGCTTCCAGCAGCTGGTGAGCTGAAGTAGGGTGATTCGAGATTGCTAGGTGACTACTCGCATCTCGAGGTAGGGAATTGTATTCATTCTTTTACATGTTTTTTTAGTATGCATTATATGTATGTATTCTTGTGTGCATATTTGAAAAATGAGTTTTCAAATGAAATTTGGATTTGCGGTAAAAAGTTAGAGTTTGGGAAAATATGGTATTATAAAAGAAATATATACTTCTGTATTAAATATATCTAGGTGGGTGGTATTGCGATGATATCATTTTAGGATCGAGGAGATTGGGTCACCGTGGAGCTGACTTTGGGTGCAAATCCCTAAACCCACGCGGGGATGCTCCAAGTTACATGGGTATTTCACTAGATGGTATTTATTCCCAGTGTTACAATTTGGTCACCAGGTATCGCAGTAATATACTTGTTGTGTATGTGTTTTAAATTTTCTACTTGAATTTTATAAGTACATATTTTATTACGGGCAAGAAGAGGCAACATGGAAGCTAGATGTTTTATATAAGGAAACGCCTGAGCAGATTTTGGGTTGGAAGGTGAAGTCTTTGCAAAAACATGATATATCTCTCGTGAAGATGCTATGGCGTCATCACGGGAAAGAAGAGGCAACATGGAAGCTAGAATCAGATATGCGTGAGAAGTATCAATACTTATTCGACAATTAAGATATGTCTTGAATTTTGAGGACGAAATTCTTTAAGGGGGGTAGAATTATAACATTCTCAAATTTTAAAAATTAGAATTATAAAGTTGTAAGAGCAATTAAATAAAAGTTTTGGTGCAATTAAAAATTCTCTAGTGAAAATCACAAAATTTAGGTGCCAAATTAATGGAATTAACTTAAAATTAAATTAACTAATGGTCCACCATAGTTTGGGCACATGATTCTTGACCCAAAGAGTACATTTGGACCACTTAAGACTATTTTAAAAACAACACAAATAAAAGGTGTGGAAATTGGTAAATTATAAAACCCAATGTAAATGTTTACAACCCAAGTTGTATTAGAAAAACCCAAATTTCGTTTTGAGATAGCCCAATACCCAAGTCAAGATCCATACATGCTTCCCTAAGTGTTAGTATCCAAACCCATATCATACCCCATGACCCAAGACCCAAGACCCAAGACCCTACCCATATCAAGGAAAAAAAGAAAAAAAAGCCTCTCGAATTTATGTGAGAGAGGCCAAGGACCAAGACAAAAACCCCTTCTCGCCTTCTCTTTCAACCTCCATCAACATAAGTAAAGAAGAGAAGAAAAAAGAGAGAAATGGAGCGATCGAGAAATGAAAACGAGAAAAAGAAGGTCTTGGGAGATTTTGAGTAAGAAATTTGAGAAGATCTATAGTTGAAATCTAGTCTTGGAGGAGGATTAAGCTCAAATTTGGTAATTTCCTAAACCCTAGAAATTTTTATTAAGAGTTCTAACATGATTTTTTATGATTTTAAAGGTTAAGATGTAAAGTATATTTGGATTAAACTTAGTAAAACTTGGATTTGGTCAAGTATGAGATTGTTAGATTGAATTTAACATGAGATTTGGGTGAAATCACGATGCATGAAATCTTATTTTCTTTTTAAAATATGGTTAAGAACTTTAACTTTATTATTTTTGGTTTTAGGAGAGAAAATCTGAGAAAATCATGATGTAAATGAACCTTAAATGAATTAGAAAGGTTGTATGTTGATATGGGATGAACTCTAGGCCTTTGGAAAGTCATAAAACATACTTTAGGAGCATTGGGTATCAAAAAGAATTGAAGAACCGAAATTTGGAAGTCCAAATTTTTCACTTAGTTCTTTTGAACAACATGCCTTCAAAAATTTATAAAAATTCGTAGAAAAATCACAAAAATATGAAACTTGTTGAAAATGAACTTGACTCAATAAAGATCATTTTGAGCTATTATGTGCTGTGTTTTAAACCTCATATGGTACCTTTATAGACCCCTAAACGTAGCTAAAAATAATCTCGTAAGATCCTGACAACTTTATTTACTGAACTTGAAAAACTCATAACAAAATGTAGAAAAATTGAAATATGGTGATTCAAAGTGATTTTGAAATCTTGAGATGTCTGTTTGCATATAAAAATATAAAAAGAATAGAAAATGATTTTTAATAGTGGTAAAATGAGTGGGAAACCAGACTGCTCACCGTAAATTGCTCTCACAATGCATAAGACTCCCTTAAGAAATAATAGGATTAAGGGTACGAGCATTAAGTGATGATGTTAATGAAAGAATGTTTAATTTTGCTTCCAGCAAATGGTGAGCTGAAGTAGGATAATTCGAGACTGCTAGGTGACCACCTGCATCTCGAGGTAGGGAATTCTATTCATTTTTTTTTACATGTTTTTAGCCTACATTTCATGTATGAATCGTTGTGTGCTTATGTAACGACTCGGTTTCCCAAGGTCTCCATACGGTTTCACCCTATGGAGAATTCAAAGTAAATTAAAATAACCAATATTTTTTATGTTATCAAAATCTAAGAAATTTTACAACGTGACAACGATAATTATATTCAATTTATAGAGTTAATTTTAGTACTAAGATGTTAATGCGTTAAAATTGGAACCAAAAGGGACCAAAGCAAGATTTCTGTTAACTTCAGTAGTGCAAAGCGTCAAAACCAAAACAAGTCCAATCCAATAACCATTCAATAACCACTACTATTGGATTTCCAACACTAAATAGTACATTCAATAACCATTTCCACCCCTGCAATAATACATTCAATAATTCCATGGTTTTGGAGTATAAATTATACTCCATTAAGTTAATGTTTTGTAATATTCAACTAAGTTTTAAATGACGAATTTACGAATCAGTAAAATTCAACTAGTCTACAACTATTTGTTGCTTGATTTTTTGCTTAATCAATCACTTTTAATCAGGGGATATTTGCTAATAGCTATTAAAAGATACTCACTCTAATGAATTACATATCGAATTAGTAGATAATTATAACTATCGGTTTATGGAGTTAATGTTTTTACAACAGTAAATAATAAATACAATTATTACAAATTAAATAGAAATTCAAATGTAATTTGTGGCTCAGTTTCATTTTCACCAGCCCTGCAATCAAACTGTGGGGTTGTGAGCCAACAATTAGTAGAATTTCAACCCTTCTAATACGTGTATCCAATGAAACCCCAAATAAACACATAAACGTGTATCTCTCATAATTTTTACATAACACGTACTCGTAAATATTTCAAGAAAAACAACAATTATAATAGTAATAACATAAATCACACAATACATGGGAAGATTAAATACATATATTAAAGAGCTAGAAATCCTACCTGAAATCTGAAGCCGAAATCCTAACCGAAATCTTTTTCTCGCTAAAGAAAACATTCCATATTTATAAACTATAACTTTATTAATATCCATATAGAATCCAAACGATCAAGGTAATGTCCTGTAACAATAAACCCTTTATGTGCATATATATAGACTTCTTCTTCTTCTTCTTCTTCTTCTTCTTCTTCTTCTTCTTCTTTTTATTATTATTATTATTATTATTATTATTATTATTATTATTATTATTATTATTATTATTATTATTATTATTATTATTATTATTATTATTATTATTATTATTATTATTATAACACGTGTCTGCCTAATATATATATGCATATACGTGGATGACTTTTGTTTCATTCTTTAAGAAGGAAACACTGTCATACGTATACTTATTTATTTATTTATTTTTATCTATTTACACTAATTATACCCCTTGAAATAAAGAAAATATTAATTAAATCCCAAAACTCTTAAAAGTATATTTTAAATAGCACAATAGTCCCAAAACTTTTAAACGTCAATTTAAAATTAAAATTAACCCCCAAAGATTATCAAATATTTATATATACCATAAATTTTCATAATTTACAAAAACAACCCCAAAATATTAAACTTATATAAAATAATATTTTTAAAAATATAATTTTTTTGGGGTATTACATTCTACTCCCTTTAAATAAATTTCATCCTCGAAATTTCGTTTAAAATAATAATATTTCAAAATCGCATTGCATGGTCAGGTTAGTTACACTCGATTCTAGAACAATTATTTTCTATGTAGGATCCCGTAACAGAATGTCACCAACAATCCACATTCTACCAAAATTCATACTACGTATTACCACTCCTACATTTGTGGTGGCCTATACATTTTCAACGCAACACAACATCATATGGTGTATTTTGGTCGGTAACTCCTAACACAGATAATCAATTGTTAAAGAATCTTATGTTTCTAAACACTTCCGCTGTGCACTCTAATAAAAATAGTAATAAACATATATTTTTAAAAGATCACGGTAGTCTCACTTGGATTGGGTCTATCTCGATGCCAACAGGTCCATGACCTCAATTATTAATATTATTATTATTATTACTATATTTTTTTATCACATGCTTATTTATCAAAGTGAATTCAATATAACATAAAAGTATACACATAATGATGTCAAGTTGTGCAAGTAAATATTGCATGAAAATCACATAATGTCATAATTAATTTACAATTTGCACTACGCATGCTTTCACAAATAAGGCTTATTCACACATCGCATTTGTCTAAAACCAAATTGCACAAAGCCCCTCTTGAATTTTTAAAATATTAATTAAGCTTAACATTATAAAATGACGATTGGCCCCCTAAAATTTATTTATTTTTAAAAGTCAAATTAAATTAACTTATTAACCACTCAAATATTTAAATACCAAAATTATAAAGACTACTCACATTTGGTCAATCAAAATACACTAATTTTATGTATACAACTTTCCTATCAAAAAAGGCACAAACTTCCTATATTATTAATCACTACCCCCAATAGTCTCAACAATCGCACCACTTTTAGACTCTACCTAACGCTAGTAATGAACTAATATCTATCTAAATTATTCTAGATAAAATATATTATTGGTGTACTGTCTTCATAATACAAAAAAAAAAAAAAAAATCATTTTATGCATCAAGCACTTTTATCATAATCCATTTTCCAAAAGAAAATATAACCACACTGGGTAATATCAAATTTCTAGCAAAATATATCCATTCACTTGGAAATATCAAATCTCCATAGATATCATCAAAACAAAACAACTGAATTTAAATGAACATATCAACTTTTATAAAATAAAGTACCACGTATTTCATTGCCAGCCGTAGGATCATTTACCTCACGATCAAGAGTTATACTGGTACCATAACCTGTCCATTTGTGCAATCTAAGGTTGCAATCAGTGTCAGGGCCATTTAATGTCTCCAATGATAGGAGCCAACACGTGGTATAAACTATCATATCATGATGATCATCATCGTCAACAACAATAACGACAACAACAACAAAAGATATCAACCACCTGTAGGACTTACCCTTCTATCAGGTCTCAATACAACATCCTACAAGATATTTCCTCCTGTTATGACCAACAATATCCCACAGGACATGCCCTCCTGTCGAGATCACACTATGGCATAGTCGTATAATAAAATCACTTTTCCTAATAAAAAATTTACTTGATCAACATCACGTTATACAATAATCTATTTTAATAAACATTTTATTTTCATATTTTAGTACGAAAATATAATTTGACAATTTCCATAAAAGATAGTATATTCACTTTATTGGTGTACTGTCTTCATAATGTAAAAATAATTTATATGAATCAAGCATAATTGTCAAATACCTTTCAAAACATAATATATAGATAACTGTACACTGAGCCGAAATAAAATTTCACAGCTCTCGCCACAATAGATTAATGTATTTAAATTAGCCAATCAGATTATTTTGATAAATAATAAAATACCGTACACATATTTTTCTACTATCCATATGATCGTTTTACCTCACGATCGGGAGTTATGACGATACCATAACTTTTAAAATTGTGCAATCTAAGATTTCCGTTAGTGTCAGGGCAATTTAATATCTCTAATAGTAAAAACCAACACGATGGTATAAACTACCATATCAACAACATATTCAATTACCTGCAAGACTTGTCCTCTTGTCAGGTCATAACACAACATCCTACAGGATATGCCCTCTTGTAAGGACTAACAACATCTCGCAAGACATGCCCTCCTAACGAGACAACTATGGCATAGCAGGATAATAAAAATAATTTTTTCACCTTTAAAATTTTACTTCATTTAACATCATAAAATTTTTAATTTTCAACAACACTTTTTTTTTCTCCCTAATTTAATATGAGAATAAAATTTGACAATTTACATAGAAGATAGTAAACACCTTTAAATTGGTCATTTCAATTCAACGACAATTCTTATGGTCCATTACTAACCCACCACTCACTGAGTCTACAGAATATGTAATCTATGCTTTGTCGAAGTTTACTTAAAAAAAAGTAAAAAATGCCTAGCATATTCCTTCTATTTTTTTTTCTACCGTTTCATAAAAGGATCCCACATATTTTCACACATCAGATTTACATATAAAATATTTTTTTTTTGGGAAAATTGACTTGGGATCAACAAATAGGACCTTGGTTCTCACAAGGTAATTGTGTGTGCAGCTATAACTTCCTTGTGTTTTAGATTGTCTGATACCTATTCGATATATATACAGAATTTTTGCTTCTGCCGTTGATGTCTATCTTTAGATAGGTCAAATATTGTTAGCTTGCTTGGTTGTAGCACAATTTGTAATTCAAGTCAGTTTGATAAATAGTCAGTTTATACATTCTCAAATTTTGGTTGTTTGATTGTGACTATAGAAATTTGAGTGCGATTTTGTTATGTTTTGGAAGCAGAACAAAAACATATTTATTTTTCTTAATTTCTCTTAATTTTTTCATGGGGAACAAGATAGAGAAATTTTGGAATGGAAACAGTAGACAAATTTGGCCGTTTTCAATTTTAGATTCCATAAATTATAAGAAAATTAGTATTTTTAATATTTTCTTAATTTATTATGAGTAATGGACCAATGGGTACTATAACACAAGTCTAGGGTGGTCATAACCTATACTTTGATACTACTTTGTGACAACCCAGTTTCCCAGGGCCGCCACCCGGTTTCTCTCTTTGGAGAATTAATACTAAATCTAAATAACCAACATTTTTTATGTTATAAAAATCTGAGATATTTTACAATGTGACAATGATAATTATATTTAATTTATCAAGTCAATTTTAGTACTAAGATGTTAATGTGTTCAAATTAGAACCAAAAGGGACCAAAGCAAGAAATCTGTCAACTCCAATAGTATAAGGCATCAAAATTGAAACAAATCAAATCCAATAACCATTCAATAACCACTACAGTTAGATTCCAATTCCAACATTAAATACATACAATAACCATTTTCCACCACTGCAATAGTACATTCAATAATTCTGTGGATTTGGAGTATAAATTATACTTCATTATGTTAAACACTGTCATCCGCATAGTTATTTATTTAAATTAATTATCCCCCTTGAAATAAAAAAAATATTAATTATATTCCAAAACTCTTCAAAGTACATTTTAAATAATAAAATAGTCCTGAAAGTTTTAAAAGTCAAATTTAAAATCAACATTTTACACCCAAAAATTATCAAATATTTATTTATACCATAAATTTTCATAATCTACAAAACTACCCAAAAATATTAAACTTACATAAAATAATATTTTAAAAAATATAAATTTCTTGGAATATTACACCCTATTTGTAAAATGTGTTTTCAAATGAAATTGAATTTGTGGTAAAAGGTTGAATCTTGGGCATATTTGGTATTATAAAAGAAATATATACTTGTGTGTTAAATATATCTGGCTGGGTGGTATTGTGATGATATCATATGAGGACCGAGGAGATTGGGTCACCGTGGAGCTGACCTTGGCTACAAATCCTTAATCCCGCGCGGGGAATACTCCAGGTTATATGATTATCTCATTAGATGGTATAAATTTCCATTGGTATGGTTTGGTCACCAGGTATTGCAGTAATACACTTGTTGTGTTTGTGTTTTAAAAATTTTCTACTTGAATTTTATATGTACATGTTTTATTATGATACGCGGGTGCATTATATATTGTTTTATTTATAAAATTCCAGCCAGGGTATTAAGGTTTATAAAATCATGTATTTTCTATAAAAAATAGAAAAGGTAAGAAAATGGATGGATTTCCCTATTGAGCACGTTGATCTCAGCCATCTTTTCCTTCATCCTCAGGTAGTGCACAAGATAGTGAGTAAGAGTGCACTCCGATATGAAAGTGTGCTATGCCAAGGTTTTAGCTTTGCTGTATTTGGATCATTTTGGTACTTTCTATCGCTATGGACCTTTTTTTTTTAAACATGGCATGTGCTAATGGGCATTGTACGGCCCAAACACTTGGACTGTTGGTTAGTTTGTAACCTTTATTAACTATGTGTCTATTGATGCTACTAAGGACTCTATAGATGATGTAGAGGCCCAATCCAATAATTTAGTTTGATTGTATTACAAAATTTCACCACGGTATTATCAAGTATTTAATTAATTAGTAACATCCGCTAGGCATACTTGGTAATTATAAAACAAATCAATGCTAGAAAAGAACATGCCTAGTAGGATTTGGTAATTTAATAAATTAAGCATCAAGGAATAAGAAAAATCACAATAGGGTTATCGGTCGACTACTTCAGTTGGCCATCCCGGGGTGTAATTCACGACCCCAGGGTTTGGGGTGTGACATTGTTACTGGCCGCTAGAGTGGGAATTTGAGGCGTTGTACATTGTTGTTTTGGTGATGACGTAAGATATCCTTACGCGGAATTTGGTTTTGGGTTATTCCTCAAGTTTGTCTTGGTTCTGTCGCTCTGCTCTTATGTCTTTTGTCTTTTCTACTTATCTGTACAGAAATGTTAGTCATGAAAGAACATAGCATATAAACAATCAGAAGTTAGAGTTGTCTAAACCGGGTTTGCATAGTCAAGTATATTATCTGTTTTTATAAGTTCTTTCTTCCTTTGGAGTACAAACGTAGACTTGGTCACTTATCGGAAGCTTTAAGATCTCTAGTAGCTTCCAACTCGTCTTCATTTGTATTCCAAAGTTGACAGAATTATTAGTCGAATTGTTTGATTTAGTTTAACCTGTTGTAGTACGTTGGTCATTAGATGAATCCAAAATCCATAGATAAACAAAGTTCTAGCCAAAATTTGATGTCTCTTGTTGTTTTGTTTTTTATTATTTGTGTTTGCCATTTTTTTCCTTAGCACCCTTTCAGGTTTTCACTAAGGCCGGCTACCACATTTTTTTACCTCAATGCCCTTTTAGGTTTTCACTGGGTTGGTGGTTTTGTATCTTGCTACAATCTCTACATTTTTGCCCGTAGGGCCCTTTTGAGTTTTCACTATACCCTTAGGTCATACTAATTTTATAGCGTTTTTTGCCCTCACTTCATTTCAGTCAAAAGTCTATTTTTATCTTTTGAGGGGTAAAATTTCTTTACCGTATCAGCATTAATAGGCTCTGGGAACTCTTCTCCATCCATCTCTTCAAGTATTAAGGCCCCATGCCCTAACATTTTCTTGACGACGAACGGTCATTCCCAGTTTGGTGTGAATTTTCCCTTAAATTCATCTTGGAATGGGAAGATATTCTTTTGTACCAGTTCACCCGTAGTATAGATTCTTGGTCAAACTTTCTTGTTGTAAGTTCTAGCCATTCTTTTTCGATAGCATTGTTCGTGGCATATAGCAACGCGTTGTTTTTTTTTTTATCTATCAAGCATATATACTAATGAATATGGTAAGACTTTGGTTTATGCTCTAACCAATGTTCGATAGGGCATCAAGGCGAATGGGAGCATCTCATCATATTCCTTGTGGTTATCTATCATATTCCTCAAGATAGTCTTAATGTTCTTATTGGCAGCTTCTACTACTCTATTAATTTTTGGTCAGCAAGGCACATAATTCCTGTGTTTTACCTTGATTTGAGTGTAAATGGATTTCATTATACCTCATTTCAAGTTTTGGCCATTATCGGAGATAAAGGCTTGAGGTACTCCATAACATAATAGGATATTTTTCTTGAAGAGCCTCGTTGCGGTCCTCTGGGTGACATGAGTAAGCGAAATCACCTCCACCCACTTAGTGAAGAAGTCTATAGCCACTAGGATGAATTGGCGTCCGCTTGTTGCCATCGGCATTATTTGACCTATGGCATGCATTCCCCACATTGACAAAGGCCACGGGGCCACTAGGCAATGCAAGTCTGTTGGGGATAAATGGATCTGGTCACCATAAACTTGGAATTTCTGACATCTTCTCACGAAGTTTACACAATTACCCTTCATAGTTAACCAAAAATGGCCAATTCATAGGATCTTCTTGGACAACATAAATCCGCTCATATGTGGTCTGCATACTCTGCCATAAACCTCTTTCATGAGTTGTATTGCTTCTCAAATGCCCATACACTGTAAGAGACCTATGTTTGATTCTATCTTATATAGGGTGTTATCCCTAAGACTCAGGCTATCGACTCCTTTAGGATATTCTTGATTTTTAAGAACCTTAGGATATATATGTACCAAGGTTGTTCGTCCTATTCAGCCTCTACCTGATTGCAATAAGCTAGTCGCCTATATATCTTTACAATTATGGGAATCTCCTCGTCTTTGTCATTATCACTGATATCATGGATGTTGATGTTCCAAGGGCATTAACGAAAATGTTCTTAAGACATGGTACGTGTTTGAACTCGATCTTTGAGAAAGTTAAACAAAGGTCAAGTAAGTAGTTATTGTACTGAATCAATTCGGCGTCTTTCGTCACGTACTTGTGGGTGATCTGGTTTATGATCAGCTCTGAGTCCCCATATACTATCAGTTCTTTGATTTTCAAGTTCTTGGTCAACACTAAACCCATGATACAGGCTTTGTACTTGAAGGTGTTGTTGGTGTTGGTGAACTTTAGCTTAGCTGCTAATTGGAAAGTATTGACCTTGCGGAGAGATTAGGACGACACCAATGGTAGCCCCTTTTGAGTTGCTAGCTCCGCCGATGTACATTTTCCATATCTATTAGTCCTTTTTGCTAGTTAGTAATGTAATAGGTTGGTTGGGAAACTTAGTATTCATGGACCTTTCGTCAGCTCTTGGGTTATCAGTAAGTTGGTAAACTATTTCTTGGCCTTTTATCGCTTTTTGAGTCACATATACAATGTTGAACTTACTCAGTAGCATTTTCCACTTGGATATTCACCCGGTGAGCACAGGCTTTTCAAATATGTACATGAGAGGATCCATTTTAGTAATCAAACGAGTAGTAAAGTATGGTAGTTAGTGGCTCAACCTTTGAGCAGTCCAGGTTAATGCGCAACTGGTTTTCTCTAGTTCAGAGGATTTTTTTTTTTTTAGTATAAGATGAATCTTTTGTTGACATAGTAGATGACTTGTTCCTTCTTATCTAAACTGTCATGTTGTCCCAACTTTGCACCCATAGAAGTTTCTAAGACGGTGAGGTACAGGAACAACGGTCTTCATTGTTGGAGGTAGTACCAAGACAGGAGGGTTCAATAGATAGGCTTTGACTTTCTTCAAGGCATCATGGAATTCTTTGTTCCATTTCCCATTTGATTCATTTCTTAGTAGTTTGAAGTTTGGTTTATAAGTTGCTGTCAGTTGCGAAATGAAACAGGCGATGAAATTCACTCTCCCAAGGAAACCATGATTTTTTATTTTTTTTTCCGTTCTAGGTGCATCCATTCAACTATGGATTTAATCTTAGTAGGATTGATTTCGATCCCCCGTCGATTAACAATAAATCTGAGTAGTTTACTAGACATTACTCCGAATGCACACTTAGTAGGGTTGAGTTTCATTCGGAACTTCTGTAGGTGATTGAACATTTTCTTTAAGTGTTTTAGATAGTTTTCGTCTTCCCTTGATTTCATTATCATGTCATCCACATATACCTTCGCTTCTTTGTGGATTATGTCATAGAATAAGGTTGTCATGGCTCGCTAATAAGTTTCTCCAACGTTCTTAAGCCCGAATGGCATGGATCGATAATATAATGCCCCCCAATCCATTATAAAGGTGTTCTTGTGCTTATCTTGCTATCGACTAGGATCTGGTTGTACCCACAGAATCTCATAGGCTCATTATTTTGGTATTGTCTTGACTTCGGATAGGTCATTCCATAAATCTTTCTAAGGCTCTTTGTACCTCCTCGGTGTTCTTGGGAATAGGATCATCTTCCGTTTGAATTTCTAATAACTCCCGATTTATTTCCTTGTCTAGATCATACTCGTTGGGAAGAGTTGGTTCATTGTTATATGGATTATATTCAAGTTTATTTAGGCACCTGTAAAGTAAACATAAAAGACTAATTTTAAATATGTTATTATCTTAGCATGTCTAGTATTGCAGTACAAAAAGAGAAATTCAAAAAGTCAATAGGAGCCTGAAGATATTGTTATCTTTGCTATCTGGTTGCCAGTCAGGTAGAGATGTTATAGATACATGCTGATTACTAAGCTCCTTGCCACAATGGGATTAGATGAGCTTCCCAATTGTTGAGACTGCTACCTGGCTCTACTGCTCTAACATTATTCCCTTTCTTATTGATTATGCAGACTAACTCCTCTGACCATAATGCTTAAAGGTTAGGTTCGGTTAGGTAGGGGATTATCATGAAGTTTGATTTCTCTTTCTTCTTTTCTTTATCAGTTAGGACTGTGCTAGCAGTGAACAAAACGTTTACTTGAATATGAGGTATTATCCTAGTTCTCCATTCTTCTCAGGTTGTTTGCTGAATCCCCTATTTAGGCTTGCATCAAATCCTAGTCTGTAGGTGTCTAGCTTCTATCTGATCTCTAATAGGGATTGCAGTCTTGATTTTCCTTTATCAATGTATATCTTCGGGTTCCAATTCATGATGTTCATGTAGGTATCTAATGGAATGGTAGTAGCAGACAATCTAGCTGTTGGTGGTAGACGTTTTTCTCGAACGTATGAAATACTAGCAATGTTGAATGCTTGGAAAGAAGCTGTTTGGTTGGCATGCTGGGCTACTATTATAGGTTCAGTAGGGGTTTAGTAGATGGCATGATCTTCCTCAGCATAAACGGTGATAATACTATCCTTGAAGATAAATTTTATCTTTTGGTGTAGGGATGATGGAACTGCCCTAGCTGAGTGTATCTAGAGCCTTCTGAGGAACAAGTTATAGACAATTGTTATGTCTATGATATACAGGTTTACTTGGTAAGTGACCGAGCCTATAACGATTGGTAGTATAATTTCTCCCATAAACTCTTTCTTCTCACCATCGAAGGCTTTGATGATGATACTAGTGTTCCAGATTTGGTCCTTGTTTACCCCTATATTCTTTAAAGTATAATGAGGACATATGTTGAGTATGAACCCATTGTTTACCATCTTGAGAGGATGAAGTCCTGATACTGCATTGATATGTTGAGGGGTTTGATATGCCCAGTTCCTTTAGAGGGTATCTCGTCATTAGTAAAGTTTACGAGATTGGTGCTAAGGATATTCTCTACTATATTATTGAAGTGATCCTGTGATATGGAACTCGGTAAGTGGGCCTCATTACGGACTTTTAGTAGTGCATTTCAATGTACATTGAAGGACATTAGCAATGATAAGATCAAAATATGTGCTAGTGCTTTGCTCAACTGCTCGACGACCTTGTACTCAATGTTCTTAACTCCCTTTTGGAACTCTTGTACTTTCTCCTCAGTGACAGTCTTCTTAGGGATACCCTGGGGTTATTTGTCTGGTACTTTCAGTAGGCTTGGGGCGGCACATTCTCTTCCACTCCGAGTAATACCTCTGATGCCGCCTACTTGGTTCTCTATCCTTATGACATTGGTTTTAATTGTTATGGTGGTGTTTTGAAGGTTAGTATAGCTTCGAGTCAGATCATTATTAGGTTCTGACAAGCTTGCGGTTGTATAGTGAAGTGAAAAACTTCTAAGCCGCAGTGATAAGCTGATTTTTGATAATTATATCTTCATAGTTAAGTGTTAGCTTTGAGTAAACATTAGTGTTTTTATTGTTAGTTTCTAATGTTATTCGGTTTTATTGTGTAGGAATCAAGAAAATAGAGAAATCAAGAAAAAGAAGACCAAGTAGCAGCTCGGTGCTGCAGCCCCCTAAGATGATGCTGTAGTGGAAACTAGGCACTGCAAAATGGCGTTGCAGCGCCAACAAAATGGTGCTGCAGCGCTAACAAAATAGTGCTATAACACGAATTAGTTTTGCAAATCGGCATTACAATGCCAATCAGATGGCGCTGCAGTGGGGCCCTATTTTTTATGTATTGGCGCTGCAATGCCAGTTAGACGGTACTACAGTATGGAACCCCCGCAGTTTGGTGCTACAATGGGAGATTAATGGTACCATAGAACCAGTGTTTCTGACCCTAATTGCTTTGAAAACAGCGCTACAGCGACAATGTACGAATATGAAATATCCTAAAAGGCATTTTGGCTGAGTTGGGAAGGAAAAAAAGGGCTAAGAAGACCTTCGGGGAGAGCGAAATTCAAAGAGATCAAGAGAAAAAATCACAGATTTGGAAGTAAGGAGATTGGAATAGAGATAAAAGATTCTTGAAACTTCACCGAACCTAGTTTTTCATCCTTCTATTCTCTCTTTACTTCCTGTGCATGCTAAATTTGGTATTTGTGATTGTTAATTGTTTATGAATCATAAGTTCATGTTTGGATGTTGTTACGGATATGTTGATGAACAATTGAAAATGTTTGGCTAGATCGTTTCTATCTAGGAGGATTTGAATAACTTTGTTTGCATTATGTTTTGAGAATCTAAGATTTTGTTAATTGGATTTCATGTTTCGATCATTTGTATTTATTTATGCGTATTTGCTAATTTATGTGAAAGGTAAATTAGACATCATGGATGTGTGAGATTAGGCATTCGAGAGGTGACAATCTTGCACATTGAGACTAGAGAAATACATCCTTTATATATGGAGTACGAGAGGTTAATATATTTTGGGTAGCTAATTACGGGTGAGACTTAAAGATTAGATAATTATTTGAGTTGAATAGAGATATTGATTTAAATAATTATATAAATGATCTCACGTGGCATTCGAGAGGTGGAAGTGAGGTTAATTTAGATACCCATAGTTAATGATTGGGCATGAATTTAATTAACAAGCTTGAATTGTATTTGCATTATTTGGCAAAGTGATGGAAAACCCCCTAGAACTCTGTTGTCTATTAAATTTCTTATAAAATTCCATTAATTAGTTAAATTCTTTATCAATTTTTCTTCAATTGTTAATTAATTTTTCCACAAATCAAATCTCAATCTCTTAAATAAAATTAGGTCATTCTAATTGTGGTACTTAGTTAATTTCTTTCTACCAATCCTCGAGGGAACAATACTCACTCATACACATTATTACTTGTTTGACCTCGTGCACTTGGAAGTATACATAGCAAAAAGATTTCGTGACAAGTTTTTGGCGCCGCTGCCAAGGATTGGTGTTTTAGATTGTTGTTAATATTGTGAATAAGTAACTTGATTTTAATTTAGGAATTTATTTTTATTTCTAATTTTCGTTTTTAAGTCTTGTCTACTTTGTGAGATACTTGAAGATGTTTCATCAACAAACCCTCTTGAGGTTTTCTCAATGAGATTATGTGCCATTTTATTGTGCATGGTACAAATATAAAGAGTTTCTTATTCGGTTCCCCAATCATGGTTTCCCAAAGGAGTGTCAACTACTAAACTCCCTCGGCGGGTTACAAGCCGCAATAAGAACTTGGGTGGAAGGAGGAAGTGGTACCACCTCTTTTTATAACTTAACCATGGATGAAGCCTACTTGTTGTTGGAAGACATAGCCGATATTGACTATAGGAGTTGGAATTGTTTAACAAGTCACCAAAGCTTGGGGGATAGTTCCAAT
Organism: Eucommia ulmoides; assembly: GCA_016647705.1. NCBI lineage: Eukaryota > Viridiplantae > Streptophyta > Magnoliopsida > Garryales > Eucommiaceae > Eucommia > Eucommia ulmoides. The sequence goes on from CM028326.1 coordinate 48,115,267, forward strand.
ATTTCGGCACCATGGTTTGACACCACACACCAACATATGGAGGCTTCTACTACCCTTGAAGTTCTTGAAGTCCTATTGCCCAATTTTTGGAAGAGACAAGGAAAATGTCAAAGGAGACAAGGCTTCGTATGGAGAAGCGGGAGACGATGGAGACCGTTCATGATTTACAAGTTGAATATCCATTCGACTCCATTGAAGCCATGAGAATGGAAGTTTCCATGAGAGATACACAATCCACGTTCATATGTGAAAGCTACCATAAGGAACCAAATATAAGTGGGAGGACATTAGAGGTGTCTTATAAAGATAATTCAAAAGAGGACGATATTCAAGAATTATTCATTGATGACAAATCACAAGATGATTTGGAGTCCTCACCTCTTGGAATCCAATTGGTATTGCCACCAACAATCATTGAAAGCCACCTTAAGGAATTACGTACAAGTAGGAGAAACTTGAGTTTATTTGATGATGATTCTAATGAGGAAGAGACCCAAGAATTGATCGATGATAAAGAATTACAAGCGAACACATGTGATTATCAACCTTTTGAGATCCATGTTGTGATACCAATACCGATTAAAGACGAATGCATCTATGAGGATTCGATGTGGCTCACTTGTGCTCTTCCAGCTTTAGCAACGTTTATTCACACCCACCAAGCACAAATGCCAGAGCTGAGTTAAGTTGAGTATACATGCCAATTATTTCCACATCTCGCTAAGCTTGAGGGCATTCAAAACTAAAACCCATTTATTATGTTGTATGACACATACTATGGGTGAAAGCCGCTCTTTGATGAGCCCATTTCCATAGTCAAGTCGAGGATGTTAAACCAAGCATTTCTTGGGAGGCAACCCAAGTTTTTAAATAATAGAGCCTAAGGATACAAGCTATAGAAGAAAGCCCCACATCAATTACCTTACTTAGAGTATCACCATCGACCACACTAGGAGGTAAGATTGTCTCGCCTCCCCTGATTGTGTTCTTTCACCTCCCTAATACGTGTTCTTATTCATGCTTAATTTGAATACATGTTTGACTTTGAGTTTGGGGGTGAGACACAAGTTGGCTTATGTTTGTTGGGTTTAGGAAATACTTGTACGTATGACTTCTCTTTGTATAACTTGTGTTCTTTTGGCTATGTTTTTAGTGTTTTTTGGTTTGTTGGAATAAACTGTGAGTTTAGTTGAGATAAAATAACTTGATATCGTTGATGAGTATAGACACTTGATGTTTCTTAGGTCTTTTGAAATGTAATGAATTGAGATTTTTTTGTGCTTGACTCGTGTTGATTGAAATTCACCATTGACTCTTTACATTTGAGCACCATGAATCATGATCACTTGACCTTTTGAGTACTTGGAGAACATTTATGTTCTTCAAGTAAGCTTTGACATCTTATGAACACTAGAACCCATTTGAGTGAATCTTGAGGTTAAATACTAGGTTATGTGTTGTTGGAAAGATGATTAAGGCATTTTTTTGGATTATTTGGGCCTTTGAAGCTAACCTTTGAAAATTATTTATCCTTGATTACCCCCTGTTGAGCCTTATTGCCTAATTCTTTCATTTCCCTTGTATGTTCATCCAATCCACTAAATGCATTCCCACTTCCTAAACCCATCACTAATTGACATTGTTTCAAGGATTATTGAGTGTAAGGACAAGCATTGGCTGTGTGGGGAAAATTATTGGTGGATTGGATTATAAACAAATGGAAAACGAAAAAGAAAAATCAATTAGGCGATGAGTTGAGTCACTTCCTCGTATTTTTCTGCAACATTGAGGACAATGTTGATTTTGAGTTTGGGGGTATGGTTCTTACCTATTTTGAAAAACAAAAAGTGTGTTTTGGTTTGTTTTGGTAAATAGTACCTAGTGGGATTGATTGAAAGAAGATAATTAATAAAAGGGGGAGTCTATGATTTTTTTTTTTTGGAAATCTTGCACGATCCAAGAGTTGTGATACATGCTAAGGGTAATTGGAGCCTAAAAATAACATTCTCATTTACCTTCTACCCTAGCCATACATTGCAACCTGTAAAGTCCTTTTTATCTCTAATGACATATGAACCTATGCATAATTAGTGGAGAGTGACACAAAAAATAAGCTTATGGTTGTTCTTAACTTCACAATCTAGAGATCATTCATTGTGTATTTAGCACAAAAAATTTATTCGAGGCTCGTTTGGCTAGGTGAGAGTGATCGTGCACACACTTACACATCAAGAGTCTTGAGTGGATTGAAATTGATGCTTAAAGTTGAAATTCTAGATAATCTCAATGTGTACATTTCCTTTAAGTTTAGAGCATTTTGTGGCTTTAGAGATTCTTGCTAGTTGTTGATTTGATATGAAACTCAGACTTTTATCGTTAGTGTCTGAGTACTTGTGTTGATCCCAAGGTTTTGATAGACAATTAAGTGTTGATGTTTTTAGTGGAACTAATGAGTTTGTTGAGTGTTTCAGTTTAAAAGTCCCATTAATGATGTTATCATGAAGTAATTGCGAAGGATGCAAAGAGACGGACATTAGGAGATTGAAGATTCTGAAGAATCTAGGTGAAAACAACTCAAATTCATTTTTTCTCTTAATGTATCACGATTAGGATCACACATGACACAAATTAAATGATTTATATTTTAGTGTATTTTTTATTAGGATCCTAATTAGTTCACAAATTTGCTCTAATGTGAAATTGTAAAAGAAAAATTGACCTAAGAAAGATTAGTGTTTAAAATTGATTTATACTGTCAATTAAGTTAACTGAGAAAAGAAATCGGTTAAAGGGTCTAAAACATTGAAGATTAGAGTTGAATTGAGTTAAGGAAAAAATGTTCCAACATTGATCGGTCAACCGACCAAGAAAGATTGGTCAACCGATGGGTATAGGCTGGGAATTGGGAAAGTTTTTGAATCGATCGGTTAACCGATCAAGAGAGATTGGTCAACCTATAACCGATAAGTGAAATCTCTTAATTGATCAGTCAACCAACCATTGATGATTGGTCAACCGACCAGGGCTGAAATTTGGCTGAGAGAAGCATATTTGATCGATCGGTCAACCGATGCATGAGGATCGATCAAGTGACCATTGTTTGAGAATGGCTTAGCTTACAACCTGAAACGATCGGCCGACTGATGGCTTATGATCGGTCAACCGACTGAGATATTTTAGATTTTGAAGATTTTCAGGATTTGATCTAAAAGTAGCCATTACTAACCATTTTTTGGTTAATATTTTAGAGATATTCTAGGGATTTAAACATATTATAGATATATTACTTTTATTTAAATATCCCTATAGATATGGTACATTTATTTTAAGTTTTTCTCAATTTAGTCTATTTAATACTTCCTATCTATTCGATTTGAAATTAAGAAATAATTTGAGGGCTTAATTGAAATTTTAAAAGCTATATTTGAGTGAAATACATTATAATTGAATGGTTATGTTATATGGGGTCTATAAGTGCTCTTTAAAGTCTTATCTTGTGAAAACTAACCGTTGGAGGGTTTATTTCAAATTAATTTTAATAGACCTGCGAAAATTGATCATGATACATCAAAAACTATTATTTCCTAATCTATTCTAAGAGTTATCATTCTATTGAGATTTATTCGAGAGATATATTGTGTTGCGTTCTTGATCGAAAGCGCTGATTGTTGAATTGGCGTTATCAATTTGAGCTGTCTAGCGATTCTATTTACATTCTTCGGTGTTATTTTGATGAGATATTTCCAAGCTATTATTTATTATTGTGATTTGATATTATTATATTTGCTTGGTTGATAATATTGTTGTAAAATCGTTTTTGAACTTTAAAGAGTATAATTTTTTTTTTAAAACGATTTCTGTGATTATCTGATTACGTGCTCAATTTTGTGCTACCCGCTTATTTTCTAATTAGGTTTTGAATTCCTCACATAAATTCTATCACTAGTAAATTCGGGACAATAATTGAGTTTAATTGATTTGAGGTGGTAGAAGCTCCACGTGGGAAGAAATTTATCAATTTTTGTAATTGGTGAGTTTATGCAGATTAAATACTATGGGGAGTATCTAGTCAGGGATAGCTTGGGTTTCAATCTCTTCCAGTAAAGAGATTAAGGTTTAATCTTTACCTATCGGATAAAAAGATTAGGTTACTCTTTTCCAGTTAAACAAGATAGGCTTGATTCTTCCTGATTAGAATTATTTAGAGTAATTTGTAAAGGTTCCATCCTTACCTGGGAAAAGGATACTTGGAGTATTTTTGGTGAGGTTTGATTCTTAGCCTAAGGTATAACGAATTAGGTTTAATCCTTAGCCTGTGAAAGGATTAGGTTAGTCTTTAACTTAGTAAAAAAATGGGGTTCTTTTTTTGCCTGTGAAAATATTAATTGTAAAGGTTGATTTTGAGTCTAGTAAAAGAATCAGTGTAAATGTTTGGTTCCTACATGTTTAAAGGAATCTAGTGGTTTAGTGGGTGCGAATCTCCGTGGGGCTCAGAGGACTGGATTAACTAAGATTAGCTTAGTGAACCAGAATATATTGTGGTGTTCTGTCTTGTTATTTTATTTCTTATTGTTTAGGTGTGCACCTAGAGTTAATTACACTTATCCGCTACTATATAAAGATAATAATTAATTTAGGAATAAATTAATTATTTCAAAATTTAAGTGTCGAAAGATAACAATTTGCTTTAATTTTTTACAACTACCCAATTCACCCCTTCTTCGGTAGATTACTGGGCCAACAACTTGATTTTTTTTGTCTATCATTTTCTTTTCTTTTTCTTGAGGACAAAAAAATATTTGAGTTTGGGGGTATTTGATGAGTGATTTATTTACCAACAAATCAAATACTTTTAGATTCAAGTATTTATGAGTTTTCATGTATTTTGTTTAGTTTAATGTAGTTTATGATATTTTGTAGGATTCATAAATAATTGGGTAAAAAGGTGAAAATTTGGTAAAATGGGGTGAATTGGGTTGGAATGATTCGTCAGTAGTACAGGTGTAGTAACTTCAAGACCAATTTTGACCATGAAGCAATCCGATTTTGGAAATACTCGAAACATGGAAGTTGTAGATCTATTTCTTAGCCTCTCATATCATTTTGAATAACCTCAATCAAAATTTGTAAGAGAAAGTTATGGCCAGATTTCAGTAGCTGCATGCTGCAGAGCGAAAACTCGCGTTGTAATGCTAAAATTCTACTCCAAAATATCACAAACTTCATGCTGCAGCGGGAAAAAGTCCTGTTGCTGCCCCAAAACATGGAAAAGACCTATTTTGAGCTTTATTTATACAATCTTATACCTCAAACCCTAAAGGTTGTGAATTTGGGAGAGAAAACACCGTTGGTGAGGTGATTTTGAGAGATTTTTGGACAAGAGAACACCATTGGAAGCACATAAATGCTAGAGAGGGAGTTTAAATTGAAGTCTATTGAATATTATTGAAGATTTAAAGTTCATTGCCACAAAAATAGTTTTTTTCTTCCTTTGTCTCACCCTAATCTTTATTGAATTTTGTATTTATGATATTGTGTTGAACATGTTTGCATTTATGAATTTCTTGAAAAGATTAGCATAAATTCCATTATGTTCAATTAAAGTTTATATCTAGGGGGATTTGAATAAGTTTGTATGAACTATGCCTTGAGACTTTAAGATTTTGTTAATTGGATTTCTGTTTCGATCATTCGTAATTCTTTATGCGTATTTCCTAATTCATGCGAAAGGTAAATTAGATATCGTAGATGTGTAAGATTAGGCATTTGAGAGGTGATAATCTTGCATATTGAGATTGGAGAAATATAACCTTTATTATATTGAGTGCAAGAGACTAATATAATTTTGGTAGCCATTTGATGGGTGAGACTTAAAGATTATATAATTAGTTGAGTTGAATAGAGATATTAATTTGAATAGTTATACAAATTATATTACTTGGCATTCGAGAGGTGGAAGTGAGATCAATTTAGACACCATGGTTAATGATTGGGCATGAATTTAATTAACAAGCCTGAATTGGATTAGCATCGTTTAGCAAAGTGTTGTCAAACCTCCCTAGAACAATTGTGCATAGGAAGTCCATACTTTAGACATGATGTTCGACTTGATAATATCAAGATGACCTGCACTAATATTAACATGACTATGAAGTCCTCGAGAGCAAATCGGTCAGCTTGCTAGCTCTATCAATCTTCAGGAAGGTTCCCAAGTGACACGGAAACCAAACTAAAGGATTGTAAGGCGATCACATTGAGGAGTGGTAAGGATATTGAGACTACAAATCCATTTGAAAATGAGTTGAATGAGGAAGCTAATGATGGTAAAGATAATAATGTTGAGGCCAAGAGTAAATAAGTTTCAAAAGTTAATCCAGGATCAGTTTCATTTTAGATAATCCTCCTGTCATCAATCCCCCTTTACCGTTTCCACAACAGTTTCAAAAGAAGAAGTTGGATGCACAATTTTTTAAGTTTCTTGAGATCTTCAAGAAAATTGATATTAACATTCCCTCCGCAGATGCATTAGAGCAAATGCCTAATTATGGGAAGTTTTTGAAGGAGATTTTGGCTAAGAAAAAAAAGTTAGATGATTAGGAAACTGTCAAGCTCACAAAGGAATGTAGTGCAATTATCCAACGAAAACTACTACAAAAGTTGAAGGATCCTAGAAGTTTCACAATCCCATGCACCATTAGAGGTTTAAATTTTGAGAAGGCATTATGTGACCTCAGTTCTAGTATGAATCTTATGCCTTTGTCTATTTTTTAGAAGTTAGGGCTTGGAGAAGTTAAGCCCACGACTATTACTTTGCAAATGGTGGATCATTCTCTCACCTACCTAAGGAGAGTTATTAAAGATATGTTGGTGAAGGTAGATAAGTTCATTTTTCTACTTGACTTTGTTGTGATGGATATGGAGGAAGACTGATAAATTCCCATTATTCTTGGGAGGCTTTTTCTCATAATTGGAAAGGCTTTGATTGTTGTGCATAGCAGGAATCTAACCTTAAGGGTTAATAAAGAGGAAGTTAAGTTCAACATCTACAAGACAATGAGGTTTTGCGAAGAAAATTTGACCTATAATCGGGGTGGAAATGAGACTCTTGCGTTAAAGAGTTCTTTCAGGAGGTTGTGCATAATGACCCTTTGGCACATAGTTTATCCAATTATTTATGTATAGGGATGTCAATGTGAAGATATATGTCAAGGAAGATAGTATAGATGATTATGTTATAGCTCTCGATGCTTTGCCTAGTGAAACAGTGAATGTGGCTAAAATGGATATTATTGAGGGGTATAAGGATTCATCCTACCCTTCAAATGAACATTAAGGTGGGGTAGTGTTTAAATAATTATCCGATCATCTGTGGCATGCCTTTCTCGGAGAAAAATCTGCTAATCCAGTGATAATTTCAGCATCGCTTAGTCAAGACGGAGAAAAAAAGCTACTCCTAATCCTGAAGAAGCATAAATCCGCTTTTGCTTGGTCCATTTCTAACATAAAGTGAATAAGCCCAACCATATGCATGCACAATATTCTTATGGAGAAATCTTATAAGCCCTCAATCAAGCATCAATGAATGCTTAACTCGACGATAAACTAAGTGGTTCATGCCAAAGTGTTAAAGTTGTTGAATGCCTATACCATCTATGAAATTTCAGATAGTTCATGGGTAAGCCCCATGCAAGTGCTACCGAAGAAAGGTGGCATGACTATGGTAAAAAATGAGAAGAATGAACTTATTCCCAAAACAATTGTCACGGGATAGAGAGTGTGTATCGGTTATTAGAAGTTAAATAAAGCTATAAGGAAAAATCATTTTTTGCTTCCCTTTATCGACCAAATGTTGGACCAGTTAGTGGGGTATGAGTATTATTGTTTTCGTGACGAGTATTTAGGCTATAATCAAATCGCCATAGTCTTAGAGGATCAAGAGAAGACTACATTCACTTGTCAATATTGTACTTTTGCATACCACTATATGCCTTTTGCACTATGCAATGCTCTAACGACTTTTCAATGATGTATGATGGAAATCTTTTCCGATATGGTGGAAGATATGATGGAGGTATTTATGGACGATTTCTTGTCTTTCAGTTCATCATTTGACCATTGCCTACATAATTTATCTCTTGTGTTAAAGAGATGTGAGGAGAAGAATCTTATTCTCAATTGGGAGAAATATCACTTTATAGTCAAGGAGGGCATCATCCTAGGCCATTGGATTTCTTCCAAAGGACTTGAAGTGGATCGAGCGAAGATTGAAACAATTGAGAAACTTTCCCCACTGACTAATGTAAAGGGGGTCCGGAGTTTTCTAGGCCATACTTGCTTATATCTAAGATTCATAAAGGATTTTTCGATGATTGTAAAGCCTTTATGCAATTTACTCGAGAAAGATACTCCATTTATATTTGATGATTCGTGTTTGATGGCCTTCAATATGATGAAGGAGAAATTAATCTCATCTTCAATTATTATCACACCCAATTGGAACGAATTGTTCAACATTGTTTGTGACGCGAGTGATTATGCAGTTAGAGCAATCTTGGGCCAACGAAGAGAAAACATCTTCCGTGCAATATACTACGCAAGTAAAACTCTTGATAGTCCACAAAGAAATTATACCACTACAAAAAAAGAGATGTTGGTGGTTATATTTGCATGTGACAAGTTTTGGTCATACATCATTGGCTCTAAGGTAATTGTTTATACGGACCATGAGACCATCTGTTATTTATTTGCGAAAAAGGATACGAAACCTCGTTTAATTCAATGGATTTTGCTGCTTCAGGAATTTGATGTGGAAATTCGTGATAAGAAAGGTAGTAAGAATGTTATTGCAGATCATCTCTCAAGATTCGAGATCGAAGATGTTGGTGGTCACGAATGCATTATGGAAGTTTTTTTTGGATGAACAACTTTTAAATATCAAGGTAAGACTCCCATGGTTTGCAAATATCGTTAATTTCTTTGATTGCAATGTGTTTTCCTCGGATATGTTTAACTTTCAAAAGAAGAAATTTCTACATAATGTGAAGAACTATCTTTGGGATGATCCCATTTTGTTCAAAAGATGTTCTGATCAAGTAATTCGGAGATGTGTTCCTAAAGAAGAAATTTAGAATATCCTCTACCGTTGTCATGCATCACCTTATGGAGGTCAATTTGGTACAACAAGGACTGTATCTAAGGTGCTTCAATCCAGATTTTTTTGTCTAACCTTCTTTAGAGACACTTATGTATTTGTGAAGACTTGTGACAGATGTTGTTGATCCCATGATTTTGATGAACAACTAAGTATTGATGTTTTTGGTGGAACTAATGTTTGATCAAGTGTTTCAGTGATTTAAAGTTCCTGTAATGAAGATGTCAAATTGAATGGATTCTAAATGAAGATGTCAAATGGAATGGATGCTTAATGAAGATATCAAGATGATGAATAAGTATTAAGAGTTTGAAGAAATTAGAGAAAACAACTCAGGTAAATATTAACTCTTAATATCCCATTTAGGAACACACACATGGCACATAATGAATCTTATCTTTTATGTGTTTTTTTTTTAAGTATTTTTATTTGCTCCTATGTGAATTAAAAATAAATATTTTTGAATTACTAAAATGGAAGATAAGAATATTAGTAGAGTTTATTTAAAGATAAAAATGGATAAATGGGCTAAATCATAAAAGAAACTGAGTTAAAAATGAGATCAGAAGAGTGATTTAGAAGAAGGAAGTTGACTGAAGGGTCGACCGGAGAAGGAAGATGAAACATCATGAATTGAAAAGTCGACCGACCGGTCGACCTATGAAAACATCTGAACTCTTTGAATCTGCGAGTCGATCAAGCAGTCGACTGGTGAAATCATGACAAACTCTTTAAATCTGCGAGTCGACCAAGCGGTTGACCTATGATCGCTACGGCGATAGTTTGGCTGCAAGCTGCGTTGGGCAGTCGACTGAATGTACTAGTTCAGGATATTGTTTGATCCAATTTTAAATCCAAAAGTAGCCTTTTTTGGTTAGGATTTGAGAGAGATTTAAGGGATATTCTTAATATTTAAGATATGGTTCATACACTAATTAAATCCTTTCAATATGGTTCATTATATATTAATGTTTCTCAATTTGGTAATTAAAATAGATTCTACACTTATTTATTTTGATTGAGAAATACTTTAGGGATTTAATTGAGAGTTTTAAAAGTTGTTATTAAGTGAAATTGAACCTAAATGAAGTCGTTATATTATAAGGGGTCTATAAGAGTATTTTATTGTCATGACACTTGTAAACTAGCCATTAGGAGGCTGATTACATGTGCCTTTATATAGACCTGCAAATTTTCTACGAAAAACAAATTATTCTTAGAGAGTTAATCATTATATATCATTTTGAGAGAGATTTTATAAGAGTTATCATTATATTATAATTCATTGTGAGCTATTCTAAGAGTGATTCTGATAATCAACTGTGACCAATTTTTGCTGATACCGGAATTGAAGCTACATTGTTCTAATCATTAATACTGTGGATTTTTGGTGAGATCTTTCCATACTAATTATTGCTTGTTTATAATTTTATATTTGGAAATTGATTTTAGATTTTGTTTTTTTGATTTTTGAAGAAAATATTTTCTCAAACAATTTCTTGAATCTGATTACGTGCTCCAATTTGCTACCCATATCTTGTTTAAATCAGATTTTTGCATCTCACATATTTCTATCACTAGTAGGGATATTGATTGAGTTTTTATTTATCTAGAGTGGTAGAAGCTCCGAGTGAGATTTGCTTATCAATTTTTGTATTGGTAAGTTATGACGGATTAAATATCGTTGGGGATATTTAATCAAGGGTAGCAGGGTTTTAGTCTCTTCCTGTAAAGAGATTAAGGTAGTGATTCTTCCTAAATAAGAATTGCGTTTTTGTTTTGAGTGATTTTGTAATGGTTCAATTCTTATCGGGTAAAAGGATATTTGGAGTGTTTTGGTAAGGTTGTGATTCTTGAGCCTTGTGTTAAAAAGAATTAGGTTATTCTTTAGCCTGTAAAAAGTAGAGGTTATTCCTTATTTTGAGAAAATGAAATTGTAAAGGTTGATTCTGAGCCTGTAAAAGAATCAGTGTGCAGGTTTGGTTCTTACCATTAAAGGAATCTTGGTTTTAGTAGGTGTGACCTCTACGGAGCTCGGGGAACTAGATTAGCCAAAAGTAGCTTGGTGAACTAGTATAAATCTCTGGTGTGCTGCTTTCTTAATTTTTTTTATTTTTGTTGTTTGGGTGTGCACTTAGATTTATTTTAATTCCGCTGTGATATAAAGATAATAATTAATTTAGACATAAATTAATTATTTGATTTATTCAAGCATATTCTGATAATATTTTTAATTATCCAATTCACCCCCCTTTTGGGTATTCTACTGGGCCAACAAATGTTAAAGGGTGGGTAGCATCTCGAGGCGGCATGAACTTCCATTAACTAATATTTTGGAGTTGGAGATTTTTGATGTTTGGGGTATTCATTTTATGGGGCCATTTCTCTTGTCGTTTGGAAAATAATACATTCTATTAGCGATTGACTATGTATTCAAGTGGGTGGAAGCTATAGCTGCTTCTATAAATGATGCCAAAACTGCTTTGAAGTTCGTCCACCAGAATATCTTAACACGATTTGGTACTCCAAGGGTTATTATCAATGATAAAGGAACTTATTTCTGCAACAAGGTGTTGGATGCTCTTTTAGCCAAGTATGGAGTGATGCACAAGGTAGCATTAGATTACCATATTCAAACTAATGGGATAGCCTAAGTCTCCAACCGGGAAGTTAAACAAATCCTCGAGAAGACGGTTAACACAAACCGAAAAGATTGGGCAATTAAACTTGATGATGCCTTGTGGGCATACTGTGCTGGTTTCAAAACACCAATTGGAATGTCTCCATATTGATTGGTGGTTGGAAAGGCATGCCACTTAATGGTGAAGTTGGAGCATTGTGCGTTTTGGGCCATTAAGAAGCTTAACTTTGATCTAAAGGCTTCTAGGGAGCAATGACTTCTACAACTCAACATGTTCGAGTAATTCTGACACGAAACGTATCAAAATACCCAGATATATAAGGAGAGGACTAAAAAATGGCATGACAAGCAGATCTTGAGAAGAGAGTTCAGTCCAGGACAACAAGTACTAGTTTTCAATTCTTAAATGAAACTCTTCCCGGGAAAACTGATATAAAAATGGTCTGGACCATTCAAGGTAAAGTAAGTGTTTCTATTTGGTGCAGTGGAGTTAGAAGACATAGGTGGACAGTTCTTTCGAGTGAATGGTTAAAGACTCAAACACTACTATGGGGGAGAGGTACGCTTCGTGGAGAAAATTGTACTTAAAGATACTAATTGAGGCCAATAACTGAGTCCAATTAGGGATGTTAAATTTAGCGCTTCTTAGGAGGCAACCCAAACAATCGTTTTTTGTTGTTTTGAAAACGAAATAGTTTAAACAAATCTTTAGGATACAGAGGGGGTATTTTGGGCTATAACTAAAGATGAAAGGGAGCAAACAAGCATTTGTTATCAGAATGCTGGTGCTGCAGTGGAAAAAGTGGGCTGCAGTGTGAAAAAATGGGCTGCAGCGGGGGAAAATAGAGAAATTAAGTCTGACAAGCAAAAATTCGCACTGCAGCAAGAAAATTTGAGGTTGTAGCTTGAAAACGAGTAGCAAAAGTGAATAAAACCCAACCAAACGTTGGGGCTGCAGCGATGGGCCATCCCGTTGCATCGTGAGTCAGTGCTTATTAGCGCTGCAGTGCTAACAAAGTGGCATTGTAGCACAACCTTCCATCGAAAAATCATTAGCGCTTTTTGGAATTACAGTTCAGTTCTCTTGCCCCAATTTGTTAGTGCTTCTTGCACTGCAGCGTGAACAATTTTGCTTTGCAGCATGGGAATTCTGCCCCGAACCAAAGAAATGCTAACATAAATGGTACTACAATGCCATTTTGTTCGGGCTATAGCGCTATTGTTTTGTCGTTTTGAGAACCTCCAAGCTACAACTCTCATTTTGTAACCCCAAAAGAGAAAATATTTATTCTCTTCTTCCCAACCCCCAAATCAAAACCCTAACCCAAATATTCACCCATTGTTCATCCCAATCCTCAAAATCATCTTTAAACATTCAAGTTGGTTCAAGAATTTCAAAGTTCGTCACTTTTCTCATGCTAAGGACTTCAAGTAAGATCATCTTAGTTGGGTTTTCAAGATTTGGTTGAAATTGTGAGTAATTCTTGATCTATTGTGCTGGTTATTGTTTAATATTGGGTGTTTGTTGGTAGTGTTGAACATGTGGTGATTATTCCAAAATTTAGGTTGATTGTTATTGCAGGTGGCTTATGGAATTGTTGTTATTGTTTGTGGGGTATTGGATTATGCAATTTTGGCTATTAAAATGATTTACAAATAGGAGCTGAGACTTTATATCGCAGTCTTTCGATTCCAAAAGATTTGTATCGTTGTTGGTGAGGAACGATTTAATGATTCCGTCATTAAGCGGACGAGATTAAAAGAAAGGGGATTTGAATTGACACAAGCACACTATCCAGATATGTTTCAAATAATTGAATCTCAGGGATGGCATGTCTATTGTCTACAACTTGGCACCAAGACAATAATGGTGGTATGGGAATTTTACGCCAATGCTAAGGAGGTGATGGATTGTACCACAATGGTGCGGGAAAAGCTAATAAAGTTTGATAGTGAGACCATCAACAGGTACTACAAAATCCCCACCCCTGAAGTGGATACACTATCTCAAATTGACGAAATCACTGATCTTGATAAGGTAACAACCTTGATTTGTGGAAAGGTGGTCGAATGGTCTATTGTGAAATGGACTCGGACAACCTTCTTAACCAAAGAGCTTTAGATGCCACCAAATATTTGGCACCACTTCATCTGTGCCAAGATGTCCCCCACTTTTTATTTGACAGAAGTAACCAGAGAGCAGGCCTTGATGCTGTTTTGTGTTCATAATGATTATTCAATCAATGTTGGGAGCTGGATTTGCACTACTGTTCGTTATACTACAAATAACCTAGTGGTTGGACTCCCATTCTTGACTTTCCTAACATAATTAATTGCGGGAGCCAATGTCAACACAAAAGGTTAAGAGGTGCTCTAGCCCAAAAAGACTATTAATGATAACACTATAAATTACATTTAGAAGAGTGAGACAGAGGTAGATGATGCGACAGGTCCATCCTGATCATTTCCACCATGAGCTGCACTCTACGCCTCCTCGTTCGATATATACGCTTTACTGCAATGGCAAGGTGCACAAATCGACACTCTAATGGCTCGACAAGAGAATTTTGAGCAATACATGTAGTCTCGAGTAGACCAATAACACTAATGGAATCTCCAAAAAGTTGAACATGATGCTGCTTGCTATCAAGAGATTGGCCAAACGTATCAGACTTTGGGCCAAATATTCGCTCAATTCGAATTGTAGTCAGAGTAAGGGATGCCGAACTTCCCTCAAATGCCACCATTCCCTGATGATTTTTTAGTCGCCATTCCAACCTTACCAGTCATACTAGCCATAACCGCCACCACCACTGCTACTGCCATTGCCACCATACCAAGATGAAAACCAATAGGAGGTGAGACATTAGCTCTCACCTCGCAGGTATGTCTTCTCATTCTCTTTGTGCTTTAATTTTTTTTTTTTTTGTATCATTGAGGATAATGATGGGTTTTAATCTGGGGGTGGGATGACATACTTTGTTAACTTTTTGTTTTCATTTAAAAAAAATGGTTTGAATTGGTGAGTTATTCCTTTGGTCTCGATGATCGTTAACCAATAATGAAATTATCTCATATGTTGTTTTTTGAGGTCTTGTGTAATGTGTCCCTTGTGTTTTCTGTGTGCTTAACATTGGGTGAGTATAATAAGACATTCTTGTTTCTAATATTGATATGCACAAAGGACGTTGACATTCATCATTTAGGTAACTAGAGGATAATTATTCTTCAAATCAGATTCATGACATTTTAAGGATTCTAGAACCCAGTTTAGTGAAACATGAGGTGAAATCATAAGCTAAGTTGTATAGGAGAGATGATCTAGGCATTTCGTTTGGACCGTTTGAGCCTTTTCAAGCCTACCTATGGAATCTTATCCCATTGTAGTCCTTTTCGAGCATAGTAACCATTTCATTCTTCACCCTCAAAAATCTCCTAAAGCCAAATAAATACTGGTCCCTACACTCTAGGCACGTTCGAAACCTTACTCTTCTTGTGTAAACTTCGGGAGGGATATGCAAATATTGGGGTTTGAGTGTGACGAACTTTAAGGGACTTGCTTTTTCCCTTGTTGTTTACTTTCTTGTTTGATCGATGTTGTATTAAAAAAAAGTGTTTACAATGCAATTGATATTACGTGAAAGTTATTTTTTTTTTCTTTTGAGAATAAGTAGGTAATGGGGGAAATGAATGTAATTGGGGTAATTTGAGAGTTTTATTAGAAATTCATGAGGTCCAAAAAGGTGAGTGATGTGCCTAGGGTGAACCGAGTGAAAAACATATAATTCCTCGTCTAACCTTTACCTTAGCCAAACGTTACAAGCTAATATAGTCTTGTTGATCTTCGACACTAACTTAACTTACATTAGTGGAGAGTGGAACTAAATCAAGCTTATGGGATCATGATCATAGAAAGAGAACGTCATGAAATTTCTTAGTGGATAAACGAATCCGGTTACTATTTGACCAAATGTTAGATTCCTATGCATGCCTTAAGAAACTTTTATGTTTTTGTATAAATTTCAATTGTTGAAATTCTAGAACATGACAAGGGATCACCTTACATTAGAGATTGAAGCGTTAGGAGACATTAAGGATAAAAGAATGATCATTGGGATAATGCGGAACACTTACCATTTGTTTTAGGCTTTATTTTTGTGTTTTTCTTGTTTGCTGTTTTTGCAATTTATTTTCTTGTTTTAATTTTGCTCGAGATTAGCAAAAACTTAAGTGTGGGGGCATTTGATAAACTAATTTTTTATCATTATATCTTTATAGTTAAGTGTTAGTTTTGAGTAAACATTAGTGTTTTTATTGTTGGTTTCTAATGTTATTCAGTTTTATTGTGTAGGAATCAAGAAAATAGAAAAATCAAGAAAAAGAAGACCAAAAGCAGCTCGGTGTTGCAGTGCCACTAAGATGGTACTATAGTAGGAACCAGGCATCGTAAAATGGCACTGTAGCGCCAAGAAAATGGCATTGCAGCACGGATTAGTTCCTTAAATTGACGTTGCTGTGCTAATTAGTAGCGCTGCAACGGGCCCTGCCTTTTCCATGTATTGGTGCTGCAGCGTGGCGCCCCCACAGTTTGGCACTACAACAGGAGATTAATGGCGCCACAACGCCAGTGTTTCTGACCCTAATTGCTTTGAAGAGGCACTACGACGTCAATGTATGGATCTAAAACATCCTAAAGGCTATTTTGATTGAGTTGGGAAGAAAAAAAAGGGCAAGGAGACCTATGGGGGGAGCTAAATTTGGAGAGATCAAGAGAAAAAATCATAGATTTTGAAGTGAGGATATTAGAATAGAGATCGAAGATTCTTGAAACTTCACCGAACCTAGTTTTTCGTCCATCTCTTCTCTCTTCACTTCCTGTGCATGCTAAATTTGGTATTTGTGATTGTTAATTTTTTATAAATCAAGAGTTGATGTTTGGATTTTGTTAAAGATATGTTGCCGAACAATCTGAACATACTTGTCTAGATCGTTTCTATCTAGGGGGATTTGAATACTTTTGTTTGCACTATACTTTGAGAATCTAAGATTTTGTTAATTAGATTTCATGTTTCGATCATTTATATTTCTTTATGCGTAAGTGCTAATTTATGCGAAAGGTAAATTAGACATCATGGATGTGTGAGATTAGGTATTTGAGAGGTGATAATCTTGCATATTGAGATTAGAGAAATACAACCTTTATTATATTGAGTGCGAGAGGCTAATATAATTTGGGTATCCAATTGCTGGGTGAGACTTAAAGATTGGATAATTATTTGAGTTGAATAGAGATATTAATTCAAATAATTATACAAATTATCTCACTTGGCATTCGAGAAGTGGAAGTGAGGTTAATTTAGATACCCATGGTTAATGATTGCACATGAATTTAATTATCAAGCTTGAATTGTATTAGGATCGTTCGGCAAAGTGATGAAAAACCCTCCTAGAACTCTGTTGTCTATCAAAGTTCCTATAAAATTCCATTAATTAATTAAACTCTTTGTCAAATGTTCTTCAGTTGTCAATTAATTATTCCACAAATTAAATCTCAATCATTTAAAAAAAATAGGTCATTGTAATTGTGGTAATTAGTTAATTTCTTTCTACTAATCCTCGAGGGAACGATACTTACTCATACACTTTATTACTTGTTCAACCTCGTGCATTTGTGAGTATACATAGCAAAAGATTTTGTGACACCATGAGTTGGTCAAGGTTTTGCTTCGTGAAGCCACAGTCAAGCATGTTAATCCTGGGATTGTTTTGATTCGGATAACTTAGTTGTCTACTCTAGGTGCTAATGTTCTCCTTGATAGGGGGATTATTTTGCCAATAGGTTTCTAAGTCTCGGTTAGATTCGTCCTCCTCGTCATCTTAACTTGGGTAATTAAGGTAAAATCTTTTCTTTGGTGGTAGCAAAGTTTTGTTTCTAGGTGGTTCTTTCTTAGGTGGCTTGTCCACGTTCGAGACTTGTCCGATTATGACAGCTACGTTGGTAACATTCTTGTTTAGCGCATCAATTTCTCTCCACATCTGGTCTAGTTCTTTTCACCCTTGACAGGTTCCGCCTTCTTCATCTATTAGTTATTCATCCTCATCTATGATATGTCCCTTACCCTTGTTGGCTTCTTCATCGAATTTACTCCCCAACCGGTGGTAGAGATAGGTCTGTCATTCTTTGGTGAGATCGACATGCCTATCCAATAGGCTTTGAAACAATTTATGGATTCTACCTATACTGCTCTTGGAGGTTTGGGATCATCTTTCCATACCCTAGTATAGTCATTTGAATCGGTCTCCCATTCTCGTCTGACCATGTTAGCAATGGTAGTTGGGTTATCATTTTTGGGTAATGGGCTTTGATGACAATTAAGCTTGGATGTCTTCCCCTCTTTTGGGAGACATATTACATTGGCTTCTATTAGATCTTGTATTTTGAGTTTCAGAGAGTTACAACTATTAGTATGGTGACCAGGTGCTCCATAGCAATAGGCATTAAATTTTTCGGGTTGTAGTGACTACTGATGTTTGGTTGCTTTGGGGGTATAGGTTTAAGCCATTTAATTTTAACACATTCCTCGATGATTTGAGAAAGGGTTACATGGAGAGGGGGTGAACTTCCTTGG
Source organism: Eucommia ulmoides (assembly GCA_016647705.1). Classification (NCBI taxonomy): domain Eukaryota; kingdom Viridiplantae; phylum Streptophyta; class Magnoliopsida; order Garryales; family Eucommiaceae; genus Eucommia; species Eucommia ulmoides. The sequence goes on from CM028326.1 coordinate 48,133,688, forward strand.
TTCTCTATACAACTGATTGAGTTTATAATTCTGTTGGTAGTTGGATGTATTTGGAGGTCGTGGCTGAGTATTGAAAGGGGGTTAATATAGATATGGGTTGTATGTTGGAGCTAGAAAAGGAGAAAATTGAGGCGGCGATACAAACTTAGGTGGTAGTGCAAGCTGAGGTGGTGGTGTGTATTGAGCTGGTTACTTTTGGAGGACTTAGTTTTCAAACTTGGGGGATTGGGCTGTTGAGGTTTATACTGAGTTTAGAAGTTTTGATACTTTCTATGACCTTGGTTTATCATTGCAACTTCAAGGTCTTTCTTCTTAGGTGTTGGTCTCTTATGTTCTTGCTCGGTCGGCTTTTGAATTCTGTCGGTTTTAGCATCTTCTTTTATATATTCCCCTTGAAGGATTATGTTAAAGAATGGGCCATCCATTGTGTTCAGTAGAGGTTTGTATTAACGGTGAGGTAGAGCTTGGATGAACATTTGGACCATCTCGGTTTTCGTCATTGGTGGTACTACTTGTGCGACTTTATCCCTCCATCGGATAGAATATTCTCGGAAATTTTCCTCAGGGTTCCAAGAGAAACCTTATTTGGTGACACTCCCAGATTATACATGTATTGCTCAGAGAAGACCTTAACTATGTTGAGGAACATCTTCACCTTCAAATGTTCTATTGTTGAGTATTAACGAGCGACAGGTCTATCTAACGATTGTTGGAAGAGTTGAATGGCTAATACCTTGTTGTTGATATATGTCCCCATCTCATTCTTATACCTTTGGATGTTCCAATATGGGAACCTTGACCTTTCATATTTCATGAATATGGGCATGAAGAAGTCGTCTAGGAACTTTATTTGAGGTAGAGAAGACAATTCGAGGAATTAGGCATTGGCTCCTGAATCTTCCTATTTACTTCCAAGATTTCCCTTTCTATTCGTAATAGTTTGTCTATCAGTAGGGATGTTTTTTTGAATTACTCTTTAACCTCTCTTTTGAATTGGTCATTGGTTTCTGGTATAACTGCGATAGTATTTGGTTTAACAGAGGTGGTACTTGGGTTTGGGTCAGTCACAATCAGAGCAACTTGTGGCTGATGTTCAACAGGGATTGTTTATTCTATAATTGGGCTGGGGCCTTTGGAACTGGAGGGCCTATGGTTAGTGATAGGTGGAAATAACCTATCTACTTTTAAACCGAATTTGTTAGTTTTTGAGCGTATTAGTTATATTTAATTTTGTTTTAGTTTGTTTTAGTGTAAAACAGGTGAAGGAACGAAAAGAAGTGATAAACAAGCGAAAACGGTGGAGAAACGATGAACTAAACGTGAAGAACAAGGCTTCGGTGCATAAAGATCACCGCCTAGGCGCGAATTCCACTGCCTAGGCGAAGAAGAGGCAGGAAGTTGGGTTGCTGAACCACTGCCTAGGCAGAAATCTGTCAGAATCTAAACCGACTTAACCACCGCCTAGGTGGTGACACTCTGCGAGAAATATCTAAGTTTAGATATTTTGAAAATATTTTAAAAAACCTTTGTTTTAAACCCTTTTCTTCCCCAATCCTTAAAGAGGCCCTATGATGTTTTGAGAGCTCCTTTCACCTTAGTTAGGATTAGATAATTTAGGAAGTAGATTAGATTAGTTTTAGGAAGTCATTTTGGCCAAATCTTGAAGAGCTAAAAGAGGAAGATCATCAATGGAGAAGAGGAAGCTCGGGGGGATCGTTCTTTGGCGAAAGTAGACTACTCCACTTTGAGATTTGATTTTTCTTTCCTTGTTTTTATCTTTGTACTTAATGTTTATTATTGATGATGATTATCTCCTCTTGATTTAATATTGTAATGGCTAAGATCATGTTAGTTTAGTTAGATATTAGTTAGGGTTAGATATAATTCATGTAAATATCTCTTTGGTTGAATATAAGTTATTTTGCTGGTTTGTTATCCAATTCCAATTGTGTTTACCGTGATTTCATGTTTATTATGCTTATTACGATAAACCGAGAATATGGGGTTTGACACTCGAGAGAGATAACCCCGGATTCGGACTAGGGTTAAACACAACGAGACGATCCAATAACCCGGGAGAGAGTTGGATTGTGTGCAATCCATGAGGTTGGGTCAAGAATCACGTGGCTATGTGTTCGGAAAGGCGTTTGAGGGGGACTTCGGCGTCAATGCGAAGTTATGTATTCGCTCTCTTTTTACTCGGAAGAGGGAGCGAGTGAATTATAGATATCGAGATTGTTGGATGTGATAATAATCGTTATTGATAACTAAACTAAGCCAAATAGGTACTAAGCGAATGAAATTGATCTCTAGTTAATTAGTGTAATTAGAATTAATCCTTAGGAGTAGTTTTAATTAGTTTAATTTAAATAATTAATTTAATCGTCAGGATAATATGAAATTACGTAAATTGTGGTATTCAATTATTCACACGTTTACCTGTGGGAATGATATCCGATCTTCAAAGATCCACTATATTAAAACTTAGACGTCATATACTTGCGAGATTAAGTAACGACGTAAATTACGCGCTACCAGTTAGTTATTGGTTCCATTGGGTTGGGGGTTTGAACATGGGTTATAGGGTTCTATTGAGAATTGTAGAGTTGCTGCAAGAGTTCAGAAATCTGACCCACAGACTATTTCAACACAACCATATCTTTTTTCAGTTGGACTACCCCGATATGTTCACTCGGTTATTCCACTAGATCCTCCATTAATATAGGTTGTCGTGTTTACAACCGAGTGCAAATTGGCGAATGGGAGACTGGTGTTTGATTATGCAGAGCAATTTTTCCTACTTAGATGATGGTCGTGTCAGTATTTTACTTACCTAAGCATTTGTGGTTTGACTAGACTTAGTTTGAGATCACATTTCAATTGGTTCTAAATTTTATAATTTACAACCATTTCAAATTTTGTGATGACTACTCTGCAGACGGAGTATATTTTGCTTATAATTACAGACTCAATTTGACACTTTTATTTGGTTTTAATGGAAATCTCATATCAATTCTTAGTCAATGTCAACCTCAAACTGAAGAAAGACTTGAATCGAAACAAAATAAAGTTTCTGAGTCAAATAAAGCCTCATATAGTCGTAATAAGGATTCACTTTACCCTTTTCAATAGCTTGTTCAACAATCAAATTTTTTCATGTAAAATTAGAGACTGTGAGTAGGCTTATAGATATAGAGGAATGAAAATTCTTAATTGTCTATTCAGTTCTTTGTTAGTCCTAGAGGTACTTTTGGCAAGGTTTCAGAGTAATGTTATACTGACAACAAAATTAAATGTCTCTCTCCAACATTGTGTCCTTAGTAGATCAGGGCTTTAGCTTTCCTTTATCCTAGGCTCACTATATATGTTTTTTGTTTTGTTTTTTTTTTTTTTTTTTTTTTTTTTTTTTTTTCTAGCGCATCCTAAAAATCTCGGTTCCCAAACCTTCAAACTTCCGTTGTCCTCCCAGGAGAACATCCATATTTGGTTGGTGGTCCGAGCGAGAAGAGGTTCGTAGCTGGATCTCGGGGGAGCCAACCCTGACCTTGCTTCTAGTAACTTCTCTTTCTAACTTAATGGTTTTTAGAGCTTAGATCAGCATGATGAAATCACCGACTTCAGCCCCTACTGTCGGCCTATCTATCTTTAAGATGGTTATGGCTTGGGTTTTTTCAATAATGATATGAAATGCAAAGTGAGTACTCGTGCGTTGGAGATAGTATGCTATAATGTAATTGAAAAAATGTAAAGACAATATTTCAATGTTGTTTTTAGAGACAGTAAATGTAAATGCAGTAAATAAAGACAATAAATATGTTTTCATGCTAATATATACATATGAAATGACATGTTTATTAGTGTTTTGTTATTTATTGTTATTGTTACTGTTATTGTTGTTACTGTTACATTTTTAGTTGGGAATTGTATATGCTTGAAATTAAAGACATAATGCTTGGATGTTATTAAACAATGAGGATGGATTTAGACTCCAACTAGGCCTGACTCTCTTAAGAGTCCTCAACAGAGTCGCTAGCTGATGCACCCCGAATTTTGATAATGTGTTAGTTGTTTGTTAAAAGTGAAAAGAAATACCATATATTTATGCCAGTCCTACTTGTAACTAAGGAAAACGGGAAGGTTTTCAAAGAACAACCACCCATATCCCGAGTTCTTAGCTACAAGGGTCTATCGATGTAGTACATATATATATATATATATATATATATATATATATATATATATATATATATATTGAATGTTTTGTTTAGTTAAAAAAAGAAAAAAGAAATACGATGTTCATGGGAGAATCATATAGCTTATGCACAACTCATGGTGTGGTAGAAGTTTGTTTTAATCCTCACATGTTCTTAACATATTCTTGGATGATTAGATGTTTTTGAATGTTTTTGAATGTTCTTGAATTTTTTTGAATATTCTTGAGATGCTTGAAATGGTTTTGTATGATTTGAGCCTAATTTGGTTGTTATAGTTAAAATTAGGTGTTTCTTTGATGTTCTTAACAAAAATAAAATCTTGTTTGGTTGTTTCATGGGATTTATGTGTTACATACATAGAATTAAAGTGTGTTATCTACATGATCCTACTATATACAAGCAATATAGACAAGACTAACCAAAGATCATAGGGTGTTTTATAGGAATATACCTATTTATGGGATGTGCTTTTCCCTAAGTGTTTATTTCCTTCTCCTCCTTAATATTCTTGGTCAGTGGTTGATTGGTGGTTGATTTCCTTCTCGAATTTATGTAGAACTAGTAATGTCGAATACCTAAAAGAAAGTTGCTCGGTTGGCATGCTCGCCTACTATTAGAAGTTCAACAAGTGTTCGGTAGATGGCATGATCTTCCTTAGCATAGATGGTGATAATACTATCCTCGTAGACAAACTTCATCTTCTGGTAGAGTGACAAGAGAAGTGCCCCAGCTGAGTCGATCCAGGGCCTTCTGAAGAGCAAGTTATAGGCACCCAGTATGTCTACGCGGGGTCAGAGTAGCCAACAGTGGAAAATTCTACATTTAATTCTTTTTTGACACGAAGATCTAAATCAGGATAAAGATCTCCAAAATCTCCAGCAATTAAATTTTTTAAGTAGCGGTGGATTTCACATAGAAAATTAAATTTTCGTAAATTGCTTAACCTTATATACACTAGGGCACTATTGATTATGGGATTTTCGACATATGCGTAGTTTAAATCCATCATTCTTTTCATTCCTCTTATAGCAAAATTTATTGGGTCATAAAATAAATAAACATCATCTTTTGTTCCAATAATTAATTCATCAAAAGCAAGCATGAATTTATTAAGAAAAACTTGATCATTCATTTTAATTAGAAGCAGGTCTACTTTGTTGTCTATCAATTTCCATTATTTCAAGCAAATATTTTCGTATCATGTCCAAAATTTCAACCTTTCTGTCATCACTTCTTGTTTCATTATTATCTTGTTGTATTTGAGTGTAGGCATTATTTATATTACGAGAAAGTTTTATTGTAGGTTTTTCAGCAATAGTCGTGAGATATGATTTTTGCAAAGCATCGATTTCTTTATGAAATTTAATAACATTTTCTGGTGTTCCTAAATTAACATCTTCAAAACACAAGTATGAATTTTTTTACAAACTTTCTTTCATTCATGGTGAGGGGTGTTAAAAAGGAGTTTTAAATTGAAAAAGAGACAGAGTACTCATTTGCAAGAATTATGTTATAAAATATCAAGTTTCATGATATGTATATTATTTCCTTACCAAAATTTACCTTATACCTATAAAGGGTCCACCACGTCTTCTATTTGATCCAACGATCGTAGCCTCCAAAGGCTGCTTCAGTATTCCAGTGCCAATCCAAGATGCCCAAAAACGCCTAACACACACAAACGGCTAACAGGGCTGTAGGACTCCAGACACAATACTATGCCTAAATCGCTCTAGGTTCTCAAAGAAAATAGGGTATAACTCTCATAGATGATATGGGGTAAATATGCTAATAAAATCATAACATATATTTTTGAAGACTCAAATATTTTATTCCATAATTTTTACAAACTTTCCTCTAGGAAGAAGTTCACACACACATTTCTTACAAGAGATTAAACATGTAGGTTCTTTTACTCTGCCTAAACTCAAAGCATAATGTCCGTTTATATAGCTACAGACTTCAATTTACATTTCAAAATGAGAAACCAAACGATAAGGTTTGGTACCACATTTTTCAAAAGCAAATAGTAACATACATTTTTTTTTAAAAGTAAAAAGTGCTAAACAGTAACGCTGACACAAGCGGGTAAGCATAGTAGCATGGCTTGTGATTGAATAGTAGTTTGGTGGCCGACATATGGGTCCCTCCATTATTTGAACGAAATTTATTTATCATAAAACATCAAATAGCTTTTATCAACACTGGTCATGGGTTTCTACATCGTGACACTTGTAGTGACGTTTTATAAGGCTAGGACTTCATCATCACTTTCTCTACTTGCATCTGCCTATTTGATCTTTTTCTTAGGAGTTTATTTAAAATATGGACAAGTTCCTTCAGTGTGTTTAAGAATTTGACAAATCAATTTCTTAACCGTTTTACTAGCAGCAAATTTTACAGTCTGTATCATTTCTAACCATTTCAAAGTAGAGCATTTCGCTGCACCGTAGAACTGGCTACACTCAGTGGTCAATATAAGAAGGTTGTTTGTACTCATAGGGTAAACATACCTTTTATCCCACGCAATGAACTTTCTTAATTTTTTATCAAAGACATAAAATTCCATGGCTCATCTAGTAGCAATGAAATTTTCGATTTTATCATTTTCCAAGAGTTTAGGCACTTCTTTGAATACTTGGTTTGGGTTGTATTCGGGGATTAGATTAGCATGCTTTTTGGATAGTTGTACGATATGATAAGAATCATATCTTTTTTCAGAAGCAGCACTAAAACATTTTACTAACACAGTTTTTGATCTTCTTTACTCTTAGAAGCTTTTAATAGCTTCTTGCACCCTCTTTGGCATTCCTTTTTCAGCACTGGTTTTTGGGTAAAAAATTATAAAATCAAGATACCCATAATTGAATATCTTTTCAATTGTATCAGCTGGGGTTTTAGGTAAGCAGGCCATTCTAGGGTATCTTACCTCATGAAAAGGAAAAATAGAGGATTCTTCGTCAACACAAATTTTGTAAGCAAGTTTGAGATTCTTTAAGTATTCTTGGATGAAGTTTTCATTTAGACATTTGAATATACTATTCTTAGCGCTTGAAGAAGTAGCAATTTCAACGAATTTTTTCTCTTGAAAAATAGGGTTCTATGGAGGTTTTTTGAAAGGAACAAATTTTGGAACAGGGGGACTAGGAACTGTAAGCCCTTTGCTTTTATTATTTGATCAATATACTGATTTGGTGAACGAATAAGAGTAGTACTTTGCAGATTATTAACAATCTAACTCTTTTGAGTTTTGGAATTCTTAGTATCACTTTTTGAAGCACCAGATGAGGCATTATCCTTTTTATCACTGGGGGCTTCGCCTTCCATGTTTCAATATTTTTAGCACTTTTGATTTTGAACATATGGATCAGTTCTTCAACAATACTCAGGAAATAGTGTCATTACGAACAATATTTCTCAATAGATTTAATAGCACTTAAAGGGATCATAATTGAATCCTTATCAACTTCCATGACCTTCCCTGGATAAGAAGTTAGCAAGAATATTTTGTTTACCACTCCTATGAATAACATCAAAATTATAATGTTGGAAAAATGTTTGCCATCCATTCATTTTATTATATTCAGGATTTGTTGGCAACTTGTTAAAGATAAATCCTTTAACCTGAGTATTATCAGTAATTACTGTAAACTTTTTTGGAATAAGAAAGTATCTAAAATTTTCTATTCCCTTTTTGATAGCAAGAAATTCCTTAAGATTACTATGATAACGTTGTTGTGTTTTAGTAAATGTTCCACTTGCATATCTACAGATTTTCCCAGTAGCAGTTTTTAATATTATACCCCAATAAGCATTTGAAGCGTGACTTTCTAGGATTAAATCATCATCTTTTGATGGTAAAGTTAATCTAGGTAAATAAGCAGTAAGGCTTTTAATTTTTCTTATTTTATTAGAAAGTTCTTCTGTCTAAGCAAATTTAGCACCTTTTTTTAAGCAATCTATGGAAGGGTTGCCTATGTTTTGCTAATCCTTCGATAAATGTTTCAGCATAGTTTAAGACTCCTAAAAATCTTTGAACTTGTTTTTTATCTTCAAGAGTATTAGGGAAATCAGTTATTTTTTCACAGATATGTGGCTGTATCTCGATTCCAGTAGCATCGATTATTAACCCTAAAAATTCTATTTTTTGTTTTCCTATTTCAACTTTCTTTTTAGAGAGAAATATTCCTCTTTCTTTGCATCGATTTGCAAAAATATCAAGATGTTTCAGATGATATTTTTCATTATCAGAGAATATAAGTATATCATCAACATAGGCAATGCAAAAATTAGATAACTTACTAAACACTTTATCCATTCTTCGTTGGAATATTTGAGGAGCATTTTTCAATCCAAACGGCATTACTATCCATTTATAATGACCATTCGGTGTACTAAAGGCAGTTAATGGAACAGATTCTTTGGTCAGTTTTATTTGCCAAAATCCACTTTTATAATCAAATTTTGAGAATATCTTTTCACCTTTGGTTCTATTAATTAGGCTTCCTTTATGAGGCAGGAAGTATCTGTCAAACTTAGTTTTTTCATTAAGCTTTTTGTAATTAACTACCATTCTCGTTTTACCACATTTTATTTCTGAATGATTTCTAACCATAAAGGTAGGACTTGAGTGGGGACTTTTACTTTCTTGGACCAATTTTAGATCAAACAATTCTTGAATTTGTGTATCAAATTCTTTAATATCTTCTTCGGCATATCTTATAGGTCTCACTCTTATAATATCAGTGGGGTTGATTAATTCTATATTGGCGTATGTCTTATTAATATCCCATAGAGCAGTTGGATTTTCTCCAAAATTATTAACAAGTTTTTCAAAAATATTATTTGTAAAGAGGTAAATATTACCACATTTTCGCATATAAATGGTGTTTATGATTGGTAAGTGCGGTAATTTTATCCAATTTGAGCAAGGTGTTAAGAATTCACCTATTTTTTGAGTGAAACATCTTTTCTTAAAAAAGTTTAGGAAAATATTTCCTAACAACATTGGTACTCCCATTGTGTTTTGTTGATATATTATTGGTATTTTGATATAGCGATCTCCAAATAATATTACAATATTTTTAGCAATGATATTTAAATCTAAAGGCATTCCTTCAAAACCTTTGGCTTTTATAGTTAGTTTACTAGTTTTCTTCCACATTTTGTATGGTAACACTTTTTTATTCATTAGACAAATATCAACACCTGTATCTAATAGACAGGGTATATAAATAATCTTATTATTAATAAAAATTCCTATTCTAAAGAATAGAGGACTCCTCATATTATCCTTAGAATATATATTTGTTTATCTTCTATGGTAAGCATGATTGTGTCATAGGTAATTTTATAAGGGAAATAGTAATCTAGAAAGTTATTTCCTAATAGTAATTCCATTTTTTCATCTTTATCAAGGTGTATAAAAATATTAATTCTTTAATTCTAATTATCAAAGGAATATCAGTAGTCTGTGTGATAGTATGTTTAAATCCATTAAGGTCTTTATAAACATAATATTCATCAAGCATTTTCCTAGGTATCTCATTAGATATCTTGTTAGGAGATATGTGACTAACCGATGCACTAGTATCTATTAATGCTTCTACTTCTTTTAATCCATTACCTTCAAAATATTTAATTTTTATTTTATAAGTCGGAACATCAGTTTTCATTTCTATCATCTGTCTATCTATAGAGAATTCTACTATTTCTCCACTAGTTATTTTTAAAGAAGAAATTGTTTTAATTTTTCTCTAGTTATTAGATAATCAAGCAACATCAAGATCTGGTTTTTAATTGATATCTAGTTTCAAATCAGCAGACATATCAATTTCTTGGACCATGTTCGGGTTATAAATATCAGCAAAAGGTTCAAACACGTTATCAATTTTGATGAACTCGCGATTAACGAACTTATCGCTATGATGATTGTTACTTAAAATGTAACCTACATGATATGTTATGGAATAAGGAAATCTTCCTTTAAATTCTTTTGAGCACCTTCATGAACAAGGCTAAAGATTTCATTAATTATTGGTTATTTTATACTAATAGCATATCTTGGATAAAGTTTTATTCCCAGAATTCCTTGGCTAAGGTTTCCATGTACAATTTCTAATAGAGCATCAGTTCTATCATTTATTCTCTTATCTAGAGCAACAGTTTTTATTCGGAAGTTAATTCCTTCTCTAAAGCATGCTTTAAAAACTATTTGTATTCCACCAACATGTATATAACCAATTTTTTCTTTATCTTTTCCTAGCTTTTCCAGTTGTCTATTAATCATATTTCTATTAATTAATGGGATATTTATTTTTCCTCTAGATTCTTTAGTATTAAGGATGGCTTCAAATTGATAGACTCCGTAATAACAAATATTTTTCCTATTAAATTTATCTAAAAACCTTTTTCGAAATAACTCATTGTTTCCAAAAGTTCCAATTCTTTTTAGCAGTTTTTGATCGATAATGGCTTCTGCCTTATAATCACCTTTATCTTCAACAGAATTAATAAAGAAGTTCTCTAATTCCTATTCTTTCAGGTTTTAGATTTTCAATCAAAATTTTATTATTGTTTATAGCATTCATAATCTTTTCTTGATTATTAGTGATTATCGCAAGTCGTTTTGGCAATTCAATATTTTCATCAATTTTTTCAATTGACATTGTTAACAAGAGTTTTTAATCAGAATAAAAGCATGAACTATCATATTCATCATAAATATATGAAGATTCATCATCAAAAGTATAAATAGTTCTTTCTTTTTGACACAAATTTATTGTAGAAAAATGATCATTTAATTCTTTTAATATAATCCATTTTATTTTTAATTTTATTTCTGGTAATAAATTAGATTTACTAAGAGCATAATCAATTAGTCGAATAAAATTATAAGTTTCTTTGATTTTCTCTTAACCAATTTATAGAATGATATCCTGAAATAGAGGTAGTAGGCATATAAACATCACGTATTTTTGGTAATCCAACACTATTTAATTCCTTATCACTTTTTTCACAAGAAACCTTTTCATAAAAATCTGTTATTTTCATCTTAAAAGTTGTATTACTTAGATGTTCAACTTCTTTATTTGACATATTATAAATAATATTTTTTTTTCTTCAAGAATTTCATAATTTGTTTGAGTATTACGACTTTCACTAGAAGTTCCTAGAAGATCTTCACTAAGAACACATACACGGGGCAAAAAGTTTTTTTATTTTTATTTATGTGCGTTTTGATAAGATGAAAATATTTTCTCCTATGTGTGTTTGAAAAGAAATATTTATAATTGACTAAAATGGAATATAAGAAGATTAGTGGAGCATATTTAGAAAAGAAAACGGTTAAAGGGGTGAAAACGTAAAAAATATGAAGTTAAAAACGAGTTCAGAGAAGAGATCCAACATATATAAGTCGACTGATGAGTTGACGGGACTAAGCAGCCGAAACAACTTGTATCTCTACAAGTAGGTTAACTGATGAAGAGAAGCTGAACTCTCTATATCTCTAAGTCGACAGGTAGGTCAACCAGTGAAGGCAAAACGAACTCTCTGAATCTCCAAGTCGACAGACAGGTCAACCTTTGAACGCAATAGAGATGGCTTGGCTAAATCCTGAATAGGGCAGTCGATTGACTGATTGACCGGACCCGCTGTTTCAGGATTCTATTTATTTCGAGATTATATCCAAAAGTAGCCGTTTTTGGTTGAGATTTGAGAGAGATTTTAGGGATATTATTATATGCTTCACGTAATGTTTAAATCCTATTGATTTGGTTCATTAATTTTTAATGTTTCTCAATTTGGTACATAAAATTGATTATATTCTAATTAATTTAGATTGAGAAATATTTTGGGAACTTAATTGAAAGATTTAAAAGTGGCATAACAGGATAATAATAATAAAAAAATTATATATATATATACTTTTTTTTCACCTTTAAATTTTTTACTTGATCCATCAATATCATAAAACTGTCAATTTTCACCAATATTTTTTTTCACAATTTAATACCAAAATATAATTTGATAATTTATATAGAAGACAGTAAACACCTTTAAATTAATATTTTCAATTCAACAGCAAATCCTATGGTCCATCGTTAATACTATACTTACCCAAGCGTATTTAACTATTATTGATAAGTTACATTAATAAACTACCATCTAAGATGTTAATATGTTCAAATTAAAATGGTAGGGACCAAACTGAAATAATGGTAATAACACATTAGTGCAAAGTGTCCAACTACCAGAAAAACATAATGGAGACGTATTAGTATGTCCCACCACCAGATATTAATATGTTCATCCACAACCACATATTAGGAATAGTGTCCACTATCACGTATTAATACCAAATCAAATGCACAATATTTCGTTTACAAGAATCTGAGAATTTTATCACTTAATCAAATAGATTTTACGACATCAACAGTTTATACAAATATCAAAGGATAACTTAATATCAAGTCCTAATTTGCCAAGTCAATTTTAATACTAACAAGTTAATATGTTCAAATTAAAACTATAGGGACCCAAGATGTGCTATTTAGCTAATAAAGAGGTCCACATAAACAATCACCCATAAATCTAGGGGCCAAAATAAATTTTTTTTCAAAATAAAATAAAAATAAAAAATCAGAATGGCAACAATAACATTAACCAAACGCCACATATATTTATTTATTTATTTATTTTCATTTCTTATTCTCATCTTTTTTTTTTTTCGTTGCGAATTTTTTTTTCTACAATAAAGCACAAAAAATACAACACTATAAGCTATAATGGCCATTTTTTTTTTTTTGGAACTGATAAATACTAAAATTATTATTTTTAATATTACTTCATTTATTATGAGTAATAGGTACTATAACCCAAGTTTAGGGCAGTCACAAACCCGTTCTGATACTACCTGTAACGACCCGATTTCTCAGGGCCGCTACACGGTTTCTCCCCTTGGAGAAATTAACATTAAAACCGATTGACCAAATTTCTATTCTATAAAATCTGGTAAATTTATAATGTGACGGCGACAAGAGTTTAATAATTTGTTTTAATAAAAAAAAAATTAATTTACAATGCGACGACGAAAATTTTAATTATTTCATTTACCGATTACAACAATAAATAATAAATTCAACTATTACAATCGGTTTATTCCGTGTAAATCTGAACAAATTTTACAACTAGGAGACAATTTTATTTATCGACGACGATAATTTTACTAAATAATTAATATTTTAATTATTAAAAATCTGATAAATTTTACAATGCGACGGCGTTAATTATAATTTTTGAATTCACCGATTACAACGGAAAAGATTAAATACAACTATTACAAATAGAATTTTCTTATATAATTCCTATCGTCGTCTCGCTCTCGTTGGCTCTGCAATTAAAACTATGGGGTTATGAGCCAATGCTTAGTAGAACTCAAACTTCTCTAATACATGCATTTAATTAACACAGCGTACACCCACCTTGGCATGGTTTCGACGTAATTTCCACATAATCATAATTATTTTATCAAATTTAATAGCTAAAATCTCACAACAATAACAACATAAATTACACCATAGAAAATTAAATACATGTATTAAAAGAGTTAGAAATTCTACCTGAAATCCAAAGTAAGAATCCAAACTGAAGCCAACGTTTATATTAACTTCTGTTTTTTCTTTTTATTCTCTAAAAAGAAAACAATCCAAAAGGTATCCTTTAACTCTTTTATTTTTTATTTTTCATCCCTTAATACAAACTTAATATCAATATCTCTTGTTCATCCCTTTTGTTTCGACAAAATGAGTTATTATTTTATTATTATGATTATTATATTATAATATTAACACATATCTTTATGACTCATCAATTCATTTGATGAGTCATAAGATAAAAACAATTTTAATTATCCTCTTCAAATAAAGAAAATATTAATTATACACCAAAACTCTTAAAAGTAAATTTTAAATAACATAATAGGCCCAAAATTTCTAAAACTAATTTAAAAGTACCACTTAACCTTTGAAAATTATCAAGTATAATTTATAGCATAAATTTACAAAATAGTCCCAAAATATTAAACTTATGTAAAATAATAGTTTCAAAAATAAAAATAAAATTCGGGGTATTACAGTTGTAGGAAAATTGAAGGTGGTAGGAGAGAATACTCTCCACTATATTACAACAACTTTGATTTTTTGTGTTTTCATTTTTTTGTAATCCAATCCACCAATGAGCTTTCACACACACTCTATGCTTGTCCTTACACTCAATGATCCATGCAATAATACCAATTAGTGATTGGTTTAGGAAGTGAGAATGCATTTAGTGGTTTGGATGAAAATGTAAGGGTAATAAAAGAATTAGACACTAAGGGCCAACGTAGATAATGAAGGATAAACAATTTTCAAGGGTTGGCTTCAAAGGCCCAAATGATTCAAATAAATGCCTCAATCATCTCTTCAACAACACATAACCTAGAATTTCGCCTCAAGTTTCACTCATATGGGTTCAAGTGATCATGGGATGTCAAAGCATACCTAAAGCACATAAATATTCTCCAATTACTCAAAAGGCCAAGTGATCTTGATTCATGGTGCTCAAACGTAAAAAGGTAAGAGTGAAATTCAATCAACAAGAGTCAAGCACATAGAAATCTCAATAACATGCATTTCAAAAGACCTAAGTGAACATTAAATGTCTATACTCATTATCAATATCAAGTAATTTCATCTCAACAAAAACTCACAATTTATTCAACCAAACCTAAAAGAAAAAGAAAATAAAAATACGACCAAAAGATCACAAGTTATATGAACAGAAGTCATACACACATGCATTTCCTAAACCTAACAAACATAAGCCAACATGTGTCTCACCCCCAAACTCAAAATCAAACATGTATTCAAATTAAGCATAAGGGAATAAGAACACGTACAGGAGAGGTGAGACAATCTCGCCTCCTAGTGTGGTCGATGGTGATGCTTTGGGCAAGGTGGCTGGCGTGAGGCTTTCTTCCGTAGCATGCATCCTTAGGCTCAATTATTTGAAAACTTGGGTTGTCTCCCAAGAAGCACTTGATTTAAGGTCCTTGGCTTGATAACAGAGAATGTCTCATCAAAGAACGGCTTCCTCCCATAGTATGTGTCATACAACATAATAAATGGGTTCAATTTTGAACGCCCTCAAGCTTGGCAAGATGTAGAAATGATTACCATGTACTCTCAACTTTACTCGGCTCTTCCATATGTGGTTGGTGGGTGTGAATGAACGGAGTTGGAAGTGGTGGCTGACAAGTAAACCACATCGGATCATCATAGAAGTATTCGTCTTTGATTGGCGTTGGTATCACAACATGTATCTCAAAAGGTAGATAGTTACAAGTGTTGTCTTGTGGTACTTTATCGTCGATCAACTCTTGGGTCTCCTTTTCATTAGAATCATTATCATCGAACAAACCCAATCTCACCACTTGTGTGCGGTTCCTCATGGTGGATTTTAGTGATTGGCGGTGGAAACACCAATTGGATTCCAAGAGGTAAGGACTCAAAATCATCTTGTCATTTGTCATCAATGAACAATTCTTGAGTCTCATCCTCTTTTGAATCACTTTATAGGACACCTCTAATGTCTTCCCACCTGTATTCGGTTCCTCATGGTGGCTTTCACCTATGAACGTAGCTTGTATGTCTCTCATTGCCACAACCATTGTTATGGCTTCAATGGAGTCGAACAGAGATTCACCTTGTAAATCATGAACGGTCTCCATCCTCTCCCATTTTTCCATAAGGAGCTTTGTCTCATTCGAATATTTCCTTGCCTCTTCCGAAATTTAGGTAAGTAGGTCTTGAAGGTGTTCAAGGGTAGTAAAAGCCTCCACAGGTTGGTGTGTGGTATTAAACCATGGTGTCGAAAGGTTGAAACTATCCCCCAAGCT
Organism: Eucommia ulmoides; assembly: GCA_016647705.1. NCBI lineage: Eukaryota > Viridiplantae > Streptophyta > Magnoliopsida > Garryales > Eucommiaceae > Eucommia > Eucommia ulmoides. The sequence continues at coordinate 48,149,843 of CM028326.1, forward strand.
ATATTGACTTGTTATATAATTCCAACTCCAATAGTCAAAATCGACCATGTCTTCTAACAACAAATAGGCTTCGTTCGCGGTTAGGTTGTAAAAAGAGGTGGTACCACTTCCTCCACCCACCCAAGTTCTTGTGTAACCCGTCAAGGAAGTTTAGTAGTTGACACTCCTTCAGGAAATCATGAATAGGGAACCGAATAAACAACTCATTATATTTGTACCAAGCACAATAGAATGGCTCGGAATCTCGTTGAGAAAATCTTAAGTGGACTTGTTGATTAACTATCTTTAAGTACCTCGCAATATAAGAAACAAAAATAAAATTAAAATGAAAATAAATGCCTAAATTAAAATAAAGTTACTTAGTCATAATATTAACAACAATCTAAAATGCCAATCCCCGTCAACGACGCCAGAAACTTGGTAGCAATTTATTTTGCTACACCGCAAGTGTACTGGCCAAGTTTTAAAAGTATAGGATGAGTACAGTATCGTATCCACAGGGATTGGTTTAAATTGTCGCTAAGTACTACGATTATCGTAACCTAACTTTAATTAGACGTCCAAATTTAAGGTTTGTAAAAAATAAAACTAAAACAAATATAAAATCAAAAGCAAAATAAAATATGGATTTTCTATGCACAATTGTTCTAGGGTTATTTGACATCATTTTGCTAAGTGATGCTAATCCAATTCAAGTTTGTTAATTAAATTCATGGTCAATCATTAACCATGGGTGTCTAAATTAACATCACTTCCTCCCTCAAGTGTCAAGTAAGATAATTTGTATAATTATTCGAATTAATATCTCCATTTAACTCAACTAATTATCCAATCTTTAAGTCTCATCCATCAAATGGCTACCCAAATTATATTAGCCTCTCGCACTCAATATACTAAGGGTTGTATTTCTCTAGTCTCAATATGCAAGATTACCTCTCTCGAGTGCCTAATCTTACACATCTTTGATATCTAATTTTCCTTTCGCATAAATTAGCAAATGCGCATAAAGAAATACAAATGATCGAAACATGAAATCCAATTAATATTTTCAAGTAATTCATAACTAATATTTTCAAGTAATTCATAAATGTAAACATGTTCAACACAATGTCACAAATACAAAATTTAATAAAAAGAATAGAGTGAGAGAAAGGAAGAGAAAACTCTTTGTGGAGATGAGCTTCAAGGTTTCAATTCTTCAATAATCTTCAACTCCAAGCCCTCTCTCTAGCATTTTATGTGCTTCCAATAGTGTTCTCCTGTTTAATCATTACCAAATCTTTGAGAATCCAACATTCTCCACGAAATTCGTTCCAATCCAAACCAAACCAAGAGAAGGAAATATGCACCCTAGGTAAAGCACTGCCAAAGGAAGACCTTGAATTAGCCTGCTCATTGGCTACCAGCCCACTCCTCTTATTTTTTCAAGTCTTGAAGGCCTAGATTCTTTCTCTAAACTCGAGCAACTCTTTTAAGTGCAAGGCCTCTCAAGCGGACTTCTCAAATAACACATTGTTATTCTGTTGAAATCCAGTCGTGGAAGGTGTTCTTGAAGTTCTTAGAATAAGAACTTCAAGGATCGACATCAATACTGAGTCAAGAGGAGCAAGGAGGGAAATGAAGGTTAACTACTTAGGGACGACCACATCCCCTAAGTAGGTTGTTCTTAGGTTCTTGGACAAGAACTCGAGGAATCAATGACTAGCGATCAACCATCAACCAATAAGATCGAGGATGAAAATGAGGTAAACACTTAGGGAAGACCACATCCCCCAGTAGGTATGTTCCTATAAAAACCCCTGTGATTCTTGGTTAATGTTGAATATATTACTTTGTATATGGTAGGATCATGTAGATAATACAGTTACATAACATATGAAATTCATAAAGGAACCATAAAACCCATAAAACAACCAAACAAGATTTTGATTTTGTCAAGAACATCAAACAAATAGCTAATCTTAACTATAACAACCAAACTAGGGTAAAATCCTACAAAATCATTCAAAGCTTCTCAAGAACAATAAAAAAACCATTCAAGAGCATCGAAGAACATGCCAAGACTTTGAAAAATTTCAAATCATCCAATAACATGTTAAGAACATGTGAGGATTCGAACAAAACTTCCATCACACTATGAGTTGTGCAAAGTCTATATGATACCCTAAAGAACATTGTATTTCTTTTCTTTTTAGCTAAACAAACACACACACACACACACACACACACATATATATACTATACCAATAGACATTTGTCGTTAAGAATTCGGGATAAAGGGAGGGTCTCTATTCCTTCAAGGATATGTGTGATTTTTCTTCCAAAACCTTCTCGTTTCCTTAGTTACGAGTAAGACTAGCATAAATATATGATATTTCTTTTCACTTTAAGCATTAAACTCACACATAAACACTAAACTAACCAAAGCAAATGAGTTTTTCCAAGGTTCTTGACAAAATCAAAGGGTAGTTATAAGGTTGTGGTTTAGGTTGCCTCATAATAAAAACTAACTGATAATCAACCAAAACAAACTAAAACTAACTCAGCTTTAACTAAAACTAAAAACATCACAAGACTGAACTATGTTCGACTTGATATTTAGTAACCACCCAAAGTACGTAGGCAACCCATAAGGGTTCGGTCACACTTCTAATAATGAATCTAGTTTTCAACGGGACAAAATGTACTACGTTTGAACTGATTTTGTTAACCACCCAGAGTATGTAGGTAACCCATAAAGGTTCGGTCACACCTTTAATAACAAACCATATCCTTTACCCTTACCCAAATGAACTACGTAATGACCTCATTCTCATTCGAGATACGTGGGCAACCCACGTGCGGGTTCAGTCGCATATCTAAACAACTTAGTCTTAGTTTGCATTTCATTTAGTATAGCTTTCATATTTACATATCTATCTATATTTGAGTTGTTATTAGGTGTAGCTGACTAGTAGTAGTTGTAGTATTTACCTTGTTTCCATTAAATCATAATATATATATATATATAAAAAAAATAAAAATTAAAAAGACGAATTATTTTGTTTAAGTGAATCAAATAAAACTGCTTGGATAGTGTTTAATAGACTCTTGAACTTCAGGAATATCTCTATTACATAGACTTATAGAAGTCAAAACATGGGCCATTTCAAAAGGAAAATAATTTCTATGCAAGATTATTTGGGCACCTGAAAATTAAACATAAAACCTAATTTTAAATATGTCATCTTCTTAACATAACTACTACTTCAATACAAAAAAGAAATTTCAAAAAATCAAAAGGAGCCTAGATATAGTATAATCTTGATTATCTCGTGGCTAATCAGATAGGAGATATTACAGCCAATTTCTAATAACCAAAGTCCTCGTCGTACTGGGATTGGACAGGTTTCCCAATTGCTGAGGCTGTCAGCTAGTTCAGCTGCTCCGATGTCCTTCATTTATTTGTTGATCATGCATGTTAAACCTTCTGACCACGGTGCTGTAGGGTTAGGCTTGGTATGGTAAAGTATTACTGGTAGCATGTAATTACGTCGCTACTTTCACCGCAAGTGCACGGGTCAAATTTTAGTAGAGTGAAAAGAGTAAGGGTTGTCGTATCCACAGGGATTGGATTAGAGTCGCTAAGTACTGCGAATATCATAACCTAACTTTATCTAGGTGACTCAAATTTACTTTTTTGTAAATAAAATAATATACTAAACTAATTAAAGTAATATACTAATATTGACGTTAATGGGAGTAAATTGCCTAGGGATTAACTTCGTCCACTTAAACATGTTCGTTTCAATCTCGTTTACATTAACGACATTCATCCTATCTGAAAATCTCAGTATTAAAATCTCATTTACTACCTCTCCCGAGTATAAAGTGACGTCAACACCAAAGTCCCAACGTCAATATAAAACACTTGGTCACATGTGTCTCACCCCAACGTCATGGATTGCACACTTTCTAACGCCCTCCCCGGTCATTAGATCGTCGCGTTGTGTTTAAACCCTAGTCCGAATCCGGGGTTACCTCTCCCGAGTGTCAAACCCTATATTCTCAAAATCAACCCTAATACTATAACAAGCATATTAAGATTGTAATAAAATGGTAAACACAATCGAATAAACATAAACAACCATTAACAAAACATAGATTTATTCAAACAACGTTTTTTCATACACGAATCGCTCCCTAGACAATATATGTTTAGCTATACATAGCCATAACCAAATATACAACAAAATACAAGCTAAACATATACAAAACAATCAACCAAACTAAGAAATAAATAGAGAAATGAGGAGACTAGCTGTTATCTGAAGAATCGACACTAAAACCGCTCCGAGAACGTTTCCTATTCTTGGTGTTGTGGTCTTCTCTTGGTTGATAGGCCTTGGAGCTCTCAAGACACTCCCGAAAACATCCCTCATGTTTGGGGAGAAGATGGAAGATATATATAGGATTTAAAATATCCCAAAATATCCTAAAAGATTTGCTGTCCGACTGTTGTAGCGGTGGGGAAGTCAATAGCCTTTTGACGGATGACCGCTGCAGCGGTGGTTTTACCGCTACACCCGTGGAGAGTTCAAAAACTCTCTGCATTCTGACCGCTGTAGTAGTGAGTTCACCACTGCAGTGGTAGAGCATTTAACAACTTTCTGCATTTTGACTGCTGCAGCGGTGGATGCAGATTCTGAATATTTATCTTTTTGCTCGTTTTCTCTACCGTTCTTCTACCGACTTGCTCGTTTATGGACCGTTTTTGTCCCTTTTTTCCCCAAACACCTGGTTTATATAAAACCAAATAAAAACATATTAAAACACTATAAAAATACTCAAAAACTACCAAAATCGGTTTGGGAATAAATAAATAAATTTTACCTATCAAATACCCCCAAACTTACAATTTTGCTAGTCTTCGAGCAAAACACTCACATGAAAATAAAACATACAACTAAATTAACAAACACAAAAACTAAACACGAATAAAAACACAAAGTACGTAAACATAACGATATGCGAGTTTTGATTTCAACTATCGACCAAAACATTTTTCCCTCAACAACCCCCAATCATATTAGGTTCAGGAGTAAAACGCACCATGTGTTGTTCTATAAATTCAACATTCAATAATGGTAAACGCCATTCTAGATCTTTTCAAAGTGTGTGTGCGAAACTCAATACTATAACCATCCAACGAACGAATTAGATTATCTACCAACGAAGCTCATGACTTAAACCGTAAAGGATTAGGATTTCTATAAGCCGGAATGGGTTCCACTCTCCACTAATGTAGGCTTGGAAGTTTGAAAAGATCAATAGGACTTGGTTAAGTTTGGAACATTTGGCCAAGGGTATATCGGGAATATAAAACAGGTTAACATCGTTAACTTAATGATACCCCGGGTACAACGCTTGGCACACAATCACACTCGAACCCCCATAGATAAATTTGAAACAACTCTGAACATCTATTTAAGAACGACGTACTCACTTGTTAAAAGAAACAGAAATATAACTATATTTACTTTTTTTTTTTACAACCACACCCCCAAACTTATTCAATTATTACAATTTCACAGGTATGGTTAAAATGAAAGAAAAATGACAAATGACTACTCGAATATCGAACCAATCAAAAGTTTGCCCTAAACCCAACCGTTCACTTCAAGTAGCATAAATGAATGCTAACTTGATTTCACTCAAATTGTGCCTTCGGTTTAGCGACTTAGGTTTGGAAATAATTCAATTGGCCAGGGTATTTGTGACATGTTCATAATTGAAATGGTTAATTGGCTTCAACAGGGTAACGAGGGATAAACATTTTACAAGGTAAGCTTCAAAGGCTCAAGCGACAAAATGAATGCCTAAATCATATCTCCTGAATTACCTCGCCTAGGATTTTGCCTCAAGTTTTCCCCAATTCAGGTTCTAGAATCTCTTAAATTGTCATGAATTTGGCTAATGGATAATTGACCTCAAATTAATTGAATAGCTATAAATTGAGTCTATGTGCTCGTGCAAATTAGGATCCACAATAAGTTTCACCAAAACGACATGCTAAGCACACAGAACACACATGAATGGGCATTACCCTTGACCTCGAAAAACAACCAGGGGATAATATCATCATCAGATAATAGTCCAGATAAACGCAAAACTCAGCACACAACAACAAATCTACAAACATAAACACATACTACTCTAACGTACATGCATACAATTTAACTAAAACTACAACACTAACAATTAAACATACTAAACATACTAAACATCACCCCTAAACTTAAAACAGTTAGTGTCCATGATGACCTAATCATGAATCTCAATATTTAGCATGCATTACAATGACAAAGGGGGTTTAGAACACATACTTGGGAGGCGAGACAATCTCAGCTTTGAATGAAGTCGGCGGTGAAGTTCTAATTTATTTTGAATTTGGGTTGCCTCCCAAGAAGCGCTTGGTTTATTGTCCTCAGCCAGACATGGAGAAGTGCTCGTCAAAGAGCGACTTTAACCCATAGTAAATGTCGTACAACACCACATATAGGTCTTGGTTTTGAATGCCCTCAAGCTTGGCGAGATATGGCAATGTTTGGCTTGAACTTTCAACAAGACTCTTTACCGACTCATGTACTTGGTAGACATGAAAGAACATTGCAAATGGCGGTGAAGGATAAGTGAGCCACATCGAATCCTTGTAGATATGATCATCTTGGATCGGTGGTGGAATCACAACGTGGATCTCCAATGGTGAAGAATCACAATCCTCGATCAGTGCTTAGGTTCCCGTCTTATTCGAATAATTATCATTGAACTCACCCAAGATCCTTCCGCCCGTATCCGGTTCCTCCCGGTGGTTTTCACAAATAAATGTGGCTTGTTCATCTCTTAGTGCCACCGCTTCGGACTTGGCCTCAATGAAGCAAAGAAGATGACCGATTTGAGTCTCAAGAGACTTGATGGTGTTATCAATTTCAGCGTAGGTTGTCTTACTAGTTTCAAGACAAACCTCATACTCATTAAGCCCATCATTCTTTTCCCTCCAAAACGCCTGGCTCTCCCCTATAAATTCAGCGAATATTTCTTCTGGGGAGAGAGAAGACTTAACATATTGGTCTGAGGGTGTCAATCTATGGCTCTGAAATGGTGAAACTATCCCCCAAGCTTTGGTAGCTTGTTGAATAATTCCAACAGTGAAAATCAAACTTTGCCAAGTCTTCCAACAACCAATAGGCTTCATCCGCAGTCAACTGGTCGAAAGAGGTGGTACCGTTTTCTTTTTCCACCCATGTTTTGGTTGCGGCTAATAACTTGTCAAGGAAGTTCAGTAGTTGACACTCCCTTAAGAAATGATGGTTTGGGAACCAGAACAGTAACTCCTTGTATTGATCCCATGCACAATAAAATATCTCGGAATCCCATTGGAAGAAATGCAAAAGCACTTATTGATCTAACATCTTCAAGTACCTTACAAGAAAAACAAAACTACAAACAAAAATTATAAACAAAATAAATGCCTAAATTAAAATCAAGTTACTTACTCGCAATACCAACAACAATCTGAAAACTAATCCCCAGCAATGGCGCCAAAAACTTGGTAGCGCGTAATTGCATCGCTACTTTCATCGCAAGTGTATGAGTCAAGTTTTAGTAGAGTAGGAAGAGTAAGGGTTGTCGTATCCATAGGGATTGGATTAGATTGTCGCTAAGTACCACGATTATCATAACCTAACTTTATCTAGGCGACTCAAATTTTTATTTTTGTAAATAAAATAATATACTAAAATAATTAACTAATTAATCTAATATACTAATATTGACATTAATGGGAGTAAATTGCCTAGGGATTAACTTCATCCACTTAAACGTGTTCATTTCAATCTAGTTTACATTAATGACATTCATTATATCCGATAATTTCGGTATCAAAATCTCATTCACTACCTCTCCCGAGTGTAAAGTGAATGAATATATGACTTCTCGTCAATGTCGAAGTCCCTCTCGAGCGTTCATATGACACTTGGTCACATGATTCTCTCTCCAATGTCATGGATTTCACACTTTCTAACTCCCTCCCGGGTCATTAGATTGTTGCGTTGTGTTTAAACCGTAGTCCGAATCTGGGGTTACCTCTCCCGCGTGTCAATTCCCGTATTCTCAAAATCAACCCTAATACTATAACAAGCATATTAAGATTGTAATAAAATGGTAAACACAATCAGATAAACATGAACAACCATTAACGAAACATTGATTTATTCAAACAACGTTTTCATACACGAATCACTCCCAACAGCCTTCTACCGGGAGTTAAACAACGTTAATATGCTTAATATCCCAACAACCTTCTATTGGATAAACCACTACCATAGCGGTGGATAGTTCAACAATTCTATGCATTTTGACCGCTGCAGCGGTGAGTTCATCGCTATAGTGGTGGAGCTTTCTGCAACTCTTTGTATTTTGACCGCTGCAACGGTGGATGTAGGTTCTAAATATTTATATTTTTACTTGTTTTCTCCACCATTCTTCTGCCGACTTGCTCGTTACGGACCTTTTTTGTCCCTTTTCTCCCCAAACACCAGGTTTATAACAAAACAAATAAAAACATATTAAAACATAGGGAAAATTACACTTTAAACCCTCTAGGTATTGACATTTTTCTATATGGTCCATTTTCATTTACGCGTTTCATTTTAAACCCTCTAGGTATCAACAAGTTTTTATTCGGTCCTTCCGTCAGAAATTATGTGCAAACTAATCGAATTTTGAGGGTAAAATCATCATTTTACATTTTTTTATTTTTTAATCCTTTTTTAATCAATTTTTAATATATGTTTTTCCTTTTCCTTTTTCTTTTTTCTTTGGTTTAACTTCTCTCTCCCCTCTCTCTCTCTTCTCCCTTCCTCTTCATCTCCCTCTCTCTCCCTCCCTCCTTCTTTCCCCCACCTACCTTTGTTACAGGGGGTGGAGTCACCCTCGTAATAGGGGATACCTCCTGTTATGAGGGTGATTCCACCCCGGATAACAGGGGATGAACCACCCCCATAACAAAGGGTGGCACTCCTGTTATGGGGGTGTTTTCAACCCCTTAACAGGGGTTGTTTCACCCTCTGTTACAAGGGTAAAACACCCCCTCAACAGGGGGTGTAACACCCCCTGTTTCGGGGGTGGTTTTACCCCTTCAACAGGGGGTCCACCCCCTATGAAATAAATGAGGGAGAGAGAGAGAGAGAGGAAGAAAGAAGAGAGAGATAGAGATGATCGGGAGGAAGAAGGAAGAGAGAGAGAGAGAGAAATTAAGAAAAATAAAGAAAATAAAAAAGAAAATAAAGAAATCATAAAAAAATAAAAAATAAGTAAAAAGACTATTTTGTCCCTATATTCTGTTATTTTGGATGAAATTTTTTATAGAAGGACCGAATAAAAAAGTGTTGATACTTAGAGCGTTTAAAATGAAACGTGCAAACGGAGAGGGACGATTTATAAAAGTGCCAATATCTAGAGGGTTTAAAATGTAATTTTTCCTAAAACATATTAAAACTCTATAAAAATACTTGAAAACTACCAAAACCGACTTGGGAATAAATAGATAAATTCCACCTATTAATTACTGATAGGTTGAAAATACCTATCTATTTTCAAATCGAATTTGGTAGTTTTTGAGTGTTTTAGTAATATTTTATAGTGTTTTTATTTGTTTTTATGTAAATCAGGTGTAGGAACGTAAATGGTTGATAATTAAGCAAATCGGTAGGAAATCGGTGGAAAACGATGAAGAAGATCAAAGACAGAGCCAACAGTCTCCCCACTGCAGTGAGTCTCACCACTACAACAATGAACGAGCAGAAAAAATTAAAATATTTTGCTTGTCCACCACTATAGTGGTGAAAGGGTAGAACGCCAACTGACTTCCCACCGCTGCAGCGGTCATGCCCACCACTGCAGCGGTCATTCAGACAGTTGGATTAGATATGTTTTTAGATATTTTTTATCCTTGTATTATACCCTTCCTCCTACCTCTAATTGAGGATGTTATACACTTGTTCTTAGCCATATTTTGAGAGCTAAAAGAGGAGATATCATTTGTGAAGAAAAGAAAGCGATTTCGAAATGGTTTTGGCGAAAATGGAACACTCCACTCTTAGATTTGCCTTTCTATCCTTGTTTCCCTCTTTGTATTTAAATGTTAAATCTTAAATGATGAGTTATTTCTATTGTTTTAATGTTTATATGGTTGTGATGATGGTAGTCTAAGTAGATATTATCTAGGGGTTGATGTTCTTAATGTATATACACGTTTGATTGAATATACATTTTTTTAACGATTGTTTGTCTAAATTCGATTGTTTTTACTATTTTATTACATCCTTGATATGCTTGTTATGGTATTAGGGTTGGTTTTGAGAATACGGGGTTTGACACTTAGGAGAGGTAACCCCGAATTTGGACTAGGGTTAAACACATCGCGACGATCTAATGACTCAGAAGAGTATTAGAAAGTGTGCAATCCGTGAGGTCTGGTCAAGACTCATGTAATCATTTAGACGTTAGATAGGGATATCAACATCGATACGAGGTACACATTTACTCACTTTACACTCGGGAGAGGTAGTTAGCGAGTTTACGATACCTAGATTATCGGATAGGATAAACACCATTATTGTTAACTAAACCAACTCAAACATGTATTAGTGAATGAAATTAATCCCTAGGTAATCCATTTTAATAGATTTAATCCAAAGTTTTTTAGGTTTAATTTAGTTTTTCGATTAGCAAACTCAAAACAATTCTTGAACCGTCTAGATAATATTAAATTATATGAATTGTAGTATTAAACTAATCCAACCACCAATCCTAGAGGATGACACTCGATCATAAGATCCATTATATTAAAACTTGACCTTGTGCACTTGCGAATAAAATCAAGCGTGAAATTGATTCGAAAAATTAGCATGAAGTTAGGTTTTTCTTTCTTCTCTTCTTTCTTAGCTCATACTATGCTAGTAGTAAACAAAAAGCTGACTTGGATATAAGGTATCATCCTTGGTTCATTATTCCTTCCAAGTTGTTTGTTGAATCCTTTGTTTTGACTTGGAATATACCCTAATCCATAGGTGTTGTGTTTCTGCATGATCTAAACTAGAGATCCCAATCTTGTTTCACTTTTATAGATCTCTATCTTTGGGTCGAAGTTCATGATGTTTCATAGGTGTGATCTACCTATATATTTCCAAATCGGTTTTGTTAGTTTTAGAGTAGTTTTTATATTTATTTTATTAGGTTTTAATTAGTTTTTATACTTTTTGTATAAATCAGGTGTGTGGGGCAAAAAGATAGGAAACTGGAGCGAAAACGATAAGATCGAACCAAAAAGGGTAGAAGAACGATGGAAAAACGAGCAAGGCAACAATATTCTGAAAGAAGCCCACCGTCGTGATGTCTAGACCTCCGCTGCAGTGGTGAAAATACATAAAATGACTTATGTTTGCTGAACCTCCACCGCCACAGCATGAGACCGCCGTCGCGGTGCTGGAGATGTAGGATGTCAACCTAAGATATTTTTAGATATGTTTTGAGATATTTTCCCTATTTAAGCTCTCCTCGTCCCTCATTTTCTACCTATCTCCGGCTATTTGAGCTCCTTAGAATATATCTACGGGTAGATTGAGGAGTTTTAGAGGGGGAGCTCACATCCCAAGGTGGAGGAAGACGGTGGAGCGATCGTTGAACGGTTCTTAGCGGCTAAACTTCAGATGAGGCTAAGTTCTTTGATTTCTTCCCTTATTTCTTTAAATTAGGATTTTGTGAGCATGTTTAGCTTGTTATTATTGTAAATATGATTATGATCGTTAGTTAAACATAGATTGTATAGGGATTAACAATATATTTATAAATATGTCTTTCGAATGATTTTGGTATTGCGTTTATGTTTGTTCTTCGAAGTTTGATTGTGTTTATCGTATTGTTATGTTTATTATGCTTAGATAGATATATCGAGAATACGGAGTTCGACACTCGGGAGAGGTAGAACGCCAATCGATGACGTTGGGGGCAAGACTCACTTGACCTAGGGTCGTTAAGACGTTGAGGGAGACTTCTTCATTGACTCGAAGTCATGTGTTCACCCGTCTTACACTTGGGAGAGGTGGCAGTGGAGTTTTAGAACTGAGATTGTCGATAGAGTAAACACAATACGATCCAATAACCCGGTCGGGAGTTAGATTGTTGCAATCAATGGCGTTGGGGTGAGACTCACATGACTTAGGGTCATTAATACATTGAGGGGGACTTCTTCATTGACACGAAGTCATGTTATATCCCTCATCTTACACTCAGAAGAGGTGGCGAAGGAGTTTACCAACTGAGATTGTCAAATAGGTCGAACACCATAAACGTAAGTAAATTGAGATCGAACACATATTTGTAAACCAAGTTAATCCCTAGACAATTCTTTCCCCTAAAACATCTCATTATATTAGTATAGATAATTTAGTAAATTAGTTTAGTTTAATATAAATTTTATACATTCTTTTTATCCTAGATAAAGTTAGGTCATGATAAACACGGTACTCGATAGTAACGAACACCAATCCCTATGGATACGATACTCGATCTTAAACGATCACACTATACTAAAACTTTGACCTCGTACACTTGCTCGAAATGCTTAGTTGCTATTATAGGCTTTGTTGGGGTTCAATAGATGGCATGATCTTCCTCTGTGTAGATAGTAATGATGTTATTCTCGAAGATGAATTTCATTGTCTGGTGGAGTGATGAGGGAATTTCCCCAGCCGAGTGTATCCAAGGTCTTCCAAGGAGCAAGTTATAGGTAGCTGGTATGTTTAAGACCTGTAGGTCTACTTGAAAAGTGATCAGGCCTATGATGATTTGTAATGTAATTTCATCTATGGACGTTCGGATTTGATCCTCATTTACCCCTATTTTCTTAATCGTAATTAGAGGATATATGTTAAGCAGTGATCCATTCTCTACTAGGACTCTGGAGATGATGAAATCTCAGTACTGTAAAGATATGTTGAGCGATTTGATATTAGCACAAATTTTTTAGAGGGTATCTCGTCGTTAGTGAAGGTCACGAGATTGGTGCCGAGGAAATTATCCATTATGTTAGTTTAGTGATCTTGTGATATGGAGTACATGGGCCTCGTCAAGGACTTTCAAAAGCGTATTCTGATATACTTTTGAGGTCATTAGCAACAATAATATCGAAATATGTTCCCGTTCTTTGTTGTGTTGTTCAATGATCTTACATTCAACGTTCTTTACTACTTTTAGGAATTGTTGTACTTTTTCCTTGGTGAGTCTTCTTAGGGTCTCCCATGGGTTCTTTGTCTGGCAGTTTTAGGAAGTCTGAAGTGGCAAAGATTCTTATGCTCCAAGTGATACCTCCGATCTTACCTACTTGGTCCTTTGTCCGTATAGTATTGGAACTTGTTTCAAAATTTTCAATGGTTCTTGGTTTGATGTTTCGAACTTTAAGATGGTTTCAAGTTGGATCATTATCAAGTTCCAAAATGCTTGTTGCTGCACAGTAAAGTAAGGAACTCCTTAATCCTACACCTTGTCGAGGTTTAGTTTCATGAAGCCACAATCAACCTTGTTGATCCAGGAATCATCCTGGATTAGAGAGCTTGGTCATCTACCTAGGGTTCCAGAATTCTCCTTAGTCAAAGAATTATTTACCAAAATGTCACCGAGGATTTGTTTGATTTGTACCATTGGTCATCCTGACTTGGGTAATTGAGATCAAATATCTTCTTAGGTTGGAGTAATAGTGTGTTTGTCAAAGGTTCTTTCTAGGGTGGTTGATATATATTTAAGACTTTCCCAACTACGATGGCTCTATCTGTGACATTTTTGTTCAACGTACTAATTTTTCCCCGTATTTAGTCTAACTATTTCCTCTCTTCAGAAGTTTCTTATTTTTTTTGTCACTTATAAATCTTCGTTTATTATAGGTCCCTTTCCTTTATGGTCTTCATGCTCGAACTCACTTTCCTAACTAGTAGGATAAATTGGTCTATCATTTCTTCCCCAAGAAGGAACAGGCATATCTACCTAGTAGGCCTTAGGGAAACTTCTAGCTTCTACTCATACTGCTTTTGGGGGGTTTTGGATCAGTTTTTCATACTCCGGTATAGATGGAATTGGTCTTCCAATTTTGTCCAACCATGTTGATAATTAGAGTTGAGTTATTATGCTTATGTAACGAGTTTTGTTGACAATTGAGCTAAGATGTCTCTCCCTCTTTCGGGAAGTATATCACTTTAGCTACCATAAAATCTTATATTTTGTGTTTTAGAGAGTAGAAATTGTCGGCATGGTGACTTGGTGCTCCAGAGTAATAAGGGTAGAATTGGTTTGGATCGTACAATATACTTTGGGGGGGGTTTGGGCGACTTCGTGGTATAGGTATAAGAATTTTATTTTTCACTCATTCCTCGAATATTCGAGAAAAGGGTTACAGGGAGAGAGGTAAAATGTCTTGGTTCTTAAAATGGTGGATTGGGTCTGAAGTTTTGTCGATAGTTAAAATGGATTTGGAGGTCATGTTAGAGCTTTAAATGGAGCTTGATATGGGTATGGGTTATATGTTGGAGCTGAAAAATGTGTAAATTGAGGTAGCCGTGGATTTTGATAGGCTTGGTTCTGATATTGGGGAGGATTTGCTTCGCAGGTTTGTACTAAGGTCGAACATTCTCTTGAGTTCTTTTACCTTGTCCTACCATTGCTACCTAGGGATGTTTCCTCTTAGGTGCTGTTTTCTTATTCTCGTGCTCCCTCAACTTTTAAATTTTGCCGGTCCTGAAACCATCTTCTTTGTATTCCCCTTGAAAGATTATGTTGGAGAATAGGTGATTCAGTGTATTCAATAGATGCTAGTAGTAAGGATAAGACTGAGTTTGGATGAACGTTTGGACTATCTCAATGTCCTTCATTAGTTGTATTACTTGTGCAACTCTATCCCTCCATCCGACAGCATATTCCAGAAATATTTCCCTACTCTTTCTAGTCAAAGTTTGGAGATAGATTTTATCTAATGAAACCTCCTAATTGTAGTTGTATTGTTCATAGAAAACCTTAACTATGTAAATGAATGCCTTCACATTCAAATGTTCTTGTTGAATACCAACAAGCGATAGGTCCGTTTAATGATTACTGGAAAAATTGAATGGCTAGTGCTTCGTTATAGATATACGCCCCCATTTTGTTCTTATATCATTGGATGTGTCAATTTGGGCACCTTGATCCATCGTAATTTGTAATTATGGGTATGGTAAAGTTATTAGGGAAATTCAATTGAGGCATAGAAGATAGATCAAGATATCGGGCATTGTTTCATGATTCTTGCTTCTTTACTTCTTAGAGTTCTTTTTCCATCCACAATATTTTTTTGGTTGGTAGGGATGTATTTTTGGATTGCTCTTTCACGTTTTTTTCAAATCTGTCATTTGTTTGTGGTATAACTGAGCTAACATATGGTTTAGCTAAGGTGGTACTTGGATTTAGATCAGTCACAGTTAGAGTGACTTGTGGTTGAGGTCCAATAGGGATTGATTCTCCAGTAGTAGGGCTAGGGCCTTGGGAACTGGAAGGCTAATGGTTAGTTACTAGTTCTATCGGATCCAGGGTTTGGACTAGGACTATAGGTTTTTGTTGAGACTGGTGGAGTTGTTGCAAAATTTTAGTAATCTGGACAATGGATTATTTTAGTGAGACCATGTCTTCTCTTAATTGGGTTACCTTGACAGGCTCATTAGACCGTTCCACTATGTCTTCAATTTGGATTGGCTGTTGTGCTTGCGCACGAGTGTGAATTGGAAAATGGGAGATGGGAGTTTTTCTATGCGGCACAATCTTCCTAACTAGGTAAAAGTTGTGTCAGTATTATAGCTGTAGACACCGTATTTTGCCCCGTTTAATTAGTATAGGATCGAAAGTTCAAGTTACAATAAACCTTAAATTGAGATTTAAATAGAATGAATTTCTAATTTAGATTACATTGGATACTACAGAAAAATAATAAAAAAACAAAGAAACATAATACTATTGAATTTGACTGAATTTCGTACAAGCAAAAGTTTCGGGTCAACCTCGAAATTTTAAAAGGGGGACTAAAATGACATTATGAAATGTTTATTTTTGTCAAATCACCTTTAATATGAATAAATATTAGTTACTACCCTTCAACTATCAGACATTTCACCAAATTAACTATGTTACCTGTTTGGACCACTGAAATATTTACTATCACCGGTTTCATCTTTTTGACACCAAAAGTACTCTACTATTTTATTTTTTTCATTTAAAATCAAATATCATAAAGAAACCAAACGTAAGACTTTGATCAAACCAAAAACATTTCCATGACAAATATAGTTACCGAAAGTAACTAGTATTTGATACTCGGTTAGAAACCAACCAAACCTAAGTTATCATGACTTGCACTTAATGCACATCACATTGAGGGCCTAATCGTGTATTAATTGACTGATTTAATGAGCATTAAATTCCAAGATATGTTCCAAGATCTTTCTATGATATTTCATACCAAAATATCTAAGGAAGAAAGCAAGTTATTTGAAAAGTTACTAGAGATTACAAATCCAACCAATTTGGTTTGCCATCAAGTCAAGTCATTAAAGAGCCATCAAATCAAACTCCTATCAAGAATTTAATTCATGGGATGACATAGAGAGACCTCATTGAAGTCACCAAGATATTTTGAGCAAAATATCTCAAGGAAACCAGGTTACATGAAATGTAACTAAACGGTTATAAGGCTAACCGAACTAATCCCATTCCATCAAAGGTCATTCAATACCTATAAAATAAATTGTCATGATCATGCATTAAATGAAAAATGACACATGGAGACCACATACATTACACCTTCAACGCATTAAATGCAATCTAACCAAACTAGTTTAAGTAACCAGTACTTAACCGCCGAACTGAACCGAAAAGTGTCACATCAAGCATTAAACATGCCATGTGTAAGGCAATCATGGCTAATGATTTCTAATAATGAGCAATCACTACTAATCATTACTTGAGATATTTTGAGATTTTGTAATCAATACCAAATCTCAAGTAATCTTATAGAATCTTCATGATTCGTGCAAAACTGTCAAACTACAAGGCATCAAAGGGTGATCCCTAGACCAAACAAGCCCTAAGGAAAAGGTTGAAATACCCTACACATTGGTTAATGCGCAGGGAGCCAAGGCCTATAAATAGGGGGTCTGTTTTCATAATTTGGAGAGCTTCAACCCACAATTTCTCACTCTAGGCTCGAATTCTACTCTTGGGTCTAGTGGGTTTTCATGACTTCTTTTCAATAAAAACCTCAAATTTATGTCGCAATACCTTCTCGATGGAGTTCTTGAGTATTATAGAGGAATATCTCAAGAAGTTATCGACAACCGATCGGGAACAACCCAGGTGATCCAAAGAAAGAGAAGAATGAAATTACTTAGGGAAATACCAGTCTCCTAAGCTAGGTAAGTCTTATAAACGCCCTTCGATCTTGTTTTAAATATGTTTGTATTTCTTGTACTTAGCATGTTTATGTAATTCTTAGACTTATATATCATGTACGTGATATATATATTTCATGTAATTAAGTGGAAAACATCGAAAACATGTTGAAATCATCAAAATATGTCAAAACAATACATTCCATGTCAAAAACAATAAGAACATGGGAAGAACATGACAAAAACATAAATCACACCATGACTTGTAAATAGTGTCTTTTATTCTTTCAGGAACACATAAAACTGAACTCAAAAACCTAAATCAAACTACTAATCTATAATTGTTAATAATAGGATTTACATTTCTACAATAGTCTAGATCAGGGCTAGGCACTAATTCTTGAAATATATATATAACTCCGTCCAGACCCTTGTGGCTAGAACTTCAAAATAAAGGGAAGACCTCTAATCCTTCAGGGATTTGTGTACACCTTCTTCAAAATCATTTTCGTCTTTTTTAGTTACAAGTAGGAAAGACATATATACTATATAATACACAGTAAACTTTTCTAAAAAAGTGAGTTCAGTTGGAGTGTTCTTGACAAAATCGAATGTATTATCCACATATCATTGTATGATTCATGTCGTTGTCTCAATTTAAATTAAAACAAATTTGTCATCTTGCATGATAGAACTACGTGCTGACCTGATTCTCATTGATTTGAGATACGTAGGTAACCCACGTACAGGTTCGATTACTTATATAAATAAAAATTAGTTTATATTGAACAGATGAACTATGTTTTTACCTGATTTCCCGTGAAAACTACGTAGGCAACCTTTCAAAGGTTCGGCCGTCAAAACAATACAAAAACATTTTTCACTTTGTGTAACTTTATTTTTTGTTGTTTATAGATAGTTAATCCTTACTTTCTCTCCTTACATAACTTTATTTTTTGTTGTTGATAGATAGTTAACCTTTACTTTATTTCCTTACATAAAAAATCATAAAAAAGACCAAAGTATAAAATAGGGAATTATTTTGTTAAACAAAACAAAAGGGAATTCCTTGGAACTTGTTTTAACATGAACATCTATTTAAACTAAGGTACCATCTTCAGACGAGTGTCTTGGGGCTCTTAAATCCTTCTTCGGACATAACTAATCCCCGAACTTAAAGAAATCTCTCGTACAAGACCTTTACGAGTCAAAATTCGGGCCATTTCAAAACAAAAAAATGAATTTCAAAAACCTTGGTGACCTGGCAGACCATTTAACCCCATACTAGGTGGCAACTCCTTTTAGAACAAAATCCCAGCCTAAACAATGTTTTTAGAATCCGCACCTGAAAAATCCCCTAAAAACTCATTTAAAAAAAGAACAGCTTTTTAGGATTTCGAGAGGGAGGAATGAAAACTTGGTTTCCTCTTCTTCCCAATCTCTACTTTTTTTTGGTTTTCAAAAAATTCGGGGTGTGTTAGCTGGTGACTCCGCTGGGGACTTTCTAAGCCTAGTCAGAGTCTAAATCTTTATTTACAGTTAAATAAAACCCAAGAAATATGTATTTGGTTTTAAACATAAACTATTCCTGTTCAAAAAATTATAAAAAAAATAAAAATTACATGCATTGTTTATACTTGCATGCATTTATCTTCTTTACATTACTGTATTTACGTTTTTATCTTCAAATGTATGCATTTAATTACAGTCTTTAAATTTGCGCATTTAATTTTTTTATACTCTCTACAACGCATGAGCACCATTGCGTTGCATATCACGAGAAAATAATCCCAATGCCACAAACCTCTTAGGGATAGAGAGGACGGTAGTAGGGGCTGAAGTCGTGCGATTTCATCACACCGACCTAAGGTCCAAAACCCTTATGATAGAAAGACAAATTAGTTAAATCAAGGCCAAGAGGTTTATCCCCTAGGATTCAACTACGAAACCCACCTCGCTCGAATCACCAAGCAATGGTGGATGTTCCCTCAGGGGGAGGATGCCAGAGGTTTGAAGTTTGGGAACTAAACGTTTTTGGAATGCGTTAGTAGAAAATCCATAAACCACATGTAGTGAGCCTAGGATAAAGGATACCCAAACCCCGTTCTACATAGTACACTATCTTGGACAAAATTTTATTATTATCTTCTGTACATTTATTTATGTAATTGATATGCTAGATTGATAAAATGAAGTTCTAAGATAAATAGGGGCATAAAAAATGATGTATGAATTCTTATTATATCCTACGCATTGCTAGCTAGCTCAACGTCAATATGGAGCAAGCTACAGGAAAGAATAAGAATCCTTGTTTTACTTAATACAACAACCAAACATTAAACCCTAAATGCCTATTTCATCCATGATAATGCACCTAAAACATACTTTAATAAAATAAAAAAATGCATACACCTTTAAATAAATACACAAAAAGCCCACCTCGAATAAACATCTAAAAATAACATTTGCAAACAAAGTTGTATAAAGTTCATCTACTAAGAAAACATGAAGGAGTCCACTTCGATCGTGTAAAATCAGGCCAAGTTTACCAAGACATAAGAAAATGTCATCACCTAGTCAATTCAAAACTGTGCAATTAAATAGAAAACATACCTCGGGTCGCATTACCCAAGGAGGTAACATCTATCTTTTCAAGAAACAAATAGAGGTAATTATGTCATTAAGTCCTATGAGTAATAAACCACCTTTCGACTAGGAGGAAAGAACAATTATGTTATTAAGTCCTGGAAGCAATGATCCACATGTTGAGAAAGAAAAGGACAATCCTGTCAATAAATCCTAGGAGAAATGATCCATGTCTTGGAAATTACAAATATGTTATTAGGTTTTAGGAACAATGCCCAATTTGTTAAAGAAAGAAAATGTCAAGTTCATCATTTAGTCCTAAGAGAAATGATCCATAGCTTAAAGAAAAAAAGGTTAAACATGTCATAGTCCTCAAATGATGGTAACTTTTAAATTTGAGGATAAACTAAAAATTGCAAGTTTCCTTGGTCCTGTGAAGCCAAGTCTAAGCCGATGTCGATCCAACACATATCTAAGAGTTGCCTACTAGAACTACATCTTACTTGGATCGCATTACATAAAGCACAAACATAATCATCTATTCATATAGACGTACTCAAACATAGGAAAAGAATACAATCATGCATAAAGATAGAATAATTTGCATCCTTAAAAGTTTAAAGTCTAGGGTATTAATCACTTAATAATCCTAGAAAATCTACTTTAGGTAATTTTTGCTAAAAGCCATCCAAGATCCGTTTGCAAGATTCTAAAATGGACCCGATCTTTTTCTCTATTGAAAGTACTCATAACAAATCCATGATTTTCCCGATTCAAGGAAGCATTGCCTTTCTATGATAAACCCTGAGCCGGATGAACCCAACTTCATTATTTTGGGAAAAGAAGAAGAAGACCATATCTATCTTTGTCTTTCCCTTAACTTCTTAAGTCCCTTTTAGTGAATTATGTATTATCTAAGGATGACTCAAGTCTTTAAACTGCAACTTTCATAAATTAATTTGCCTGTTGTAATTCACATACCGCAAATAATCAAAATAACGATAACATAATTTCAATACTAAATTAAACCATTATTTGAGTAAAAATATTAAAAGAAAAATCTTGTTTCAACCAACGATGGTGAGATATTGACAATAAAATCTAAGAACGTTAGAAGGAAAACTTAAGAAAGGAAGATTATAGAAACCATTATTCCATAAAATCTGTTATGGAATCGTTACACATATTCCCTCTCGAGAATGTCTCAAAAACCATGGAAGATTATAGAAGACCTCGTCAACCCGGAATAAAAGGAGGAAGCATCTGGAAGATTCCCGATTGAGAAATGATTCCTTAAACCTTATAAGATTGAGGATGATCAAGATTCGAAGAAGACAATGAAAGTTTACTAAGATAGTAGCTGATAATAGAAGTAGTCGGTATAAAAGCAAAATCAACGAAGACGTCGAGACTGACTCAAACTACCATAGTTCTTCAAAATATAAAATCCTAAAAATACTAGAGAAAGAGGAAACAATAAAAAAAATTCTGGTCACAGAAAGTTAATAAACATTGAGTGGTCACACAAAATAAATTGGGTGAATCACGCTTTCTGTACAATCTGAGTATTAAGCCGTAAAGGTGTCTCAATGTACGATGAGCATTTGTCACACGCTCTTGTATTGACTACTCGCAAGTGTACGAGGTCAAAGTTTTAGTATGATGGATCTTTTAAGATCAGGTATCGTATCCACAGGGATTGATTGTCATTATTATCGAGTACCGTAATTGTCATGACCTAACTTTATCTAGGCTAGAAATAATGTATAAAATTTATATTAAACTAAACTAATTAACTAAATTATCTATTGAAGGCCCAAGAATTACCCAAGAGGGGGGGTGAATTGGGTTTTGACAAATAATTCGTTATTTAAAAACTACTCAATATAAACTAAGTGTTAATGTGATTAAGTGCACAATGGATATTCAAACAAGAGTAATAATCAAAAATACAAATATATGTGAAAATGTAAAGAGTAGAGTTAGAGAGATTGACATCGGTATTTTATAGTGGTTCGACAAACACCCTTTGCCTAATCCACTCCCCCGAGCTCCTTTGAGGATTTCACTATCTTTGATCTTCTTACGGGTGAAGAATAAACCATTTAAGTCGCCTCTTGAGAAGTATGTATCTTAAGTCTTTACAATATAGAGTGAATATATTCCACTCACAAATGTCTCCTTTTGAGTAAAACCCTTACTTAAGATTTACAATGAAAATCTCACCTTCTTACAAAATGAAGCTACAACACTCAGAAGATATAGAACTCAAAAATCTATATGTGTGAATAAAATACAACAAACAATTAAGAAATATGAATCAAGAAGAGTATAAGTGTTGTTGGACAGATTTTAGCGTGGAAGCCTTTGGTAGTATCACTTTGATCTTTGAGGTTCACTTGATTGATACTTTGATTGAGTTATTTCCTCCAACAATCTTCTCTCCTTTTATAGAGGTAGAGAATGTAGGAGGATATCTCATTTGAAGAACTTAAGAGCAAATGTCCGTTTGAAAATCTTCTTTAAATTTCAACATTCAAATTGCATAAGCTCCTCTTCCATTATCTCTACAGATTTGTCAAGAATCTTTTCCTCTTTTTCAAATCTCAATTAATGCAAGATAGTGTAATTAAATGCATAGGACCCATATTCCATTCATGTTGTTGAGGTAGTGGAAAAATACAACCATTATCTATTACATACAATATATATAATAGAGTGTAAGGGATCATGATGTTTGTAGACAAAGCATGATGGAGTTTATGCAAAGATGGTGTGAAATCATTTAATGCTAGGCTCATTTCATTAAAGAATGAATTTAGTATAATCAAGATATGATACCTTTCATACTAGTGGAAGACAAGGTATGGGCTAACATTTATTGAGCTACCCTACCATGAATTCAAAATGGTATCTTTGTATTCCCACTTGATTTCAAAATAATATACTTGTATTGTTATAGGATAATGAATATGATCATTCATATAAGTAGTGTACAATGTATATCATACAATTATACAAACCAATTAAGTACACACAAGTATTTAAGGCATTTGAATATTTAGAATCATTTAGCATGATAAAAACAGAATTTTCATACCTTATGAGTCAATTTGTCAATTAATCATAAATGAATTGATGAACATATCAATTGATCATGCATATATCATGTCGACATGTTAAACTAACATCTCATGACATGATTTGAACGTTTTGAATAAAATATGATATGCAAATCCAAATTTGAGTTCATGACCAAATTCTGCATTTTGAGTTCTAAAATGTTTTGATCAATTTCTTTTTAATTCAACATTGTATTGATCAAATTGAATGATGAAAACATGTTATATAATCATTATAAGGCATATGAATCATCATACATTAATTAGAACAAGCATACGACGCCAAAACGTGAAGCCAAAAATAGAGCAGGAGAGAGAAATCATTCTACTTGAAAGTAGTCGACTACTTATGTTGTAGGTCCTAGTGCAAGAAGTTTTCGTCCGTTTTGGAATTTTGGTCTTAGTTTATGATCATTTATCATTATAAACACTTTATAAATCATGTAACAATTTTTATCAAGATGTTTATATGATTCAAAAACTCAATGATCATATTAAGAACATAAAATTCCAATTTCACATAATTATGATCAATAGGTGTTTTTTTCGATATAGCATGTAATGATCAAATGAATACTTCACATTGTAATATATAAGTATATTGGATATGATAAGATCAATATATCACAATAAAGAACATATACGGTGTGTGTGTGTGTCTTATAGAATTCCGAGTTCAATATCCCGCGAGTATTGTCGAAATGAAAAATTGCTTTAATGTAAATCATACATTTTCATACCTTTTCGACTTGATTTATATTTCATGATTTGTTTTGATGGTATTTGGATATTCTATATTCAAAATCATCGTTAGTATATTTAAAACGTCAAATTTGTGTGTTATCGTCAAAATCACTTTAATTCGGGAATCCTATGAATGAAACCGCTTAGGCTAACATCTATATTAATATAATGAGATCTTTTAGGGGAAATAATTGTCTAGGGATTAACTTGGTTTACAAATACGTGTTCAATCTCGTTTGACTTACGTTTACGGTGCTCAACCTATTTGACAATCTCAGTTCGTAAACTCCCTCGCCACCTTTCCCGTGTGTAAGACGAGGGAATACATGACTTCGTGTCAACGAAGAAGTCCCCCTCAATGTCTTTACGACCTTAGGTCACGTGAGTCTCACCCCAACGTCATTGATTGCACACAATCCAATTCCCTCCCGGGTTATTGGACCATCGCGTTGTGTTTACCCTATCGACAATCTCAATTCATAAACTCTCCCTCCACCTCTCCCGAGTGTAATAAGAGGGAATACATGACTTCGTATCAATAAACAAGTCCCCCTCAATGTCTCAACGACCTTAGGTCAAGTAAGTCTTGCCCCAACGTCATCGATTGCCCATAATCCAACTCCCTCTCAGGTTATTGGATTGTCGCGTTGTTTACCTTAGTCCGAATCTGGGGTTACCTCTTCCGAGTGTCAAACCTCAAATTCTCAATATATCTATCTATGCATAATAAATAAACAATACGGAAAACACAATCAAACATCGAAGAACAAACATAAACGCAACACCAAAATCATACGAATCACATATTTATAAATATATTGTTAATCCCTATACAATCCATGTTTAACTAATGGCCATTACCGCATTTACAATAAAGAATGAGCTAAACATGCTCAGAAATTCCTAAGTTAAAGAAATAAAGGAAGAAATCGAAGAACTTAGCCTAGTCCAAAGATTTATCGCTAAGAACGTTCAACGATTACTTCGCCGTTTTCTTCTCCTTCGGGATGTGAGATCTCCCTCTAAAACACCTCAATCCACCCCTAGATATGTTCTAAGGGTGGTATCATGCAAGAGAGATCAAAAATGAGAGAGGGGAATGGATTAAATAGGCCAAATATCCTGAAAATATCCTAAACAATATCTAAACTGTGTAGAGGCCACCGCCACGGTCGATTGGTTGATCGCCTAGGCGGTGAGGACACTGGTGGACTTGGTGACCATCTTGCTGTTTCACTACCACGGTGGTGGATCTCACTGCTGCAACGGTGGATGTTCAACAAGAAATGGCCCTCTCTGCATTTTCACCGCCGCGACAGAGGTCTGGACGCAGCGGCGTTGGGCTTATTTTGCAGAATCTTGCCGCCTTACTTGGTCTACCACCGTTCTTCGACCATTTTTGGTTCGATTTGATCATTTATACTCTATTTTCCTACCTTTTCACCCCTGCACACCTGTTTTAATACGAAAAGAGTAAAAACATATTAAAACATATAAAAATGCTATAAAAAATACTCTAAAACTAACAAAACCGGTTTGGAAATATATAGGTAGATCACTCCTATCACTCAACACCTAGTGAATTAGGCCAACTGAACCGGGATCACTACCCAAAGATCGCTACATGGATTATATAAGAAGTATGAATCCCTAGTTGTCATTAAATTATTCTCTCAACACTACTCGAATAAAACAACATTTGTTAGTCGTCATTAACTAACACTTGTTTCTCTATCACTTTTTTTCCCGCCTCCTTTGAGTCATCTTAGGAAGGCCCATTACAATTCCCATCAATTGAAGAAAAAAAAAGTGAATTAGAGTCATAAAAGAAACCTCGGGTAACATACAGGGCCTAGGTAATCTATATAACAATTTAAAAAAAGATCAATTATCATAATTTGATGCAATTGAACTAGACAACCTCTTTAAACTAATAACTACAAATATTTAGTCCAAATTACTATCAAACTTATCTTTATCATAATTTAGATTAATCTGATGTAAAAAAATCACGACAATCATTAAGTTGATTGAATGTTTGAATATAATTACCTGGGTATACTCTAGTCAAAATAATCTCGAACGAATGAGAAAAAGAAAATATATATGGCTCGCACTGGTTAATGCCTAAAATATTAGAAATGAACTTGGGAAATTATGGGAAACGAAGAGAAGAAGCCTTGCTAAATAAGCCAGTTATTTGAACCGTCTCTCAAAACTAATCCAAAAACCATTTAAAGCCCAAGCTGGATTAAAAGTGATCGCTATTTCGAGCCAGATGTTCCCATTCTGGGAAAATCCAGATCCCAACCAAGCAAGACATAAAATAACCCTCAACAATTCCAATCCAAACCTTTCCATCTTGTAACCAAAACCCATATAATGTTAGAAGAGTAATCCTGATAACAATTCCAGTTGCAACGCAAGCAGGAGCAAAGGAGAACGAAGCCTCTCAAAAGCATCGGTCAATCTTCCGTATTAGAAACGATTTGGAAATAACCAGAGGAGATGGCTAATAGAAAAAGTTACCTAGTGCAAACAATCTATGAACCATTCTAGGAAAAAAATCTGGCATCTCTAGATAGATGATGCATTCCCTAAGAAAACATTCTAAATTTGGGCATCATATCATACAATACATAAGTCAGTATCAAAATACTGCACAAGCAATGTGCACCACGTTTCACTTAGGCATACATAATTTCATACACATGAGAAAAATTAGGCATCACATTTTACAAAAACCTATGGTGTTCTTCATATCATTTTGCATCTATAGACCATCATTGGCATAACTCTTGCACCAATACACTTTATTGTTGAAAACATCTAGCAGGCTAGCAGACAATCCTTGGACATGTAATCTAGTCAAGTTACCTTGCCAATCACCATACTATTGTCCATCGCTAATAATGGGTTTAACCAACTCAGAAGTTAGATAAGGAGTCGACCTCACATAAGGTGTATCTTGATAATAGACCTTACTCATTCCTGAGAAGCGTCAAGGTATAGTAGAGTGTCATTAGAAAGTTGACCTTACAATGATCTAACACGATCTTCCTAGAGTTGAGCAATTTCTAGAATCGTTCAAAGTACTCTAAGTACCAAGCCTCCACTAAAAGAAACCAAAACAACACCATTCAAACACTTAAAAAACTACCAATCAAGACAATGATCAATCTTATCTAGCTAATTCTCAAGTAAGAGACTCTATCTATTAAGCAAGAGCAGATTGCTGCCAATAAAACACAACTATCTATGACTCTTAAAAAGTATCTCGTCTTTCAAAACTACGTTATGACCTGATTCTTGGAAACTTGCCAAGATATGTAGGAAATTCAAGCGAGTCCAGTCGAAATTAAACAAAAAGGAATGTCAACATTACGACATTCTCTCAGCTCGGTATTAGCATGCATCTCCGGAGAAGTCCCTCGACTTCCTTGACAAGCCCTTGTCAATCGTTTTATTATATAAAAACAAAGGATACTTGTGCACGAACTATGCTTCAACCTGATTCTTGGTGAATACTAGGATACTTAGGTATCCCTCATGGGTTTAGTCGATAACCTAAATGAAAAAAAAAAGTCATCAACAAAGACCGAACTACTCTTCGACCTAATTCTTGACCAAGAAAATCACGGTTTGTAGACAACCCAAGTGGGTTTCAGTTATTTGATCAAGAGAAATAGTCATTGTCTGAAGTAGCGACATGGTGTGATAAAAGAAAAAAAAAAACACACAACGTGGTCTAAAGTATTAACCCAACACTAAAAAATCACATGCTCAATTCATGATACATAGGTAACCCATGTGGGCTTTGTCATATTCTCCTGAACACCCAAGACATATTCCTACGCAATAGTTAGAGCTGGGGCACATTATATCTAATCTTTCCATCGAGATTCTGTGATAAGATTCTCCCCAGCTCGAGTTGGGACACATTATATAAGATTTCTCCATCGATATTTTTTGATAAGATTCTCCAATACTAGGTTCGGGTCAAAATTCAAAATTCAAGAATCAAAGTCTATAATCCCTGGAAAAGAAACAAGCATTGTCGAGCCTCAATCTACAGGTCACATTTTATCTGAGGTTAATTTTGCACAAGACGTTTTCTAGTCCTCGTTGGTAATCCCAGGTGGGATGTGGTCATGAAACTCTACTAAGTGTCAAGTTTTCTTGGGGGTTTTCTCAGGTAAGAATTCTCCCAGTCATTCTCAATAAAATATTGGTATGACGACTCAAGAGTTGGTTTCTTTAACCAAGAACCCTTTTCCATCAAATACCGATTTACATTAAGTATCCCTATCTACATTGCACTTGATTCTCAGCTATCTGAGATATGTAGGCACCCCGATAGGGTTCAATCAAGCTAACTCAATAAAATCAATCAATTAATCAATGTCTATTTTTCTACTTTAATACATCAATCAATGTCTAAATTACTGCTTCAATTAATCAATGTCTAAATTACTTTATCGGTTAGAACTACATTTAACCTAATTCTTAGCTAACCCAAGATATATAGGAAAACCCATGCGGGTTCAGTCATACTCTTAAACAAAACCCCAGTGTCTAATTCCCGTCTCCGGTGACGAAAGCATCTAATTCCCATCTCTAGTGATAGAAGCATTGGTAGTGCATATATGCGTCGCTACTTTTACCGCAAGTGTATGGGTCAAATTTTAGTATTGTTTGGAGGAGTAAATGTTTTCGTATCCATAGGGATTCGTGTACACGGTTATTGAGTACCGTGATTATCATAACCTAACTTTATCTAGGCGATAAAAAATGTAGTTTTTATAATAATAATATACTAATCTAAATTAGCCTAATTAAACTAATCTTACCAATATAGGCATTAATGGGATTAAATTTCCTAGGGATTAATTTTGTCCACATAAACGTGTTCGTTTCAATCTAGTTTACATTAACGGCGTTCATCCTATCCGACAATCTCGGTATCGAAATCTCACTCACTACCTCTCCCGAGTGTAAAGTAAGTGAATATGTGACTTTGTGTCAATGCCGAAGTCCCCCTCGAGTGTCTATACGACACTTGGTCACATGAGTCTCATCCCACCCTCACGGATTGCACACTTTCTAACTCCCTCCCGCGTTATTAGATTGTCACGTTGTGTTTAACCCTAGTCCGAATTCGGGGTTACCTCACCTGAGTGTGAAACCCTGTATTCTCCATATATCATAACAAGCATATAAACATGATAAAATGGTAAACGCAATTGGATAAACATCAACAACCATTAACAAAATATCAATTTATTCAAACAACGTTCTCGTGGAGTCAATTGTTACCTAGACAATATATGTTTAGCTACACATGGCCATGACCCTATCTACAATGAAATACAAGCTAAACATATACAAATACAAACAAGGGTTTAAGAATAAAAGAGAGAAACAAGAGAGTTTAGCCTTTATCCGAAGATGTGACGATTCCACGTCCTTGATTTCCGCCCCGAGCTTGATTTCTCTTCTTGAATTTGTGATCTCTCCTTGTTGGTATGCCGTTGGAGCTCTTAAGGGACTCCCAAAATGTTCTTCTTGTGTTGGGGTGAAGGGAAGATATATAAAGGGATCAAAATATCAAACAAAATATCCCAAAATATCTAAATTATCTGCAGAGTGACCGCCGCGGTGGTGGGCATGTCGAAAAACTTTACTGCTGCGGCAGTAGAATGACCGCTACGATGGTGAAGATTTAGCAAACTCTCTGGACTTTCACCGCCGCGGCGGTGGGTCAGCTACTTTGAAATCTTGCCTTTTTGCTTGTTTTCCCACCGGGCTTGCTCTGATATGATTGTTTAAGTACCATTTTCATCCCTTTTTACCCCGAACACATAATTCATAACAAAATAAATAAAAACATATTAAAATATATTAAAACTCTTTAATAATACTCAAAAACTACCAAATCCAGCTTGGGAATAAATAGATAAATTACACCTATCAAGCATTTAATTCTCGTCTCTAGTAATAGAAGCAACTAATTTCCATCTCTAGTGATGGAAGTGTCTAATTACCGTCACTGGTGACGGAAGCATCTAATTCCCGTTTCTGGTGACGAAAGCGAAAAACTCCCATATCTGGTGACGGAAGCGAAAAAGTCGCACCTCTGGTGATAGAAGCGTTTAATTCCCATCTTTGGTGACAGATGCAAAAAATTCCAATATTTGGTAATGGAAGCATCTAAATTCTTATCTCTGGTGATAAAAGAAAAAATTTCCCATCTTGGGTGATGGAAGCGTCTAAATTCCTATCTCTGGTGATAGAAGAAAAAAAATGCTATCTCTAGTGATAGAAGCAAAACATTGCTATCTCTGGTGATAGAAGCAAAACATACTAATCTTTAGTGATAAAAGTAAAACATACATATTTTTTGTGATAGACGCAAAACATACCTATCTCTGGTGATAGAATCAAAACATTCCTATCTCTTGTGACAGAGGAAAAATGTTCTTATCTCTAGTGATAAAAGCAAAATATTCCTAAATTTGGTGAAAGAAGCAAAACATTCCTATCTCTGATGGTGGAAGCAAAAAATTCCTATCTCTGGTGATAGAAGCAAAAATTCTTGTCTTTGGTGGTAGAAGCAAAACATTCCTATCTCTAGTGATGGAAGAAAAAAATTCTTGTCACTGGTGACATAAGCAAATATTCTTTGATGACAGATACGAAAAATCCCTTCCTTTGATATTAAATAAGAAAAATTCTCACTACGAGGAGTCACCCAAGATTTTCTCACCAAATCACTGTAAGTTTAATTTCTTGTATTTAAATTACATGTCTCATGGAACAAAATGTTTTTATATCCTTCTTTGTCATTACGAATAAACTTGCATGACAAAGAGGTACAATTGTAGACACAATATTTTGTCTCGCCTAATTAGTGTTGGATCGAAAGTATTAGTTTAGATAAACTTTAAACTGAGATTTAAAGGGAATGATCTACCTTATATCTTGTTATATACTATAGAAAAATAGTATAAAACACAAGAAAATATAAAATAGTAAAATTTGACTGAATTTGGTACAAGTAAAAGTTTTGGGACAACCTAAAAAATTCTAAAGTTAAGAGGTACTAAAATGACATTATTAAAGGTTGATTTTTCATAAAATCACCTTCAATAGTTACTACCCTTCAACCATAGGACACTCCACTAAATTACCTCTGTTACCTGTTTTGACCCCTGAAACTTTTATTTTCGGTTTTTTTTTTTTTTTTACACTAAAAATACTTTTCTATTTTTTCATTTTAAATAAAATATCATCAAGAAACAAAGACTAAGATTTTGATCAAACCAAATAAATTTCCATGACAAGTATAAATACCCAAAGTAGCCAGTATTTGAGACTTAGTTCGAAACCAATCAAACTTAAGTCATCCTGACTTGCACTCAAAGCCTATCACATCAAGGGCCTGGTCATGCATTAAATGACTTATTCAATGAGAATTAAATCACAATATATTTTCCAATATCTTTCTAAGATGTTTCCTACCAAAATATCTAACGAAGAAACCAAGTTACTTGAAAAGTAACTAGCGATTAATAATCCAACCGATTCGGTTTGTCATCAAGTAGAGTCATTGGAAAAGAGGCAAAAAAATAGATTCATTATTCCACTCCAATTGATTCAAGAATGTGAGAATAAACTAATGCCCTGTTTAGATCTCTCGATTCAAATATCCATAAATGAAATTATCCGTATAAATAATATTCTTGCCTATTTCGATGATACTCGATATCAATGAAAGAATTCAAAAATTACTAAATATGGGACTATAAAATTGCACTCAATCATAAAAAAAGATGATTTGATTGAGTATCAAGGAATTTGGGCCAAAATACCGAACGAAGCTAGATATATATTTTTTTATTCCCATGGAAGTGCATATTGATAGGTGTAAATTACCTATCTATTTTCAAACCGAACATTGTTAGTTTTCAAGTATGTTTAGTATGTTTTAATATGTTTTTATTATTTTTATATTAAAACAGGTGTGTGGGGTGAAAAGGTATGAAATCGGAGTGTAAACGATCAAATTGAACTAAGCACGGTCGGAGAACAGTGGAAAAACGAGTACAGGGTAATATTCTGAAAGGAAGTTCACCGCCGCAGCGGTGAAAATGCAAAGAGGTGATTTTCTTGCTGAACATCCATCGCTGCAGCGATGAAAATGCATGATGTTCCTAAATCCATCGCCTTCTCCACTGCCTAGCCGAACATCAAACTGACATACTCACCACCGCGGTAGTCAGCTCTACACAGACTTTAGATATTTTTAGATATTTTGAACCCTATAAAACCCATCCTTTCCTCATCTATTTCGATTTTATCACCCCCTAAGCTACTTAGAATATATTTAGGGTGAGTTTGAGAGATTTTTGAGGGAGATCTCACAACCTTAGGTGGAAGAAGAAGGAAAAAGTGATCGTTCAACGGTTTTAGCACCAAATCTTTGGATATCGGGTAAGTTCTTTCATTTCTTTTCTTTGTTTTCTTTATTTTGGTAGTTCTTGCGTATGTTTAGTCCATTTTACATTGTATATATGGTTATGGCTATTGGCTAAACATAGGTTGTTTAGGGATTAACACTATATTTATGAATATGTTGTTTAATTGAGTTTATATCTCGTTAGTGGTTGTTCTTCGTTATTTTGATTGTGTTTATCATATTTTTTATTATGTTGTGATGGATATATCTAGAATTCAGGGTTTGACAATCGGGGGGAAGTAACCCTGTATTCGGACTAGGGTAAACAAAGCGACGATCCAATAACCCGTGAGGGAGTTGGATTGTGGGCAATCGATGACGTTGGGGCAAGACTCACATGATGTAGGGTAGTTAAGACATTGAGGGGGACTTCTTTGTTGACACAAAGTTACGTATTCCCTCGTCCTACAATTGGGAGAAGTGGCGGGGGTGTTTATAAACTGAGATTGTCAATAGGGCAACCCGGGACGGAGTTGGATTGTGTGCAATCAATGATGTTGGGGAGAGACTCATGTGACCTAAGGTCGTTAAGACATTGAGGGGGACTTCTTCATTGACACAAAGTCGCATATTCCCTCATCTTACACTTGGGAGAGTTTACAAACTGAGATTGTCGAATAAGTCGAACGCCGTTAACATGAACTAAAACGAGATCGAACATGTATTCGTAAACGAAGCTAATCCCTAGATAATCTATTCTCTCAAAACTATCTCAATATAGTATTAGTATAGTTAAATTAGTATTTAATTATATTACATTTATTTTCGCGTAGATAAAGTTAAGTCATGATAAACGAGGTACTCAATAATAGTTAAAACTAATCCCTATGGACATGATACCCTTAGTCACCTCACCTTTACTAAAACTTGAACTTGTATACTTATGAGTGAAAGTTTCGGCATATTTACGCGCTACCAAGTTTTTGGCACTGTTACCGGGAATTGTGTTTGAGATTTATTATTGATATTGTGAGTAAATGAACCGATTTTACTTTAGGCATTTGTAGTGTTTATAATTTTTTATTTGTAGTTTTTGTTTTTGTTTTCTTGTAGGGTGCTTGAAGATGCTAAATCAATAGGTGCTCTTGTGTTTCTTTCAACAGGATTCTAAGCCATTTTACTGTGCTTGGGATCGTTACAGGGATTTACTACTCTAATTTCTGAACCATCGTTTCCTGAGGGAATGTCAGCTTTCGAATTTCCTCGACGGGTTATAAGCCGCAACCAGAATATGGGTGGAATGAGGAAATGGTACCCCTTCTTTCTACAACCTAACCGCGGAAGATGCGTTTTGGTCGTTAAAGGAAATGATGACCTATGATTATCAGATTTGGAATCATTCACCGAGTTACCAAAGCTCGGGGGATTTTTCCAGCACCACAACGCCATGGATTACCATTTTGAATCACAACGAGGAGTCTTTCCCCCAATCTGGAAGAAATGCTCATAACCGTTATGGGGGAGACTCAAAGATTGTTGTAGGAGATGCATGACCAGATCAACGAGCATGAGGATCATCTTGATCATATCGAGATGGTCTGCGCTGACATCGATGAGACCGTAACATCTTTGCAGACGCAAATCGATTATCTTCTTTGCTTTGTTGAGTCCAAGACAAGAGCGGTGGCACTAAGAGGCGAACAATTCGAATCCGATTGTGAAAGCCACCAGGAGGAACCGGAGACAAGCGGGAGGTACTTGGGTGAGATCAAAGAAACTCATGACGATGCAACACCTCAAGTGTGGAGCGGCGATGAAAATTCACATATTAATCATTGTGAATTTTCACCATTTGAATTCCAGCTTATGACGCTGCAGTTGATCCAAGACGATCACATCTACGAGGATCCTATGTGGCTCACTTGTCCTTCTCCGCCGTTAGCAATGACCTTTCATGCCTACCAAGTACATGAGCCAGTGAGGTGTGACGTTGAAAGATCGAGCAATCCAAAGAAAAATCTCGCCAAGCTTGAGGGTGTTTTTTAACCAATACCCATATGTGGTGTTCTACGACACTTACTACGGGTGGAATCTGCTCTTTGATGAGCACTTCGGCATGTCGAGCTGACGACCATAAACCAAGCACTTCTTGGGAGGCAACCTGAGGAAAAATAAGTTTAATCCATCGCAACCGATTTGATTCTCTCGCCTCCCAGGTATGTGTTCTAAACCCTAGTCTTCATTATAATGCTTTATCATGTCATTGGGATCGCTGACTAGGTCATTTTGGGCATTTCCTGTTTGAGTCGGGTGTGATGTGTATTATGTTTTTAGTATCTTTTAGTTAGTATGTTTTATTGTTTCTATGTGTGCATGTCTATTTAGGATAGTTTTTGTGTTATATGTTGAGTTTTGACATCACTTGGGCCATTACCGGATGATGAGTCTGTCCCCTGATTGTTTATTGAGATCGAGCATAAAACTCATGCATGTATGTTTTGTGTGCTCAACGTTATGTTTTAGTAATAGTTAGTATAGATCCTACTTGAACGAGCACGAAAACTCATTATATAACCGTCCAATTAATTTGAAAACAATTATCTATCACCTAAATTCATGACATTAGGGTTTCTAGAACTTGATTCAAGGGAAATTCGAGGTGAAATCCTAGGCGAGGTAGTTCAGAAGACATGATGTAGGCATTCATTTTCTTACTTGGCCTTTTAAGCTTACCCTGATATATCATTACCCTGTCAAACCTAAATACTGTTTTAATTCTGAACACTTAACCAATACCATAGCCGATTGAGCCTTGTCCAACCCTACATTGCTTAACCAAAGGCATAATGTAAGTGAATCAAGCTAGTAGTT
This sequence comes from Eucommia ulmoides, assembly GCA_016647705.1. NCBI lineage: Eukaryota > Viridiplantae > Streptophyta > Magnoliopsida > Garryales > Eucommiaceae > Eucommia > Eucommia ulmoides. The sequence goes on from CM028326.1 coordinate 48,185,125, forward strand.
GCAAATGCTTCTTGATGTGAGCGGTTGGGTTGTGGGCGAGCTATTAATTGGTTCGGTATTCAAGTACTTACTTGTTGTTTTTCATTTATATTTCACACACCCCTTAAATTGTACAAATCAAATAAGTTTGGGGATGTGTTTGTTTGAAAAAAAAAAAAAAAAAAAAAAAAAAAAAAAACGAAAAACAAAAAACTAAGTATATATGGTTTATTTCTATTTGTTTTTGACAAGTGAGTGCGTCATTCTTAACGTATGTTCAGGGTTGTTTCCAATTTAACTATGGGGTTTCGAGTGTGAGAGTGCCAAGCGATGTCCCTTGGGTAACGTCAAGTTAACGACGCTAACCCGTTTTCTCTTTTAAAAATTACCCTTGGCCATTTGTCCTAAACCGAACCAAGACCTATTGATCTTTTTGAAATTCTGAGCCTACATTAGTGGAGAATAGACCGAGTCAAGCCTATGGATTCCCTATACCTTTGGGTTTTTTCTGTCATGCGCTTATATGGTGGATAATCTTATCTGATTAACGGACAGTTATATATTTGAATTTTAAACACACATTTTAGTAGGATCTATAACGACGCTTACTATTATAAATGTTACAATTCTAGAACACTACATGGTGTGTTTTTATGCCTGAACTCGATAGGATTAGGGGACGATGAGGGATAATTCGTCGGCCGGTAGATGATACTCAAAACTTGCACATATTTGTTTTTTCATGTTTTTTATTTTTAGTTTTTAGTTGTTATATTTTCTTTTATTGTGTGGGTATTTTTCTCAAAAACTAGCAAAATTCTGAGTTTGGGGGTATTTGATAGGTGTAAATTACCTATCTATTTTTAAACCAAATATTGTTAGTTTTTGAGTACGTTTAGTACGTTTTAGTACATTTTAATATGTTTTTATTCTTTTTATATTAAAATAGGTGTGTGGGGTGAAAAGGTATGAAATCGTAGTGTAAACGATCAAATCAAACCAAGAACAATCAGAGAACGATGGAAAAACGAGCACAAGGGCAATATTTTAAAAGGAAGCCCACCACTGCGGCGTCCAGACCACTACTGCGGCGGTGAAAATGCAGAGATGCGCTTTTCTTGCTGAACATCCACTGCCACGGTAGTGAAAATACAGGATGGTCCTGAATCCATCGCCTTCTCCACCGCTTAGGTGAACATCAAATTGACATACTCGCCGCAGCAGCGATGAATCCTACTGCTGTGTCGGTCAGCTCTGCACAGACTTTAGATATTTTTAGATATTTTGATCCCTATAAAACCCCTCATCTCTTCTGATTTTATTACCCCCTAAGTTATTTAGAATATATTTAGGGTGAGTTTGAGAGATTTTTGAGGGAGCGCTCACAACCCGAGGTGGAAGAAGAAGGAAGAAGTGATCGTTCAACGGTTTTAGTGCCAAATCTTCAGATATCAGCTCTGTTCTTTCATTTTTTTTATTTTTTTTCTTCATTTCAATAGTTTTTGGGCATGTTTAGTCTATTTTACATTGTATATATGGTTATAGCCATTGCTAAACTTAGGTTGTTTAAGGATTAACACTATATTTATGAATATGTTGTTTGATTGAGTTTATGTCTCGTTAGCCGTTGTTCTTCGTTATTTTGATTGTGTTTATTGTATTATTTGTTTATTATGCAATGATGGATATATCAAGAATTCAGGGTTTGACACTTGGGAGAGGTAACCCCGGATTCGGACTAGGGTAGACAACGCGACGATCCAATAACCCGTGAGGGGGTAGGATTGTAGGCAATCGACGACGTTGGGATAAGACTCACGTGACCTAGGGTCGTTAAAACGTTGAGGGGGACTTCTTTGTTAACACAAAGTTGCGTATTCCCTCATCTTACACTCGGGAGATATGGCGAGGGAGTTTACAAACTGAGATTGTCGATAGGGTAAACACAATGCGATGATCCAATAACCCGGGAAGGAGTTGGATTGTGTGCAATCAATGACGTTAGGGCGAGACTCACGTGACCTACGGTCGTTAAGATGTTGAGGGGGACTTCTTCATTGACACGAAGTCATGTATTCCTTCGTCTTACACTCGAGAGAGGTGGCAGGGGAGTTTACGAACTGAGATTGTCGAATAAGTCGAACGAGATTAACGTGAACTAAAACGAGATCGAACACGTATTTGTAAATGAAGTTAATTCCAAGACAATCTATTCTCTCAAAACTATCTCAATATAGTATTACTATAGTTAAATTAGTATTTTAATATTAGTACTTAATTATATTACATTTATTTTCGCTTAGATAAAGTTAGGTCATGATAAATGCGGTACTCAATAATAGTCAAAACCAATCCCTGTGGACACGATACCCTTACTCTCCCTAGTTTTACTAAAACTTGACCTCGTATACTTGTGAGTGAAAGTAGCGGCCTATTTACGTGCTACCACATATCTTACCTGAATATTCTTCCATACTAGTACGGAATAATAATACCTATTGGCCTAGTGAGCTACCCAAGACGGATGTGAATTGGGTAGTTATAAAAAATTTAAACAATTTAATCTTTCAACACTTTATCAAATAATCAATTTATCCTAAATCAATTATTATCTTCGTTACGCAGCGGATAAGTGTTTCATTCTAGGAGCACACCCAAACAAAATATAAAGAATAAAAATAATGTAACACACCAAGATACATCCTGATTTAGCAAGCTAGCCTTTCCTAATCTTGTCCCCCGAGCTCCCCGGAGATTCGCAACCCCTAAACCCCTGATTCCTTTAACGGAAGGAACTAAACCCTTACAAAAATTCTTTTCCAAGCTTCATAATCAACCTTTACAATTTCTCTTTTCCCAGGCTAATGAAGAATCTTATCTTTTTACCAGGGTAAAAACTAACCTAATTCCATTATAGGAAGAATAATAACCTCACAACTCTCACAAGTATCATTTTTCTAGGTAAGGATTGAACCTTTACAATTCACTCAAAATTAATTCAATTTTAGGAAGAATCAAAACCTAGTTCTTTCCAAGGAAAAGAATAACCTAACCATTTTATACCTTATGATAAAGATCGAACCTCAACTATTTTCACTGGAAAAGATTAAAACCTAGCTACACCGACTAAAAACCTGCCTAATTGTGTCTAATCCGCTCAAACTCACAAATACAAAAAAAATATGAGTTTTTTACCACTAGAAGCTTGTACCACCTCAAAACAGTTATACTCAATTAATGTCCCAAAATTTAATACGTGATAGAATTAAAGGGAGGCAAATTAATATCTAATTATAAATAAGTGTGGGTAGCACAAAATGAGGCACATAATCCGATAAACACACAAAATCGTTTTAAAAAGCTTTTTATGCTCTTAAATTTTAAAACGATTTTTTTCACAATCTCAACAACTAAAAAAATATAATAATATGAAATCACAATGAGGAATAATAGCTTGGAAAGATATTACCAGGAAAACACCGAAGAATGAAAAATAAGATCACAAGATAGCATAGATTGATGACGCCAATTCAACAACACTTTAGCTCAAGAACGTTTAACACAAACTCTCTCTCGAATAATCTTAGTAGAATGATAACTGGTAGGCGTGATTTGCGCACGTCTACTTATGCTCGCAAGTATACGAGGTCTAAAGTTTTAATATAGTGGATCTTTGAAGATTGGATATTGTTCCCACAGAGAAAAGTGTGAATAATTGAATTGAATACCGCAATTGACATAGTCTCATGTTATCCTGACGACGAAAGACATGAATTGAAATTAAACTAAGCTAAATTATAATTAGTGGGTTAATTCTAACTAATTTGATTAATTAGGATTGATTTTGTTCACTTAATACACGTTTGATTTCGTTCGGTTAACAATAACGGAGTTTAGGTATCCGACAATCTCGATTCGTAAACTCCTCCGCCACCTCTTCCGAGTGTAAGACGAGGGAATACGCGACTTTTGTGTCGACAAAGAGGTCCCTCTCGATGTCTTAACGACTCTAGGATGCGTGAGTCTTGACCCAACTTCATCGATTGCGTACTAACTAATGCCCTCCCGGGTCGTTAGGTCGTAACGATGTGTTTACCCTAGTCCGAATTCAAGGTTACCTCTCCCGAGTGTCAAACCCTAGATTCTCAAATCCAACTCTAATACCGTTACAATCATATTAAGATCTTCATCAAATGATAAACACAATTGGAATTAAAAAAACAACCGTTAAAGAAACGTATATTAAACCAAACGAGTATTTACACAACTACACATTTTCCTAACTAATCTCTAAATTACACTAACATGTTCTTAGCCAATACAACATTTAATCAAGAGGAGATCATCATTACCAACTATAAATATTAAATAAAAAGATGGAAACAAGGGAAGAAAAGCCAAATCTCAAAGTGGAGTAGTCCACTTTCGCCAAAGAACGATCCTCCCGAGCTTCCTCTTCTCGGTTGATGAACTTCCTCTTCTAGCTCTTCAAGGATTGGCCAAGAACACTCTTTACAACTAATATAATCTACTTCCTAAACTAATCTAATCTAACTAAGGTGGAAGAGATTTCCCAAGAACAACCGGAGTCTCCTCTCACGTCTAAGGGGTCCTAACTTTTTTTGAGCAATTGGGGGAAAAATGGGTTTTATAGGCAAGGGTTGGAAATATCTTCAAAATATCTGAAAACAGATATTTTTGTGTAGAGTGTCACCGCCTAAGCGGTGGTTCACCCCTTAGGCGATGGACTTAAGTCGGCTAAGTTCTGTCGGTAACTTCGCCTAAGCGGTGGCTGCTGGCAAGATATTCTATTGTTTTCTCGCCTAGGCGGTGGTTCATCCCTTTAACACTCCAACATTCTGCCTCTTTTCCGCCTAAGCGGTGGAACTTCCACTTAGGCGGTGGTCTTCATTCACCGAAACCCTATTTTGCACATTTTGTTCACCGTTTCTCCACCGTTTTCACTTGTTTCTCGCCCTTGGATGTCCTTTTACCTGTTCTACACTAAAACACACTAAAAGACAACTAAATATAACTAAAATTCTTGAGAACTAACAAATCCAGTTTAAAAATTGATAGTTTTTTCACACCTATCAATACCCCCAAACTTAGAATTTTGCTAGTCCTCGAGCAAAACACTAACACTAAACTAAACTAACTAACGAACTAACTAACTAAAAATGAAAAATTAAACTAACACAAAAGAAGTATATGCATGTAAATATAGAGTTCAATCGAAATGACCAATTTATTCCTCCCTCAACATCCCTAAATCTGATCAAGTCCGGAAAGTAACCCACACCAAGTGGTGTTCTAGAATTTCAACTATCAGTATTAATAAAAACCATTCTAGATCCATTTGAAGTGTGTGTGTGAGAACTCAAATGTATAACTAGTCAAATACCAGATTCGATTATTCAATCATTAAGCTCATATCTTAAACTGTTGAAGGATTTAGGAAAGCCATACGCTTGATTGGAGTCTACTATCCACTAATGTAGGTTTGGATATTCACAGAAATCAATAGGACTTGGTTTGGCTTTAGAGAACAACCACGGGTATCACTGGAATAAAAATAGCATATTGGTTTAATCGATCAATACCCGACGTAAAATCGCTTGTCGCTATCCTCTCTCATGACCCCCCCACATTTAAAGTACCATTCTAAATAAGAAACGAAGATCCTGGTATTCACTTGTCGAAAGAGAAGAAAATGAAAACTATATTTACACCTTTTTTTTTTTTACAACATATTCCTAAATTAAGTCGAATAATTACAGTTTTAGGAGAGTGCAAAAAGAAGTTAGAGAAACACACCCCCAAACTTATTCGAATTTGTAAAATTTTAGGAATATGTAAAAAGAAATGATAGAAACACACCCCCAAACTTATTTTAGGAGCGTGCAAAAAGAAATATTAAAGTGACAAGTGAATACAGTAATACCGAATCAATAAAAATTTATCAAAAACCCGACCGCTTACTTGATTTCACTCAATTTTTAAAATTAGGCTTAGCAACTTTGGTTTAGGAAAAATTTAAATGAAAGGAGTATTTGAAACGTTTTCAGAATTGATTACGTTATCGGCTTCGACAAGGGAAATAAAGAATGAAAATTTTCAGGTTAGCTACAACGGATTAAGCGAAAAATGACGGCCTAAATCATGTCTCTGGAATTACCTTACCTAGGATTCCGCCTCAAGTTTTCCCCAAATCAAGTTCTAGTTTCCTCATTTTTTATGATGAACTTAATATCGAATAATCAACGTCTAATCGTTCAGATAATTATACTTTGAGTTCAAATGTCGTGCAATTTTCGGATCGAGATAATTTTTACCCAATCGACATGTTAAGCACACAAAACACACAAGAAAGGTATTACTCCCGACCTCAATATGCAATTTGGGGATAATTCTCATCATTGGGTCTTGGCCCAAATGAACTCATATCTAAGCATGCAAACACAACTTTATACATACACAATACTAAACTAATTCTAATACTAACATACATCAATTAATCTAATCACTAAACATTCAAAAACTAAAATTAAACTAACTAAACTAAAAATTTAAAAATTAAAACATTCATTATACATAAATAAATAAAGGTCTGTACAACAAAAATTTTCATTTTGTTCAAAAAATAATAATACTTGTTCATCCTTTTCTACAAAAAGTCAAAATGGATGAATATTCACTAAACTATCATCCAATCCATACCACTCAAGCCTGAACATGGCAGTGTTCCAATATCAGCGAACCCAATAAACATATAGCATACTTGCATACAAAATGGGTTGAACACATACCTAGGGAATAAGACTTATTCCCTACTGTTTACCTGAAGATGAATCATCACCATCCTCACTTTGGGAAGGAGAGTGTGGTCTCTGGAGTTGATGTGGCGGCACAGATGGCATCGGAAGGTAATCGTCCATCTCAAGGCCAAGGCCTTCCCAAATCTTCCATTGGACTCGATCTTCTTGCTTCGAAAATTGGTCCAGGAAAGAAGCAATCTTGAATTGGTTTTGGAGGATGGTCTGAAGCTTGTTGTTTATCCTCTCTTAGAAGTTTTCATCACGGGCTCCATAAGGTCCAGCCGTATCATCTGGTTGCTCTTCCCCTTCCTCAGGCTCAGGTTCAGGTGCCTCTTGATCCCCAGTCTTCCACAACTGATTTATCGCTGACAGAGTAAGTGGAGCGATCGGGTCACACTGGCTTCCCCCGGATACAGTCACATCAGCTAATATGAAAATATGGGTCAATAGTGACGGAAACGGGAGCCCACCTTTTATCATTTTCGTAGCATGTAAAATCGATGAATAAATCAGAAATCCAACGTTGATTGGTTGTCCGGTCTGAATTTTATAAATCAAATAGGCCTTGTCCTTTGAGACGTCTGACAAATATGATGTCGGTAGGAGACTTCCACAGATGAAATAGTGCTAGATTTTTTAAACTGGCTTGAGGCATCTCACCGAAATGGTAGCGACATTCGGCCCCTGGTGTTTCCACTTTACCATGCCAGATGTGATCGTTTGGATGACCCTATGCAAAGTAGGGTCCTGGCTTTCAAGTGACTCCGGTGCCGATAGCCCAAAGATATGGTTAATGAAGTCGGGGCTGAAGATAATAGGTTGGTTCCGAACCCTTGCTAGATCGTCAATGGCCTCTGTGGCATTTGCATAGAACTCTCTGACTAAAGCGATTTCTCCTGGGGGTGGCGATTTGCAGAATTGCTCCCAGTGGTGGCTTCGGATTTCATTCTGAAATTCCTCCGGGAGCTCCTCAATTGGACCGAATCCCCATTGACGTATGTAAGCACGATGTTTTTCGTGTTCTTTGAAGTGTTCCGCCGCTTGTTTTGACACAAAGCGGGTAGCATCAAAGTCAACGTCGGTCGACACCCTAGGGTTTGAACTCGACCCTTCGCCTCTAGCCCTCTTCTTTGTTGCTCTTTTTGGCATTTCCTACAATCACAATCATAAAAAAAACAACACAACCTCATCATATGTGAACATTTGAAAAACATAAGCTTCCCTAATCACATTGTCAAGAACACATTCATCCCAAAACGAACACCCTTTTGAATTTTTCAAACAAATTTCACAAATGTGACATCCTATATTAGTCCACATACTCAACCAATCCAATTAAACATGTTTATCATCAAGAATCAAACCAAAAACCCATTGAACTTCGAAATCGCGAAACTAGGGTTAAAGGTTTTTCGGAAAAATTTCAAAACCCATTGATTTCATTGATATAATCATGCAAACCAACCAATAATTTCAACAACTAGACTAAATGTAATGTAAAAGAAACTTACTTGTTGGGAAATAATGGTCCAATCAAAAGAAAATGAAGAAATCGCACCTTTCTCGCAAAACCCTAAATTTTCGAAAATAAGGGTTGAAATCCGATTCTTGGAGGTTGAATCGTGATAGAAATTATCACTTTTGGTAATGGACGGATGATTTTCGAGATTTGGAACGGTTTGGGAGTGAAGTTTTAGAGAGAAGGTGGAGAATTTGGGAGGGAACCTCGCGTTTTTAATTTTTGAGCGATGGGCTATTTTTAATAGCAGAAGGTCCACCACTTAGGTGGTGGATTCACCGCTTGAGCGGTGGAACTCTTTTCTTTAAAATCAAACCTTTTAACGAAATTTCGCTTAGGCGGTGGTTATTTCGCCTAAGCAAAATTACACCAGTATGTAAACATTTTGTTCTGCTGTTAATCCGCCTAGGCGGTGGTTTTTCCGCCTAAGCGGTGGAGCATATTTTGAAAATTTAGTGCATCCTGCATTTTTACCGCCTGAGCGGTGGTTAACCGCTTGGGGGGTGGGCTGTTTTCACCCACTCTGCATTTTTACCACCTGAGCGGTGGTTTACCGCTTGGGCGGTGGGCCTTTTTTGCTAAAAAACACCTTCTCTGTATTTTTACCGCCTGAGCGGTGGTTTATCGCTTGGGCGGTTGGCCTGAAACTCCCACTTTTGTGTTTTTCTCAAATTTTCAAAATACGGCTCCACCCCATACATTTTCACTTCGCTTGTTCAACGTGTTTAAACTTAAAATACTTTCCCAAACTTCCACACTCCTATATTCATTGCTGAACACATTCCAAAGCCATGTCGGCTTCCTTAAAGAATAAATAATCAAATAAATAGTAACAAAAATCAAGTAATTTGATGCCCTAAATTTCATTTCAAAAGAATAGTGCTTGAGTTACCGTCCCCAGCTGGACTTTTGTGTCACTAAGTATTTTTCACCAAAATTCCCCATAGACAAGGAATTTGGGCTCAAATGCTTAGTCGGATCAAGATCATGACTTTGAAATCGGCTTCTCCTCTTAGTCCTTATCATTTGCAATAAGCTCCATCTCAGGATTGAGAATTAGCCTTCTTCATCGTTTCTCGCACTGCTTGATCTCATTAACACAATGAAACAAAAATAAAAATTAAAAACAAAACAAAAATAAATGTCAGGATTAACACTCGACTACTTAGTCACAATATCAACTTAGAATTCACACTAATCCCACGTCTACAACGCCAAAACTTGGTGTGTTGACGGAACTAGGGTACGATACATTTGCATTTACTATATAAAACTTAAGTTCTGAGCCGATACCGCGTTTCTTTTGCAATATTCAAATAAAATTCAAATAAAATTCAAACTAATCCCCGGCAACGGCGCCAAAAACTTGGTAGGGACGATTTGCGCACGCCTACTTACGCTCGCAAGTATACGAGGTCTAAAGTTTTAATATAGTGGATCTTTGAAGATCGGATATCATTCCCACAGAGAAAAATGTGAATAATTGAATTGAATACCGCAATTGACATAGTCTCATGTTATCCTGACGACGGAAGACATGAATTGAAATTAAACTAAGCTAAATTAAAATTAGTGGGTTAATTCTAACTAATTTTATTAATTAGGCATTGATTTTGTTCACTTAATACACATTTGATTTCGTTCGGTTAACAATAACGGAGTTTAGGTATCCGACAATCTCGGTTCGTAAACTTCTCCGCCACCTCTTCCGAGTGTAAGAAGAGGGAATACGCGACTTTTGTGTTGATGAAGAGGTCCCTCTCGATGTCTTAACGACTCTAGGATGAGTGAGTCTTGACCCAACTTCATCGATTGCGTACTAACTAACGCCTTCCCGGGTCGTTAGGTCGTAACGATATGTTTACCCTAGTCCGAATTCAAGGTTACCTCTCCCGAGTGTCAAACCCTAGATTCTCAAATCCAACCCTAATACCTTTACAATCATATTAAGATCGTCATCAAATTATAAACACAATCGGAATTAAAAAAAAACCGTTAAAGAAATATATATTAAACCAAACGAGTATTTACACAACTACACATTTTCCTAACTAATCTCTAAATTACACTAACATGTTCTTAGCCAATACAACATTTAATCAAGAGGAGATCATCATTACCAACTATAAATATTAAATACAAAGATGGAAACAAGGGAAGAAAATCCAAATCTCAAAGTGGAGTAGTCCACTTTCGCCAAAGAACGATCCTCCCGAGCTTCCTCTTCTCGGTTGATGAACTTCCTCTTCTAGCTCTTCAAGGATTGGCCAAGAACACTCTTTAAAACTAATCTAATCTACTTCCTAAACTAATCTAATCTAACTAAGGTGGAATAGATCTCCCAAGAACAACCAGAGCCTCCTCTCACGTCTAAGGGGTCCTAACCTTTTTTGAGCAATTGGGGGAGAAAGGGGTTTTATAGGCAAGGGTTGGAAATATCTGAAAACAGATATTTCTGTGCAGAGTGTCACCGCCTAAGAGGTGGTTCACCACTTAGGCGGTGGACTTAAGTCTGTTAAGTTCTGTCAGTAACTTCGCCTAAGCGGTGGTTTTTCCGCTTAGGCGGTGGCTGCTGGCAAGATATTCTATTGTTTTCTCGCCTAGGCGGTGGTTCAGCCCTCCAGCACTCCAACATTCTACCTCTTTTCCACCTAAGCGGTGGAACTTCCGCTTAGGCGGTGGTCTTCATTCACCGAAACCCTGTTTTGCACATTTTGTTCACCGTTTCTCCACTGTTTTCACTTGTTTCTCGCCCTTTGACGTCCTTTTACCTGTTCTACACTAAAACACAATTAAATATAACTAAAATGCTTGAGAACTAACAAATCCGATTTAGAAATAGATAGGTTTTTCACACCTATCAATAACTCTTAGACAATCTTAGGAATTCATAGTTCTTGATAATATTTCATCCAATTTTCGCAGGTCTATGTATATAGAATAATATCAAGCCTTCTAACGGCTAGTTTTCAAAAGATATGCCTATAAAAGGCACCTATAGACCCTATATAACATATTCAATGAATTATAGTGCATTTCACTTAATTTTATTTTTTTTAAAACTCTCAATTATGTCCATAAAATATTTCTTAAACATCAATCACAAAGATATGAAGTATTTAGTTGCTAAAAGTGAGAATTTTTTTAATTATATGGACCAAGTCAATAGGGATATCAAAATATATGTACCATATCTTCATTAGGTTTAAATCTTCCGAAATACTCCCTTGGAATCATAAAAAACAACTAGTAATGGCTAGTGTTTGAACGAAATCCTAAATTCCTTGAAATCTCAACCGAAACAATCGGTTGATCAAACCTTGCCTTGTCGGTTGACCAATTGATTCAGCGTGCTAACCAAGACAAAACTAAATAGGCAGTCGGTTGAGCAATTTCTCCACAATTGGTTGACTGATTGATTAAAAGTGTTTTCCCAACCAAAACACACCACAGTCGAGTAATAATTGCCTTCCTATCGGTTAAATTACTGTTATATAGACTTTCACTTTTCCAGCCTTAGACCCATCGGTTGACCGATCTCCCCACGGTTGGTTAACCGATTGATTCAGGGAGTTTTACTAGCTAAAATACACCACAGTTAGTTGACCAATTACCTTCCAATTGGTTGAATGACTAGTTCAGAGGCTTTCACTTTTCCAGCCTTAGACCCATCAGTTAACCAATTCTTCCTTGATCGATTGATGGATTGATGCAGGATTTTCACATTTTACTCTGAAACCTCATTGTTTCAATCAGTTAACCAATCCTTTTTGGATCAGTTGACCTATTGATGCTGGTTGGTTAATTCTTTCACCAATTTCTACTCCAAAATACATCATTTAATTCAATTACTCGGTTAACTAAATTGACCATAAATTTAAGCTTTGAACATTATTTACACTTAGGTCAATTTTCATTTTTTAAATTTCACACAGGTACACATATTTAAACACTAATTAGGATCCTAAAATTCATCAAATCAAACACATAAAAAATGTAACTCATTTAATATTGTCGTGTGTGATCCTAATTCGGGTTGCATTAAGAGTATAAGAGTATTGAGTTGTTTTCACCCAATTTCTTCTGGATCATCATACTCTTCATTTCTTTAATATCCATCTTTGCACCCTTGATATTTTCTTCATGACATTTTCAATATAATCTATAAATGAAACTTTTTCTCTGAAACACTTAACAAACTCATTAGTTCCACAAAAAATATCAACCTTTAATTATCTATGAAAATCTTAGGATCAACGATCTCTCCCTTTTTTATGATGACAATTAACTTTGATGTTTTCTTCTAAACAAAAATGTAACTACGCTCCCCCTAAATTCGAGGACGGGTATTTATCTCATTTAAGCACAATCATGAAGATAAATTCAGACATAGATATTTAATAAAGCACAATTTAAGCAATTTAACACATATTTATCTTTAATCAGTGCGATGCTTAGGCGAACAAATTGATAACTCTTTTAAAGCACAATTTCACCATGATCTCCTCCTATGTCAAACAAATTTTTCATTTAAATATCAAAACAATTCTTCCTCTTTGTCATCTCAAAAAGTGGGGACGGAGAACAAAAACATCATTCTAGACAAATATCGTTATGCCTAGCCATACCTAAACCTCGAATAATTTTCACGAACTAATCTTTCGCTAAAGGTTTGAAATAAATATCGGCATGTTATTTAGAGGTATCAATATATTCAATAGTAACATCTATTTTCTAAATGTGATCATGAATGAAAAGATGTCTAATTTATATGTGCTTAGTTTGTGAGTCCTGTGTTGAATTTTTACTTAAATATATAGCACTTTTATTATCAGAATAAATTGGGACTTCCTCTATACATATTCCAAAATCATTTAATTGTTGTTTAATATATAAAATTTGAGCACAACAATTACTAGTTTCCATATACTCAGCCTCAATAGTAGATAAGGCTATAGAATTCTGTTTCTTGCTAGACCAAGAAACTAAGGCATGTCCTAAAAAATGACATGACCCAATTGCACTTTTCTTCTTGACTTTGCATCCGGGAAAATCAATGTAAGAGTAACTAGTTAACTTAAAGTCACTCCCTTTAGGATACCGTAAGCCTAGGTCACTTGTCCTTTTCAAATACTGAAAAATACATTTAACCACAGTTAAATGCGATTCTTTAGGACAAGGCTGAAACCTCGCATATAAGCATACACCAAATATTATATCAGGTCTACTAGTAGTAAGATACAACAAGCTACCAATCATACATCGATACATTTTCTCATTTACGCTTTTGCTCATATTATCTTTGTCTATTTTCGTAGTTGTTGCCATGGGATTTTTATACTCTTTAGTGCCATCCAATGTATACTTTTTCAACGATTCTTCGGTGTACTTAGGTTGATTAATAAATATCCCTTCTTTGGTTTGCTTGATTTGTAACCCAAGAAAGAAGGTCAGCTCTCCCATCATACTCATCTCAAATTCGACCTGCATTATCTTGGCAAATTCTTGGCAAAAATCCTTATTAGTAGAAGCGAAAATAATATCATCAACATAAATCTATACTAATGGGATATCAAAATCAGTTTGCTTGATAAATAATATTGTATCACTATGTCCCCGTCGAAATCCATTTTCAATCAAATAGTGGCCAAGTCTCTCATACCAAGCTCTCAAAGTTTGTTTGAGCCCAAACAAAGCCTTTTCAAGTTTAAACATGTGAGCGAAAAGTTTATCACTCTCAAATCCCAGGGGTTGTTCAACATAAACTTCTTCTGCTAGAAAGCTATTCAAAGAATGGACTCTTTACATCCATTCGATATAATTTAAAATCACGTGAACATGCAAATGAGGGTAACATTCTAAAAGCCTCTAATCTAACCATAAGTGCATGAGTCTCATCATAGTCAATTCCCTCTTCTCAATTATAGCCCTATGCAACTAATCTTGCTTTGTTTCTAATTACCATACCAGTTTCATACTTTTCATTAGGAAAAACTCATTTAGTACCAATTACAGGATGAAAGTCTGGTCTAGGAACTACAAACCACACTTTACTTCATTTAAATTTAACAAATTCTACTTGCATTGCGGAGATCCAAGATTCATCTGTTAATGCCTCATTCCCATTCTTAGGCTCAATTTAAGATAGAAAAATAAGGTTCATATTATATCTATGGGATGAACATGTACTTACACCTTTTTCAAAATTACTAATAATTTCTTTTACCGAGTGTCCTGGTACTATCTTTATAGCCCGTGGTAAAGTCGAATCATCTCCTTTAGGTTCCTCTTTCTATGGTTCCTTTGCTGTATCATCTCCTTGGTTTTGGTTATTTAGTGTACTTTCATCATCATCATCCAAAATCTTTCTCAACACAAGTAGATCACAGTCCTCAAATACAATATGCATAGACTCTTTAACTATACGTTTGTTATAGACTCTATAGACTTTACTACTCATAGGTTATCCAAGAAAGATCCCATAATTAGATTTAGCATCGAATTTACCTAAATTATCCCTATCATCAAAATAAAACATTTGTAACTAAAAACTTTGGAAGAGGATATATTCTGAGTCTTACCATTCCAGATTTCATACAGGATTTTATTAAAACCTCTTCGAATAGATATCCTATTTACCACATGGTAAGCTATACTAACTGCTTTGGCCCAGAAATACTTAGGTAGACGATTCTCATTTAGCATCGTTCTGGCAATTTCTTGAAGCATCTTGTTCTTTTTCTACACAACACCATTTTGTTGTGGTGATCTCGATGCAAAAAATTTATGAGCATATCCGTGCTCATCACAATAACTAATTACCTCATCATTTTTTAACTCTCTGCCTTTATTACTATGGATGTTAATAATTCCACATTGCTTCTTATTTTGAACATGTTTATAAAACTTAGAAAAGATGGAAGCAACTTCACTCTTTTTAGGAAGGAAGAACACCCATGTAAATCTAGAATAATCATCAACAATTACGAATGCATAGAATTTACCTCCTAAACTAGCAATGGCATTCGGTACGAATAAATTGGGATGCAACATTTTAAGACAGAAATGTGGATGTGTGCATCTTCTTCTTAAATGATTATATAGACTGCTTTCCAAATTGACATGTATCACATTCTTTCTCTTTCACATACTTTAATGTAGGTAAGTCACGTACAAGAATTTTCTTAGATAGATACGATAACAATTCCATACTAGTATGCCCATGTCTTTTATGCCATAACCAACTATTTTCAGATAACGCATTTAAAAATGATAAATTTTGAGAAGAAAAATCATCAAATGAACATCTATACACATTCTCAAAACATGATGCAACAAGTAATATGATACTATCATGCCCATTCTTAACTATACATCTATCATGATCAAAAACAATATTATAACCTTTATCATATAATTGGCTAATACTAAGCAAGTTATGTTTAAGACCATCTACGAGGAGAACATCTTTAATAATTGTAGACTCATTATTGATATTACCTATACCAATAATTTTAACATTTGCATTATCTTCAAATGTCAAATGACCTCCATTCTTAGTTGTCAAAGACATAAATTTTGATTTATCTCCCATCATGTGCCGAGAACAACTACTATCCAGGAACTATTTGTTATTGCCAATTAATTCTTTTAGAATAACCTATACGGAGCACCTCCAATAGTTCCTAAGTGGTACCCAGTCTACATATGTCCAATATTGTTAGTTAAGACAATTTTAGTTCCTTTAAGAACCCAAACTTGTCTGTATTTAGATATTTTAGAAAACCATCTACGAATAGTATGCGCCACAATATTACATTTAAAGCATCTAACAAGATCCCTGGTTTTAGAAACTAATTTATGAAATCTTTTTTGTTTAAGGTTTTTCTAAAACCCAATACGAGCTTTATCAATGATATCTCGTGAACTTCCCAAAAGCATTTTAAATTGTACTCACCACTTGTGAATTTGAGAATTATCAAATATAAATCCAACATCTTGGATTTCAATTTAATGTTTTTAGATTCATAGTTCATCATTTTCTTATTAAGTGTTTTAATTGTACTTTGTAGGGTATTAATTTTATAACACTATTTTTTTTATAATCCTAAGTTAGTTCTTGATAAACATCAAATAAATCATCAAAATCTAAAAAACAAGAACTAGAATATTTAGGTACCTCATCTCCAGTGGCCATAAAAGCATGCATGGATGAACCTTCACTACCCGATTTTTCCGAGCTACTCAATTTGGAGTCATCCCAGGTGGCTTTTATCGATTTCTTCATGTTCTTCTTTCCTTTCTTCTTTTCCCTTCTCTTCTTTTCCTTTTCCTCATCTTTCTTTGGTTTGGAGCATTTGCTTTGGAAGTGCCCAGTCGTGTAACAGTTATAGCATTCCATATTAGTTTTGTTGAAAAATTTCTTTCCTTAGAATATTTGTTGAGTCATTCTTCTGAAATTCTTTGTGAGAAGTGCCACATCATTTTCTTGCTCGCTGTCGAGACTGATATCATCATCTTCCTCATTGTTTTGAACTCTCAATGCTAAGGACTTGTTTTTTATATTTCCTGTATTGTTCTCATTTCCTCGAATAGCCGTCTCATATGTTATTAGGCTACTGATGAGCTCATCAATAACCTATTTTGTAAGATCCTTTGTTTCCTTAATCGTAATCACTTGCGGCTCCTATACTTTAGTTAACAATCTCAAGATCTTTCTCACTTTATCCTCGATCATATAAGTCTTTCTGAGTTGATTAAGGTTGTTACAGATATAGTTGAATATTGTGTATATATCTTGACTCAATTTTGCTTTACCCATTTTGAATAGTTCAAATTGATGAACTAAGGCATTTATCTTTGACTGTTTTACTTGATTTTTCCCTTCGTGGGTGATTTGCAACTTGTCCCACATTTATTTTGCCGATCCACAACTTGAGACCCTGGTATATTTGCTAACATCTAAAGAAAAAAACAAAATATTAATAACCTGAGAATTAATAGAAAGTTTTTGCTTATCAGAAGTGGTCAGCTGCTCTACCTTCTTGACCACTCCATTTTCAATCAGAACAAATGGACCATCCTCAACAGCTAGCTACACGTAATAATTGATGGCCTGAAGAAAATCAATCATTCTCTCCTTCCAAAATGAGTAGTTTTCACTTGCAAATAAAGGTGGTCGGTGCATAGATTGCCCTTCACTTAGTATGCTTATCGGGTATGCCATGTGATCTTTATTAGCTAGTGTTTTAAGCTAATTGAGCTAAACCAACTATGGTACCAATTGTTAGCCCAATGAGCTACCCAAGAGGAGGGTGAATTGGGTAGCTATAAAAAATTTAAACAATTTAATCTTTCAACACTTAATTTATCATAAATCAATTATTATCTTTGTTACGCAACAGATAAGTGTTTAATTCTAGGTGCACACCCAAACAAAATATAAAGAATAATAACAATGTAGCATACCAAGATATATCCAGGTTCAGCAAGCTAGCCTTGCCTAATCAAGTCCCCTGAGCTCCACGGAAATTCGCAATCTCTAAACCCCTAATTCCTTTAACAGTAGAATCCAAAACCTTACAACAATTTTTTTCCCAGGCTCAGAATCAACCTTTACAATTTTCCTTTTCCCAGGCTAATAAAGAACATTATCTTTTTACCTGGCTAAAGACTAACCTAATTCTATAAAGGAAGAATCACAACCTCACAACTCTCACATGTATCATTTTCCCAGGTAAGGATTGAACATTTACAATTCACTTAAAATTAATTTAATTTCATGAAGAATCAAAATCTAGTTCTTTTCAAGGAAAAGAATAACCTAACCTTTTTATACCTTTGGATAAATAACAAACCTCAACCTTTTTTACCAGAAAAAATTGAAACCTAGCTACCCCAACTAGACACCGGCCCAATCGTGTCTAATCCACTCAAACTCACAAATACAAAAAAAATTATGAGTTTATTCCCACCATTAAGTTCTACTACCTCAAAACAATTATACTTAATTAATGTTCCAAAATTTACTACATGATAGAGTTAAATTGAGGGAAATTAAAATCCGATTATAAATAAGTATGGGTAGCACAAAATAAAGCACCTAATCAGATAAACACACAAAATCGTTTTAAAAAGATTTTTATGCTCTTAAATTTGAAAACGATTTTTCAACGATCTTAACAACCAAGAAAATATATTAATATAAAATCACAATAAGGAATAATATCTTGGAAAGATCTCACCAGGAAAATACCGAGGAATGAAAACAAGATCGCAAGATAACACAAATTGTTGATGCCAATTCAAAAAAGCTTTAGCTCAAGAACTTTTAACACAAACTCTCTCTCGAATAATCTCAACAAAATGATAACTCTTATAAAAGCTTAGGAATTGATAGTTCTTGATAATGTTTCATCCAATTTTTACATGTCTATACACATAGAGTAATATCAAGCTTTCCAATGGCTAGTTTTCAAATTATATGCCTCTAAAAGCCATCTATAGACCTCATATAACATATTCATTCAATTATGGTGTATTTCACTTAAAAATAATTTCGAAAACCCTCAATTAAGTCCATAAAATATTTCTTGAACATTAATCACAAAGATATAAAGTATTTAGTTTCTAAAATTAACATAATCTTCAATTATATGGGACAAATCAATAAGGATATCAAAATACATGTATGATATATTTAGTAGGTTCAAGTCCCCCAAAATACTTCCTTGGAATCATAAAAAATGACTAGTAATGGTTAGTTTTTTTACCGAAATCTCAACCGAAACAATGGGCTGATCAAAGTCTGCTATGTCAGTTAACCAATTGACTCAATCAGTAAAGTAGGCCAAAACCAAATAGGCAGTCGGTTGGGCAATCTCCCCATAGTTGGTTGACTGATTTATTAGGGAGTTTTCCCAGTCAAAACACACAACAGTCGGTTGACTGGTTGCCTTCCAATCGATTGACCGACTAGTTTAGAGGTTTTCACTTTTCTAGCCTTAAACCCATTGGTTGATTGATCCCTTCTTGATCGGTTGACCGATTGATGTAAGATCTTCATATTTTGCTCTGAAACATCACTGCTTCAATTAATTGACCAATTCTTTTTGGATCAATTGGTTGATTGATGATGGTTGGTCAATTTCTTCATTAATTTCTGCTCCAAAACTCATCATTTAATTCAATTAGCTGATTGCTTTTCTCGATTAACTAAGTTGACCATATATTTCAACTCTAAACATGATTTACACTTAGGTCAACTTTTATTTTTCAATTTCACATAGGAGCACATATTTAAACAATTATTAGGATCCCAAAATTCATCAAATCAAAAACACAGAAAATATAACTCATTTAATAGTGTCCCATGAGATGTTTAAATTGGGTTGCATTAAAAGTAGAAGAGTATTGAGTTGTTTTCATCTAATTTCTTTAGGATCATCATACACTTCATTTTTTTAACGTATATCGCTGCACCCTTGATATTATTTTCATGATATCTTCAATATAATCGATAAATGGAACTTGTTTTCTGAAACACTCAATAAACTCATTAGTTGCAACAAAAATATCAACCTTTAATTGTCCATCAAAACCTTGGGATCAACAATATCATTGGGGTAGATACAACAATTACTATCAATACAAGAAGCCAAGTAGATGGGTTGGTTCAAATGGGGAAAAATAGAAATAAATGGAACTTAAAAACAATTTTGGGAGATATTCATTTTTTTGGTGAGATAGATAAGATCTCTCAGCATAGTGGAATCTTGATACCACCAGGAGTGGTGAACACAAATTCTAAAGAATTTAAAAAATAGAAAGATTAGATCTATGTCCAACGAATCACACCTAGCAAGAAAAGGTCTTTTGTTTTGGTTAGACCTATCACGACATAATGATTATGAAATAGCTTTGGCACAAAATAAGAAACAGTCTCTCCAACGCATAAATGGTTGAGAGTTCATGTTCTCATCATCTTAGGTAAAATCAAGTCCACCGCGAAGACATTCATAAATCACCCTACCATAGTTTTTGCAGATAATCGCAATTTAGGTTTAATAGTACAAACTAACAGGGAACGCCCATACTTATTCAATTTATCTTTTTCAACTTGGATGCCATTAGGCAAACCTTCAAAAGTTTTATTATAGGAACCTATCCATCTCATATAGGCTTTCAGGGCATCGTGGCATAACCGTCGGGGTAAGTTCGAGACCTAAAAGATCGAATGGAAGAAGATATAGACAAGTAAATCCCTTATGAATTCCAAGAAACTCCTTTCATTTTTAAGTCTGAATAATTAAGGAATTCATACTTCGAAGGGAAATAGACTACTCCAGAATTTTGCATTTCATTTAAGTCGTATTCATTAGAATTAAATAAAGAAATAAGAAAATCAAAAAAGAAGGTGGAATCGATGAAATCTTTCTTGGTCTTCATTGGGAACTTGAGTAAGGAGTATATTTTTTTGTTTTGGGGTTTCGAATTTGAAAGCGAGAATCCTTCTATTTATTTGGTATATCTACTTGAGTTGGATGAAAGGAAACTTTTACGTTCGATTTGAAAGGGAGGAGATCCAAGAGAATCTTATCCCAATTTTTTATTTTTCTAGGCCCTTGGCTAAAAAATACATTTTCTTATGATTACGAGGTTCATTCAAATATGAAATCCAATCTTAGCAATATAACATCCCATTTTTTTCGTACTTAGGGTTTCTATACATTTCAAAATAGTGAAATCTTTACTGGAGTAGGTGTTATCCGAGAATAATTAGTCGATCTAGATTTATGAATTATTATAGATTATTCATTAGTAGAATAGAAAGAAATAAGAGAAGGGGGGGGGGGGGGGGGGGGGGGGGGACCATGGGGAATGAATGGGAAGATAAAAAAGTTGGAAGAAGAAGAATGGAAATTTTAGTTAGGCGCATAGGATTGACTAAGCATTTTATTTGAACAAACATACAACCAGAATGGATGGTTTCATGTATCTCTATATAAGGATAGACAGATCAACCAATAGATTCACATCATACTTGCTAATGTTTCATCAATAATGGTGGCACCCAGTCCTATAGCCATATTTTATTTCGAGGAATAAAATATAAATTGTCTTTATGTCCCCGAAGAGGGGGGGATTTTGGGATATTTGTAATTGGTTGTCTTGTATTTCTAATAAGTTGTCTAATAGCTTGCATCTTGAATAATAGACATACAGGCTAGTTTAGATTGATCCTAACCAGGTGTTTATACTTCTATTTCTAATCGTCTATTGTTAAGAATACTATAACAAGTCTAGCATAAACAACCCTAATACTAGCAAAACAAACACCTTTAATTTTTGCGAAAGAGTTCGTGTTTTGCTCGAATATAGTTCTAGCACCACAAATAGAATAAAAGTCGTACGAAGTTTTGGAAAAAAAAGCTAAACATAGTTCTTTACTAATAAGAAAGACAAGAAGCCTTTTCATAATTCTAGTCAAATTCTTCCAAAGCTAAATCGAACAAAATTCCTTTGAATAATCAAACGAACACTATTAAGGTGCACACGAAGGTTCGCACTAATAAAAATAGAATGAAATTCTCTCAAAATAAAATTCCAGCGTCTTGAGCGACGAGGTTCTCTAAATTGTACTCCTACCAAGTATCACAAAAACGATTTCATATGGTTGATGATCCTTCTTTTCAAATGATTGGTTACATATATACCTATGCACAACGACGCAATTATCGAGGGCGCACTCTACCACCGAGTTAATATCTCGTCGTGCAATCCTCCCACTAGGGGCCCGCTGTGCCAAAAGTGAGAGAAACACCATCACTCTCTTTTATTTTCACATCCCCATGTTCCCCCTATATGGAGACATGGGATGGGGATTTCACAAAGAGGATCTTATCAACTTATTCTGACCTAGGATAATAAGCTCATGAGCTTGGTCTTACTTCACCATCGAGAAAGAAAAGAAGACTTTCATCTCCAAGTTTCACTCATACGTAGCTCTCTTTTTTTCGAGTGTGAAGCAGCGTCAAACCAAAATACCCAATAAGCATTAGCTCTCTCTAAAAATGAGGTAATCCAGTCGTACATTCCTATATGGATACCTTGTTAGGACTTCACTCCAATCACTAGCACTGCTTTCGACATCCCCCTCACGATTAAGGTAAAGACTTCCGGTATGGAGAGCTCCCATAATGTGACTGGCAGTGTGTACAAGGCCTGGGAACGAATTCACCATCGTATAGTTGACCGACGATTACTAGCGATTATCACTTCATGTAGGTGAGTTGTAGCCTATAATCTGAACTAAGGCTGGTTTTTTTTCACTTTGCCCGCTACTATTTGCACAGGTGCTTCTCTCTATGGGCGAACGCTCCCTTCCTGATGTAGTTTTACATCCCACAGTTTCACACGATCGCTTAACCCCATTCATATTTGGTACTAGAGCGCTCGATCAGTAAGATATTATGCACTCTTTCAAGGGTGGCTACTTCTTGGAAAACCTCCAGGATATCTCTACACACTTACCTCCTTTATTAATGAGCAGTCATTTCTGGGTTGTTTCCCTCTAAACGATGAAGTTTATCCCCCATTGACTCACTAACTAACCTTGACTCATGTTATTTTAAGGTCATATTTATTATTCATCGGTTGCCTTAATTTGGTACCTCTCACATGCGCTGCACCCAAACATGCGCCTCAACGTATTTCGGGGAAAACCAACTAGCTTTGGGTTCCAGTTGCATTTCACCCCTAACCACAACTCATCCGCTAATTCTTTAGCATCAAACGGTTTGGACCTTTCATCCTGGTCATGGATAGATCACCCTAGTTTAGGTCCATAAGCAGTGACAATTGCCTTATGAAAACTTGCTTTTGCTACGGCTCTGGTGGTTTTTTTTCTCTATCTTATTATATGATAATTCTTCTATGTTCATAATATGTGATTTCATATTATGTAATTTAATATTATATTATTTCATATTTTGTGATTTGAGTCTATATTTTTCTATCTTATTCTATGGCAATTATTTTATAAGAATTTTGAAACTTTTCATACATAGAAAAGAAATAGAAATAGATAGACTAGAAATTATATCTGCTATGTCAATGACTCCAAAGCGATATATATGAAATAAATGGAATTGGGATATGGATGAAATATAATGAAATAGAACCAATTTGAGGTTTCCTATGAAAGGAGAAATGGAAGGGAGCCACTACGAAAATGTTTTGGGAGTTACGAAGGAAACTTCGAGCTCATATTGGTCATGGATTGAGACCGAGAATTGAACCCCTGAGATCTACTCTCTCATTGTTCCTCAGTAGCTTAGCGATAGAGCGGTGGGCTGTTAATTGACTGGTCTTAGGTTTAAATCCTGTTTGGCGAGATTTTATTCATTCCAAATTGTTGAATTCAGAAATGGGTTAGTAATTAGACTTGTGAGAACTACAGTACACGACATACAAGAATAATTAAAAGAATAAACAAAAATCATTATGATTTACTTGTTCCAAAAAAATCTTTTATTGTCTAGACGATGTAGAGAATTTAGAATTCTAATTTGTTTCAATTCAAATAATAGACGTTCTCTACTGGATTAATTCAGATCTAGTGAAATGAAAATCAAGTCTCAATTTGATCATTAAAAAAGTTCCGCGATGGCCATACAAATTAATCACCAAGGTGGAACAACTAGTAGTAGACTATATGCCGGAGGATCATCAGATGCACTAAAGAATAGGTAGACGTGTAGTGATTTTTACTCAGTACAATCCTAATCCT
The DNA here is from genome assembly GCA_016647705.1 of Eucommia ulmoides. NCBI lineage: Eukaryota > Viridiplantae > Streptophyta > Magnoliopsida > Garryales > Eucommiaceae > Eucommia > Eucommia ulmoides. The sequence goes on from CM028326.1 coordinate 48,209,231, forward strand.
ATTGTCCTGAATCAATAAATGGATTTGATACACTATTCGGCAATATCGAATTTTTTGGACATAATAAATAGATTCCCCTTTATTTTGGATATAATTGATCAGATTGATGATATCTCCAAAATGATAAAACCTTTTTTTACAAACATTGGATGGGTAAAGGGGAAGAATTCAACATTATCGAGTATATAGAAGAACAAGTAAAGAAAAAAAAAAAAAAAAAGAGGATACAACATAAAGGATAATAGAGAAAAGAGAGGAAGAAGCATAGAGAGGGAGAAAAAGACAAAAAACAAGGATGATATTACATTGGGGCAAACACTAAGAGGTTGCTTGTTAATAACTCAATCAGTTCTTAGAAAATATATTATATTCCCTTCACTGATAATGGCTAAAAATATTAGCCATGTATTATTATTTCATTGTCCTGAGTGGTCTAAGGATTTACAAGAATGGAAGAGAGAAATACACATTGTAACTATGATAATGTTCAATTATCAGAAATAGAATTTTCGAGAAATTGGTTAGTAGAAGGTGTTCAGATCAAACTTATATTTCCTTTCTATCAGAAACCTTGGCACAGATCTAAATGATGGTGAGACTAGGATCTTTTACACACTAGGATGAAGCGAGAAATTTGTCTACACTATCGGTAAAGTTCGAAAGGTCATGACTAATCTTGAAGGGGAATGGGTTGAAAAAATAACAAGTCGTTTTAATAGAGAGTTCTGAGACTATTTAATTCTTACCGCATTGGTACAATGTTTGAATTCTTGTAACAAAACACAATTGAAAGTTGAGTCAAATGAATAAATGCATAAATCCCTAAAGTTTCAATTCATTGTAGGGAAAGAAAAAGCAATTAAAATATTTGGCGGTCTAATATGTGTCGATATTAATGGTGACTCATTATTTCAATGAATCCTTACTCTGAATAGATGAAAATTATGTAAATACTTACTATACATCTAATTTATCTGTCTCCGTGCAAACCACAATTTTTGCATAAGAATTCTCTATGATCTAGCTGATATATGCCGAACATCATGAAAAATACCATAATCTAAGTCGATCCGATCCATTCATTCATAGATCTATTTACTCCATCGCAGACATTTTTGGAACATCTCTAATAGAGGGACAAATAGGTAATTTGGAAAGAACTGATTTTCAACCTCTTTCATATATGAATCTATTCGATTCTTAATGGAAGAACTTGCATATATATCTCAATTTTAATTCACACTCTATGTTGTGAGAAATGTTTACCATCCAAAAAGAATAAAAAACAGAGTCTTTATCCAGAGAAATGTGTTGAGAAAGGGCAAACGTGTAGAACCTTTCAACGAGAAAGTGTTTTTTCAACTCTTCTAAAATGGAATCTATTCCAAACATATATGCAAGGTTTCTAAAGAGCCATCAAATCAAACTCCCATCAAGAATTTAATACTTGGGATGACATAGGGAGACCACATTCAAGGCACCTAAAAAATTTGAGCCAAATATCTCTAGGAAACCAAGCTACTTGAAATGTAACTAAACGGTTACAAGGATAGCTGAATCGATCCCATTCCATCAAAGGGAATTCAATACCCATCAAATCAAGTGTCATGATCATGAATTAAATGCAAAATGACACATGGAGACCACATACATTGCATCTTCAAGGCATTAAATGCAATATAACCAAACTAGTTCAAGTAACTAGTACTTAGCCACCAATCCAAACTAAAACGTGTCACATCAAGCATTAAACATGCCATATGCAACGCTATCATTGCCAATGATTGCTAATTATGAGAAATCCTTACCAATCATTACTTGAGATATTTTTGAGATTTGGTAATCAAAATACATGGCATCAAAGGCTGATGCGCAGGGTGCCTAGGACTATAAATAGGGGATTTGTTTCTAAAATTTGGAGAGCTTCAACCCACAAATTATTTTTCTAAGCTCGAATTATACTCTCCGTTCTAGTAGGTTTTCAAGACTTCGCTTCAACAAACACCTTGAAATTCTACCAAAATGCCTTCCCAAATGAGTTCTTTTGGATCATGGAGGAAGATCTCAAGAAGTTGATGATAACCAATTGAGAACAATCGAGAAGATCCAAAGAAGGAGAAGAAGGAAATTGCTTAGGGAAAGACCACTCCCCTAAGCAAGGTAAGTCTTCTAAACTCTCTTTGATCTTGTCTTAAATATGGTTTTATTGCATCTACATAGCATATGTATGTAATTATTACACTTATATTTCATGTATGTAATATACATATCTCATAATTAAGTAAAACAATGTCAAAAACATGTTGAAATCAACAAAATATGTCAAACCATTCAAACCATGTCAAGAACATGAAGAACATGATAAAAATATAAATCACGCCATGAGTTATGAATAATATATTTATTCTTTAAAGAAAACATAAAACTAAACTCCAAAACCCAAATCAAACTACTAACCTATAACTGTTACTAACTGACTTTACATTTCTGCAATAGTATAGATCACAGCATGACACTAAGTCTTCAGACTCGTGGACTGGCTCCATGTGTGCGTGTGTGTGTATATATATACTCCATCAAGACCCTAACGCACCCTGAATTTGGATAGCGGAAGAAGTAGAGATCGGGAAGAATAGAAAACAAGTTTCATTCCCCTCTCTCTCTAAGACGTCCAAATCTGTTCATTTTGAAAAACGGTTTTTCAAGGGCTTTTCTTAGGCGTCGGTTTTGAAAAACTTCTTGGGTTGGGATTTTATTTTGAAAATAGAGTCTCCACTTAGCATGAGATTAAATGGTGTATTAAGTCACCGGTAGTTTTAGAAATTCATTTTACTTTGAAATGGCCCACATTTTGACTTCATACCAGATATATTCTTAAATGTCGGGGTTCGATTATGCTCAGGAAAGGTTTTATGCACCCCAAGACACCCATATGTAAATGGTACCTTAGTTTAAATAGATGTTCACTATCAAACAATACCCAACTAACTTTCTTTGATTTACTTAAACAAAATAATTCTATTTTTTTAAGTTTTTTCTTTTTATGTATTTTAACATGATTAAAGCAATATATGGTTTTATGATCTATATGCAAATATAGCTAAAGCATATTGAAATGAGAATACTTTTGTATCTTTTGACATAACGAAAGCAGTGAACTACACTATAACACACTATTCTAGGCAGTGACAACCCAACAACAGTTTATATGATAAAAAAATTTAAACTACCGAATGTTATATAGGCTTCCTACAAATCCTTGTTCTCACAGGGAATAAGGTCGACATGAAATTCCAATATGCAAGCTATACTAAATGAAATGTTTTTGTATTTTGAAGAGACCGAATCTTATATAGGTTGCCTGCATATTCTTGTTTTCACAACGAATCAAGTCGACATATAGTTTCAAATATGCAAACTAGACTAAATTATTTGGATATGTGACTGAACCCATACATGAGTTGTGATAGGTGTGATATACCTACATATTTCCAAACTGATTTTGTTAGTTTTAGAGTATTTTTTATAGCATTTTTATAATGTTTCAATTAGTTTTTATTCTTTTTGTATAAATCAGGTGTATGGGAGAAAAGGTAAGAAACTGGAGCATAAAAAATTAGATCGAACCAAGAACGGTCGAAGAACGGTAGAAAAACAAGCACGGAGGCAATAATCAAAACAGCAGCCCATCGCCTAGGTTTCTAGACCACTGCCTAGGAGGTGAAAATATAGAGAGGGCCAATTCTTGTTGGAAGCTCACTGCCTAGGCGGTGAAACTGCAAGATGGTCTCTGAATGCACCGTTGTCTTTACTACTGCAGCGATCAACGAACCGACATACCCACCGCCTAGGCGGTGGCCTCTACACACATTTAAAATATTTTTTGGGATATTTTGCCTATTTAAATCCTTTATCTCCTCATCTCTTTCAGGGGAATCACCCCCTAGGGCCCTTAGACTATATTTTAGGATGAGTTTGAGAGATTTTTGAGGGAGAGCTCTCAACGCGAGGAAGAAGATGAAGGAGGAAGCGAGCGGTGAACGGTTTTAGCAACAAATCTTTGGATATCGGCTAAGTCGTTCGTTTCTTTTCTTTATTTTCTTTATTTTAGTAGTTGTTGTGCATGTTTATGCCATTTTACATTGTATACATGGTTATGGCCATTGGCTAAACATAGGTTGTTTAGGGATTATTAATAAATTTATGAATACATGGTTTAGTTGAGTTTGTGGTTGTTCTTCGATGTTTGATTGTGTTTATTGTTCTTGTTTGTTGGTTATGCTTAGATTTATATATCAAGAATTTGGGGTTTAACAAACCCCGGATTCGGACTAGGGTAAACGAACGTGACGATCCAATAACCTGGGAGGAAGTTGGATTGTGTACAAACAATGACGTAGGGGCAAGACTCCTGCGACCTAGGGTCATTAAGACGTTGAGGGAGACTTTTTCATTGACTCGAAGTCGCGTATTCCTCTGTCTTACACTCAAGAGAATGGCGGGGAAATTTACGAACTAAGATTGTTGATAGGGTAAACACAACGCGACGATCCAATAACCCAGGAGAGAGTTGGATTGTGCGCAATCAATGACGTTGGGGAAAGACTAACACGAACTAGGGTCGTTAAGATGTTGAGGGGGACTTTTTTGTTAACACAAAGTTGCGTATTCCCTCGTCTTATACTCGGGAGAGGTGGTGGGGGAGTTTACGAACTGAGATTGTTGAATAAGTCGAATGCCGTTAACATAAACTAAAACGAGATTGAACACGTATTCGTAAACAAAACTAATCCCTAGACAATATATTATCTCAAAACTATCTCAATGTAGTACTAGTATAGTTAAATTAGTATTTTAGTATTAGTATTTAATTAAATTACATTTTTAGCGCCTAGATAAAATTAGGTCATGACAAATACGGTATTCGATAGTAGCAACAACCAATCCCAGTGGATACGATACCCTATCTTTAAAGATCCATCATACTAAAACTTTGACCTCGTATACTTGCGAGTTGTCAATACGCAAGCGTGTAACAAACGCTCACCGTACAAGTTTTTGGCACAGTTGCTGGGGATTGGTTATTTGTCATATGTAGTTTATGGCAATCGCCACTAACTTTTTGGCGCCGTTGCCGGGGATTGGATAGAGTTATTGTCGATATTGTGAGTAAATGACCTTATTTTACTTTAGGCATTTCTTTTATATATAATTTTTGTTTGTAGTTTTGTTTTTATTTCTTACGCAGGGTACTTAGCGATGTTAGATCGACAGGTATTGATGCATTCCATTCAATGGGATTTCAAGCCATTTATAGTACTGGCACCATGCACATAAGCCAGTGAGGCGTGTCATTAAAAGATCGAACCATCCAAAGCCAAATCTTGCTAAGCGTGAGGGTATTGTAAATATGTCGGGCCGAGGACATTAAACCACGCGCGTCTTGGGAGGCAACCCAAGGTCAAAAATAAATTAAATCCGTCACAACCGAATTTATTCAGAAGCTCTCTTTCCTCCCAGGTATGTGTTCTAAACCCCCTTCGTCAACATGCTTAAATTTCATATGTTGAGAATGATTATTGGGTTCACTTAGGACACTGTCCATTTTGAGTTCGGCGGTGATGTGTAGGATATTAGTATGTTTTATTGTTTTTCTCGTAGTGCATGTTTGTTTAGGTTAGTTTGTGTTTATTCCTTGTGGTTGTGTGTATGCTGAGTTTTGCGTTCATCTGGGCCATTACCCGATGATAAAATTACCCCTAGTTGTTTTCGAGGTCAAGGGTAATACCTATGCATGTGTGTTCTATGTGCTTGACAATGCATTTTGTTGAAAATTATTGTAGATCCTAATTTGCACGAGCACATAGACTCAATGTATTTCTATTCAATTTATTAGAGGCCAATTATCGATCAGCTAAACTCATGACACTTTATGGATTCTAGAACCTAATTGAGGGGAAGCTTGAGGCGAATTCCTAGGCGCGATAGTTCAGGAGACATGATTTAGGCCTTCAATTTTATCACTTGAACCTTTTGAAGCTAACCTGAAAAAATTTATTCCCTCGTTCCCCTGTCGAAGCTGATAAACTTTTTAATTCTGAAATCTTATCAATACTCTCCCAATTTAATTTTTACAAACTATTGTCGCTAAGCCAAAAAGTCAAAATTGAGTGAAATCAAGAATCATAGACTAATGCTGACTTGAAGTGAGCGATCAGGGTTTCAGAAGAATTGTTATTGGTTCAATATTAGTGTATTCACTTGTCATTCTCTTAAATTCCTTTTTGCACACTCCTAAAATTTTAGAAATTCGAATAAGTTTGGGGTTGTGTTACTTAATCCTTTTTGCACACTCCTAAAATTGTAGAAATTTGAATAAGTTTGGGGGTGTGTTATTTAAAATAAAATAAAATAAAAATTATGTTCTTTCGACAAGTGAATACAATGTTCTTAAATTCTTATTCAAGGTTGTGTTTATGTGGAGTTACGAGAGAGAGATAGCAACAAGCGTTTATGCCTCAGGTATCATTCAATCTTAACGATTTTCTATTTCTATTCCTATGATACCCTTGATCATTCTCTAAATCTAAACCAAGCCTAATTAATCTTTGTGAATGTCCGAACCTACATTAGTGGAGAGTGGACTCCAATCAGGAATATGGAAATCCTAGTCATTTACGGTCTAAGTCATGAATTTAGTTGGTGGAGGATCCAATCTAGTCATTATATAGTTATATTATTGAGTCTTGCACTAACACGTTTACAGGATCTAGAATGGTGTTCACCATTATTGCATGTCAAAATTCTAAAACCACAAGATGTGTTTTACCGCCTGAACTCGATATGACTGGCGGTTGTTGAGGGAAAAATAAATAGGTTGTTAGAAGAAGTCAAAACTCGCATCTCATTTTGTTTAGGTTGTATTTAGGCTGTTTGTTATTTCATTTAGTTGTGTTTTTCATTTTCGTGTGTGTGTTTTGCTTGAGGACTAGCAAAATTCCAAGTTTGGGGGTATTTGATAGGTGTGATCTACCTATTTATTTCCAAACTGATTTGTTAGTTTTAGAGTATTTTTTATAGTGTTTTTATTATGTTTTAATTAGTTTTCATTCTTTTTGTATAAATCAGGTGTATGGGTGAAAAAGTGTGAAACTAGAGCATAAACGATCAGATCGAACTAAGAACGGTGGAAAAACAAACGCGGAGGCAATAATCAAAACAGTAACCCACTGCCTAGGCGGTGAAAATGCAAAGATGGCCAATTCTTGCGGGAAGCTCACCGCCTATGTGGTGCAACTGCAAGATAGTCCCTGAATCCACCGTTGTCTTCATCGTTGCAGCGATCAACGAACCAACATACCCACCGCCTATGCGGTGGCCTCTGCACAGATATAAGATATGTTTTGGGATATTTTGCCTATTTAAACCCTTCATCTCCTCCTCTCTTTCAGGGAAATCACCCCTAGCGCCCTTAGACTATATTTTAGGGTAAGTTTGAGAGATTTTTAAGGGAGAGCTCTCAACCCGAGGAAGAAGATAAAGAAGGAAGCAAGTGGTGAACAATTTTAGTGCCAAATCTTCAGATATCGGCTAAGTCATTCATTTCTTTTCTTTATTTTTTTCATTTTGGTAGTTGTTGAGCATGTTTACGCCATTTTACATTGTACACATGGTTATGGCAATTGGCTAAATATGGTTATTCTTTGATCGTTGATTGTTTTTATCATTCTTGTTTGTTGATTATGCTTAGATTTATATATCAAGAATTCTGGGTTTGACAAACCCTGGATTCAGACTAGGGTAAACGAACATCACGATCCAATAACCGGGGAGAGAGTTGGATTGTGTACAATTGATGACATTGGGGAAGACTCACGTGACCTAGGGTCATTAAGACGTTGAGGGGGACTTATTCGTTGACTTGAAATCGCGTATTCCCTCGTCTTACACTCGAGAGAGGTGGCGGAGGGAGTTTACGAACTGAGATTTTCGGATAAGTCTAACATCGTTTACATAAACTAAAACGAGATTGAACACATATTCGTAAACGCAACTAATCCCTAGAAAATCTATTCTCTCAAAACTATCTCAATGTAGTATTAGTATAGTTAAATTAGTATTTTAGTATTAGTATTTAATTAAATTACATTTTTAGCGCCTAGACAAAATTAGGTCATGGCAAACATAGTATTCGATAGTAACGACAATCAATCCCTGTGGATACGATAGCTGATCTTTAAAGATCCATCATACTAAAACTTTGACCTCGTATACTTTCGAGTAGTCAATACGCGAGCGTGTAACAAACACTTGCCGTATAGGTTTCCTACATATCTCAGATTAATGAGAATCGGGTCATCACGTAGTTCATTTATGGTGTGATAGTTATTAAACAAAACATGAATCACACATATCCCCGAAGGAATAGAGGCCCTCCCTTTATCCCGAGTTTTTATCCACAAGGGTCTGTCGGTGTAGTATGTATATATATATATAGGTGTTAATCCACTAGCCTAAAGACTTAGTGCCAGGTTGTGATCTTGACATTTAGCACAAAGTAAATTAGGTTATTAATAGTATATTGTTAGCATTAATGGTGAGTAAAGAGTCGGTTGGAAGTGTTCTTGAGAGAATCGTACAGACTATGCATAACTTATGGTGTGATAGGTGTTTTGTTTGGATCCTTACATGATCTTGGATAATTCAAGTCCTCCCATATTCTTAATATGTTCTTAGACATTATTGATGTTCTTGAGATGATTTTGTATGTAATGAACATGGTTTGATGATTATAACAAAAAAAAAAGTGTTATTTAGTTGATTATGGTTGGTATGTGTTATATACATGAAATTAATGCATAGGAACTACATGATTTCACTATGTACAATCATAATAAATGAATTTAAGACCAAATTGAAGTAACCTAAAGATACATACCTAGTTTAGGGGAGTGTTCTTTTCCTAAACATATACTTTCTTATCCTTCTTTGATTTTCTTAGCTTGAACTTGATCAATCTTTGTCAACTTCTTGAATTCTTTCTCCAAGAACCTCAATAGCACCCTCTAGGATTGAATTTTAGCAGAATAATGGTGTGTTATTCAAGATAAATGCTTGAGAACCTACCACCCAAGACAATTACTTGAGCTTAGAGAGAGAAGTTAGGGTTTCAAGTCTTATAAATTATAAAAAAACAAGCCCATCTATTTTATAGGCCCATGGATCTTGCACACTCAACCATGTGTAGGGTATCCTAGACCATTTCTTAAGGTATGTTCGGCCTAGGGGACATCCTCTCTTATTTTTGTTTTGATTAGCTTTAGACGAATTTTAGGGATAGTGGAAAATTCTTAAAGATTTGGTCATGATTACCAAATCTTTTCCTAGATTTAGTAATGATTGGAAATCATCATACTTTTGGAAATCATTAGAAATCATTACACTCTGAATATGATTGGTCACACATGGCTGCATCAATGGCATGAGGTAACACTTCCGATTCAGTTTAGGGGCTAATACCGGTTAGTTTTTGTATTTCAGTTTGGTTACCATTATTGATTCCTAGGTGCATTGTATTTGGTCTTGAAGTTTCATCTTGAATATAATGCATATTGATGACTCATGACTTGGTGAGCACACATCTAGTTTGTTTTGGATTGAATCGGGTTAGTTTACCTTGTAAGCCTAAGGTATTTTGATGAAAATATCTTGGTTCAAAGCATCTACCCCTTCCATGTCGTTCCAAGAAATAAATTATTTACGGGATGTGCATTAAATTCTTATTAAATGTTTAACCTAGGTGGCGAATCGAATCGATTTAGTTTCAAAAACAGTTGGTTAACTCCTAAGTGTTTTAGTTTCTCCCTTAGATATTTTGTGCAGAGAATATCTAGGGTTTTCTTTGTTATTTAAAAGCTCCTTTGTGGGACTTTTAATGATGGGTTGGGCCCTTGAATCATTGGGCCTAGGGTGGTTTGTGAAGACAACTTGGATTTGTTCAGATTCAAATCAAGCCCAAATCATTAATTACATTGGTAATTTAGGGCTGGTCATGACATTTCTAATCCTTTATCACGGTGTTTTGGATTGTATCTTGGTAGTATTTGATGTAATATTCATAATGGAAACAATTATTTATTTATTTATTTTTATTTTTTTATTTTTTATCTTTATTTTTATTTTTATGTTAAACTGACAAATTTAGTAATAGTAAATGTTTTATGGTCGAGGTAGGTAACCAAGGTAAATTGTTGAAATATCCTATAATTGAATGGTGGTGACTAATTTTTATTCATACTAAAGGTGATTTAATGAAAACCAACCTTTAATAACGTCATTTTAGATCCCCTTAAATTATAGGATTTTCGAAGTTGACCTGAAACTTTTACTTAGCTGAATTCAGTCTAATTTAATAGTTTTTTTGTTTTTATATATTTTTTTGGTATTTTTATATATGATATAGTGTGATCCCATATAGAAATTTGTTCCCTTAAACCTAAGTTTAAAATGTATCTGAACTTGTACTTGATTCGACACTAACTGGGCGGGACAAAATGTGGTGTCTACTGACCCTTTTGGTTAAAAATTCGGAATAAAGAGAGGACCTCTTTTCCTTCGGGGATATGTGCGCACCTTCTTCAGAAATATTTCTGTCTTTCTTAGTTACGAGTAGGACTGACATATATACTATATATTTTCTTTATTTTTGAACTAATAACCTAAACATGCACACTAAACTTGCCTAAATAAGTGAGTTCGATTGGAGGTTCTTGAAAAAATCAAAGGTATTATCTACATATCATTATATGATTCATGTCTTTATCTCAAACTAAATAATAAAAAAAAATCAATCAATCATCTTGCATGAATGAACTACGTGCTGACTTGATTCTCATTGATCTGAGATATATAGGCAACCCATGTACTGGTTCAATCACCTACCTAAACAAAAATCAGTTCATCTTGAACAAATGAACTACGTTTCGACCTGATTCTTCTTGAAAAGTGAGATACGTAGGCAACCTTTACAAGGTTTGGTCGTAAACTAAATTCAAAAATATTTTTCATTTCATGTTCCTTTATCTATTGCTCTTGATAGATAGTTAACCATTACTTTCTTTCCTTATATAAAAATGTATAAAAAAGAAATATATATATATATATATATATATATATATATATAAAATAGGGAATTATTTTGTTAACCAAAACCAAAGAAAATTACTTGGACTTTGTTTAAACGTGAACATCTATTTAGATTAAGGTACCATCTTCGAATGGGTGTCTTGGGGTGATTAAAATCTTCCCCAAGCATGACCAACCCCTGAACTTAAAGAAATCTCCATTATAGGACCTTTACAAGTTAAAACTTTGGCCACTTCACAATAATAAAAAAAAAAAAAAATCTACAATCTCGGTGACCTAACATACCATTTAACCCCAGGCTAGGTGGTGACTCATTTTAAAACAAAATCCCGGCCCAAACAACATTTTCAAAACTGGCTCCAAGAAAAACCTCTGAAAACTCATTTAAAAAATTGAACGGATTTTGAGGATTTCGAGAGGGAGGAATGAAAAATTATTTTCTTATTTTTCCCGATCTCTACTTCCTCTACTTTTCAAAATCTGGGGTACATCAATAGCTTACAAAGGCATTTGGGTTTGACCATGACTCAGTTTAAGACAAGATTTCGGTTATTTTCAAATTTTATAGTATACAACCATATTGAATTTTGATATGACTACCCCATAGACAGGGTCTCCATTTCTTCAATTTACAGACTCGATTGACACTTTTTATTTAGACTAATTGAAATCTCTTACCAATTGTTTGTCATTATAGGCCTCAAACTAAAGCAAGACATGAATCTAGATAGAACAAAGTTTCCATGTCTAATAAAGGATCATATCATCATAATAAAGATTTTCATTATTCTTCCCCACGACTTGTTCAACTACCAATTTTTGGGAAAATTTCCTAATTGTGACAAGGGTCATCGGTGAGGAAGAATGACAATTCCTAATTGTCTATTACATTGTTTACTAGTCCTAGAAGTCCTCTCTTGTATGGTTTCAGGGCAACATATATACGAACAGCAAGATAAATGTCTCTCTCTAAGACAGTGTCCTAAGTACATGTTTTGAAAATAAAGCAGTCGGATAGGTTATTCAGATAGATAACCGAGATCCTATAAATAGAGTCTTAGCCATAATGTCTTACAAAGTAAATTTGCCAAACCTTTGAATTAAGCTTCTGCATTTGAGCAAGCTATAACAATTTGTTTCTTTTTTTTCTATGTCACAAGGTTACCTCCTAGAAAGGTAAAGTATCTGGAAGTAGACCTTCTATCAACCACATCACCATCCCAATAATCCCAACAGATGTCTTATCATTTCATTGGTCATATATATATGCATATACAAGAAAAATGAAGGGCCTTGTCCTATGTCTATATATCCTCCTTATCTTATAATTGTGTTCGTCAAATGTCAGGCTTTTTTTGTTTTCACGGATTTCTCTTTATTATAGCACACAACTTAAAATTTTAGAGTATAAAATAAAAAATAAAAAAACATAATCTATTTTAATATATATATATATATATATATATATATATATATATATATATATATATATAAGTTATTTCAAAGTATAATCCTTCTGTCTAATTTAGCTATTAAATTAGATGAAAATGAGATAAAATTGTAAGAATATAACATATATAATATAAACATCTTTTTGAATTCTATTTCTTCAAAGTTGACACATATCAAGTATTTCATATTATTATGTTATAAAATATAAAAATATAATATAAATATCTATTTATATTCTATTTCTATAAATTATTATTAAAATGAAAGTATTTTCCTATATTACATTTTTGGAAAAAAAAAATCTATTCTTTTAATTTATTTATTTTTTTATCTTTTTTTTTTTCTTTGTTTCTTCTTCTCTTTTTCTTCTTTAGCGAACAACCCGACCCTCATCTCTACCCTTGTGCCCTACCCCACCACGCCCACCCCACTGTCCATCCCCTACTCCTCCATAAACACCATCACCATCAACACTTTCTCTCGCTAACTCTCTATCTCTTTCTATTTTTGATATCTCGCTCTAGTTATCTTTCTTGTGATTTCCCCCCTTTCAAATACCTTTTCCCTCATTTGTTTTCTCTTAGATTTGAATGGACGTAACTAATTTGGACATCTCGACAATCTGGAAGTCTTTTGGGTCTTTAAGGTAATCACCGGTTAGGCTATTGTTCCGGAGGAATAGCATCTAGAGAGGACAAGATATTGAAAATACAGATTGGCACACAATTGGTGAGATAGTTTTGTTCAACAAAAGGTTTCTGCAAACCACATAAACTATTTTCAATCTCTAACAGGATTGGCCCTCCAATGTAGTTGGATTGTAAAGACCAGGGTCTATAGAATGACTTGTGAAACTATTGTTTTCTAAGGGTAAGAGATGAGAGAGAGAGAGAGAAAGCGAGAGAGATAGAGAAAGAGAGAGAGAGAGAGAGAGAGAGAAATAGAAGGTATTGATGATGGTGGCATTGATGGTAGAACATAGCAGCATTGGGGGTGGACAGCGAGGCAAGGCATAAGGGTGGGGGTAGGGGTTGCTTGGTGAAAGAAAAAGGTATAGTAAATATAATAAAAAACAACGAAAAGCAAAGAAAAATTTTAAAGCGTAAATTAACAAATTTTCCGTTATTTCCCACTAATTTAACAACAAAATTAGACGAAAGGACTATTTAAAATCGTAACTAAAGATATATGGTTTAAAGTCAAATACCTTAACTTATTGGACCACACAGAAACATACTCAATATTTTAAGGTTTAAAATCAAATTTCCCGTACTTTAAAGTATTTTTATATTTCTAGTGATTATTTTATTTTGCAATCACACACATTTAATAATGCATTTAGTTTCAAGTGGTTTAAAAAGCTGATGCCGATTCCTAGCTTCAATATCCTCTTTGAACTTCCCATATATATTCTCACATGCCGTATATGACTTCACATAGAGATTGTAAAATCTCAGCTGACTTGTCTTCATCAAATCCTTCAAATACACCTCATCACCAAGCCCACCTTTTAACTGCAAAAACTAAATCATATTGTATTGAGGAACAATTTGTTTCTATTGCTCAATGATTAGGCATTTTCTATTTTTTTAACGTCTTTAGGAAATTTCGTACCTCTAGTTCAATAATTTTTTAGGGGTGCCCTTGGGTTCTTTGTTGGGTACCTTTAAAAAGTCAAGTTTAGCGAAGACCCTTTCGCTCCAGGTATTTTCTCTAACTTCTCCTACTTGTCCTCCTGCCTTTACTGGTTCACTGGTTTTTATGATAGTAGAGTAATTTCAGGGAATTTCCTTCAGATTCTTTATAGGCTCTTGTTTTGGTGTTTCGAATACTAGTACCATTTTGGATTCGATAGTTATTGCTTTTTGAAAAGCTTGTGGTTGTATTGTAATATTGGAGGTTCCTGAATTCCAAACCTTTTTATGGTCCATTTGCATGAATCCGAATTGATCCCATAATCTTCCCATATCCAAATGTTTAGCCTTTTACTGAGGTTGTTAGAGTCGGTTGGTGTGGCAACATTAGTCCAACATAACTTATGAGAAGTTCTTTCTAGGGTTTGCATTGATCCGTGCGTTTAGTCTGTTAGTTCTGGAAAATTTGTGGTATATTTTTCCCTAGTTTTGGTGGATGGTATATGTTCAATACTTTACCAAACATATCAACTATCTCTATGATATTTTTGTTCAATGCATTTATCTTTTCTCATATGCGATCTAACACCTCCTTGTCTTAGGGTATCTTTCATTTTCTTCTACTTCTTCCATGTCAATGTAAGTTATGGTCTCTTTTCCTTTGTTGAATTCTTCGTGTGGTATTTCTTCCTCGAAATCACTTTTGCAGCCGATAGGTGTGATTGGGCGATCATCTCTTGTGTAGAAAAGGGGCGATACGTCTACCCAGTAAACCTTTGGGAAATTTTCGAACTTAACCCAAACTGCCTCGAGTGGTTTTGGGTCAATCTTCCTGATTCCTCCATCGAGACTGGGTTTTCATGCTTGGGTAATGGGTTCTACTGGCAGTTTAGTAATGTTGGTTTTCCATCATTGGCAAAGAATAATGCTTTAGCTTTGATGAGGTCCTATATTCCGTGTTTTAGATTGTAGCAATGATCTGTATGATGACCAATTACCGCAAAGTGATATGCACAGATTTGGTTCGGACAAAAGTTGGGACACTATGGATTTTGACAATTAAATGAAATTGGCATGAGAAATTTGTTCTTTACATATTCTACAAAAATTCGAAGAAGGAGTATCGACAGAGGAGTGAATGGACTTTATTCTGTAGCTGGGCGATTAACCACTTGGCAATTTTGGTTGTAGCTGAAAGATGTCGAATGAGGTGGCGCTAGAGCTTTATATGGGAAATGGTATGGATGGGAAGTATATATTGGGGCTTGGAATGGCACAAATAGGGTTGACCTTAGTTTGGGCCAGGTTGAGCCTGGTACCTATAGAGAATATACTTTTAAGTGGAAACCTTTTGTACACTACAATAAAATGGTACATCAACAACAAGAATATTGGACCATATTGAATATAGTTAAATCAATAAAGAAGTCTCACTAATTTATCCATTTGGGGGATATGCTCTTTTGACTCTACCATATTTACTAAACAAAGTTCCTATTAATTTCATTAGAGAAACACCATATTAGATATTTTGAGGAAGTGAAGCCTTATATTTGTTGAGATTTGGGGTAGTTAGGCTCAATACTTGTTGTCAACAAGTTAAAAAAGAGAACTTGCAATTGTAGGTTTGGAGTGTAACTAAGAAAACATTGAAACAAAAATTCTGTCATTCAATTAAATAAGTGTCGTTTGTTTACAGACATATATGTTTGTGTCCCAAAATGGAAAACAACTCAAGTATGGTCCAGTCAGGAACAGATGGGTCCTCCTGCTGAGGTGTAGTTGGTGAGTCGAAACAAAAATTGGAAATTCATTAACTACCTGAAGACTATCTATCTCGAGTCTAGAGTCCTGCCTTCAAGAAGCTATACCTGAACATGGCTTGGTCAGGATTTGTGCTGGCAAAATCCCTCTGACGTGAGAGTAAGAGCTCAGAGCAAAAAGGTTGCAAAAATGCATCAAGTATGTAAATAGCATTTGAGCTTACATTGCCCCTAGAATTTATAGGCCTTGGAGATAATTAGATTTACCTAATCAGTCCTAAACATGATTAATTAGGTGAAACTGTGGAAAATCCTACGGGCCTCTGACAGGCTAGTTGAGGAGCATAGTTATCTGTGGAGATCTAGAAGAGCAACAAACTTAAATGGTGTGCTGGTTGAGAAAAATGGCTGAGTCCCTAAAGTTGGGCCTTTAGAGGCACGGCACAAAGCTTTGGGCGACAGCGCCCTTGCGAGGCATACTTCTCCTTTCTATGTACAAACAAGATTCTTGGAAAGGATCCTTAGTTGGCGTATGGTACTTCATGATACCCTAGATTCTAGAATATGGCCACATCATGATGATGGTGGACACGTGGCTAGGGCCCACGTACTAAATCGATGAAGGCTAAAAACAACATCAACAATTGCACCCCTAGCCCTAGATAGCGAGGGAAGCGAGTTGGTTAGGCATATCAATTTTTGGTTTAAACAGGCGTCCTAGAGGGTTTAAAACACGAAAATTGATAACAAGGGACTAGAGGTCTTTCGAGCAGCGATCTTTTGGGTGACAATCTTCTAAGTGACCATATTTTTTGGAAACCCTTTTGGAGAGAGATTCCATGTTCCCCTGATAGGTAGATTCAGCACGTCAGCCTGGCGGGGAATTTTTTCAACTTTAGGCTTACGATCAGTAATTCCCCGAGGGACGAAATTCCAAGCGACAACCCCCTCATGGGCAGAATCCTTGGTGGCCATCCCCCAGATGACACACTCCTGGAGGGAAATTCTCTGGATGATATTTTTTTGAGTGGCAAACATCTGGGCAATGGACCGTGATATAGCTATTCTCGCGGGGACAAAATTGGAAAGGGTCTCTATGTGCTGCCCTAACAGGCAAAGACAACACATCAGCCTAGAGGAATTTTTTTTTTTTTAACTTCATTGGGTTCGGGGTCAGCGATCTTCTAAGCAAATAAATTCTAAATTACAACTCCCGATGGGTAGAATTCTAAATGGTATTTTTCAAATAGTTAACAAACGATTTCCTGAGTAAAAAAATTATGGGCTATAAACCTCTAACAAACATAATTTTGAATGACACTTTTCGAACCGTTTGCGAATAATTTTTTGAGCGAAGAAATTATGGGTGGCAAACTTTCGACTGGCAAAATTCTAAATGACACATTTCAAACTAGTAGAAAATGATATTTTGAGTGAAGAAATTCTAGGTGACAAACCTCAGACGAGCTTAATTCTAAATGCACTTTTTGAACTATTATCAAATCCTGGGCACGGACCGGCCTTCACTGCAGAGAATGAAGTATGCATGAACTTTAGGAGGGTACAAGCGATGGACAGGTATGGGAATTAGACGATCTCAACAACCGGGGGAAAAATACCTCGACTGGTGTGGTGCGACACTGCCTTGTTGGTGCACTTGTGCGTTACGCTAGCGTGCTGGATAACGAGCAGTGCATTGTTGTGCTGGCGTGCAGGGAAGCACTGAACACGTAGCCCAATGCACTGTATTAGCGTATTGTGCCACTCTAGTATGCTATTTGGAATCCCTTTCTTGAGCCACAAATTTTCTTTCATCATGCCTCACGTGTACCGAGATCCTATTTCATACTTTTTGTCCATTCTTCTAGTAAATAAAGAGTTGTGGAGCCTCGTTCAAACACTTATAATTTTCCAAGGTGTTCCCTCTGAGAGATTTCTCTGCATGATACTTTTTCTTCACTTTAAAATGTTTTCTTGTATCTCCACCCTTAGGCTTCAACATGATGGAGCAATACTTCACTGCTCCTAAGGACACCGGGCAGTGTACTGGCGCCCAAAGACTACTTCTTTCTTCTTCAACAGTTTGGCCACAATCACTTAGGAAGGTCGTCCACTCCCTGGCTGAGTTGGTGTTTGTGGTTGGCCACACTGGTGAACATAAAGGAAGAGGCTCTTCCTGGGAGCCCATTTTCATAGCCATTCTAGAGAAATTGGAATTGGTGACTGATAGGTGTGAAAAACCAATCTATTTCTAAACCGGATTTGTTAGTTTTCAAGCGTTTTAGTTATATTTAATTACGTTTTAGTGTGTTTAATTGTAGAACAAGTGAAAGGACGTTAAAGGGCGATAAACAAGTGAAAACGGTAGAGAACGGTGAACAAAATATGCAAAATAGGGTTTTGGTGAATGAAGACCACTGCCTAAGCAGAAGTTCCACCGCTTAGGCGAAAAAGATGTAGAATGTTGGAGTGCTGAAGGGCTGAACCACTGTCTAGGCGGAGAAACTATCGCCTAGGCAAAGATCCGACAGAAACTTAACCAACTTAAGTCCACCGCCCAAGCAGTGAACCACTGCTTAGGCAGTGAAACTCTTCACAAAAATATCTATTTTCAGATATTTCCAAATCCCTCATTTTAACCCTTTTCTCCACTAAACCACAAAGGGCCTGAGACGTGAGAGGAGGCTCTGGTTGACATCTTGAGCGTTCTCCTTCAACTTTAGTTAGGTTTAGGTAATCTAGGAAGTAGATTAGATTAGTTTAGGAGGTGTTCGTAGCCAATCCTTGAAGAGCTAGAAGAGGAAGTTCATCAACAGAGAAGAGGAAGCCTGGGATGATTGTTCTTTGGCGAAAGTGGACTACTCTACTTTGAGATTTCGATTTTCTTCCCTTGTTTCCATCTTTGTATTTAATATTTATTGTTGATGATGATGATATCATCTTGATTTAATGTTGTATTGGCTAAGAACATGTTAGTGTAATTTAGAGATTAGTTAGGGAAAGGTGTAGTTGTGTAAATACTCGTTTGGTTTAATATACGTTTCTTTAATGGTTATTACTTTTAAGTCTAATTTTGTTTATCATTTGATGAAGATATTAATATTCTTGTAATGGTATTAGGGTTGGATTTGAGAGACTAGGGTTTGACACTTGGGAGAGGTAACCTTGGATTCGGACTAGGGTAAACATATCGTTACGACCTAATGACCCGGGAGGGCGTTAGTTAGTGTGCAATCGAAGCCGTTGGGTCAAGACTCATACGGCCTAGAGTCTTTAAGACATTGAGGAGGACCTCTTCATCGACATGAAGTCACGTATTCCCTCGTCTTACACTCGGAAGAGGTGGTGAAGGAGTTTACGAACCGAGATTGTCGGATACCTAAACTCCGTTATTGTTAACTAAACGAAATCAAACATGTATTAAGTGAACGAAATCAATCCCTAATTGATCAACCTAGTTATAATTAACCCACTAATTGTAGTTTAGCTCAGTTTAATTTCAATTCACATCTTCTGTCATCAGGATAACAAGAGACTACGTCAATTGCGGTATTCAATTCAATTATTCATACTTTTCTCTGTGGGAACGATATCCGATCTTCAAAGATCCACTATAATAAAACTTTAGATCTCGTATACTTGAGGGAGTAAGTAGGCGTGCACATTTCGCGCCCCTATCAAGTTTTTGGCTCCGTTGCCGGGGATTATTGTGAATTTTATTTGAATAATTGTCAAATTCTGTTCCCGTCAACGCCTACCAAGTTTTTGGCGTCATTGCCGGGAACTAGTTTGAATTTTAATTGAATATTGCAAAAGAAACACGGTAACAGCTCAAAACTTAAGTTTTAAATAGGAAAAATAAATGTATTGTATCTTAGTTCTGTCAACACACCATGTTTTTGGCACTGTTGACGTGGGATTAGTATGAATTCTAAATTGATATTGCGACTAAATGGTCGAGTGTTAATCCTGACATTTATTTTTGTTTTGTTTTTAATTTTTATTTTTGTTTCATTGTGTTGATGAGATCAAGCGGTGTAAGAAAAGATGAAGAAGATTGGAATTCTTAATTCTCAATCCCGAGATTCAGCTTATTGCAAATGTTAAGGGCTGAGAGGAAAAGCCGATTTCAAGCCATGATCTTGATCCGACTTAGCATTTGAGCCTAAATTCCTTGTCTATGGGGAATTT
Organism: Eucommia ulmoides; assembly: GCA_016647705.1. Lineage (NCBI taxonomy): Eukaryota > Viridiplantae > Streptophyta > Magnoliopsida > Garryales > Eucommiaceae > Eucommia > Eucommia ulmoides. The sequence goes on from CM028326.1 coordinate 48,229,416, forward strand.
TGGTGAAAAATACTTAGTGACACGATAGTCCAGCTGGGGACGGTAACTCAAGCGCTATTCTTTTTGAGATGACACTTAGGGTATCAAACTACCCAATTTTTGTTACTATTTATTTGATTATTTATTCTTTTTGGAAGCCGGCATGGCTTCGGAATGTGTTCGGAAGTGAATTTAGGAATGTGGACGTTTGAGGAAGTATTTTAAGTTGAAAAACATTGAACAAGCGAAGTCAAAACATACGGGGTGGATCCGTTTTTGAAAATTTGAGAAAAACATGAAAGTGGGAGCTGTAGGCCCACCGCTCAAGCGGTTAACCACTGGTTAGGCGGTAAAAATACAGAGTGGGTGTTTTTTTAGCAAAAACAGCCCATCGCTTAGGTAGTAAAAATACAGGATGCACCAAATTTTCAAAATACGGTCCACTGCTTAGGCATAAAAAACCACCGCTTAGGCAGATTAACAGCAGAACAAAATGTTTTCACACTGGTGTAATTTCGCTTAGGCAGAAAAACCACCACCTAGGCAAAATTTCGTCAGAAGGTTTGATTTTAAGGAAAAGAGTTCCACCGCTTAAGCGGTGAATCCACCACCTAAGCAGTGAACCTTCTGCAGTTAAAAATAGCCCGTTCGTTCAAAATTAAAATCACAAGGTTCCCTCCCCAAATCCTCCACCTTCTCTCTAAAACCTCACTTCCAAATCGTTCCAATATTCAAAAATCATCTGTCCATTACCAAAACTAGTCATTTCCATCACGATTCAACCTCCAAGAATCGGATCTCCACCCCTATTTTTGAAAATTTAGGGTTTTGCGTGAAAGGTGCGATTTCTTCATTCTCTTTTGATTAGACCATTAATTCTCAACAAGTAAGTTTCTTAAACATTACATTTAGTCTAGTTGTTGAAATTATTGGTTGGTTTGCATGATTATATCAAAGAAATCAATGGATTTTGAAATTTTGCCAAAAACCCCTTAACCCTAGTTTCGCGATTTCGAAGTTCCATGGGTTTTTGGTTTGATTCTTGGTGATAAACATGTTTAATTGGATTGGTTGAGTGTGTGAACTAATATAGGAAGTCACATTTGTGAAATTTGTTTGAAAAAATCAAATGGGTATTCATTTTGGGATGTATGTGTTCTTGACAAAGTGATTAGGGAAGTTTATGTTTTTTAATTGTTCATATATAATGAGTTTGTATTGGGTTTTTGTGATTGTGATTGTAGGAAATGCCGAAAAGAGCAGCAAAGAAGAGGGTCAGAGGAGAAGGGTCGAGTTCACACCCTAGGGTGCCGACCGACGTTGACTACGATGCTACCCACTTTGTGTCAAAACAAGCGGAGGAACACTTCAAAGAACACGAAAAATATTGTGTCTGCATACGTCAACGGGGTTTCGGTCCGATTGAAGATCTCCCGGTGGAATTTCAGAATGAAATCTGAAGCCGCCACTGGGAGCAATTCTGTAAATCGCCACCCCCAGGCAAGATTGCTTTGGTCAAAGAGTTTTATGCTAATGCTACATAGGCCATTGATGACCTAGTAAGGGTTCGGAATCAACCTATCATTTTCAGCCCCGACTTTATCAACCATCTCTTTGGACTGTCGGCACCGGAGTCCCTTGAAAGCCAAGACCCTACTTTGCATAGGGTCATTCAAAAGATCACATTTGGCAAGGTAAAGTGGAAACACCAAGGTCCAAATGTCTCTACCTTTTTGGTGCAATGCCTCAAACCAATTTAAAAAATCTGGCACTACTTCATCTGCGGAAGCCTCCTACCGACATCACATCTGTCAGACGTCTCAAAGGACAGGGCCTTTTTGATCTATAAAATTCAGACCAAACAACCAATCAACGTTGGATTTCTGATCTATTCATCGATTATATATGCTACGAAGGCGGTAAAGGCTGGGCTCCCGTTTCCGTCACTATTGACCCATATTTTCAGATTAGCTGATGTGACTGTATCTGGGGGAAGCCTGTGTGACCCTATCACTCCACTTAATCTATCAGTAATAAACCAGTTGTGGAAGACTGGGGCGCAAGAGCCAACCGAGCCTAAGCTTGAGGAATGAGAAGAGCAAGCAGACGAGACGGTTGGACCTTTTGGAGCCCGAGATGAAAACTCCTAAGAGAGGATAAATAACAAACTTCAGACCGTCCTCCAGAACTAATATGAGATTGCTTCTTTCTTGGACCAATTTTCGCGGCAAGAAGATCAAGTCCAACAGAAGATTTGGGATGGCCTTGGCCTTGGGATGGACGATTACCCTCTGATGCCATCCATGCCTCCACATCTACTCCAGAGACCACACTCTTCTTCCCAAAGTGACGATGGTGATAATTCGTCTTCAGGTGAACAGTAAGGAATAAGTCTTATTCCCTAGGTATGTGTTCAACCCATTTTGTGTGCAAGCATGCTATATGTTTATTGGGTTTGCTGATGTTGGAACACTGCCATGTTCAGGCCTGGATGGTATGGAATGGATGATAGTTTAGTGGATATTCATCCATTTTGTTTTTTTTTGTAGAAAATGATGAACAATTATTAATTTTTTCAACAAAATGGAAAAATTTTGATGTACAAATTTAAGTTTATGTACGGTTGTTTTTTTTTTTTTTTTTTTTTTTATGAAGGTTTTAGTTTTAAATTTTTAGTTTAGTTAGTTTAATTTTTGTTTTTGCATGTTTAGTGTTAGATTAATTTATGTATGTTAGTATTAGATTTAGTTTAGATTTGTGTATGTATAAAGTTGTGTTTGCATGCTTAGATGTGAGTTCATTTGGGCCAAGACCTGATGATGAGAATTATCCCCTAATTGCATATTGAGGTCGGGGGTAATACCTTCCTTGTGTGTTTTGTGTGCTTAACATGTCGATTGGGTAAAAATTATCTCGATCCAAAAATAGCACGACATTTGAACTCAATGTATAATTATCTGAATGATTAGACATTGATTATTTGATATTAAGTTCATGATAGAAAATGAGGAAACTAGAACTTGATTTGGGGAAAACTTGAAGCGGAATCCTAAGTAAGGTAATTCTGGAGATGTGATTTAGGCCGTCAATTTTTCGCTTGAACCGTTGTAGCTAACCTGAAAATGTTAATTCCTTGTTTCCCCTATTGAAGCCGATAACGTAATCAATTCTGGAAACGTTCAAATATTCCTTTCAATTAAATTTTTCCTAACCCAATGTCGCTAAGCCTAATTTTAAAAATTAAGTGAAATCAAGTGAGCGGTCGGGTTTCTGATAAATTTTTATTGATTCGATATTAGTGTATTCACTTGTCACTTTTGTATTTCTTTTTGCACACTCCTAAAATAAATTTGGGGGTGTGTTTCTCTAACTTCTTTTTGCACTTCCTAAAATTGTAATCATTCGAATTAAATTAGGAATATGTTAAATATATATATATATAGTGAATAAATATAGTTTTTCATTTTCTTCTCTTTCAACAAGTGAATACCAGGATTTTCATTTCTTATTCAGAGTTGTATTCTAAGAATGTGGGGTCATGAGAGAGAATAGCGACAAGCGATTTTACCTCGGGTATCGATCGATTAAACCGATTTCCTATTTTTATTCCACTGATACCTGTGGTCGTTCTCCAAAGCCAAACCAAACCCTATTGATTTCTGTGAATATCCGAGCCTACATTAGTGGATAGTAGACTCCAATTAAGCGTATGGTTTTCCTGAATCCTTCAATAGTTTAAATTATGAGCTTAACGATTGAATAATCAAATTCGGTATTTGACTAGTTATACATTTGAGTTCTCACACACACTTCAAATGGATCTAGAATGGTTTTTATTGATATTGATCGTTGAAATTCTAGAACACCACTTGGTGTAGGTTACTTCCCGAACTTGATCCGATTTAAGGATGTTGAGGGAGGAACAAATTGGTCATTTCGATTGAACTTTATATTTACATGCATATACTTCTTTCGTGTTAGTTTAATTTTTCATTTTTAGTTGGTTAGTTCGTTAGTTAGTTTAGTTTAGTGTTAGTGTTTTGCTCGACGACTAGCAAAATTCTAAGTTTGGGGGTATTGATAGGTGTGAAAAACCTATCTATTTCTAAATCGGATTTGTTAGTTTTCAAGCGTTTTAGTTATATTTAATTATGTTTTAGTGTGTTTTAGTGTAGAACAGGTGAAAGGACGTTAAAGGGCGATAAACAAGTGAAAACGGTAGAGAAACGGTGAGCAAAATGTGCAAAACAGGGTTTCGGTAAATGAAGACCACCGCCTAGGTGGAAAAGAGGCAGAATGTTGGAGTGCTAAAGGGCTGAATCACCGCCTAGGTGAGAAAAGATCAGAATGATATGACAGCAGCCACCGCCTAGGCGGAGAAACCACCGCCTAGGCGAAGATCCGACAAAAACTTAACCGACTTAAGTCCACTGCCTAAGCAGTGAACCACCGCTTAGGCAGTGACACTCTGCACAAAAATATCTATTTTCAGATATTTTCAAGATATTTTCCAAATCCCTCCTTTTAACCCTTTTCTCCACCAAACCTCAGAGGGCCTGAGACGTGAGAGGAGGCTCCGGTTGACATCTTGAGAGCTCTCCTTCCAATTTAGTTAGGTTTAGGTAATTTAGAAAGTAGATTAGATTAGTTTAGGAGGTGTTCTTGGCCAATCCTTGAAGAGATAGAAGAGGAAGTTCATCAACGGAGAAGAGGAAGCCTAGGAGGATTGTTCTTTAGCGAAAGTGGACTACTCCACTTTGAGATTTGGATTTTCTTCCCATGTTTCCATATTTTTATTTAATATTTATTGTTGATGATGATGATCTCCTCTTGATTTAATGTTGTATTCGCTAAGAACATGTTAGTGTAATTTAGAGATTAGTATGGGAAAGGTGTAGTTTTGTAAATACTCGTTTGGTTTAATATACGTTTCTTTAACGGTTGTTGCTTTTAAGTCCGATTGTGTTTATCGTTTGATGAAGATCCTAATATGCTTGTAATGGTATTAGGGTTGTATTTGAGAAACTAGGGTTTGACACTCGGGAGAGGTAACCCTAGATTCGAACTAGGGTAAACACATCGTTACGACCTAACTACCCGGGAGAGCATTAGTTAGTGTGCAATCGATGACGTTGGGTCAAGACTCATGTGGCCTAGAGTTGTTAATACATTGAGGGAGACCTCTTCGTCAACATGAAGTCGCGTATTCCCTCGTCTTACACTCGGAAGAGGTGGTGGAGGAGTTTACGAATCGAGATTGTCGGATACCTAAACTCCGTTATTGTTAACTAAACGAAATCGAACGTGTATTAAGTGAACAAAATCAATCCCTAATTAATAAACTTAGTTGGAATTAACCCACTAATTGTAGTTTAGCTTATTTTAATTTCAATCCATGTCTTCCGTCGTCAGGATAACATGAGACTACGTCAATTGCGGTATTCAATTCAATTATTTACACTTTTCTCTGTGGGAACGATATCCGATCTTCAATGATCCACTATATTAAAAATTTAGACCTCGTGTACTTGTGAGCGTAAGTAGGTGTGCACATTTCGCGCCCCTACTAGTGACACAGACTCAGACTCTCCAAACAATCTCCTCCTATCGTGGCCTATCAACAGCTTGGGGCCTGAGATTCCATACTTTGCTATTCTGTTCTAAAATATTCTCTTGGAACTCCAGTCTGACATCATAGAGAGGAAATTAAGGAGGACTCATATCATATTCACATTCCCGAGTTTTGTCGTAACGAGGGTCCCCGCTACCAATCACAAGGCACATCAGTCACCCCCAGGTTTTCTTACAATGTTTTTCCATCAATTAGATCCTAGTTTCTACTTCCCCATTCATTCCTGGGTTTAGATTGTTTATAAGGAGTTCAGTTTGTTGAGGCACCCCAGATTTTGTCAATGGATGAAGTAAAGATTAGGAAGAATAGGAAACAACTTTTATTCTGGCCTCTCTAAGTCTTCCAAATCTGTTCATTTTGAAAATAATTTTTCAAGGGCTTCTCTAGGCATCAGTTTTGAATAACTTCTTCGGCTGTGTATTTTTTTTTAAATGGAGTCACCACCTACCATGGTGTTAAATGGTGTGCTAGGTCACCGAGAGTTTTAAAAATTTAATTTTACTTGGAAATAGCTCGTGTTTTAACTTCCTAAAGGTCTATGTACCAGAGATGTTCTTTAAGTGTGGGGGGTAGTTATGCTTAAGGAAGGTTTTATGCACCGTAAGACACCTGTTCGTGAATGGTACCTTAGTCTAAATGAATATTCACTGCTAAACAATACCCAAGTAAATTTCTTTCGTTTACTTGATAGAAACAATTCTATTTTTTAAAAGTTATCCCCATTTTTATATATTTTTTATGTGATTGATGCTGGTAAATGGTTTAACTATCTATGTGCAACTACAACTAAAGCAGATTGAAATGAAAATATTTTTTGTATTTTTTGAAGTAATGAAAAGTAGTAAACTACACTAATCTAGGTAGCAACAACCCAATAACAGTTTATAATAGGCCGAAATGTAAATGGCCAAACTTTATAAAGGCTTCCTACATATCCTTGTTTTCACAGGGAATTAGGTCGACATATAGTTCCAACATGCAAGCCATACTAAATGAAATGTTTTTGTCTTTTTAAGAGACAGAACCTTATATAGGTTGTCTACATATAATTTTTTCACATGGAATCAGGTCGACATGTAGTTCCAACATGCAAATTAGACTAAATTATTTGGATATGTGATCAAACCCATAAGTGGGTTGCCTACGTACCTTAGATTAATGAGAATTAGGTCATCACGTAGTTCATTTATATAAGGTTATATATTGTTGGTTAGTTTTAATTTATTTTAGTTATTAAACAATACATGAATCATAACATGATATGTACATAGCCTCTTTGATTTTGTCAAGAACAGATTAATCGAACTCTTTTATTTTGGTTAAATTAGTATTAGTATGTGTCACACCCCAAACCTTGAGGTCATGAATCAGGCCCCGATACGGCCAACTTAAGTAGTTAACTGATAACCCAATTCTCATTTTCCTTATTCCTTGATCCTTAATTTTATTTAATTACCTAATCTTGCTAGGTGAGTTCCTTTCTAGGATCGATTTTTTTTACAGTTACCAAGTATGCCTAGTAGATGTTACTAATTAATTAAACACTTGATTATACCATGGGGATATTATATAATAAAAACTAACTAAATTATTGGATTGGGCCTCTATATCATCTGTAGAACCCTTTGCTGCATTAACAAACATGTAGTTGATAAAGTTTACAAACAAACCAACAATCCAAATGTTTGGGTCCTATATGGCCCATTATTACATTCCATGCTTGAAATAAAAAGGTCTATGGTAAAAAAAAGTACCAAAATGATCCAAATACACAAATGCTAGAAACTTGATAAAGCGCACTTTTAGACCGGAGTTCACTTTTGCTCACTATCTTGTGCACTACTTGAGGATAGGAGGAAAAAATAGGGGGTGAGCTCAAAGTGTTCAGTAGGAAACCGATCTATTTTCTTACCTTTTTTCTAATTTTTATAGAACATACATGATTATATAAAAATATAATATCTTGGCTGGAACTTTTTAAATAAAACAATATATAATACACACACATCATAATAAAATATACACTTATAAGATTCAAGTAGAAAAATTTAAAACACATACACAATAAGTGTATTACTGCTATATCTAGTGACCGAATCGAACCATTGGGAATCTATACCATCCAATGATATACACATGTAACCTAGAGTATCCCCCACGTGGATTTAAGGATTTGTATCCAAGGTCAGCTCCATGGTGACCTAATCTCCTCGATCCTCACATGATATCATCGCAATACCACCTAGCCAGATATATTTAACACACAAGTATATATTTCTCTTATACTACCGGATTTGGCTAAAATTCAACTTTTTACCATAAATCCAATTTCATTTGAAAACAAATTTGTATAAATAAGCACACAAGAATATATACATATAATGCATGCTCAAAACACATGAGAGAATAAATAGAATTCCATACATTGAGATACTGGTGATCACCTAACAATCTCGAATCACCCTACTTCAGCTCACTCGGCTACCGAAAGAAAAATTAAATATCATTTTATTAACATCATCACTTTATGCGTGTACCCTTAATATCCTATTATTTTTTAAGGAGGTATAATGTGTTATAAGAGAAATTTACTGTGACCAATCAGGTTTCCCACTCGTTTTACCATAGTTGAAAATCTTGTTGTGTTATTTTAATATTTTTCTATGAAAATAGACATCTCACTTCGAATCTCCAAATTTTGACTTTTCTACATTTTGTTATGATTTTTTGAAGTTCAATAAACACTGCTGTCAGAATCTTACGGGATTATATCAAGCTACATTTCGGGGTCTATTAGTTTACCATATAAAGTTCAAAACACAACATATAATAGCTCATTGATTCAGTCTAGTTTCATTTGCAATAAGTTTCATATTTTTTCTAATTTTTCTATGAATTGTTATGAATTTTTGAAGACAAGTTGTTCAGATGAACCGAGTGCAAAATTTGAAACTTCCAGATTCGGTTCTTCATTTCTTTTTGACACCCAATGCTCTTACACAAAGTTTTTTTACTTTCCTTAGTCCTAGAGTTCATCTAAAACCAATATAAAACATTTATAATTCATTTAAGTTTCATTTACATCATGGTTTTCATAGAGTTTCTCCCAAAATCGAAAATAACAAAGTTAAAGTTCTTAATCATATTACAAAAAGAAAATCAGATTTTATGCATAGTGATTTCCCCCCAAATATCATGTTTAATTCAACCTAACAAACTCATACATGACCTAATCCAAGTTTTACTTGGTTTAATACAGTTATACTTTACATCTTAACCTTTAGAATTATTAAAATTTGTGTTACAACTCCTAGTAAAATTTCAAGATTTAGGACCTTACCAAATTTTGAACTTAATCCTCACTAAGACTTGATTTTAGTGGTGGATTCTCTAAAATGTATTGCTCCAAACCTATCAAGACCCTCCTTCTCCCTTTTTCTCTCCCTCAATCACCCTCTTTCCTACTCTTATTTTCTTCTTCTTATCTTTACTTCTCTTTGGTTCTTGCCCTTTCAGGTTTCATCTAGAGATTTTTTCTTCTTCTTGAAATAGGTAGGGTCTTGGATCATGGGTTATGGATACTAATACTTAAGTTAGTGAGTATGGATCTTAACTTGGATATTGGGTTATCTCAAAACTAATTTTGGGATTTTCTAATACAACTTGAGCTCTAACTCTTTATATTGGGTTCTATAATCTATTAATTTTTGTATCTTTTATTTTTGGTATTTTTAAAATAGTATTCAATGGTTAAAATGTACACTTTGGGCCAAAAATCATATGCGCAAACCATAGTGGACCATTTGATTATTTAATATTAAGTTAATTCTATTAATTTGGCACCTAAATTTTGTCATTTTCACTAGAGAATTTTAATTGAATCGATTTTTTTATTTAATTTATCTCACAACTTTATAATTCTAATTTCTAAAATTGAGAATGTTATAGTGTGTGAGTTGTTAGTTAGAAAAAGAAAAGAAATACCATATATCTATATATATGCTAGTCCTACTCATAACTAAGAAAAACATGAAGGTTTTTGAAGAAGAACCACACATATCTCTGAAGGAATAGAGGCCATTATTTTTTCCCGAGTTTTTAGCCACAACGGTCTGTCAGTATTGTGTGTGTGTGTGTGTGTGTATAGGTTCCAGTCTACTAGCCTGAAGACTTGGTGCAAGGTTGTGATCCTGGCATTTAGTAGAAAGTAAATCAGCTATTAATAGTTGTATCGTTAGTATAAACTATTAGTAAAGAGTTGGTTTAAAGTGTTCATGAGAGAATCGTAGAGATTATACACAACTCATGGTGTGATAGGTGTTTTGTTTGAATCCTCACATGTTCTTTACATGTTCTCAGATGATTTGGGTCCTCACATGTTCTTCATATTTTCCTAGATGTTATTGATATGATTTTGTATGATATTGACATGGTTTGATGATTATAACAAAAATTAAATTTTTTTTCCTTGATGATGGATCATGTGTGTTACATACATGAATTTAAAGCATAGATACTACATGACTCTACTATATACAAGCAAGATATATGAAATTAAGACAAGATAAAAGGATGTTCAAGACACATACCTAGTTTAGGGGAGTGATCTTTCCCTAAACAAGTAAGCTTCTTATCCTTCTTGATTTTCTTGGCTTGAACTCAATCGATCACCGTCAACTTCTTGAGTTCTTACTCCAAGAACCTCACGGACACCCTTTGGGACCTAATTTTAGAAGAATAATGGTGTTCTATTCAAGAGAATTCCTTGAGCATCTTAGTATCCACGAGAGTTGCTCGAGTTTAGAGGGATAAGCTAGGGTTCTAAGTCTTGAAAAAAATGAAAACATGCACCCTATATTTATAGGCCAGGGGCCTGCTCATTCAACCATGCTTAGTCCATTCCACTCCTTTCCTTAAATACTATTTGTCCTAGGGAACATTCTCTCTTGTCTTGATCTTGATCACCTTTGGACGAATTTTAAGGATAGTATAGGATTCTCAAAGATTTGGTAATGATTACCAAATATTTTCCAAGATTTTTGTAATGATTGGCAATCATTACACTCCCTTGAATGTAATTGGTTGCACATGGGTGCGTTAATGGCAAAAGGTGATTCTTCCAGTTCAAATTAGGGGCTAAGTACTGGATAGTTTCACAATTTCGGTTTGGTTGCCATTACTATTTTCAAGGCACAATGTATTTGATCTCAATGAGTCATTTTTCTTTTGTTTCTTTATGGGGTTTTATGACTTGGTGGGAACTCATTCGATTGGTTTTGGAATGAACTGACTTAGATTGCCTTGTGATCAATAGTTATATTTCAAGGGTTTTAGTTAACCCTATCATATTTTGATGAAAATATATTGATTCATTACATCCACCCATTCTATGTCATCCCAATAAAAAAATTATTTATTGGATTTGCATTAAATATTTTGGCTAGGTAGGAAACCGGATTAGTTTGGTTTCGATAACGGGTAGTCAAATTTTGGGGATTTCGATTAAAACTAAGATATTTTATTCAAAATGTCTACACCCTTGAATTTGGCCTATCCAAGTCATTCCATTAATTTAATTCTTGATGGGATATACATTTAATGTACATTAAATGCCTAACTTAGATGGCAAACCGAATCAGTTTAGCTTCAATAACGGTTGGTCACCACCTAAGTGCTTTGGTTTCATTTATTAGGTAAAAGTATAGAGAATATATAGGGGTTTCTAGGCCATTTAAATTCTTATTTTGGATCCTTTTAATTATGGGTTGGGCCCATGATTCATTGGGCCTTGATGGTTGGGTCAAAACAACTTGGATTTATGTAAATCCAAACGAAGCCGAAATCTTTAATACTTTGGTAATTTAGGACTTCTAATGGAATTTAAAAGCCTTTATAATGTTATTTTGGATTTTATCTTGGTATTATTTGATGTATTATGAATAATTGGAATAATGTTTGTTCGTGTTAAACAGACAAAATCTAGTAATAGTAAATGTTTCCAGCTCAAGGTAGGTAACCGAGGTAAATTATTGAAATATCCTATAATTGAATGGTAGAGACTAATTTTTATTCATATTCAAGGTTATTTAATGAAAACCAACCTTTAATAATGTCATTTTAGACCCCCTGAAATTATAGAATTTTTAAGGTTCGCCCGAAACTTTTACTTGGTTGAATTCAGTATAATTTAAAAGTTTTTGTGTTTTCTTATGTTTTTCTTATTTTTATGTATTACATAGTGTGATCCAAGGTATAAATTTATTCCCGTTAAACCTAAGTTTAAAGTTTATCTGAACTTGTACTTGATTCAACATTAAACGGGTAGGACAAAATGCGGTGTCTACAACTGCCCCTCTTTATCATGCAAGTTTACTCGTAATGACAAAAAAGGAGACACTAACATTTTTTTCGGCTAGACATGAAATATAAATACATGTAATTAAATTAACTAAACAAAGTCCAGAGCATTTAACATTGCTTCTTTTACCCTACGAGAGCAGTAAAGATTTTCTAAAGGACGGTGACATGCCTAATCCTTGAGGAAATATGATTAGGATGATGATCAATTGATCTTACCATGATTTGGATTCCTAAATAATGACCAATGATTAATCCTAGAAGACTTAGTAAGGACGATGATCGATCACTCATACCGATGACTATATATTATACTCCTATAGAATGATCAGCAATCAAACCTATAGGACTTATTGAGGATGAAACTTTGTTTAAGCCCTTCCAATGACTATATATTTTACTCGTAAAGGATTCCCAACAATCAATCCTATAGGACTTATTGAGGACAACAATTTGTACGATCCCTTCCGAGCATTACACTGTACTCCTAAAGGATGACCAATGATCTATCCAATAGGACTTTGTGAGGATGACACTCTGTACGAGCCCTCTCAATAATTATACTACTAGTCCTAAAGGATGACCAACGATCTATCCTATAGGACTTAACGGGGATGACATTATGTTTAAGCCCTCCTGAGCATTATACTACAACTCTTAAAGGATGGCCAATGATTTATTCTATAGGACTTGGTGAGGACAACATTTTGTATGGGCCCTCCCAAGCATTGAACTATACCTTAGACCGATGTCACGTTACGTGGTCCTAAAGGTCTTCGTGAGAACGATAGTATGTATGAGCCTTGCTGAGCATTACACTACTATACCTTAGAATGGTGTCATATTACCTGGTTTTAAAGGTCTTCGTGAGGATGAAATTTTGTATGATCCCCTCCTCCCTGAGCATTATACTACTAATCCTAAAGGATGACCAAGGATCTATCCCATAGTACTTGGTGAGGAGGACTTTTTGTACGAGCCCTCCCGAGCATTATACTACACCTTAGAATGATGTCATATTACTGATCCTAAAGGTTTTCGTGAGGATGACACTTTGTCCAATCCCCCTCTCCTCGAGCATTACACGACTAATCCTAAAGGATGACAAATGATTTATCCAATGGACTTGGTGAGGATGACGCTCTGTACAAGCTCTTCTGAGCATTACACTACTGTACCATAGAACAATGTCTATTACCTGGTTTTAAAGGTCTTGACGAGAATGACACTCTATACGATCCCCCTCGAGCGTTACACTACTATACCGTAGAATGGTGTCCATTACCAGGTTCTAAAGGTTTTGGTGTGGACGACACTCTGTACGAGCCCTCCTGAGTATTATAGTACATGTTCCTAAAGGATGACATACGGTTAGTCCTATAGGATGTAGACAAGATGACACTCAATCATCGACTCTTGGTTGTGACCGTATCTAAAGTGTTCTCCTACATATCTCAAATTAATAAGAATCAGGTCACATATAGTTCTAACTGATAAAGTAAATCAATATTTGGTGGAATGGTTCTGGGTTAAAGAAACTAATTTCGGGGTGTCTATTCAGTTTGAGACTAAGATCGACGTTTATCTTCGTGAGTTGGATTGACCGAACCCCATTAGGGCGCCTACATATCACAAACTTAACTAAGAATCAGGTTAAATATAGTTCAGACACATGGTTTAATCATTTGGAGGAAAATGTTCTTAGTTAGAGAAACCAATTCCTGGGTCGTCATATTAATACATGATTGAAAATGACTAAGAGAATTCACACGGGTGAAGACCTTCTAGGAAACTCAACACCTAGTGGAGTTTCTTGGCCACATCTTTCCTGGGACTACCGACAAGGACTAGAAAACTTCCGGGGGAAAAACTTTAACCTCAGATAAGATGCCCCCCAATCGGAGGCTAGGGCATGATGATGCTTATTTATTTCTAGGGATTGTGGACTTTTAGTTTTGAATTTTGATCTTTACATTCATTATGATTGGTGTGAGTCTTATATCAAGAAACCCTACAGAGAAATCTGATATAATGTGCCCCATCTCTAGCTAGGGAGACTCCTATCACTAAAGCTCAATAGAGAAACCAAATATAATGTGCCCCAGCTCTAACTGGGGCAAATCACCGGATCTCAATAGAGAAATCGGATATAATGTGCCCCAGCTCTAGTTAGGGCATATGACTATTTCCCGTGCATTCAAAGGATACAACAAAGCCTACTTGGGTTGCCCTTATATCCTAAATTGATCATGTGATTACAATGTTTAATTTAGTCTGGAAACCCCGTTGGGTTGTTTATGTATATTAATACTAGAGAATTACCAAGCATGGACTAAAAAAAAAAGACAACTTAATTTGAAATGAACATATCACTAACATAACACATATAATTAACATCAACACATACAATAAATCAATTTTTCTACTTAGATAACTCTCAAATGTTTTTAGTGATGGATGCTGGTGGATGGTGGGAACTACTTTCACTTGAAAAATCCATTAATTATGTAAATTAATGAGGCCAGACATATAATTAGTTAAACTTCAAATTAATTGATTAAAATTAATTGATCCTATCAGTAACCATAACACAAAATAATAGAAAATTGTGTGTTATACTTGCAAAATCCAACAGATGCCAATAGAAAATACCATACTTTCATATACGTGAAAGAGAATCATTAAAGATAGAAAAAACCCATCTACATATTACCATATTATCGATGGTTCAAATAAAATATAACACATTTCCAAAAAAACAAGGATTTTAAAATTGCAATATTTTTATAATGGTATAATCAATCACCTTTTTTTTTATTTTGTTGTTTGAGCATGCATCTAAGAATGGCAAAAAATCAATATCATTTTTCTTCTTGAGCTTCTATTTCCTTCTTCACTTTCCTCCGAAAAGTCAGCCTCACAAATTAATATTAATGGAGACTGAGAAGGCATAACTGCCACTTTTGTTGAATCATTCTTCAATATGTATCAATTATCAATTACATCGAATAGATCAGGTAAGAGCCAGCTTAAAAAAATAAAAAATATTTCCACTTCTGCCAGCTAAAAAGAACACCAACTATAATTTTCATTTTTCACAGTTTGTTTTAGCATCAACACCTATTTTTGAATTCTTGGGAATAAAATTTCAATTAAACACCGCAAGAGTTAAAGAGGTAGACAGTAACCAAAACCTACAATAAAATAATAGTAAAAAAAACAAAAGTTGTATGAAAAAGTTAGGTTTTCCAATGAATTGGATTCTAATGATCTTGATGTAGAACTCAAACAATTGAGTGCTTAGAATGAAAAAATTGAAGGTAGATGGCATATAAATAAACAATAAACAAACACAATCAAAGAGAACAAAAAGACTAAATAGAAATACTAAACAAATGCCATCAAAGAGAACAAAAACACTAAACAAACACATTCCTGTTCCAAGTTTTATTAGAACAGAAACACTAAACAAATATTAGGGTTGAGATTATCAAAATTAGGGTAGATGTTCGATATACCTAACATTTTTGAAATTTGGGAGAAATAGAGAGAAATTCTTGAAATTGAAGCTACTGGTTCAAGCATTAGCAAAAATATTAGTTAAACAGTAACCAAACCTGCAATAAAAGGAAAAAAAAAAGTGATAAGAAAAAAGTTAGGTTTCCCAATGAAATGGATTCTAATGATCTTAATGCAGAACTCATAAAATTGATTGCTAGAACAAAAAATTGATGGCAAAATTGAAGGTAGATGACATCTAATAAACACTAAACAAATGTCATCAAAGAGAACAGAAACACAAAATAGAAACACTAAATAAACGCATTCCTGTTCCAAGTTTTCTGAGAACAAAAACACTAAACAAACACCATCTAAATAAACACTAAACAAAAACATTGAACAAACACATTCCTATTCCAAGTTTTATTAGAACAGAACACTAAACAAAAATTAAGGTCGAGATTATCAAAATTAGGTTTGAGGCTCAACATACCTAAAATTTCTAAAATTTGGGAGAAATAGATAGAGAAATTCCTAAAATCAAAGCTACTTGTTCAAGCATTAACAAAAATATTAGATAAATAGTAACCAAAATCTAAAATAAAAGAACAGTAAAGAAAGTGATAATAAAAAAGTTAGGTTTCCTAATGAATTGGATACTAATGATTTTGATGCAGAACTCAAAAAATTGAGTGATTAGAACGAAAATTTGAAGGAAAAATTGAAGGTAGATGCCATCTAAATAAACACTAAACAAATGCCATCAAAGAGAACGGAAACACTGAAGAAACGCCATCTAAATGAACACTAAATAAACGCCATCAAAGAGAATATAAACACTAAACAAAAATACTAAACAAACACATTCATGTTTCGAGTTTTATGAGAACAAAAATACTAAATAGAAATTCGGGTTGAGATTATCAAAATTAGGGTTGAGGAACATACCTAAAATTTCTGAAATTTGGGAGAAATATAGAGAAATTCCTGAAATCAAACCCACTTATTCAAGCATTAACAAAAATATTAGATAATCAGTAACCAAAACTTGCAATAAAATAACATTAAAAAAATAATAAGAAAAAGCTAGGCATCCCAATGAATTGGATTCTAATGATCTTGAAGCAAAACTCGGAAAATTGAGTGCTTAGAATGAAAAATTGAAAGCAAAATTGAAGGTAGATGGCATCTAAATAAACACTAAGAAATGTAATCAAAGAGAACAGAAACACTAACAATCCAAACCATGGTTGTTCTGCAAATGGATAGAAGAAATGAAAAAATCTAGATTAAGGCATTCTAAATCTAAAAAAATTAGATATTAAATAAAGAAAAAATAAACAGATCTGTTAGCCGAGTAGAATACCCAAGAGGGGGGGTTGAATTGGGTAATTAAAAATATCAGAGAGAAAATACTTCAATAAATCAAATAATTAATTTTAATCTTAAATTAATTATTATCTTTATATCACAGCAGAATTATCAAATCAACTAAGTGCACACCAAACAACAATAATAAAATAAAGATTACAGCATACTAAAAATTTATATTGGTTCACCAAATTACTCTTGGCTAATCTAGTTCTCCGAGCCCCACGGATAGTCGCACCGACTAATACTCAAGATCCCTTTAAATGTAGGAATCAAACCCTCACAACGATTCTTTTACAGGCTTAGAATCAACCTTTACAAAATCTTTTTCATAGGCTAAGGAAGGACCTCTACTTTTTTTAGGCTAAAGAATAACCTAATTCTTTTTAACACAAAGGCAAAATAATCAAAACCTCACCAACATTCCAAATATCCTTTTACCTGGTAAGGATTGAACGCTTATAAAATTCACACAAATCAATTTTATCCAGGAAGAATTACTACCTCAATCTCTTTACAGGAAGAGACTAAAACCTACTACCCTTTGACTAAATACCCCTAACAGTATTTAATCTGTCACACTACTCACCAATACAAATTGATAAGCAAATTATCTCACTCGGAGATTCTATCACCCCAGATAAATTAAAACTCGATTAATATCCCAAAACTAGTGATAGAAATTTGAGATACTCAAAAATTTGATTTTTAACAAAAGATGGGTAGCATGTAATTTAGCACGTAATCAAAATCAGGAAATTGTTTATAAGATATTTTCTTCATTAAAAATCAAAAACAATTTCTAAAGATCAATTTCCAAAAATTAAACAAACAATACAATATAAAAAGTAATTGAAAAGATCTCACTTGGAATTCATCGAAAAAATAATTAGAGTGTATTTGCTTTAGATTCGGTAATAGCAATTATCAACAGCCAATGATTATCAAGATTGTCTCTTAGAATAGCTCTCACAAAAGCTCAGTATGATATCTCTTAGAAAAGATCAATATGATCTCTTGATCTCTTAATCTCTCTTAGACACAGTTAATGATATAAAAAACGGAGATCTATACATATGAGATATAAATCACCGCTCTAACGGCTAGTTCCCATATGTCATGACACTTAAATGCTCTCTTAGACCCCTTATATCATTATGGCTTCATTTTAGTTCAATTCATTTAACTATAGTTTTTAAAACTCTCAATTAAGTCCCCAAATATTTCTCAATCTCAATTAAATTGAATAGAAACAATTTTATGTACCAAATTGAGAAACATTAAAACTTAATAAACCTAATCAATAGGAATTAAATAATAGGTGTAGCCTATCTTAAATATCATAAAATCCCTAAAATCTCTCACAAATCCGAACAAAAAATAACTACTTTTAGATATGAATTCGGAATCCTCAATATCCTGAAACTACGCCATCAGTTGACCGACCAGTCAACCGCTTGATTCAGGATGTAGCCAAGCCAAAGATTATGTGCCCATTGGTCGACCAATCTATCGAATTGGAAATTCAGAGAGTTTTATTTCTCTTCACCGGTCGACCTACCTATCAACTTAGAGATATAGAGAGTTTGTCTGCTTTGTCTGATCGACTTACCAATGGACTGATAGATACAAAGAGTTTGCCTTATATGCTTCAGTCGACTTACCAGTTGACTTAAGGATACTGGATCTCTTTTCTAAACTTGTTTTTAACTCATTCTCATTTATGTTTTCGCCCCTCTAACCATTTTTTTTTCTTAATTAGCTTCACTAAATACTTAACTCCAACTTTAATCAATTTTAAATATTTATTTTTCAATTACACATAGGAGAAAATAATTCAACTAATTTGGATCCTATTAAACAACACACATATTTATAAAAATCATTTAAAAATCTATTTGTGTCGTGTGTGATCCTAATTGGGATATTAAGAGTTGAAATTTAAACCTGAGTTGTTTTCCCTAGGTGTTTCCAATTCTTCAACCTCTTAATTCTTTCATCATCTTTATCATCAAATCTTCATCATTTAGAACTAATAAACTTAAACACTTAAACAAACCGTTAGTTCCACCAAAAACATCAACGTTTAATTGTCCATCAAGATCTTAGGATCAACAATCTCCCATTTTTTTATGATGACAATTAACTTTGATATTTTCTTTAAAATAATAATATAAACACACTCCCCCTAAATTCGAGGATAGGTTTTATAACGCTTTTAAGCATAAGAATGAAGATTTAAAAAAAATGATCAATAAAGCACAAATATAAAAATTAAATTTCCCCTTAAGATATTCAATAAAACATCAACTAATTCTCCATCTTTGTCATCTTCAAAAACAAAATTTAGAGAGGGGGGAAGACAACAATAATTCTACTTTAGGCAAACATATTATTTATTTTAAAAGAATAAACATAAAGTAATCAAATCAGAATATTGATAATACTTTTTTAAAAAAACACATTGAATCAATCCAGAAAAATCAACTTTATGCATTAAAATCATTTTCAACAAATACCACGTGGATCATCATTAGAGATAAAAAATTTAACTAAGGCGATCAAGTCTAGTTAATTAATCAAAATTCATACACTAGAAATCAAGTTTCACCACAATCCTAAATTAACTATTACAAACCAAAAATAGTAAATGTCTCTGAATAGCAAAAAAAAAAAAAAAAAAAAAAGGTCTAATAGGGGCTCTGTCCAGAGAAGTGATAATAAAGTCCCATCGGACTAGTAGCTGGCTGCTAAGGATACGGAATACCTGGCTGAACAATTGGTCCTGGAGTCATTTGCTGATGAAACGATATTGACGGTCCTACTCCAGATGGTCCTACTGTAGTTGGTCCTCCAAATGATTGTTGTGCTCCAAACATAGGATGTCCTGTAAAGTGTGGCTGAGTACTATACTGCTGTTGGTATCCGTGATGAGCTGACTGCATAAACTGAAACATTTATTCCAGATTCCCTATGATTTTCCCAATCCGATCATCCATTAAATCTGCGTATATCCTTAGATCATCAATCCGATTATGGAGAAAATTCATCTTCTAATTTATGCTCACTTTTTTTTTTCATTTTCTACTTCCTTGCCTACAACCTGTATTTTCTGCCTTTTCTGATTCCTCTTCTTAACCCATCTATTTGTACTCCTATCCCATTAACGAAGCATTCCCCACATTGATCCATCAAGGTGTGATTATCATAAACATTTGCTCATAAAGATCAATTACAACTCCAAAGTGATCAAACAACCTTTGGAGTGCATCAGCATAGGGTAGTATTCCAGAAGGTTTCTGAACATGATACTTCATGTGGTCCATCATGATATGAGCTAAATCCAATTTTCTCCCTTTAACAATCTCATTCATCAAATACAGATCAAAATCATTTACATTAGCATGACTTTCCCCTCTAGGCACAACCGAATAGGTCAGCACTAAATGAACGAATCGATGCTCAATAGATAATGATCTTGCTTTGTCTTCTTCTAAATCAAATGTCTCAGTAATTTCCCTTCTATTGAAATTTATTGAAAGCTAGTGAGGGGTATTGTATGGAACTATGTCTCCTCTAGCTATTTCCAAAATATCACATAATAACCCCCTATCAAACCGGATTTCTTTTCCTTTAACATAAGATGAAATTGAAATATTATTGTAAGATTGTTGTAGAACATTCTTACCTATACTGGCATCCACTCATTCCTTTGGGTGACAAAATCAACTCACCCCAAATTCCTAAAATATCTTTTAATATCAATATTTTTCTCTTTCAAATCAACAAAATAAATAGGTTTGCAACCTAAAACCTTCCGGTTGACAAACTCCTCATTGTATTTTTTCTCATCCTCTTCCTTTCGAAAAAATACATTGTCAAATATGGCCCTATTCGCATGATTCTTGTTCTAGGCATTTATCACACAAATTTATAATAACTCAACCAAAATATCTCAAGAAATTAAGTCTAAACCAAGAACCAACCGAAACCCTAGAATTTAGAGAAGACCAACCTTGTTTTTTCGAGAGCAATTAGCCTCCAACACACAGATTCGAGCCTTAGACCTTTTGATTCAACCAAAAATTCTTCTAATCTGATCCGAAACGAACTGATTTCGTGAGATTTAGGCTTAAATGAACTTGGGAGATGAAAGGTTTTACAGAAGAAGGGCTTTTATTTTCGGATGAAATGAAATAAACAAGTCAGGGTATTTATATCTTGATATGATCAGTTGACAGGGCAGTCTACAAATGAATACAGCGTGACTCTCGATATTCCAACCTGAAACTGTCGGTCGACTCATGAGTTGACTGCTTATTCTGAGCTGTTTGATTTTGTGCATTTAAACCTAATTTGATCAACTTAGCTCAATTTTTTTTACCTATTATTTTGATCCACATATGTTTTAAAAAGAATAAATTACTTACACATTTAAACTCACACACACATATATATTGCAAACATCTAAATTTCAAAATAAACAGGCTTTGTCTCCCTAACAAAATTAATAAACTTAAACTTAAGAAATTTTGACATACCTGGATCATCTTGGGGAGAAAATGGTGTGTATACCTTTGGTGGATTACTAATTTCTTACTTGGTATCCTTTGACTCTACCAATGCTTGATTTTTCACCTTAATTTCTTCATTCTTAGGTATAGCAATTCTTTGAACTGATTCAATAAGAACTTCTTTACCTTTGTTTGGTACTTTATGCTGTTTGGCACAACTTTGTAAATGAACTTTTTTATACTGGTATCTTGCTGTTGGTTGTGTATAAGCTTTTCAGCTCTCACATATTGAGCTTTTTGCTTTTGTACTCTTGTATTTAGCACATGCTGATTCTTCTTATTAGGTACATTGAACCTTGGTTCTCTCTTTGGTAGGGAATATTCATTATACCTTCTTGTCTATTGAAATCTCCTTTTTGACATGAAGTATTCACTGTATCTTTGTTTGAATCTCTGATTTGTGCCTGTACCGAAATTTTATCTTTTGGGTATCTAGTTATTGGATTCGATAGGGTAACTATGTAATAAATAAAAAGAGTTTTTATAATGACCAAATTTACCATAATAAAAACACTTAATACTGTTACCACTCCTCTTCAAATAGTCAGTGTTTCTTACGGGAGCATAATATTGTCTGCAATTTTGAGAAGCAACTTTAGTAACTATTGGTTTTTCAAGAGATTTAGTACTCTCAACATCCTTGAATTTATCCATTGCTTTTTAAGCTCATTTTGAGTCTTCTCAAGTAACCATTCATTGGTGCTAACGTTTACCTGTAGACCAAAATTCTTTTTATGCATAAATTCAAGATCATTCTTAAGAATTTGGCACTTATTTTCAATAGAATGGATTTTCACACGAGCTCTATCAAGCTCACACCTTGTATTGTCCAATTCAATACTCAAGGTCTCATTCAAGGTTTCAAGATTTTTTCTTTTAAATTCATTCTGTTGAAGATCATAAAAATCATTTTTCAAAACCTCAGTCTCATCCTCAAGAGACTCAATTTTATCACACAACTTACTGAATTCAGATAAAGCATTTTTAAACTCAACAGTTTCAAAATATTTGTCCAAATTCTTTTTTCTTGAAAGATTTGAAAGTTCTAAACTTCTTATTTTCAAGAGTTGCAATTTTTTGCTCTAGTTTAAAATTCTCATTTCTAGAAACATACGTAAGAGCAATAAGCGTCTCAATAGCCTTATCTGCATTCTCATCATTGCAAATTATATCAGTCTCATGATCAGAACAATGACTATTAGAAGAAGCAGAATTATCAGTAGTACACATAACTTCAGAATTAAAATACTCCATGTGATCGTGTTTAGCTATACTGTGAAGTATATCAAGCTAAAACCAGCTCTAATGCCAATTGTTGGCCCAGTGGAATACTCAAGAGGGGGGTGAATTGGGTAATTAAAAATATCAGAGAGAAAATACTTCAATGAATCAAATAATTAATTTTAATCCTAAATTAATTATTATCTTTATATCACAGCGGAATTATCAAATCAACTAAGTGTACACCAAACAACAATAATAAAATAAAGATTGTAGTACACCAGAAATTTATACTGGTTCACCAAGCTACTTTTGGCCTATCTAGTCCTTCCGGTCCTACGGAGAGTCGCACCCACAAATACTCAAGATCTCTTTAAAAGTAGAAACCAAACCCTCACAAAGATTCTTTAACAGGCTTAGAATCAACCTTTACAAAATCATTTCACAAGTTAAGGAAGAACCTCTACTTTTTACAGGTTAAAGAATAACCTAATTCTTTTTAACACAAAGAAAAAAAAATCAAAACCTCACCAACACTCCAAATATCCTTTTACCCGGTAAGGATTGAACCGTTAAAAAATTCAAACAAATCAATTCTATCTAGGAAGAATTACTACCTCAATCTCTTTATAGGAAGAGACTGAAACCTGCTACCCTTTGATTAAATACCTCCAAAAGTGTTTAATCCGTCACACTACTTGCCAATACAAATTGATAAAAAAATTATTTCACTCGGAGCTTCTACCACCCCAGATAAATCAAAACTCGATTAATATCCCAAAACTAGTGATAGAAATGTGAGATACTCAAAAATTTGATTTTTAATAAAAGATGGGTAGCACGTAATTTAGCACGTAATCAAATTCAAGAAATTGTTTATAAAATATTTTCTTCAATAAAAATCAGAAACAATTTCTAAAGATTAATTTCCAAAAATTAAATAAGCAATACAATATAGAAAGTAATTGGAAAGATCTCACCCGGAATCCACCGAAAAAATAATTAGAGCGTAGTTACTTCAAATTTGGTAAGAGCAATGATTAATAGCCAATGATTATCAAGATTATCTCTTAGAATAGCTCTCACAAAAACTCAGAATGATATCTCTTAGAAAAGCTCAACATGATCTCTTAATCTCTCTTAGCCACACTTAATGATATGAAAAACGCAGGTATATATATATGAGATATAAATCACCTCTCTAATGGCTAGTTCTCATGTGTCATGACACATAAATGCTCTCTTAGACCCCTTATATCATTATCACTTCATTTTGGTTCAATTCACTTAATTATAGCTTTTAAATATCTCAATTAAGTCCTCAAATATTTCTCAATCTCAATTAAATAGAATAAAAACAATTTTATGTACCAAATTGTGAAACAATAAAACTTAATGAACCAAATCATTAGGAATTAAATAATAGGTATAGAATATCTTAAATATCATAAAATCCCTAAAATCTCTCACAAATCCCAACCAAAAATAGCTTCTTTTATATATGAATTCAGAATCCTTAATATCCTAAAACTGCATCATTAGTCGACCGACCAGTCGACTGCTTGATTCCAGATGTAGCCAAGCCAAATATTCTCGGCCCATCGGTCGACCTATCTATCAACTTGGAGATTCAGAGAGTTCCATTTCTCTTCACCGATCGACCTACTTGTCGACTTAGAGATACAGAGAGTTTGCTTGCTTTGTCCGGTAGACTTACTAGCCGACTAATAGATACAGAGACTTTTCCTTATACGCTTCGGTCGACTTACCAGTCGACTTAAGGATACTAGATCTCTTTTCTAAACTTGTTGTTAACTTATTCTCACTTACGTTTTTGCCCCTTTAACCATTTTCTTTTCTTAATTAGTTCCACTAAATACTTAACTCCAATTTTAATCAATTATAAATATTTCTTTTTCAATTAGATATAGGAGCAAATATTTCAACTAATTAGGATCCTGTTTAAAAACGTTCACATTTATAAAAATCATTTAATTTTTTGTTGGGTCGTGTGTGATCCTAATTGGAATATTAAGAGTTGAAATTTAAACCTGAGTTGTTTTCCCTAGGTTCTTCAAATTCTTCAATCTCTTAATTCCTTCATCATCTTTGTCATCAAATCTTCATCATTCAGAACTAATAAACTGAAACACTTATAAAAACCGTTAGTTTCACAAAAAATATCAACGTTTAATTATCAATCAAAATCTTAGGATAAAAAAGATCCATGTGAAAAATATTAATAATCCTCACAAAAATGAAAAAATGAACACAAATCTCATCACCTATCAATTTGGCAGTCTCATAATTTCAATTGTTTTTGTTCCCATAGAAGTAGAGATGTGAAAATTTCTAATCATATGCAAATTAATAATCCAAACCATGGTTGTTTTGCAAATGGATAGAAGAAATGAAAAAATCCATATTAGGGCATTCTAAATCTGAAAAAATACATAAATAAAGAAAAAATAACCAAATCCCAATGAAAAATATTATCAATCCTCACAAATATCGAATAATGAACATAAATCTCATGATTAGCAGTGAAAATCAAAAACAGTAATTTCTAGGACAAATATTTGCTTAGAGATATGAAATTTTCTAATACCCTCTTAGGGTTCTGTAGCTTGATGTCGCGATGAGTAGCAGGGTAGGCTTTTTGGAAGACTTAAATAGCTGTAAAATTGGGAGAAAGAGACACAAATGAATGTACCTATACCTGGACCTAGACCAATAATCCGAGATTATCGATGATGGAGGTAGTGGGCTTGGTCATTGCCGTTGACGTAGGTATGGAGATGGAACCTGAGAGAGCAAGAGAGAGCGTTGAATACTATGGTGACGACATGGAATGGCTAGGTGAAAGTAATGCGGTGGCACGGCGAAACTGAGGCAGTGGAGATGGCACGTCGATAGTGGGAGAGAAGAGAAGAGGAGATGATACAGTAGCTTAAGGAAAGAGATGAGAGACTGAAGCTGCTAAAATTAATTATGTTAGGGTTTAAGGGGAGGGGGCAGCTGCTTAATGAAAATTAAGCCAGTAAACCCTAATTTTAAAAATTAAAATTGATCTGGATCGCTCTTTAAGGAGGGTATAAAGAACGGTTGAGATCTGCCTAGAGGGCTTATGTCTGTCTAGTTTTATTATATAGATTGTTGTTTTGGATAATGATCGTTGGATAACCGAAATCCACCTCGTTTATTTGCATACACTGATTTCCAAGGTAACAAATCCAGTTAAAATGTAATTTGGCCCTAGCTGTATTTTTTTGAGATTGTCAACCATACCCACAAGGGCTTCCTACATGCCTTGGTAATCTACCAAAGATCAGGTTGATGCGTAGTTGGAGCACAAGTATCATTCATTGTTTATTTAACAAAAAGATTGGAAATCGGTGATACACCCAAGATTTTGATTGTTGAAGAAGTAAAGAATCCAAAAAAAGAAGAAAACAAGTTTCCATTCCTCCCTCTCTAAGTCCTCCAAATCCGTTTATTTTGAAAATAGTTTTTCAAGGGCTTTTCTAGGCATCAGTTTTGAAAAAAAATTGGGCTGAGATTTTTTGTTAAAAACGAAGTCCCCACCTAGCATGGGGTTAAATAGTGTGCTAGGTCACCGGGATTTTGGAAATTCATTTTTCATTTTGAAATGGCCCGTGTTTTGACTTCCCTAAGCCTATATACTAGAGATATTTTTTAGACTACCTCTCACCTAGTGTGCCTACTATGTGTGCCATGTGATCTTTGTTAGCAAAATAGATTCGAGCTAAACCATCTTTGATGCCAATTATTGGCCCAGTACAATACCCAAGAGGGGAGAGGGGTAAATTGGGTAATTAAAAAATATTATCAAAATATACTTGAATAAATCAAATAATTAATTTTATGCCTAAATTAAATATTATCTTTATACCACAGTGGAATTAAAATAAATCTAAGTGCACATCCAAACAACACAAATAAACAAATTAAGAAAGCAGCACACTAGAGATTTATATTAATTCACCAAGCTACTATTGGCTAATCCAGTCCCCTAAGCTCCACGGAGGTCGCACACACTAAAACCAAGATTCTTTTAAAGATAGGAACCAAACCCGTACACCGATTCTTTTACAGGCTCAAAATCAACCTTTACAATTTCCTTTTCTCAGGCTAAGGAAGAACCTCTACTTTTTACAGGTTAAAGAATAACCTAATTCTTTTTAACACTAAGGCTCAACAATCAAAACCTCACCAAAACACTCCAAATATCCTTTTACCTGGTAAGGATTGAACCATTATAAAATCACTCAAAAACACAATTCGTATCCAGGAAGAATCACTACCTCAATCTCTTTACAGGAAGAGACTAAAACCCTGCTACCCTTGATTAAATAGACCCAATGATATTTAATCCGTCACAACTCACCAATACAAAAATTGATAAGCAAATCTCACTCGGAGCTTCTACCACCCTAGACAAATAAAAACTCAATTAATATTTGAACTAGTGATAGAAATACATGAGATACAGAAATCTAATTTTAACAAGAATGTGGGTAGCAAATTGGAGCACGTAATCAGATTCAAGAAATTGTTTGAAAGAATATTTTCTTCAAAAATCAAAAACAATTTCTAAGATCAATTTCCAAAACAAAATAATAAACAATAAATAATATGGAAAGATCTCACCCGGAATTCACAGAAATAATTATTCGAACAGTATAGCTTCAAATCCGGTATCAGTAAGAATAGATCTCAGTTGATTATCAGAATCACTCTTAGAATAGCTCACAGTATCGTAGAATGAAAACTCTTATAAAAGCTCTCTTAAAATGATATAAACTGATTTTATCTCTTAGATTGATTATTTTCTAATAAAATTTGTACGTCTATTTAAATAAATATGTAATCAGCCTTCTAATGGCTAGTTTACAAGTGTCATGACAATAAAAAGCTCTTATAGACCCCTTATAATATCAAGACTTCTTTTAGGTTCAATTTCACTTAAAAACAACTTTAGAATCTTCCAATTAAACCCCCAAAGTTTTTCTCAATCAAAATAAATAAGTATAGAATTTATTTCAAGTATCAAATTGAGAAACATTAACATTTAATAAATCATATTGAAAGGATTTAATTAGTATATGAACCATATCTTAAATATAGAGAATATCCCTTAAATCTCTATCAAATTCTAACAAAAAATGGCTACTTTTGGATTTAAACTCGAATCAAACTATATCCTGAAATAGCATATTCGGTCGACTGCCCAACTCAGCTTGCAACCAAACCATTGCCGCAGCAAGCATAGGTCGACTGCCTGGTCAACTCACAAAAGAGTTTGTCATGCTTCCACCGATCAACCGCTCAATCGACTCACAAATTTAGAGAGTTCATATGTTTTCACAGGTCGACCGGTCGGCCGACTCTTCAGTTCAGGATGTTTAATCTTCTTTCTCCGGTCGACTTCTCAGTCGACTGCCTCCTTCTAAATCACTTCTCTGATCTCATTTTTAACCTACTTTCTTTTACGATTTCACCCCTTTATCTATTTTTATATTTAAATAAACTCCACTAATACTCTTATATTCCATTTTAGTCATTCAAAAATATTTCTTTTTAATTCACATAGGAGCAAATAAATATACTTAACAAAAACACATATAACATATAAGATTCATTTTGTACCATGTGTGTGTTCCTAAATGGGATATTAAGAGTTAATATTTACCTGAGTTATTTTTCCTAATTTATTCAAATTCTTAATACTTCTTCATCATCCTAATATCTTCATTAAGCATCTATTCAATTTGTCATCTTCAATACTGGAACATTAAATCACTGAAACACTTGATCAAACATTAGTTCCACCAAAACATCAATACTTAATTGTTCATCAAAATCTTGGGATCAACACTGGGTTATTTTTAGTTAAAGATTTGGTTTGTTTTAGTTAATTTCAGTTGATTATTAGTTAGTTTTTGTTGTGAACAACCTAAATCACAACCTTAATTAGCTTTATTAATACTGTTTAGAGTTGTGAACAACCTGAATCACAACCCTAATATATACATAACAACCCTTTGATTTTGTCAAGAACCTTAAACTAACTCCTTTGTTTTGGTTAGTTTAGTGATAGTGTGTGCTTCGTTTAGCTAAAAAGTAAAAGAAATACAATGTTCTTGGGGGAATCATTGAGACTATACACAACTCATGGTGTGATGGAAGTGTTGTTTGAATCCTCACATGTTCTCAAATTATTTGATGTTTTTGAATGTTCTTGAATGTTTTTTAATATTCTTGAGATGCTTGAAATGGTTTTCTATGATTTGAGCCTAGTTTGGTTGTTATAGTTATGATTAAGTGTTTGTTTGATGTTCTTGACAAAATCAAAAGTTTGTTTGGTTGTTTTATGGGTTTTATGTGCTATATAAATAAAATTAAAGTGTGTTATCTACATAATTATGCTATATACAAGTAATATGCACAAGTTTAACCAAATAACATAGGGTGTTTTATAGGAACATACCTACTTAGGGGATGTGGTCTTCCCTAAGTGTTTACCTCCTTGATATTCTTAGTTGGTGGTTGATCGATGGTCGTTGATTCCTCAAGTTCTTAGCCAAGAACCCAAGAACAACCTAATTAGGGGATATAGCCATCCCTAAGTAGCTAGTCTCCCTTCCCTCCTTGTTCTTCTTGGCTCGTGGTTGATCAAGGATCATTGATCCTTAGAGTTATTGTTTTAAGAACTTCAACAACACCTTCCAAGACCATATTTTGGTAGAATAACGACGTGATATTATATGTTTGAGAGGCCTAAGGCCTAAGATAGTTGCATGAGTTTTTAGAGAGAAGTTAGGCCTTTAATACTTGTAAAAATGAGAGCGGTGGCCTTGTATTTATAAGCCTGGGGACCTATGCATTGGCCAATGCACAGGTCAATCCAAGGTGTTCCTTGGGCAATGTTTGACCTAGGGGACTATTTTCCTTATCTTGGTTTTGTTTGGCTTGAAACAAATTTAGGATAGGAATTGAGATTCTCAAAGATTTGGTAATCATTACCAAATCTCTTCAAATATTTGGTAATGATTGGCAATTATTACTAATCATTTTCTCTCCTCCAATAAAAATCCTTGCATATGGGTGGATTTATGACTTGGTATGATACATCTGGTTTAGTTTAGGGCCTAAGTAATGGTTAGATCATTATTTTGGTTTGGTAATTATAAATGTATCCAAGGCTCATTGTATCTACTCCTTATGTCTCACTTTGCATTTAATGCAAAGTGATGAGTCATGACTTGGAGGGCACTCCTACAGTTGGATTCAGATGGAATCGAGTTAACTTAACATGTAACCGACGGTTGGTTTTCAAGTATCCTAGTAACCCTTAGATATTTTGGTGAAAATATCTAGGTTCAATGTATCCACCCCTTTTTTTTCATCCCTAAGCATTTAATTCTTGATCAAGCCACACATCCAATTTGGTTTCAGTAATGAGTCATCATGATTCATGGTTTTCAGTTGGTTCTACGATATTTTGTTTAAAATATATAGATACCTTGAATATTATCTTGACATGTCATTCTAAGCATTTAATTCTTGATGAAATGGGCTAGTTGTGCCCCAAATGTCTTGGTTGCCTTCCTTATCTATTTGGTAGAAAACTTCTAGGAAGGTTCTTTGTTCATTATAGGGAATCATTTTTGGGACTTAAATGATGCCTAGACCTTTGATTTCATTGGGTCTAGGGTAGTCTGTCAAGACTACTTGGATTTGGTGTAAAGCCAAGTCATGCCCAATCCTTAAATTGTCTTGTGATTTAGGGCTTTGTTATAACCCTTCTATGACTTGATTAAGGTCTCTTGGATTTTTTCTTGGTAATATGTGATGTCATATGCATGAAAAAAGTAATTTTTTTGGTGTTGAATTAACAAGAATAAAGGGTCGTAAATGTTTCATGGTTGGTGTGGGTAACTGAGTTAATTATTTGAAATATCCTATAATTTAAGGGTAGTGACTATGATTTATCTATACTAAAGATGATTTTATGAAAATCAAACTTTAGTAAATTCGTTTTAGACCTACTTAAATAATGGGAATTTGGAGGTTGACCCAAAACCTTTACTTAGATGTATTTTGTCAAATTCAACAATTTTGTGTGTTGTAAATTGTGTAGTGTGATCTCAGGTTGAAAGTCGTTCCATTTAAATCTAAGTTTAAAGTTTTTCTGAACTTGTACTTGATTCGACACTGACTGGGAGGGACAAAACGCAGTGTCTACAATCGGCTTTTGAGGGAAGTCAAGGGACTTCTTGGGAGACACGCCCTAATATGGGGCTGAGAGAATGTCATAATGATGAAAACTCTATGACTTTGATCGGACCCACTTGGGGTTCTTGTAGACCTTGGTGATCTACTAAGGACAGGTCGAAGCATAGTTTATTGGGGATGAAGCGATTTTATTTAAGGTGACGACCAAACCTACAAAGGTTTCATGTATCTTAGTATTTACTCAAACTTAGGTTGACACCTAGTTCATCCTTGATTAAGGGATTGATTTTAAAGTTAATACAATTAAATCTTGATTGATAGGTGATGTTAAAGTCAACATTATTTAATCCTAATTGATTAAGTGATTTTAAAGTTGATATGTTTCAATCCTGATTGATGGAGGATGTTAAAGTTTGATAGGGTTCAATCCCTATTGATGAGGGATTTTTATTTAATGGAAACTGAACCCATATTATAGGTTGCCTGTGTTTTCCTATTTTCACATGGAATCTGGTCAAGACGTAGTTCATCGCTTTTGCTTGTCAACCAGGCCCACAAGGGTTTTCTACGTATCTCAGACTTTATCGAGAATTAGGTTGACATATATTTTCTATTTTTTAAGTTGTCAACTGAACCCATAAGGGTTTCCTATGTATCTTGGACTTCACTGGGAATTTGGTCGACGCATGGTTCCTCCTCTTTAAGTTGTTAGCTAAACTCACGAAGGTTTTCTATGTATCTCGGGCTTTACCGGGAATAAGGTTGACGCATAGTTCCTCCATGATTGATGAGTTAAGTTCATTATGATTTGAGGAATTCATTGTACATTATAAGACTAAATGAACGCCGCTTCCATTAGGAAAACATGGATAGGATAAAATGTGACTGGTAGTGATTGGATAATTTATGTTGTGGAATCTAATCTGACACTTCCTATTGTGCGTTTCATGATTATTGATAGTGTAAAATATACCCCAGCCTGCAGGCTGGAAATGAGACTGATTAGCTACTAGATTGAGAAGTTAAATTAGTTTGTCTCACTATTTGTTGGAGGAGATGTCTAGACATTGTAGATGTTGTATTTTGTCCCGCACAATTAGTGTCGGATTAAGTACAAGTTCAAATAAACATTAAAATTAGGTTTAAAGGGAATGAATTTCAAACTGAGATCACACTATATAATATTCAAAAACACCCAAAAACATGACAAAAACTCAAAACTGTTAAATTTATAAAAATACAACTAAGTAAAAGTTTCGGGTTAACCTCAAAATTTGCATAATTTAAGGAGGTCTAAAATGACTTTATTAAAGTTTGATTTTTGTTAAATCATCTTTAGTATAGATAAAAATTAGAAACTCCCTTTAAAATATAGGATATATCAAACAATTAACTCGGTTACCTACCCCAACCTTGAAACATTTACAACCACAAAATCTTATCGAATTAATAATAAAAATAATTGTTTCATTTATTCATACCACATAAAATGCTACCTAAAAACAATAAAATGAACCTTTTTAAAGGCTTGTAAAGGTCACAAAAAATATCTAATTCACCAAGGTGATTAAGGAGCTGAGATTCATTTGGATTTATACCAAATTCAGGTTGTCTTGACAAACTACCCTAGGCCCAATGCATCAAGGGCCTAGCCGTCAATTAAGGCCCAAAAAATAGGCCTTGAAATGACTAAGGAATATTCCTAGAAGTTAACTACCAAATGGCTAAGGAAGGGAGCCAAACACTTAGGGTGCAACCAACAATTATCGAAACAAAACCGATTCAGTTCGCCACATAAATTAGGCATTTAATGTACATTAAATGGCCATAATATCAAGAATTAAATGATTGGGATGACATGGATCGGAAACATTCAAGGTATCTAGATATTTTGAGCATAATATTTTAGGTGTAACCAAAAATCTTGAATCGTAACTACCCGTTACCGAAATCAGATCAAATTGGTTTGCCACTTAGCCAATACAGTAAATAACATCCCATCAACACAATTTTTTGGTATGATATGGAATGTCTAGATTCAAATGATGTAGATAGTTTCACCAAAATATCTTAGAGTTAACTAGGAACTTGAAAATCAACCGTTGATTACAATGTAAGTTAACCCGATTCCATTTGAAACCAACCGTATGTGTGATTTACAAATCATCACTCATCATCTAGAATTAAATGAAAGATGAAAATTCAATACTAAAAACAATGTACCTTGGAAGCATTTATGACAACTAAATTGAAATTGTGAAACCAACTGATACATAGCCCCTAAAGCGAACTGGATTCATCACATAAAGGCACTAAAGCACCCATGTGCAAGAAATATGATTGGTGGGAGGTTAATTATACGTAATGATTGTCAATCATTAGTAATGATTACCAATAATTAGTAATCATTGCCAATAATTGCCAAATCTTTGAAAATATTTGGTAATGATTACCAAATCTTTCAGAATCTTCCATTCTATCATAAATTCGTTCAAAGCCAAAAAAAAAAAAAAAAAAAAAAGCAAGACAACATGTCCCCTAGGCCAAACACACCACAAGGAAGATATTGGGATGGCCTGTGCCTGGATGAATACATAGGCTCCCAACCTATTAATAGTGGTGCTTGGGTCTTCATTTGTTAAGCCTTGAAAGCCATGATTCTCTCTCTAAACTCGAGCAACTCTCTCGGTTCATAGGTTTTTCAAGCACATTTCTCAATAACACGCCGTTATTCTGTGAAAACCAGTCCCAAAAGGTATTCTTTGAGTTCTTGAAGCAAGAACTTGAAAGATCAATGATCACCAATCAACACCAAGCTAAGATGATCAAGGAAAAGGGAGATAGAAACTTAGGTATGACCACATCCCCTATGTAGGGTGTTCTTGAGTTCTTGGCTAAGAACTCAAGGGATCGACAATCACCGATCAACTTCCGACCCAAAAGATCAAGGTAGAAAGAAAGGTAATTACATAGGGAAGACCACATCCCCTAAGTAGGTATATTTATTTATTTATTTAAAAAAAAAAAAAAACACTATGATTTTAGTTTAAACTTGTGTATGTTGCTTGTACATAGCATAATCATGTACGTAAAAACCTTAAATTTTATGTACATAACACAAAAAACCTATAAACAACTAAACTAACACTTGATTTTGTCATAACAACCAAATAAACACTTATTTTTGCAATAACAACCAAATTATGTTCAAATCCTACAAAACCATTCCAAGCATATCAAGAACATCTGAGAACATGTTAAGAACATGTGAGGACTCGAATCGTCTGAGAACATATTAAGACCATGTCACTATTAGTTGTATATTCTCTCTCCGATTCAATTAAGAACTTTACACTGACTCTTTACTAACTGTTAATATTAACTATATAACTACTAATAACAGGATTTACTTTATGCTAAATGTTAAGATCACAGCCAGGTTGGCTTGTGGATTGGCACCTATATATATATATATACTACATCAACAGGCCCTTGCGGCTAAGGACTCGAGGTAAAGGGATGGCCACCATTCCTTCGGGGATATGTATGATTCTTCTTCAGAAACCTTCCCATTTTCTATAGTTACGAGTAGGACTGGCATAAATATATGGAATTTCTTTTCCTTTTTCAACTAGCAACATGCACTTTAACACTAACTAACTAAAACAAAGGAGTTCGTTTAAGGTGTTATTAACAAAATCAAAGACTGTTACGTACATGTCATGTTGTTATTCTAGTTGTTCACAACATAAAAAAATAACGAATAATAAACATAATTAAGGTTGTGATTCAGGTAGCTCACAACTAAAATTATCTAAAATAAAGCAATTTTGTAACTAAAACGAACAATTTTTTTAACTAAAACCAAACCAGCCTTTAATTAAAACCAACCCAGTTTTTAAATGTAACAAGAACGAACTACCTTTGACCTAATCTTTGGTGACCAATAAAATTACATAGGAAGCCCATGATACAGGTTCGGTTACCATAAACAAAATAAAAATTATTTTTTACCCGAACCAAAACCAATTACGTAAAGACCTGATTCTTATTTGAGATACGTAAGCAACCCACGTGCGGGTTCGGTCACATATTTAAACAATTTAGTCTTAGTTTTCATTTCATTTAGTATCGCTTGCATATTTACATTTCAGTCTATATATAAAATGTTATTGGGTGTTGCTGACTAGTATTAACTATAGTATTTAGCTGGTTTCCATTATATCAAGCAAAATAGCATAAAAAAGAGAAAAAACTTTAAAAAGGGAATTATTCTTATTTAAAGTAAATCAAAGAAAACCGCTTGGATGTGTTTAACAATGAATATCTATTTAGACCAAGGTACCATTTAGGGATGGGTGTCTTGGGGTGTGTAAAACCTTCCCCAAGTATAACTAACTCCTGAATTTAAAAAATATCTCTATTACATAAACCTTTGGAAGTTGAACATGAGCAATTTTAAAAGGAAAAATGAATTTGTAAAATCCCGATGACCTAGCACACTATTTAACCCTATGCTAGGTTGCTACTCAGTTTTTAACGTAAAATCCTAGCCCAAAATGAACAGATTTAGAAGACTTAAAAAGGGAGGAATGAAAATGTTTCATCTTTTTCCTGATTTTCTATTTTTCCGCTATCAAAATCCGGGGCGCATCAGCTGGCGACTCTGCTAGGGACCTCATAATAGAGTCAGGCCTAGTTGGAGTCTAAATCCATATTCGCTGTTCAATAATATCCAAGGATTATTTTTTTGATTTCAATCATAAACAATTCTCTACCAAAACATAATAATAATAATAATAATAATAATAATAATAATAATAATAATAATAATAATAATAATAATAATAATAATAATAATAATAAAAAGAAGAAGAAGAAGAAGAAGAAGAAACATATCATTTCATGTGTATATATTAGTATGCATATGTACTGTCTTTATTTACGACATTTACATTATTGTCATTAAATACCGCATTTAAATATTTCTTTACATTTCTGCATTTACATTATTGTATACTCTCTCCAACGCACGAGCAGTCAATTTGTGTTACATATCATTAATGGAAAACCCAAGCTGTAACCCTCTTAGGGATAGAGAGGCCGGTAGTAGGGGCTGAAGTCGATGAGGTTATGATGCCGAGCTAAGCCCTGAAAACCCTTAAGTTAGAAAGAGAAGTTAATAGAAGGAAGGCCGAAGGGGTTCCTACCCTGGGATCCAACTACGAACCTCTTCCTACTCGGACCACCAACCTGAGATAGATGTCCCCCCCCCCCCTCCCGAGGTTTGAAGGTCTGGATACCGAGATTTTTAGGACGTGCTAGAAGAAAAGCCAAAACCACATATAGTGAGCCTAGGATAAAGGATAGCCAAAACCCTGTTCTACTTAGGACACAATTCTTGAGAGAGACATTTAATTTTCCTTTCAGTCTATCATTACCTTGAAACTTTACAAAAAGAGTACCTCTAGGACTAATAAATAATGGAGTGGCTAATTAAGAATTTTCATTCTTATTTACCTATGAGCCTGCTCACAATTTGGAATCGTATCCAAACAAATTAATTGTTGAACAAGCCATGGGAAAGAGTAAAGAGAAACCTTATTATAAATATACGAGGCTTTATTAGACTTGGAAACTTCATTTTGTTTAGATTCACATCTTGCTTCAGTTTGAGGTTAATATTGACTAAGAATTTGTATGAGATTGCCATTAAAACAAAATAAAAGTGTTAAATCGAGTCTGTAATTATACGCAACGTACACTCCGTCTGTGGAGTAGTCACGAAAAAAATCGATATGTTCTAAATTATTAAATTTGGAACTAATGGAAATCTCATCTCAAACTAAGTCGTAGTCAAACCACAAATGCCTATGTAAGCAAAATACTGACACGATCATCATCTCAGTAGGAAAAATTACTCTGCATAAGAAAACACATGTCTCCCATTCGCCAGTTCACACTCGCGCGCAAGCATGACAGCCTATCATAATAGAGGATAAAGAAGAATAGCCGAGTAAACCCATCGAGGTAGTCCAACTGAAAAAAGACATAACTGTTGAAACAGTCCATGGCTTAGATTTTTTAACTCCTATAGCAACTCTACCACTTTCAACAAAACCTTGTAACACTTGTTCAAACCCTGAACACAATGAAACCAATAACCAACCATCAGGCCTCCAGTTCCCAAGGCCTTAGCCCGATTAGCGGAGAAATAATCCATGTTGAACCTCAACCACAAATCACTCCGACTATGACTGACCCAAACCCAAATACCATCTCAGCTAAACCAAATACTAGCCCAGTTATACCAAAAACTAATGACCAATTCAAAAGATAGGGGAAACAACAATTTGAAAAGACATCCCTACTACCTGATAAACTATTGCAAATGGAAAGAGAACTCCAGGAAGTAAAGAAAAAAGAATCTGGAACTAATGCCTGACATATTAACCTGTCTTCTATATCTCAAATAAAGTTCCCTAACAACATTATCATGCCCACATCCACGAAATACGATAGATTAAGATGCTCAGACTGGCACATCTAGGGGTATAAGGATGAGATGGGGGCGTATATCAACAACAAGGCATTAGCTATTCAACTCTTCCAACAATCATTAGACGGACCTGCCACTTGTTGAAACTCGACAACAGAACAATCAAAGGTGAAGAAGTTTCTTAACATAGTTAGGGTATTCTATGAGCAATAAGGCTATAATCGGGAAGTGTCACCAGATAACATTTGTCTCCGAACCTTGACTAGGAAGAGTGAGGAATGTTTTCGGGAATATATTATCGGTTGGAGAGACAGAGCACACAAGTAGTACCACCAGTGAAGGAGGCCGAGATGGTCCAAATGTTCGTCTAAGCTCAGCCTCACCCATACTTTAAGTTTATATATAACATATTGAATGACTCATTCTCTAACGTGATCCTTCAAGAGGAATACATAGAAGAAGGTGTTAGGACCGGCGGAATTCAGAAATCGACCGAGAAGGAACATAAGAGTACGACACCTATAAACAAAGACCATGAAGTGGCGATGGTACGCCAGAGTCAAAGGAACAAATAGAACTTCCAACCTCAGCATCAACCTCAATAGCCCAATCCCCCCAAGTGTGAGAACTGAATGTTTGAAAAGAAATTACCTTAATATGCACCACCACCTCAAATCACACCACCACCTCAGTTTGCACCTCTACCTCAGCTAGCACCACTACCTGAGTTCACACCACTGCCTCAATTAGCTCATTTTCCGGCTCCAGTATATAACCGTATCCTTATCAACCCCCTTACAAAGCTATGTCATGGCCTTTAAACATATATAATTACCAAAAAAATTATAGACCCAACTTGCCCTACAGAGAACCAAGGCGATTTACCCTTCTCCCTGTAACCCTTTCTTGGATCGTCGAGGAATGTGTTAAAAACAAAATGATTGAACCTGTACCTCCAAATAAACCAAACATCAATAGCCCATACTACAACCCAAACCAAATTTGCGCTTATTACTATGGAATATCTTGTCACCATATTGATAACTGCATTTCTCTAAAACACAAAATACAAGATCTGATTGAAACTAAATGGATATATTTCCCAAATGAAGGGGAAAATTCTTAGGCTAACTATCAACAAAACTTGTTACCCAAATATGATAACTCACTCCGACTATCAACATGGTCGAGTAAGATTGGGAGACTGATTTAAGAGACTATACTGGAGTATGAAAAATTGATCCCAAACCACCCGGAGCAATATGGTAGAATCCATAAATTTCCCTAAAGGCTATTGAAAAGACTTCTCAGTCTCACGTTCAGGAATGAATGATAAACCTATCTCTCATACCAGTTGGAGAAATGAATTTGACAAAGAAGACAATAAGGGTGAATGACCTATGATAGATGAGAGTCCAGAACTAATAAGTGGAGAAAGAGGAATCTTTCATGGGTAAAAAGAACTAGACCAAATATGGGGAGGACTCCGATTCATCTTAGTGGCTATAGACTAATTCACTAAGTAGGTGAAGGCAGTTTTGCTTACTTAAGTCAACTAGAGGACCATAATGACGTTCTTCAAGGAGAATATCCTATCACTTTATGGAGTACCTCAAGCTATGATCTCCGACAATGCCCAAAATCTGAAATAAAGTATGATGAAAACCATTTATACTCAGTTTAAGGTAGAACACAGGAATTCCGCACCCTACCGTCCAAAAATAAATGGAGCAGTAGAGGCCGCTAACAAGAACATTAAAACTATCATGAGAAAGATGATAGATAACCAAAAGGAATGGGATGAGATGGTCCCATTTGCCTTGATGGCCTATCGAACACCAGTCAAAACATCAACCGGAGCCACGCCAAATTTAATAGTATATAGAACGAAATATGTGATCCCAAAAGAGATAGAAGTTTCCTCTCTTAGGATTCAAGTAGAAGCCGAGTTGGATGAAATAGAATGGGTACAACAGAGACTTAATCGACTATGCCTGATAGATGAAAAGAGACTCACAGCTATATGCCATGGGCATTGTTATTAGAAGAGGGTAGCTAGAGGTCACAATGAGAAGGTTCATCCACAAAGCTATACTATAGGTGAATTAGTACTAAAGAAGATCTTCCCATTCCAAGATGAAGCTAATGGAAAGTTCGTGCCAAACTGGGAAGGACCGTTCGTCGTCAAGAAAGTGTTAGGGCGTGCGGCATTAATACTTTAAGAAATGGATAAAGAAGAATTCGTAGAGCCCATTAATGATGTTGTGGTAAAGAAATTCTACTCTAGAAAAATAAAACCAGACTCATAATCGGAAGGAAGTAAGGGCAAAAAAGGGTACAAATTTGTGTGACAAAAAGACGTAGTGAAAACCTGAAAGGGCTCCATGGGTCCATAAAGTAGGGATCATAGCAAGATAGAAAACCACTAGCCAAGTGAAAACCTGAGAGGGCGTTGGGGTGTAAAAATACGGTAGCTGCCAGAGTGAGAACCTGAAAGGGCGTTAAGGGAAAAAATGGAAAACATAAATAATATTTAAAAAAAAAAATTGGAGACATCAGATTTCGACCATAATATTTTTTATATATGGAGTTTGGATTCGTCTATAGACCACCATTCTACAACTGAGTCGCGTAAATCGAAGAATTCAACTAGTAATTTTGCCAACTTTGGGATTCGAAGGAAGACATGTTGGAAGCTGCTAGAGATCTTGAAGCGTCTGATAAATTACCAAGTTTACATTTGTACTCCTAAGGAAGAAAGAACTTCTAAAATTGGAAAACACACTTGATTATGCAAGCTCTTTTTAGTAAACTCTAAGTTCTAATTGTTTATATGCTATGTTTTTTTCATGGCTAACATTTCAGTACAGTTAAGTAGAAAAGACAAACGGCATAAAAGCAAAGTGATGGAAGCAATACAAAGCTTGAACCCTTAACCTAATTCCACGTAAGGACAATCTGACATCATCATCAAACCTACTATACACAACACCTCAAATTACTATGATAGCCTCCATTAATAGGACAACCTTTATGGATACTATCATGTGATCTAAATTCATTAATAAGCAACAGAACCTGAAAACCATCACACAGTATAGGATGTTGGGTTTTCAACTATGAGACAAGTGTGGTACACTTTATAGATTACCTCCAAGAAGGATAATTGACAAAAGAAGAAGAACATCACCAGACAAAGATTTTTCTAATTCCCCAAGAAAATAGCCAGTATACATCGTTCACACAACAAGATCAAGGAACAAAGACGGAGGTTCATTTTCTTCTAACAATACTTTGACTGTAAAAAAATACAGAAAATAGATATAGTTTACCAATATGCTGACATACAAAGCTAAAACAATTGAAGCAAATAGAACTAAATAAAAAAGATAAGATTCACCTTCCAATTCCAACAAACAATCCATAAGCCTTCACAATACAGGTAATCACTCTTATTAACTCAAGACTAGATATAATACACAAAACTGCACAGCCCGGATGATTGCACGAATGGGAAAACTCTTAAGATATTAGCTTCACATTTAAATGATATAATAATAAACCCATAGGCTAGGTATATTTTGGGATTTAATCAGTAAAATCCCAAATGCATCCCCCCGATTAATAACGAGACGAACTGATTTAGCTTCATAATCCTGTAGCTAATCAGTTTCCTCCCCAACTTTCAGGATGGGCTATACTTTACACTATTAACAATCACGAATTGAATGATAGGAAGTGTCGTATTAGATTCCCTAACATGACTTATCAAGTTACTGCCCCAGTCTACGATTAGGGCACATTTCATCCTATTTATGTTTTTTGGATGGAAACAGTGTTCATTTTGTCTCACGACATGAAGTAAAATGCCCAAATCATAATGAAATTAATTAATTTCATCAAACCAAAAGACATAGGAACTTAATGTCAGCCTAATTCCTGGTGAAGCCTAGGATACGAAGGAAACCCTCGCAGGTTCGGTTGATAAACTTGAGCCCAAACATGTTCGATGAACTATGTGCCAACGTGATTCTCAGTTACTTGAGATACATACATAACCCATATATGGGTAAATATGAGGATACGTTAAACCTTTATAGGTTGTATCATCACCCTAAACAAAAATCCTCTGTCCCAAGTAGACTACACTTCTACCTGTACTTGGTAGATCACCAAGGCATGTAGGAAACCCAAGTGGGTCTGGTGGAAGCCAAAGAGATGTCTGTATTACAATATTCTCTCAGCCCTATTTGAGGGCGCATCCCTTAAGAAGTCCCTTAACTTACTTAAGAAGCTAATTAATATGTTAAGTAGACAACAAAGGATACCTGTGCTCGAACTAAGCATCGACCTGATCCTTGGTAGATTGCTAAGGTACGCAGAAAGACTTGTAGGTACGATTGACAATCTGTGATAGCACAGTGAGGTCCAAACTATATTTTTTACTAGATTCCTAACCTATGAAAGTCAGTATATGCTGATAACCCAGGTGGGTTTCAATCATTTGACAATCATCATCCAAAACAATAATACCAATATATATAAACAAACCAACGGGGTTTCCAAAACAAACATTACAATCTAGCACTCAATTCAAGATATAGAGGCAAGTCGTGTAGGCTTTGCTGCATCCTTTAAAGGCTCAAGGATGCTCTCGTGACCCAGCTAGAGCTTCTACATTGAGAATCTGTGATGGGACTTTCCCAGGTAGAGTTGGGGTATTTTTATCTGGTTTCTCTTTTGAGAATTTCGAGATAGAAGTCACCCTAGCTAGAGATAGGGCACATTATATCATATATTCTCCACAGAAAGTTTCCTTATATAAGACTCATACCAATCACTAACTGAAAACTATAATCCTGGACCTAAACAAACATCACACATTTTGTCAGAGGTTAAACTTTTCCCAAGAAATTTTCTAGTCCTCGTTAGGCAGTCCCAGGTGGGATGTGGCCAAGAAACTCCACTAGGTGTTGAGTTTCCTCGAGTATTTTCTCCCGCTGTCAATTCTCTTAGTCATTTTCAGTTATGTATTGATATGACGACCCCAAAAATCAGTTTCCCTAATGTGGAAACTATTCCACCCAATATTGATGCACTTATCAAGTCCAAACTATATTTTACCGAATTCTCAGTTAAGCCTGAGATATATTGACCCCCTAATGGGGTTCGGTCA
Organism: Eucommia ulmoides; assembly: GCA_016647705.1. Classification (NCBI taxonomy): domain Eukaryota; kingdom Viridiplantae; phylum Streptophyta; class Magnoliopsida; order Garryales; family Eucommiaceae; genus Eucommia; species Eucommia ulmoides. Next base: position 48,271,985 of record CM028326.1, read on the forward strand.
AGCCAAGACATGAAGACCATCGTCGACCTTAATCTCAGACTGACTAGACACACCGAATTTATTTTCCTAACCCAAAACCATTCCACTGAATCTTGATTTACTTTGCATGTTAAAACTACAAGTGACCTAATTCTCATAAATTTAAGATATGTAGAAAAACCCTTTGGGTACAATTACTACTAGGAGATAATTAGCTAAGTGTCATCCTCCTCACAACCAGAAGTCGATTGACCAAGTGTCATCCTCCTTACTACCAAGAGATGATTAACCAAGTGTCATCATCCTTACTACCCATAGACGATTGACCGACTGTCATCTTCCTCGCTACTAAGAGACGATTAACAGAGTGTCATCCTCCTCACTACTAAGACACGATAAACAACGAGACATTATAAAACAACGAGACATTATTAAGTAAATGAGATAAACAACGAGACATTATAAAACAAGACAGGTAGTGAGACATTACTAAATGAGATGACCAATGACACATTATTAAACATGATAACCAACGAGATATTATTAAACAAAACAGGCAGTAAGATATTATTAAATGAGATAACCAACAAGACATTATTAAATGAGACAACCGACAAGTCATTATTAAATGAGACAACCAGTGAGACAGTATTAAATGAGACAACCAACGAGACAATATCAAACGAGACAACTAGTGAAACAGTATTAAACGAGACAGCCAACGAGACAATATTCGAATTTCGTAGTAGTAGAATTTACTCTACATGCTAGGAATACATGTGACCTGATTCTCATTAATTTGAGATATACAGGAAAACCCTTTGGGTATGGTCAAAACTAGGAGTCAATTGACTAAGGTTCTATAGGAATGACTACGCATCATTCTTTAGGAATATATCAGGAGGTCTCATACAGAGTGTCGTTCTCACCAAGACCTCAAGGCTAGGTACTATGAACACCGTCCTAAGGAACAATACTATGAAAGCAACCAATACTATAATAGCAACCAATACTATGATAGCAACCAATAACATGATAGAAACCAATTACATGATAGCAACTGATACTATGATAGAAATCAATACCATGATAGCAACCAATATTGTAATAGAAACTAATATTATAATAGCTACCAACACTTTAATAAGCAACCAAAAGTATAATACGATAGTAGCATAGTCATTGGCAAGGCTTGTATAAAGTATCGTCCATACTATGCCCTATAGGATTAGGTACATCGCCATCCACCAGGAATGTAGATATACAAGAATCAGATGTGTCACCATCCTTCTAGTAGTAATCTTCCAAGGTTTATTGTTTGTCATCCTTTGAAATATACAATGGCAGAAGTGATAAATCACCATGCTCGTCGAATCCTCAAGGATCAGGTATGTCTCCATCCTTTAGGATAGATTGAAAAACATGTATTTACAACTCATATCTAGTAGAAAAAAATATTAGTGTCTTCATCTTTGTCATTACAAGTAAACTCACAGACAAAGAGGGGCAGCTGTAGACACCGCATTTTGTTCTGCCCAATCAGTGTCAGAGTAAGTACAAGTTCATATAAATTTTAAATTTAGGTTTAAAGAGAATGAATTTCTACCTGAGATCATAACGTATAACATACCAAAATACACAAAAACATAACACAAACACAAAATTGTTAAATCTGACAAAAATACAGCTACGTAAAAGTTTTGGGTCAACTTCAAAGTTCCCATAACTTCAGGCGGTTTAAAATAACTTTAATAAAGTTTGATTTTTATTAAATAATATTTATTATAGATACAAATTAGCCACTATCCATAAAATATAGGATATTTCAAATAATTAACTCGATTACCTACCCCAACCTTGAAACATTTACAATCACAAAATCTTGTCGGTTTAACAATGAAAATAATTGTTTCATTTACGCATACCACATAAAATACTACCTAAAAGAAATAAAATAGATCTTGTTAAAGGATTGGAAAGGTAATGATAAATCCCTAATTCACCAAGGTGATTAAAGAGTTGGGTTTGATTTGGATTTACACCAAATTCATGTTTTCTTGACAAACCACCCTAGGCCCAATGTACTAAGGGCCTAGCCATCATTAAAAGCCCAAAAAAGATTCCTCAAAATATCCAAGGATCCTTACTAGAAGTTAACTACCAAATGGCTAAGGAAGGGAACTAAACACTTAGGATGCAACTAACCGTTACCGAGACTAAATCGATTCGATTCACCATCTAAGTTAGGCATTTAATGTGCATTAAATTACAATACCATAATAATTAAAATCTTGGGATGACATGGATAGGCCATATTCATGGTATCTAGATATGTTGAGCATCATATCATAGGTGTAACAAAAAATCTTCAATCGTAACTACCTGTTACTCAAGCTAGATCAAATTGGTTTGCCATCTAGCCAATACATTAAATTCACATCCCATCAAGAAATAAATTTTTTGGATGACATGGAATGGATAGATTCAAAGGATGTAGATATTTTCATCAAAATATCTTAGGCTTAACTAAGAACTTGAAAACTAACCATCGGTTACAAGGTAAGTTAACCCGATCGCATCTGAAACTAACAGTATGTGTGCTCCCCAAGTCATGAATCATACTCTAGCATTAATTGAAATATGACAATTCAAGACTAAATACATTGTACCCTAGAATCGTTCATAATAACTAAACCAAAAGAGTGAAACTATCCGGTACATGGCCCCTAAACTAAACCAAATACATCATATCTAGCCATTAATACACCCATGTGCAAGGAATAGAATTAGTGGGTGGGTAATGATTGGTAAAGATTTCCAAATATTACCAAATCTTTGAAATGATTTGGTAATGATTACCAAATCTTTGATATCTTCAATTTCGTCCTGAAATTGTCCAAAGAAAAACAAAACAAAAGCAAGACAACATGTCCCCCAGGCCAAACAAACCACAAGGAAGAGCCTGGGATAGCCTATACATGGATGAATGCGCAGTCTCCCGGCTTATAAATAAAAGTGTTGGGGTCATCATTTATCAATCCTTGAATGCCTAGATTCTCGCTCTAAACTTGAGCAACTCTCTCAGGTGCTAGGCTTTTCAAGAAAATTTCTCAAATAACACGTTATTATTGAGCTAAAATTCAGTCCCAAAAGGTGTTCTTGGAGTTTTTGAATCAATAACTCAAAAGATCAACGGTCACCAATCAACACCAAACTGAGATAGCTACTTAGGGATGACCACATCCCCTAATTAGGGTGGTCTTGAGTTCTTGGATAAGAACTCAAGGGATAAACAATCACCAATCAACTACCAACCAAGAAGATCAAAGAGGAAAAGTATGTAATCACTTAGGGAAGACCACATCCCCTAAGTAGGTATGTTTCTTAAAATAAAAAAAAATAAAAAAATAAAAAAAAATAAAAATAAAAATACTATGATCTTGTTTTAAACTTGTGTATGATGCTTGCACATAGCATAATCATGTAGCTAGAACACTTAAATTTCATGTACATATCACATATAACCTATAGACAACCAAACAATCATTTGATTTTGTCATAACAACCAAATAAACACTTAATTTGCTATAACGCCCCAACTATGTTCAAATCATACAAAACCATTCCAAGCATCTCAAGAACATCCGAGAACATGTTAAGAACATGTGAGGATTTAAATAAAACTACAATCACACTATGAGTTGTACATACTTTCTTCGATTCTCTCAAGAACTTTGCACCGACTCTTTAGTAACTGTTAATACTAAATATATAACTACTAATAACTGGATTTACTTTCTTCTAAATGTCAAGATCACATCCAAGTTGGCTTGTGGACTATAACCAATATATATATATATATATATATATATATATATATATATAGACACACACATGCACACATACTTATATACTACACCGACAGACCCTTGTGGCTAAGAACTGGGGATAACAGGAGGGCATCTATTGTTTTGGGGATATGTGTGATTCTTCTTCCAAAACCTTCTCATTTTCCTTAGTTACGACTAGTACTGGATTAAATATATGGTATTTCTTTCCTTTTTTCAACTAACAACACACACACATACTAACTAAAACAAAAGAGTTCGTTTAAGATGTTCTTGACAAAATCAGAGAATGTTATGTACATGTCATGTTGGGATTCAAGTTGTTCACAACTTAAAAAACCACTAACAATAGACATAATTAAGGTTGTGATTCAGGTTGTTTACAACTTTAAAAACTGCTAATAATAACTAACTAAGATTATGATTTTGGTTGTTCACAACTAAATTAACTAAAACAAATCAATTTTGTAACTAAAACAAACCAGTTTTATAACTAAAACAAAACCATACTTTAACTAAAACCAACCCAGCTTTTAAACGGGACAAAAATAAACTACAGTTGACCTAATCTTTGGTAACCACCCAATGTACATAGGCAGCCCACAATACGGGTTCAATCACCATAAACAATAAAAAATAGTTTTTACCCTAACAAAAATGAACTATGTAAAGAACTAATTCCCATTTGAGATATGCAGGCAACCTACGCGCAGGTTTGGTCTCATATCCAAACAATTTTCTCTTAGTTTGAATTTCATTTGGTGTAGCTCACATATTTACATTTCTGTCTATATATAAACTATTATTGTGTGTCATTGACTAGTATTAGATATGGTATTTACCTTCTTTCTATTACATCATCCAAAATACCATAAAAATAGTAAAAACTTTAAAAAGATAATTGTTTTTGTTTAAAGTAAATCAATAAAAACTGCTTGGATGTGTTTAACAATGAATAACTATTTAGACCAAGGTACCATTTATGAATGTGTGTCTTGGGGTACGTAAAACATTTCCTAAGCATAACCGACTCTTAAACATAAAGAATATCTCTAGTACATAGACCTTACGAAGTCAAAACATAGGCCATTTTAAAAAGAAAAATGAATTTCCAAAATTCCAGTGACCTAACAAACCATTTAACCCCATGCTAGGTGGTGACTCTATTTTTAACGTAAAAAGACGACCCAAGAAGTTTTTCAAAATTGAAGCCTAGAAAAGCCCATGAAAAAACATTTTCAAAATTAACTAATTTAGAGGACTTAGAGAGGGTTGAATGAAATTTGTTTCTCTTATTCCGGAATCTCTAATTCTTTAGCAATTAAAATCTGGGGTGCGTCAGACATGAATTGGTAAATATGGATTACCTGCAATGCCAAGGCTTGCAGATTGTTTGTTGAAATTGAATGGTGAACCTCCTTCTTTCTATTTAGTTCTTTTTTGCTTCGAATGTTTTTCTTTGAATGTCAGCATATAGGCTAACTGTGTCTATTTCTTGCATTTTTTACAGTCAAAGTATTGTCAGAAGAAAATGAACCCCTACCTTCGTTCCTTGGTCTTGTCTTCTGAACAGTGTACATTAGCTTCTTTATTCAGAAGTTGGCAAAATCTTTGTTTGTCAATAGTCTTTCAAAAAGATCCATCCTTAAAGTAACTCCAAAGTGTACCACACTTGTCTTCAAATCAAAAACCTAATACTCTATGGTGCATGAGGGTTTTTCAGTCTCTACGGTGTTTTACTGCATTTAAATCACATGATAGAAGTTAATGAGACTTTTGATGTATTCATGATTTATTAGGGGTATCATGGAAATTTGAGGTATTTTATTGTTAGTTTGGTTGACGACAGTAGGTGTACCAAAATTATTTCAAAATCGACTATCATTCATCAAAATCATGAGTCATCATGAAGGTATGATAGTATGGTAAAACCTTCGACCACTTGAGTTAAGATGGTACGGTAGAATCTCTGACTGCATAAGGTTAGATTGTATCTTGGAATCTTTGACCAGGATGGTATGTAAATTCTCCGACTACGTAAGGTAAGACAATAGGTTTTTTTACCTTGACCACTTGAGGTTGGACAATATTTTTTTTACCTTTACATTTTCCAAATACCATTTTTTCTCCCAACTATCTGCCTTGAGATGTTTTAGACATGAAAGAAGAATGTAGACAATTAGAAGTCATAGTTTTTTATGCTGGGTTGCTAGATTTCTAGTACTTTTCCACCTTCATTCCTCATAATCCTGAAGAATTATGAATTACTAGTTGAATTTTGGATTTTTTAACCCGATTTTGGAATTGTTGTCTTTAGATAAACCTAAGACCTTCTTTCCAAATGGAAGCAAATCCTGCTCTAGAATAATGGATAGAATTTCTTACCTAAATATTAGCTAGCTTAAGATTGATCATTACCTTTTTTATTTCTTTTACTGGATCCCTAGAACTTAGAGTACTTTGAATGACTCTAGGATATACTAAACTCTAGGAAGATTATGTTAGATCATGGGGAGGTCAACTTTCTAATAATACTCTTCTAATACCCCGATGCTTCTCAGGAATGAGTAAAGTCAATTATCAACACACTTTACGTGAGGTAAACTCCTAGTTTTGACTTCTGAATTGGTTTTAAACCAATACTAGAGATGGACAATGGTATAGTGACTGGTGAGGTAACTTGACCAGATTGTATATCCAAGGATTGCCTGCTAGCCTACTAGAGCTTCTAGAGAAGGCGTATGAGTGAAAATGTTATACTGATGAATACCTATTGATGCAACATGATATGCAAGATGCCATATTTTTTTTTTTTTTTTTTTTTAAGTGTGATGCCTAAGTTTCTTTATGAGTATAAAGGTTATTACAGGCCTAAGTGATACGTGATGCATAGTGGTTGCATACTACTTTGATACTGACTTATGTATTGTATGTTTTTATGATGCCCAAACCTTTTATCTAGAATATTTTCATAGGGAATATGCCATCTACCTAGAGATGCTAGTTTTCTCCTAAAATATTTCCTAGAATGTTTACGCCAAGTACTGATAGGTAAATTTTATCTATTTATTTCCAAACCCAATTTGGTAGTTTTCGAGTATTTTTATTATGTTTTAATTTGTTTTTGTTTTTTTTAAACATGGGTTAGGAGCAAAAACGGTCGAAAAACGAGAAAATCGATGGAAAAACGATCAAGATTATCAAATATTCAAAGCAGCAGTTTCACCGCTACAACGGTTATCCCAACATTATGGTGGTGAAACAACAGAGAGTCCCTTAATTTTTGATCGCTTACCGCTATGGTAGTGATAAAGCAGAAAGCCTACTGACAAGCCCACCGCTGCAGTAGTCAGGCTCCACCTATTTTAGATATTTTGTTTTGTTCCCTTTTTGTACCTAGCCATTTCCATTGTTCTTAGAACACTTAGGGAATATTCTTGTAGTGTTCTTAATAGATCTCAACCAACCAAAGGGGAGGAGCTTAATTGAAGAAGCGGAAACAAGATCGGAGTAGTTTTCACGGACGCTGCCTTCAGATAACGGCTATTTTCTCTTGTTTGTCGCTTTATTCTTAACTTGTTTATGGTTGTTTGAAAAATTTTATATTGTTTATCATTGAATATATGGTTATGTCCATGAGCTAAACACTAATTATCTATGGGATTAATGTAGTTTATTAATATATGTCGTTTGTTTAATCTTTGTTTAGTTATTGATTGTTCTTGCCTATTCAATTGTATTTATCGTTATTCTTCATTTATATGCTTGTTTAGACATATTAATAAATCGGGGTTTGATACTCTAAATAGGTAACCCCGAATTCGGGTTAGGGTTTAAACACAACGCGGCGATCTAATGACCCCAGAGGGCGTTAGAAAGTGTGCAATCCATGACATTGGGGTAAGACTCATGTGATCAAGTATCATATAAACACTCGAGGGGGACTTCGACATTGATGCAAAGTCACATATTAATTCACTTTATACTCGAGAAAGGTAGTGACTGAGATTGTTGGATAGTTTGAACACCGTTAATGTAAACTAGAGTGGATCGAACACGTATACATAAGCAAAGTTGATCCTTAAATAATCCATTCCCATATAATATATTTAGTATTATAGTTTAATTAATTTAATTTAGTAAATTAATTTAAAAAAACAAAAACTATATTTTGATCGCCTAAATAAAGTTCGGTTATGATAATCGCGGTAATTAGCGACAATTTAGTCCAATCCCTATGGATACGAAAACCCTACTCATTCACTATTCTATAAAACTTGACCTATACACTTGCGATAAAAGTAGCGACGTAATCTACGCGCTACCAAGTTTTTGGTGCTGTTGCCGGGGATTGGTTTTTAGATTGTTGTTGATATTGTGCGTAAATGACTTGATTTTAATTTAGGCATTTATTTTGTTAATAATTTTTGTTTGTAGTTTGTTTTTCCTGCAGGGTACTTGACGATGTTAAATCGACAAGTGATTTTGCATTTCTTTTAATGAGATTCCGAGCCATTTTATTATACTTGAGATCGATACAAGGAGTTGCTATTCCAATTTCCAAATCATCGTTTCCTGAGGGAGTGTCAACTACTGAACTTCCTTGACGGGTAATTAGTCGCAACCACAACATTGGTGGAAAAAAGAAATGGTACCACCTCTTTCGACCAACTAACCGCGGATGAAGCCTATTGGTTGTTGGAAGACGTGGCAGAGTTCAATTTTCAGTATTAGAATTATTCACAAATCTACCAACGCTTGGGGGATAGTTTCACCATTTCAGAGCCATGGATTGACATCCCGAACCAACAAGAAGAGTCTTCCCCTGACCTGGAAAAGATATTTTCTATAGTTATGGGAGAGACTTAGGATTTTTGGAGGGAGACGAATGGTCGGCTAAATGAACACGAGGATCGTCTTGACAATATTTAGACGGTCTGTGCCAAAATTGATGCGATCATAATGTCTCTTCAGATGCAAATCGGTCAGCTTATCTGCTTTATTGAGGCTGAGTCAGAAATGGTGGCATTGGGAGACACACAAGTCATATGATGTGAAAGCCACCATGAGGAACCGAATGCAAGCAGAAGGTGCTTGGGTGAGTTCAATGATGATTATTTGAATAAGACGGGAACCCCAGCATGGATTGACGATTGTGGTTCTTCACCATTGGAGATCAACATTGTGATACCACCACCGATCCAAGATGATCGCATTTATGAGGATCCGATATGGCTTACTTATCCTTTGCCGCTTCTAGCACTGTTCTTTTATGCCTACCAAGCACATGAGCCAGCAATGAATCAATTGAGAGCTTGAGACAAATAACACCAAATCTTGACAATCTTGAGGGAGTTTTGAACAAAGACCCAAACGTAGTGTTGTATGACACTTACTATGGGCAGAAGCCGTTCTTTGACGAGTCTTTCTCCGTGTCAAGCCGAAGACCATAAATCAAGTGCTTCTTGGGAGGCAACCTACGTCCAAAAATAAATTAGATACGTCACTACCAACTTGATTTGGAGGCGGGCTTGTCTCACCTCTCAGGTACGTGTTCTAGACCCCCGTCTTCGTTATCATACTTTATTGGGATCACTGATGGGTTACTGTGGACACTGCCCATTTTAAGTTTGGGGGTGATGTGTAGTATGTTAATATGTTTATTGTTTAACTGTATGCATGTCTGTTTAGTTTAGTTAGTATGTTATTGTTTGTAGTAGTTGTTGCGTGTGCTGAGTTTTGTAGTTCATCTAGGTCATTACCCAATGATGAAATTATCCCCTGATTGTTTTTCAAGGTTATGTGTAATGCCCATTCATGTGTGTTCTGTGTGATTGATGTTTTGTTGTGGTAAACGTTATTGTGGATCCTAACATGCGCGAGCACTTAAACTCAATGTATAGCTATCTACTTGATTTGATGTTGATTATACATTAGCCAAGTTCATGACAATAGAGCTTTTAGAACCTGGTTTGGGAGAAATTCGAGGCGAAATCCTAGGTGAGGTATTTCAGGAGATATGATTTAGGCATTCATTTTAATCGCTTAAGCTTTTGAAGCTTACCTTGTTATATGTTTATCCCTCATTACCTTGTCGAAGCCGAAAAGCCATTTCAATTCGGAACACATAACAAATGCCCTGGCCAATTGAACTTTTGCCAAACTTTTATCGCTAAACCTAAGACACAATTTGAGTGAAATCAAGTTATCATTTATTTATGCTACTTGAAGTGAGCGGTTGGATTTTGGGCAAACTATTGATTGGTTCAGTATTCGAGCACTCACTTGTCATTTTTCTTTCGTTTTAATGACACCCGTGAAATTGTAATAATCGAATAAGTTTGGGGGTGTGGTCTCTTGTTAAAAAAATAAAATAAAATAAAATAAATAAATACAGTTTTTTTTTTTTTTTTTTTTTTTTTTGTTTTTTTTGGTCTTGACAAGTAAGGCCCCGTTTGGTTAGTGTTCCCAACCAAACCCAACCCAAAAATTTTGGGTTTGATTTTTTGGGAACGCATTAGGTAAACGCAAAACTCAACCCAACCCAACCCAAAAAATAGGAATTGATTCTCAAAATCCTAAAGAAACTAGAAACAAAAAAAAAGTTGTTTCTTTTTGTGCCCAAAAAACTCTACCCAAAGTTCTCAACTTCCGCCTTCATCTACTGGCCGACCACGACTACCCGCCGCCATCTAGCGACCATCACCGACTGCCGTTGCCAGCGTCTGGCGACCGACCGCTATCTCGGGCCACCTCTGGCGACCTTCCGCGACCGTCCGCCGCCTGCCGGCGTCCGGCCACCGTCTGACACCGCCGCCGCCCACAAAAAAAAAAATAGTTTTAGGATAAAATCGTTACCAAACACATTTTGTTCTCATCACAAAACAAAAATTGTCGTTACCAAACGCAATTTTGTTCCCAAAATTCTCAACCCAACCCAATTCAACTCAACCCAACCCATTCCAGTTGGGTTCAGAAAAGTGGGAACACTAACCAAACGCCACCTAAGTTCTACGTTTTCAAATACAAGTTTAGGGTTGTTTCAAATTCATCAGTGTGGGTTTACAAGTGTGATTGAGCCAAGCGTTGTGCCTCGGGTATCGTTAAGTTAATAACGTTAACCTGTTTTCTATTCTTGATATACCCTTGGCCATTTTCCAAAAATTAAATCAAGTCCAATTGATCTTTTTGAATTTCCAAACCTACATTAGTAGAGAGTAGAACCCAGTCTGGTATATAGATTTCCTACACCTTTCTTGTTTTAGTCGTGAACTCTGTTCGTGGATAATCCAATTCGGTTTGTAGATGGTTGTATGATTGAGTTTTTGCACACACATTTGAATAGGATCTAGAATGGCACTTATTTCTATTGAATGTTAAAATTCTAGAATGCCATATAGTGCATTTTACTCTTGAAAGCGATATGATTGGGGGCTGATGAGGGAAAACTTTTTGGTCGTTAAATGAATTTCAAAACTTACACGTTATTTTTTAGTTCATTTGTGTTTTTTGTTTTTAGTAATTAAATTCATTAATAGTTGTGGTAGTTTATTTTATTGCGTGGGTGTTTTGCTTGAGGACTAGTAAAATTCGAAGTTTGGGGGTATTTGATAGGTGAATTTTATCTATCTATTTTCAAACCGAATTTGGTAGTTTTTGAGTATTTTTATTAAGTTTTAATTTGTTTTTATTTTTCTTTTTTTTTTTTTTTGTTTAAAACAATGGTTAGGAGCGAAAACGATCGAAAAACGAGGAAAGCGGTGGAAAAACGATCAAGAGGATCAAATATTCAAAGCAGCAGTTTCACCGTTGCAACGGTCATCGCATCGTTGTAGCGGTGAAACAACAGAGTTCCTTAAGTTATGATTGCTCACTGCTGCAGCGGTGAGATCCACTACGACAGCAATGATATAGCAGAAAGCCAACCGACTTGCCCACCACTGCAGCGTTCAGGCTCCACCTATTTTAGATATTTTGTTTTGTTCCCTTTTTGTTCCCATCCATTCCCATTGTTCTTAGAACACTTAGGGAATGTTTTTGGAGTGTTTTTAATAGCTATCAACCAACCAAAGAGGAGGAGCTCAATTGGTAAAGCGGAAACAAGATCGAAGCGGTTTTCACGGATGCCACCTTCAGATAATGACTATTCTCCCTTGTTTCTCGATTTATTCTTAACTTGTTTTTTGTTGTTGGAACATGTATATATTTTTTTATCATTGAATATATGATTATTTCCATGAGCTAAACACTTATTATCTATGGGATTGTTGTAGTTTATTAATATACGTCGTTTGTTTAATCTTTGTTTCGTTATCGGTTGTTCTAGCCTATTCGATTGTGTTTACCGTTCCTATTCATGTATATTCTTGTTTAGATATATTGAGAAATAGGGGTTTGACACTTGGGATAGATAACCCCAAATTCGGAATAGGGTTTAAACACAATGCGACGATCTAATGACCTAGGAAGGCATTAGAAAGTGTGCAATCCATGACGTTGGGGCGAGACTCATCTGACCAAGTTCCATATAGATGCTCGAGGGGGACTTCGGCATTGATACGAAGTCACATATTCATTCATTTTACACTCGGTAGAGGTAGTGAGTGAGATTTCGATTTCAAGATTGTCGAATAGTTTGAACACCGTTAATGTAAACAAGATTAGATCGAACACGTATATGTAAATCAAGTTAATACCTAGATAATCTATTCTGATATAATAGATTTAGTATTATATTTTAATTAATTTTTAATTTAGTAAATTAATTTATAAAAACAAAAACTACATTTTTATCACCTAAATAAAGTTTAGTTATGATAATCGCGATAATTAGTGACCATTTAATCCAATCCCTGTGCATACGACAACCCTACTCATTCACTATTCTACAAAACTTGAACCCTACACTTGCAGTGGAAGTAGCGACATAATCTATGATCTACCAGGTATCTTTTATTATTATTTGTCTCCCCTAGTTATTGCCATGTCGTTTCTGATACGAAAAGTTGATCGGTACTTCAGAGAGGCCTCTTGCCCCTTTGCCCCTAGTTACATTGTAACTAAAGTTCAGAATGGGATTTATTCTTCGAACAGTGTCTAGAATTTGGTTGCAAAATAGAAAGGCTTAAATAGGAATAGCGGAGAGTTATTCATGTCTTACTTGGTTGAGATCGAGATTTCCTAAAATGGGAACATTTGGCTTGGAATATGGATCACTATTGATTTGGCACAGGTTTTGAATGATTTTTGGATGCATTTTTGGAGAAGGTTCAAATGAATGGCTTATTTAGTAAGGATTCTTCTCTTCCTTCCAATATTTTTCCAAGTTCATTTCAAATTTTTTAAGCATTATCCCTATAGGTGCCATCTATATATCTCTTTCCACGTTTATGTGGGATTATTTTGACTATATTATACTCATGTAATCATATTCAAATGTTCAATCATCTCAATTATTGTCACAATTTTTGCATCAGAATAATCTAAATTATGATAAAGATAAGTTTGATACTAAATTAGACCAATATATCCATAGTTATTAGTTAACGAAGTTGTCTAGTTCAATTCCATCAAGTTATGATAATTTATATTTTCTAAGATTTTTATCAAGATTAGATAGGCCCTGTATGTTACCTGAGGTTTCTTTAACAACTCTGCTTCACTTCTTCTATCTTGAACTGAAGGCAAACGGAATTGGATTTCCTGAGATAACACAGATGAGGGAGAAAAGAATGTGATAGAGAAAGAAGTGCTAGTTAATAGCGACTAACAAATGTTGTCTTATCCTGGTAGTGTTAATAGAATTATTTTCATTTTGTTTTCTATTTTCCTCACTCTAGCAAGTAAGGACTCATACTTCCTATATAATCCATGTAGCAAGCTTAGGGTAGTGATCTCGATCCAGTTAGCCTAAGTCACTAGGTGTTGAGACACCCCTACGACTTAATACTTAGATCGTATAGAGAGTGTGATTCACTTTATTGCTTTCGTGTGACCACTCAGTGTTTAAATTTTTTTTGAGACCAATGTTTATTATTTCTCTTAACACGTACTTTTTGGATTTTTATATGTTTAGCAAATTATGGCATTTTGAGTCAGTCTCAAAATCCTCGATACGATTTTTTAGGGCGTGGCACTGGTTAGTATGATGAGCAGTTTCTCTAGAGTGGTATTAACAAAAAATATGAGAGTGAAACCTTGGACCCTGTGGTTTTTCTTGGTTCGGGGGAATAGGTGCTAACAGCTTATTTATGAAGTAGTAGTGAGAGAATTGGGAGAGTGGAATAGGGAATAGAGTGTAGACACCACATTTTGTCCAGTCCAGTTAGTGTCGAATCAAGTACATGTATAGATAAACTTTAAATTTAGATTTAAAAATAATAAGTTTCTACCTGAGATCATACTGTATAATATATAAAAATACCAAAAAACATGTCAAAACATGAAAACTATTAAATTTGACTAAATTCAGCTAAGTAGACGTTTGGGATCAACCTAAAAAATTCTATAATTCATGGTGGTCTAAAATGACATTATTAAAGGTTGATTTGTTTTTTATTAAATCAGCTTTAGTATGTATAAAAATCATCCACAGCCCTTCAGTTATAGGATATTTCAACAATTACCTTGGTTACCTACCTTAACCCTAAAACAATTACTATCACTGAATTTTATCGGTTTAACACCAAAAATAATTGTTTTAATTATGAATATTATGTGAAATACTCGAAACAATTCCGGACACCTTGATAAAGGCCTAGAAATGTCATGACAAGCCCTAAATCACCAAGGTGATTAAGGATTTGGGCTTGGTTTGGATTTACACCAATCCAAGTTGTCCTGACAAATCACTCAACCCCGAATGAATTAAGGGTCCAGCCATCATTAAAATTCCCAAAGAGGATCCTTGAAATGACCAAGAAATCCCAATATATTCTCAACACAAAATATCTAAGGGAAAACCCATGACACTTAGGAGATAACCAACCGTTATCGAAACTAAACCAATTAGGTTTGCCACCTTAGTTAGGAATTTAATGTGAATTAATTTTCCATCCCATAAAGAAATAAATGCTTGGAATGACATGGATAGACCACATTCAAGGGATGTAGATATTTTGAGCATAATAACTTAGGTTTAGCCAAAATCCCTGAAATGTGACTACCCGTTATCGAAACCAAACCAATCTAATTTTTGACCTACTCAATTCATTAAATTCATATCCCATCAAGAATTTATTTATTGGGTTAACAAGGAAGGGTTAGGTTCAAGGTATCAATATATTCTCATCAAAATATCCTAGGGTTAACTAGAAACCTTGAAATCCAACTATTGATTACAAGGCAAACTAACCCAACTCAATCCAAAAGAAACCGAATGAGTGATCTACAAGTTATGTCTCATATAATAGAATTAAATTAAAGATGACAAATCATGAATAAATACAATGTACCTTGGAAGCATTCATGACAACCAAACCGAAATAGTGAAACTAACTGGTACATAGCCCTTAAACCGAACCAGAAGTGTCTGAATAATTCATAAATGCACCCATGTGTAACCAATTGGATTCAATAGAGTGCAATGATTGCTAATGATTTCCAATCATTACCAAATCTATGAAAATATTTCATAATCATTACCAAATCTTTAAGAATCGTTCACTACACTCAAAATTCACCTAAAGCTGATCAAAACCAAATCAAAAGAGAATGTTGAGGCCAAAAAGACCCTAAGGAAGGGTCCAGAATACCCTGTGCATGGTTGAATGTGCAAGGTCCTGGGCCTTTAAATAGGAGGGCATGGTTTCATAATTTTAAAGTCTTGAAGTCCTAACTTCTCTCTCTAAACTCGAGCAAATCTCTTGGGTCCTAGGCCTCTCAAGTGTTTCTATTTAATAACACATCATTATTGCACTACAATTTGGTCTCGGACGGTGTTGTTGAGGTTCTTGGAGCAAGAACTCAAGAAGTTGATGGTCACCGATCGAGTTCAAACCAAGAAGATCAAATAAGGATAATAAGGTATACGTTTAGGGAAAGACCACTCCACTAAACTAGGTATGTGTCTTGAGAATCCTTAAATCTTGTCTTAATTTCATGTCTTGTGCTTGTACATAGTAGAATCATATAGTATCTATGCTTTACTTTCAAGTATATAACATATATGAACCATTATCAACCAAATAACACTTAATTTTTGTCATAATCATCAACCTATGTCCAAATCATTATAAAAAATAAAAAATAAAAAAAAGAAAAAAGAAAAAAAAAAGAAAAGAAAATCATCTCAAGAACGTCCGAGAGCATGTCAAGAACATATGAGGACCGAAATCATCAGACTACATGTTAAGAACATGTGAAGATTCAAACAAAATAACTCACACCATGAGTTGTGCACAATCTCTATGATTCTCTAAAAAACACTTCAAACCTATTGTTTACTAATTGTTAATACTAACTATATAACTATTAATAATCAATTTATTTTCTGCTAAACGTCAAGATCACAGCCTGGCACTAAGTTTTCAGGCTAGTGGACTAGCGCGCACACACACACACACACACATATATATATATATACACACACATACACACACACACTACACCAACAGACCCTTGTTGCTAAAACCTCGAGATAAAGAGAGGGCCTCTAATTTTTGGGGATATGTGTGATTCTTCTTCAAAAACCTTCATATTTTTCTTAGTTACAAGTAGGACTGACATAAATATATGGTATTTCATTTCCTCTTCAAATAAAAACTCACATACTAACACTAATCTAACCGAAACAAATGAATTCGGTTAAGGTGTTCTTGACAAAATCAAAGAGGTCAAGTACATATCATGTTACGATTCATGTTTTGTCCAATAACCAAAATCAACTTAAATCAACTAAAACCCAACCAACCAATAATCACCTTAATATAAACGAACTACGTGAAGACCTTATTCTCATTAATCTAAGATACTTAGGAAACCCACATACGGGTTCAATCACATAACCAAATAATTTAGTCTTTGGGTATTGTTTAACAGTCAATATTCATTTAAACTAAGTTACCATTTTCGGATTGGTGTCTTGGGGTACGTAAAACCTTATCCGAGCATAATCGACCACCAAACTTTAACAATATCTCTAGTACATAAACCTTTACAAAGTCAAAACATGAGCCATTTAAATTTCTAAAAATCTCAGCGACCTAGCACACCATTTAATCCCATGCTCGGTGGAGACTCTGTTTTCAACCTAAAATCCCGGTCAAGAATTTTTTCAAAATCAACGCCTATAAAGCTCTTGGAAAACCATTTTCAAAATGAACGTATGTAGATGACTTAGAGATAGACGAATGAAACTTGTTTCCTTTTATTCCCAATATCTACTTCTTCTGCTATCATAATCCGGGGTGTGTCAGTTGGCAACTCCACTGGGGACTAATTAGAGGGTTAAGCCTAGTTGGAGTCTAAATTTATATGCACAATTAAATAAAACACGAGAAATACATCTTTGATTTTAAAATATAAATAATTCCCTTCCAAAAATAATAAATAGTAATAAGTAATAATGATAATGAATAACAAAGTAAATAAATAAAAATAACAAGAATAAAATATAAATAAAGTAATGAAAATAATAAAAAAAAAATAAGAAATAGTAAATAATAATAATAATAATAATAATGATGAT
The DNA here is from genome assembly GCA_016647705.1 of Eucommia ulmoides. Classification (NCBI taxonomy): domain Eukaryota; kingdom Viridiplantae; phylum Streptophyta; class Magnoliopsida; order Garryales; family Eucommiaceae; genus Eucommia; species Eucommia ulmoides. Next base: position 48,289,499 of record CM028326.1, read on the forward strand.
GATGATGATGATGATGATGATGATGACAACAACAACAACAACAACAATAAAGTTAAAAAATTAAACAAACAAAAAAAAGTTAAAATTTATTTTACATATCCTATTATACTAGCATGCATGCATAGTTTTTGTCTTTTACTGCATTTATATTACCGTCTTTCAATATTGCATTTAAATTATTATGTTTACATTCCCGTATTTCATTTTCATATACTTTCAGCAATGCATGAGCACTCACTATTGCATTTCATATCAAGATGAAAACTAAGGCTATAACCCACTTAATGACAAAGAGACAGGTAGTAGGGGCTGACATTGGCGAGGTCATTATGCCAAACCAAGCTCTGAAACCCTTAGGATAAAAATAAGAGTTAGTAGAAGTAAGGTCGGGGAGGTTTCTCCCCACGGGATCCAACTACGAACCTCGCCTCGCTCAAACCATCAACCAACAATGGATGTTCTCCCGGGTAGGACGCCAGAGGTTCAAAGGTCTAGGAACCAAGCTTTCTAGGATGCACTAGAATAAAGGCATAACCACATATATAGAGCCTAAGCTAGATGATACCCAAAACCCTATCATACTTAGGACACTTAGCCTTGGAGAGAGATTTTGTTTCATCTGCCGTATAAGTATTTATATAATTGTTATATTAGGTAGACAAAATAAAACTTCTAGGATAAGTAGGGTAATAATAATCAACATAAGATTTCTTATTCTATCCCATGCATTTCTAGCTTACTCGGCATCGAAAAATGTTTTCGAAAATCTGAATACAGAGCAAGCTATAGGAAAGAACAAAAATCCTTACCTCACTTAATACAGTAAACCATCCAATACAAATACTAAATCATAAATCCCCATTGCATCCCTAATAATCCATTTAAAACTTACTGTAATAAATTACATTCATCTCTAAACAAATTAACAAAAAGTCCATCTCAAATAAACAGAAAATAATAGCCTTTGCTAAACAAAGTTATCTAAGGTTCACCCACTAAGACAACATAAAGTAATCTACTTCAATCGTGTAAAATCATGCCAATCTAGCGAAGACATAAAAACAAACAAATAAATAAAAAGTGTCATCACACAGTCGAATCAAGACTATGAGACCCAATAATTACCATGCCTCAGGATGATAATTGATTAGTGAAATTTATCTATCTATTTCCAAATTGAATTTGGTAGTTTTCAAGTATTATTCTAATATATTAATTTTATTTATTTATTTATTTTTGTTCACAGCAAGGGGTTAGGAGCGAAAACAGTCAAAAAAAGAGGAAAGCGGTGGAAAAACGATCAAGAGGATCAAATATTCAAAGCAGTAGTTTCACCGCTGCAGCGGTGAAACAATAGAGAGTTTCCCAAGTTTTTGATCGCTCACCACTACTGAGGTGAGATCCACCGCTGCAGTGGTAAAAAAGCAGAAAGCCTACCGACATGCCCACTGCTGCAATGGTGGATTCAACGGCCACCTGTTTTACATATTTTATTTTTGTTCCCTTTTGTTCCTGGTTCATTCCCATTAATCATAGAACACATAGGGAGTATTGTTTGAGTGTTCTAAAGGTTCTCTCAACAAACCAAGAGGAGGAACTCAATTGGAGAAGAGGAAACAAGATCGGAGTGGTTTTTACAGACGCCACCTTCAGATAACGGCTATTCTCCCATGTTTCTCTCTTTATTATTAACTCGTTTTTGGTTTTTTGAACATGTATATATTTTTTATCATTGAATATATGGTTATGGCCAAGAGCTAAACATTGATTATCTATGGGATTGATGTAGTTTACTAATATACGTTGTTCATTCGAATCCGTGTTTCGTTAAAAGTTGTTCTTTTCTATTCGATTGTGTTTACCATTATTTCACTTCATTTATATGCTTGTTTAGATATATTAAGAAATCAAAGTTTGACACTCGGGAGAGGTAACCCCGGATTCGGGCTAGGTTTAAACAGAACGTGACTATCTAATGACCTACGAGGAAGTTAGAAAGTATACAATCCGTGAGGTTGCAGCGAGACTCATGTGATCAAGTTTCGTATAGAGGCTTGAGGGGGACTTCAGCATTGACACGAAGTCACATATTCATTCACTTTACACTCAGGAGAGGTAGTGAGTGAGATTTTGATACCTAGATTGTCGGATAATGTAAATGTCGTTAATGTAGACTTGATTGGATCAAACATGTATAACTAAACGAAGTTAATCCCTAGATAATCTATTCCCATATAATATATTTAGTATTATAGTTTAATTAGTGGTTAATTTAGTATATTTATTATAAAAAACAAAAATCCAATTTTTATCGCCTAAATAAAGTTTGGTTATGATAATCACAGTACTTAGCAATAATTTAATCCAATCCATGTGGATACGACAACCCTTCTCATTCACTATTCTATAAAACTTGACCCGTACACTTGCAGTGAAAGTAGGGACGTAATATTCCGCTACCAATAATCCATCTTTTGAGGAAGAAAAATGATAAGTTGTGCCCTTAGGTCCTAAGGAAAATGATATCTTTTGAAGTAGTAGAATGATAAATTCTGTCATTAGGTCCTAGAGAAAATAATCCATGTTTCGAGGGAAAAATGTAGGATAATTCCGTCATTAGGTCCTAGCAACAATGATCTATTTTTCAAGGAAGAAAATTACAAGTCTGACATTTAGTTTTAGGAGCAATGATCCCTACTTTGAAAAGAAAAAAGCAGGGAATAATTATGTCATTAAGTTCTAGGAGCCATGATCCATGTCTTGAGGAAGAAAATGACACCTATGTCCTAGGGTCCAACAAAGAATGATCTATATCTTGAGGATATAAGGTCAATCATACCATAGTCCTAAGGTGACTGCAACTTCTAAACTTGAGGATAAGCCAAACGTTACAAGTAATACTGATCCTATGAAAACCAAGTCCAAGCCAAGGTTTATCTAGAACGTATCTGAGAATTGCTTGCTAGAGCTAGGTCTTCCTAGGATTTCATACATACAACATGAACATAATTATCCAAGTAGATGCACTCACACGTAGTCAATAACATGACCATATAAAAGATAGTATAATTTTCGTCCTTAAAAGTTTATTGGTTGAGGTGTAGGTTTGTAATCATTTAATAAATCTAGAAAATATGCTCTAGGTGACTTTTGTTAAAATCCATCCAAGGTCCGTTCGCGAGACCGTAAAATAGACTCGATCCCTTCCTTTGTTGGAAGTACCCAGAATAACTCCAAGATTTCGATGATGCCAGAAGACACTACCTTCCTGAAAAAAATACTGAGCCAGACAAACCCAACCTCATTATTCTAAGAAAAGAGAAAAGAAGACTATATATATCTATGTCTTTCCCTTAACTTCCTAAGTCCCTTTTAATAAATCAATTTGCTTGTTATAACTCACACACCGCTAATAATCAAAATAATAATAACATAATTTTAATAATAAATTGGACCATTACCCAAAGAAAAATATTAAATGAAATGTCTTGTTTCAACCAAATGATGGTAATATATTGACAAAAAAATCTAAAAACATTTTAAAACCTAAGAACCCTGATGTGGAATCATTATATATGTTCCGACCCGGGAGTGTCTGAGTGACCACAGAATAGTATAAAAGACATCCTCAACCAAAATAAAAGGAGGAAATATCTAGAAGATTCATGATGAGAAGGATGAATGGATAAAGTCCGGGAACTTGACCCCACCAAAGAAAATTTCTTTAAAGGTCGGGCATATTAATGAAAGAAGATAGTCTAATATAGACTATAATTTTACCCTAGTGATAACTAATCCAGAAGCATGTCAAAACCTACTTAAAATACAAAGTAGGATAAACTTTATAAGATTAAAGACAATAAAGAATAGAAGAAGACAATGAGCCTTTATCAAGATAACACTCAATAATGGGAAAAGTAGCCGGTATAAGGGCAAAGTCAACGAAGACCTCACGATTGACTAAAATTACGTGTAATTACTTAAAATATAAAAGTCCTGAAAGTATGTGTTAAGGGAAAGAAAAAATAAATAAATAATGCTCTCAAAAAGTTTCTAAACACTGAGTGGTCACACGGAAGCAATAGGGTGAATTAAGTTCTTTATATAATCCGAGTATTAAGTCGTAGGGGTGTCACAACACCTAGTAACTTGGGCCAACTGGATCAGGATCAATACCCAAATCTCACTACATGGATTATTTAGAAAGTATGACTCCCTATTTGTAGGAGTGAATAAAATAAAAGAAATTTTTCTTAACACTACCAAGATAGAATAACATTTGTTAGTCATCATTAACTGACACTTGTTTCTCCCATCACTTCTTTCATCCCTCATTTGAGTCATCTCGAGAAGGCCTATTTCATTTTACCTCAGCTCAAGATGGAATAAGTGAAGCAGAGTAGTCGAAGACACCTCGGGTAGTATATAGGGCCTAGGTAATCTCAATAACAATCTTAGAAAATATCAATATCAGAATTTGATGGAATTAAACTAGACAACGTTTTTAATTAATACTTGCAGAAATGTGGTCTAAATTACTATTAAACTTATCTTCATCATAATTTATATTAATCCGATGCAAAAATCGTAACAAACATTGAGAAGATGGAATGTTTGAATATGATTACCTGAGTATACTCTAGTCAAAATAAACTTGCATAAACATGAAAAAGAAATATACATGGCACGTATGGGTATAATACTTAAAACATTAGAAATTAACTTGGGAAAATCCGAGAAATGGAAAGAGGAAGCCTTTCTAAATAAGCCATTCATTCTAACCCTCGCCCAAAAACTCATCCAAAAGTCATTCAAATCCCAAGCCAAATCAATAGTGTTCTGTATTCCAAGCCAAATGTTATAATTCGGGGATATTCTGTGCTCAACTAAGTGAGACCCAAATAATCCTATACTATTCATGTCCCAACCTTTCTATCTTGTAACCAAAACCCAGAGACTGTTCGAAGAAAAATCTCGATCAGAATTCCTGTGGCAACACAAGAAAGAGCAAAGGAGTAGGAAGCTTCTTAGAAGCACTAGTTTTCCGTATCAAAACTGACAATAACTAGGGGAAATGGATAATAGAAAAAAGTACCTAGCACAAACATTCTAGGAAATATTCTAGGCGAAAACTAGCATCTCTAGATAGATGACACATTTCCCAAGAAAACATTCTAGATTGGGCATCATAAAATTATACAATACATAAATCAGTAGCTAAGTATTACACAGGCACTATGCATCACAAATCACTTAGACATGCATAAGAAGTGTTAGTGTGATGTAGAATGTCATTTGACAGTTGACTTTACCAGGATCAAACACAATCTTCCTAGAATTAAGCAAGTCCTAGAGTTGTACCAAGCCTCTAGTAGACCAAAACGAAACAATGTAATTTAAATACTTAAATAGACTACCAATTAAAGATAATGATCAATCTTAAACTAGATAATGCTTAGCAAGAAACTCTATCCATTAGTCTAGGGAAAGTTTGTGGCAAAAAATTGTAGCTTTCTTTTATGATTCATAAAATCGTCTCTGTCCGGAACTACATTTGACCTAATCCTTGGTAAATCACCAAGGTACATAGGAAACCCAATTAGGTTTGATCAACATGAAAAGGAAAAGAGGTATCATCTTTACGACACTCTCTCAGCCCTATACCCGGGCACCTTTTTGGAATAGTCCTTCGACCCTCTTGAGAAAATCCATCTTTGCTATCCTTGTTTACTAAACAATAGAGGATGCCTAAGCAAGAACTACGCTTAACTTGATACTTGGCAATCTGGTGAGGTACGTAGCAAGCCTATTTTTGTTTGGTCATCCAACCGTAGGAACCCCGAATCATTGGACTAGAGCGCATTCTCATAGTTTCCATCATCATACATAGATTGAAACTAATAAAGTTCATTGTACGCTCTCTACCAAGTGGTAAAGATCTAAGTTCCTATTGTCACTCCCTATTTAAAGGGTGCTACGGGTTAAAAAATGAAAAATAAATATTAGAAAAGAGAGTCATTCAAATCTCGGTTGCTTTGTCATCACCTAAATAAAGTCTTAGGCTCATCTAATGACACTAATTCTCAAATCCGACTAGAAAATCTAGAATTTGACTAGTAATTCAAAATTCTTTAGCATTAGAAGAAATGAAGGCCGAAAATTGCTAGGAATCTAGAAAAATTGCGTAGTAAATTACAACTTCCAATTGTCTATTTGCTATGTTCTTTTCGTGACTAACATCTTAGGATAGATAGTAAAAAAAAAATGACATAAAGAAAAAGAAAAGGTAAGAGAAATATTGTCCAACCCTAAGTGGTCAGAGAATTTACCTACTGCCCAACCTTACGTGGCCAAAAAATCAAACTTCTTACCTACCTCAAGTGGTCAGAGAAAAATACCAACTAACTTACTGTAAGTAGTCAAGGAATTTACATACCCTCCTTGTTAGAGATGCCAGCATACTATCTAACCTTAAGTGGTTGGAGGAGTACATCCTTTCTTAACTTAAATGGTCGGAGAAGTAGACAATTCATACCTACCTCACACGGGTCAGTGAAGTATGTCCTATCTAGCCTTAACTTATAGGAGAGTTAAAATCATTCCTACCTCTCACAGATAAGAGAGTTTACATACTGTCCTAGTCAGCAAAATAACCTACCTTCCTACCTAAGTGATCGGAGATTCCACCATGTCATACCACCAATTAAATCCAACAAAGAAACTAATGCCTATCTTTGGTGATAGAATTTTTTTTAACTCTTGTGATAGAAGAAAAATACCTATCTTTGATGATAGAAGAAAAAACACCTATCGCTGGTGATAGAAAAAAAATGCCTATCTCTGGTGATAGAAGAAAAAATGCCTATCTTTGACGATAGACAAACAAATGCCTATCTTCGGTGATAGAAAAAGTGCCTATCTTTGGTGATAGAAGAAATAACTATCTCTAGTGATATACAAGGAGCATACCTATCTCTGGTAATAGAAGAGAAAAATACCTATCTCAGGTGATAGAAGAGAAATATACCTATCTTCGATGACAAAAGTGAAACGTTCCTGTCCCTAGTGGCGGAAGCAAAACCCTCAAATCTCTATTGATGGAAGTAAAATATTTATGTCTTTGGTGGTAGAAGGAAGGACTCTTTAATGACAAAATGCAAAAAATCCCCGTCTCTAATGGTGGATACGAAAATGTCTCACCGAAATAAGTTGACTAAACTCTCTCTCACCAAATACTGATCTATAATCAATAAATCAGCAATACATGCCTTATTAAGTACTATGTTGTGATCCAAATTCATTAAAAAGCTATAGAACCAGAAAAACCATCGTGCACCATAAAATGCCTGGTTATTCGACTACGAGACAAGTGTGGTACATTTAAGAATTACCTTAAGGATGGAGATTTTGACAAGAGAAGAAGACCATCGATAGATGAATATTTTCCAACTTTTGAAGAAAGAAACCAGTGTACACCATTCATGTGACAAGACCAAGGAATGGAGACAGGAGTTCATTTTTCTTCAAACAATACTTGGACTATCACAATGCAGGAAATATATACCGGTTGCTTATACACTGACATTTAAAATAGATAATTTGAAACAAAAAATGACTAAATGGAAATGAGAAGGTTCGCCCAATTTCCAACAAACAATCTGTTAGCCTTGGCACTATAGGTTTTTCCTTTAATCAATTCATTTCTATACTAAATTAAGTCTTAAAAAATCAATTTAATATTATAATAAACGTGTCAGCTAGTGTATTCAAGGATTTACATCCACAAAATCTCGAATTCATCAACTACGAATAATAGTAAGATGAACCGATTTAGCTTCTCAATCTAGTAGCTAATCAATCTCCTACCCAGCCCGCAGGCTGGGGCATATTTTGGAACCATCAATAATCATGAATTGCGTGATAGTAAGTGTCAGATTAGATTCCCCAATGAAACTTATCCAGTCGCTACCATAGACTATGATTGCGAAACATTTTATCTTATTCATGTTTTATTGATGGAAATAGCGTTCATTTCGTCTGACGACGTAAAATGAGATGCCTGAATTATAATGAATATAATTAAATTTGTTAAACTTAATGTTAGGAACTACGCGTCAACCTGATTCCCGATAACATCCGAGATACGTAGGAAACCCTTGTAGGTTCGGTTGACAACTTAAGATATGTAAGAAACCCTTGTGGGTTCGGTTGACAACGGAAGAGTTAGGAACTACGTGTCAATATGATTCCCGGCAATGTCTAGAATACGTAGGAAACTCGTGTCGGTTTGGTTAACAACCAAAAAGAGATGAACTACGTTCAACCTAATTCTCGGCATGTACGGGATACGTAGGCAACGTTTTCAAGGTACGGTCATCAACATTAAAGTCCTTCATCCATTCAAGGTTGAACTACATGCCCACCTGATTCTCAATTATCTGAGATACATAGGCAACCCATAATATGGGTTCGGTCACTATTAACAAAAATCACACACCAATTGGGATTGAATCATTTCATCAAACATTAAAAAATCCCCATGGAGTCACTCAATAAGAAAAATCCTCCATCAATTAGGATTAAAATAATATCAAACTCTAAGATACGCAATCAATCGGGATTAAATAAAATTGCCCATCAATCAAGATTCAATCATATCAACTTCAAAATAAATCCCCCAATCAATGATGAATTAGGTGTTGACCTATGTCTTGGTAAATACCAGGATACATCGAAACCTTTATAGGTTCGGTCGTCACCTTAAATGAAATTCCTTCATCCCTAGCAGACTACGTTTTGATTTCTCTTTGGTAGATCATAGAGGTACACATGGAAATCCAAGTGGGTCTGATCAAAGTCAGAGAGGTGTTAGCCTTATAACATTGTCTCAGTCCCATATCAGGGCTCATCTCCCAAGAAGTCCCTTGACTTCCTTGAAAATGATGATATTCAATCTTTTTGTTAAATAAAAAACAATGGATATATGTGCTCGAACTACATGTTGACCTGATCCTTGATAGATTACTAAGGTACGTATAAAGCCCTTATGGTTACGGTTGACAATATGAAATAGCATAGCAAGGGCCGAACTATATTTCGACTTGATTCCTAACCTAGGAAATCAGTGTATGTAGATAACCCAAGTGGATTTCAGTTATTCGACGATCATTATCCGGAACAGTAATATCAATAAACATAAATTCATCAATGGGGTTTCCAGACTAAAACAAATATTACAATTGCATGCTTAGTTCAGGATATAGTGGAAACACATGTGGGCTTTGTCACATCCTTTGAACACTTATGAGGTAATCTCATGCCCCAGCAAGAGCTAGGGCACTTTATATCTGGTTTCTCTATTGAGAATCTATGATGGGACTCATGCTAGTTAGAGTTGGGACAAATTATATCTAGTTTTTCCGTTAAGATTCTGTGATAGGAGTCGCCCCAACTAGAGATGAGGCATATTATATCAAATTTTCTCCGGATAGAGTTTCTAGATATAAGACTCGTACCAATCATAATCAATAGAAATATTCAAAACTAAAATGTATAATCTCAAAAAATAAACAAGAATCGTCAAGCCCTAGTCTATGAATATGCATATTTTATCCAAGGTTAATTTTTTCCCCAGTAATTTTTCTTGTCCTTGTCAGGCAGTCCAAGGTGGGATGTGGCCAAGAAACTCCGCCAGGTATTGAGTTTCCCCAAGGGTCTATGCCTGTGTGAAATCTTTCAGTCATTGTCAATCATATATTGATGTGACGACCCAAGATTTAGTTTCTCTAACCAAGAACCTTTTCCACCAAATATTGATTTACTTTACTAGTCCGAACTACGTTTGACCTGATTCTCTGTTAAGTCTGAGATATATAAGCTCCCTAATGGGGTTTGGTCAAGCCAACTCATGAAAATCAATATTTAGATATATCTATCGACCTCAGTATTGGACTGACTACACACCTCAAAATTGGTTTCTCTAACCCAGAATCATTCCACCTAATCTTAATTTACTTTACATGTTATAACTACATTTGACTTGATTCTCATTAATTTGAGATATGTAGGAGAACCCTTTGGGTACGGTCACAACTAGGATTCAATTGACCGAGTGTCATCTTCTCCACCTCCTATAAGATAGATTGCGCATCATCATTTAGTAATATAGTAGTATAACACAAACCAGCCAGCCATATTTTATTTTAATTTAATTGTATAATTCCAGCCAACCAGCCAGATAGTATTTTAATTTAGTATTGTAATTCCAGCCAGCCAGCTAGATTGTATTTTAATTTAGTAGTATAATTCCATCCAACCAGCCAGCCAGATTGTATTTCAATTTAGTAGTGTAATACCAGCCAGCCAGTCAAATAATATTTTAATTTAGTAGTATAATTCCAACCAGCCAACCAATAATATAATACAGTAGTATGATTTACTTTACCTACTAGAACTACATGTGACCTAATTCTCATTAATTTGAGACATGTAGGAGAACCCTTTGGGTACAGTCACAACCAGGAGTCGATTGACCGAATGTCATCTTCTTTACATCCTAGAGGATAGACTGCGCATCTTCCTTTAGGAATATAGTAGTATAATTTCAATAGCCAACCAGATAGTATTATAATATTGTAGTATAATATAATAGTATAATTCCAACCAGACAGTAGTATAATATAGTAATATAATATAATAGTATGATTCCAACCAGATAGTAGTATAATATAATAGTATAATTCTAATCAGCTAATAGTATAGTATAGTAGTATAATGCTAGGGTGGCCTCCTACAGAGTGTCATCCTCACAGAGTTCAATAGCATAGATCATTGGCCATGCTTTAGGATTAGTAGTGTAATGTTGGGAGGGCTTGTACAAAGTGTCTTCTTCACTAAGACCTTTAGATACAGGAAAATGTGACATTGTCCAAAGGTATAGTAATGCAATTCTTGGGAGGGCTTAAATAGAGTGTCGTCTACGCTAAGTCTTATAGGTTTGATCATTTGGTCATCCTATAGAAGTATAATATATAGTCATCTCTCGGGTTGATCGATCGTCGTCCTTTCCAAGTCCTCTAGGATTGATCATTAGTAATCCTTTAGGAATCTAAGTCATGGTAGGAGTAATAAATCATCCTCCTAACCGTATTTCCTCAAAGATTAGGCATGTCACCGTCCTTTAGGACACCCTTTACCGCTCTCGAAGGGTAAAGGAAGTAATATCAAATTCTTATGACTTTGCTTAGTTAACATTTAAATACCGGTCTTCACATTTCATGGATAGTGAAACAAAATGTCAGTGTCTCTTTCTTTGTCATTAGGAATAAACTCACATGAGAAAGAGTGGCAGTTGTAGACACCACACTTTATCCCACCCAATCAGTGTCAAATCAAGTACAAGTTTAGATAAACTTTAAACTTAGGTTTAAAGAGAATGAGTTTCTATCAGAGATCATAATGTATAATATATAAAAATACCAAAAAAAAAAATGAGAAAACACGAAAACTGTTAAATTTAACTAATTTCAGCTAATTAAAAGTTTTGGGTCAACCTCAAAAATCCTATAACTTAAGGAGGTTACAATGACATTACTAAAGGTTGATTTTTCATTATATCACCTTTAGTGTAAATAAAAATTAGCTACAACCCTTGGGTTATAGGATATTTAAACAATTACCTCGATTACCTACCCTAACCCAGAAACGGTGACTATCACTGAATTTTATCGGTTTAACACCAAAAACAATTAATTCAAATATGAATATTACCTCAAATACAATATAGAAACAATAAAAGAGACATTGATAAAGTCCTATAAATGTCATAACAAGCCCTAAATCCCCAAAGTGATTAAGGATTTGGGCTAGGTTTAGATTTACATCAATCCAAATTGTCTTGACAAATCACCCAAGGCCCAATGAATCAAGGGACCAAGCATCATTAAAAAGAAAAAAAAAAGGATCCTTGAAATGATAGAGAAACATCTAGATATTATCTACACAAAATATCTAATGGAGAAACCAAAATGCTTAGGACGTAACCTGTCGTTATCAAAACTAAACCGATTCGGTTCGCCACATAAGTTAGGCATTTAATGTTAATTAAATGCCTATACCATCAAGAATTAAATTCTTGGAATGAAATGGATAGGACAAATTCAGGGGATGTAGATATTTTGAGCAATATATCTTAGGTTTAACCGAAATCCCTGAAATATGAATACTAGTTACCAAAACAAAACCAATCCGGTTTGCCACCTAGGCAATTTATTAAATGAATTACCATAAAGAATTTATTTTTTGGGATGACATGGAAGGTGAGGATCAAGGTATCAAGATATTTTCATCAAAATATCTTAGCGTTAACTACAAACCTTGAAATCCAACTATCGATTACAAGGAAAACTAACCCGATCCAATCCAAAACAAACTAGATGAGTAATATCCAAGTCATGACTCATCATATAGCATTAAATGAAAGATGACAAAACAAGACTAAACATAATGAACCTTGGAAGAACTTATGACAACCATACCAAAATAGTGAAACTAACTTGTATTTAGCCCCTTAACAGAACCGAAAGTGTCACGTCATGTCATAAATGCTCCCATGTGCAACCAATGGGATTCAAAGGAGTGTAATTATTGTTAATTATTTCCAATCCTTACAAAATCTAGTAAAATATTTGGTAATCATTGACAAATTTTTAAGAATCTTCCACCACACTCAAAATTCGACCAAAACTGATCAAAACCAAATAAAAAGAGCATGTCCCCTAGGCCAAACAGACCCTAAGGAAGGTTCTGGAAAACCCTACACATGGGTAAATGTACAAGGTCTTGGTCCAACAAATAGAAGGACATGGTTTGATAATTTTCAAGTCTTGAAGTCCTAGCTTATCTATCTAAACTCAAGCAACTCTCTCGGGTCTTAGGCCTCTCAAGAATTTCTATTTAGTAACACCCCATCATTTTGCTAAAATTTGGTATCGTAGAGTGTTCTTGAGGTTCTTGGACAAGAACTCAAGATGTTAATAGTTAACGATCGAGTTCAAGCCAAGAAGATCAAAGAAGGATAAGACAGTATATGTTTTGGGAAAGACCACTCCCCTAAACTAGGTATGTGTCTTGAGAATCCTTTAATATTTTCTTAATATCATGTAGTATCTACGCTTTACTTTATGTATATAACACACATAAACTATAATCAACCAAATAACGCTTATTTTTTGTCATAATCATCAAACTATGTCCAAATCATACAAAATCATTTCAAGAACATCTGAGAATATGTTCATAATCAGAAGACATGTTAAGAACATATAAGGATTCAAACAAAATAACTATCACACCATGAGTTGTGAATAGTCTTTACGATTATCTCAAGAACACTTCATATCAACTCTTTACTAATTGTTAATACTAACTATATAACTATTAATAATCTGTTTACTTTCTGCTAAATATCAAGATCACAGTTTGGCACAAAGTCTTCACGTTAGTGGACTGGCAATAATATATATATATATATATATATATATATATATACACACACACACACACACAAATAGACCATTGGGGCTAAAAACTCAGGATAAAAGGAGGGCCTCTATTCCTTCAAGGATATGTATGATTCTTCTTCAAAAACCTTCCCTTTTTCCACTAAAAACTCACATGCTAACACTAATCTAACCAAAATAAATGAGTTATGTTAATGTGTTCTTGACAAAATAAAAGATGTCATATACATATCATCTTATGAGTCATATTTCATTCAATAACTAAAATAAACTTAAATCAACTAAATCCAACCAACGAATAATCACCTTAAAATAAATGAACTATGTGAATACCTAATTCTCATTAATTTGAGATACGTAGGCAACCCATGTGCGGGTTCGGTCACATATCCAAATAATTTAGTCTTAGTATGCATACTAGAACTACATGTCGACCTTATTCCTTGTGAAACCAAGAATACGTAGGCAACCTATATAAGGTTCAATCTCTTAAAAATACAATATATATATATATATATATATATATATATATATATATATCATTTAGAATACCTTGCGTGTTGGAACAACATCTCGACATGATTCCCTGTGAAAACAAGGATACGTAGGAAGCCTTTATAAGGTTTGGTAAGTTATATTTCTATTTCTTATAAATTGCTATTAGGTTGTCGCTGCCTTGAATAGTGTAGATTAGTGTAGTTTACAACTTTCATTATGTCAAGAAATACAAAAAAAAAAAAAAAATCATTTCAATCTGCTTTCATTGTAGTTGCATATAGATAGTTAAACCATTTACCAGCTTCAATCATGTCAAAAATACATTAAAAAGAGAGAGAGAGAGGGAGAAAGAAGAAGGATAAACTTTAGAAAAGGGAATTGTTTTGTTTAAGTAAATTAAAAGAAATTACTTGGGTATTGTTTAACAATGAATCTTTATTTAGACTAAGGTACCATTTAAGAATGGGTGTCTTGGGGTGCATAAAATCTTCCATGTGCATAATCGACCCCCAAACTTTAAGAATATCTATCATACATAGACCTTTATGAAGTTAAAACATGGGCCATTTCAAAGTAAAAAAATAAAAAATAAAAAAATTATGAAAAACATAGTGACCTAGCACACCATTTAACCTAGGTGGCAACTCCATTTTTAACCTAAAATCTTAGCCCAAGACGTTTTTCAATACCGATGCCTAGAAAAATCCTTAAAAAACCATTTTCAAAATGAATGGATTTAGACAACTTAGAAAGGGATGAATGAAACTTGTTTCCTTTTCTTCCCGATCTTTACTTCTTCAGCTATCAAAATCCGGGGTGCGTCATGGGGTGAACCATCTCATCTCTTTAGGTGTTTGGGGTCTATAGTTGACTAGTTTTAAGGAGAGCTGTTTTGATTTAGAGAGAAGATGAAACGTTGGTGCTCTGGGTGGATAAGGGTCCAGATGACCTGTTTGATCTCATTAATATATTGGTTCATGTAGTCCATCTTCTTTCATATCTTGGAAATTTCTCCTTGAATTGAGTTTTCCTTACATTCAATGTTCTTCTCCCAACTAGGCAGGTTTTGACTTGTAGTGCTGGCATAAATGACGTCTTCCTGCTTAGCAAGGCTATTTTGATTTTCAGTAGCAATCCATTTTTCATAAGGGAGCCTCCCGATTAGTAAATCGTCCCAACCGTTTATCATGATAAAGATATTTCCAGGTGATGGTAATTGGTCCTCCTCTTGGAATAATCAGGGTAGGTTCATCTGACTCAGCATTTGTTTCAGGGAGGTAATATCTTCTCACATCATCGAACATTTGGAGTCGTTCTGAGTACTTCCAATAGAGGGAGGGATTGGGTCTATTTTACGATCTTGCGAGCGGATCTCGAACAACTTTTAGCAAAAGTCACCTAAAGAAGATTTTCAAGATTTATTAAGTGATTAACAACCTAGATGTCTACTAATGAACTTTTAGGGATGCAATTTATCCCATATTTATGTGTGGTTACATTCTTGACTATGTATGATTATGTTTACATGAATGGACGATTATGTTTGTGCTTTATGCAATGCGATCCTAGACAGATGTAGCTCCAACAGGAAACTCTTAAATATGTTTTGGACAGACCTCGGCATAGACTTGGTTTTCGTAGGACCAGGGTAACGTACAACTTTTAGCTTGTCCTCAAATTAATAAGTTGCAATCATCTTAGGACTATGGCATGATTTACCTTTTATTCTCAAGATATGGATCATTCTTCTTAGGACCTTAAGACGAAATTGTCATTTCTTCCTAAAGAGAATAGATCCTGGCTCCTAGAACTTAATGAAAAAATTATTCCCCCTTTCTTTCTTTACAAAGTAGGGATCGTTGCGCCTAGAACTAAATGAAAGACTTGTTATTTCCTTCTTAGAAACATAGATCATTGTCATAATGACAAAATTGTAGGATTTCTTTGTCAAGGCATGGATCATTTCTCTTAGGACTTAAGAACAAAATTTTATTCCTAACAAATAGATCACTACTCTTGGACTAGATGACATGCTTGTCTTTTCTTCCTCAGAAATGAATTATTGTTCTTAGGGCCTAACGACGAAATGGGATTATTTACCCTAAGACTTAATGATAGGATTGTCATACTTCCTCATTAAACATGGATTATTTTTTCCTAGGACCTAGTAACAAAACAATTATTTTTCTTCCTCAAAAAATGGATCATTGGTAGCAGAATATTACATCGCCACTTTTACCGCAAGTAAACGGGTCAAGCTTTAATAGAATAGGGAGAGTAGGGTTGTCGTATCCACAGGGATTAGATTAAATTGTCGCTAAGTATCGCGATTATCATAACCAAACTTTATTTAGGCGATTAAAATTAGGGTTTTTGTTTTTAATATATACTAAACCAAATTAACAATTAATTAAACTATAACACTAAGTATATTATATGGGAATACATTATCTAGAGATTAACTTCGTTTACTTAAACGTGTTTCATCAAATCTAGTTGACATTAACGGTATTCAAACTATCCGACAATCTAGGTATCGAAAACTCACTCAGTACCTCTCTCGAGTGTAAAGTGAATGAATATACGAATTTGCATCAACACTAATATCCCTATCTAGTGTCTAAACGATCACATGAGTCTCTCCCCAATCTCACATATTGCACACTTTCTAATACTCTCCCGAGTCATTAGATCTTCACGTAGTGTTTAAACCCTAGTCCGAATCCGGGGTTACCTCTCCCGAGTGTTAAATCCCATATTTTCAAACCAACCAAAATACCATAACAAGCATATAATGGAAGTAATAAAATGGTAAACACAATCGAATAGAGATGAACATCCATTAATGAAACACAATTTACTCAAACAACATATATTAGTAAACTACATCAATAACATAGATAATCAATGTTTAGCTCTTGGCCATAACCAAATATTCAACAATAATAAATATATACATGATCAAACAACCAAAAACGAGTTAAGAATAAAGAGAGAAACAAAGGATAATAGCCGTTATCTAAAGGATGACATCCGTAAAAATCGCTCCGATCTTGTTTCCTCCTCTCCAATTGTGTTCCTCCTCTTTGGTTGGTTTAGAGCTCTCAAAAACACTCCCAAAGTGCTCCAAGTGTGTTCTCAAAATGTTGGAAATCAAGGGATAAGAGAAAAATGAGAAAAATATCTAATAAAATATCTAATCAAAACTTTACAGCTGGGGTTTCAGCACTGCAGTTGTCAGTAGCACCACTGCAGCGATGGGATGTCGGTAGGCTCATCCCTGTAGCGGTGGTTGGGCAGAAAGTTTACTAATTCTTCACCATTACAGCGGTGAGGCTGCTTCCATATTCTTGGATCTTTTTCAACGTTTCTCCACCGACTTCCTACCGATTTGCTCGATTTTCAACCATTTTCGCTCCTAACCCCTTCTTTGAACAAAAAAAAATAAAAACGAATTAAAACATTACAAGAATACTCGAAAACTACCAAAATTGGCTTGGAAATATATAGATAAATTCAACCTATCAAACACCCCCAAACTTGAAATTTTGCTATTCCTCGAGCAAAACACCCACACAATAAAATCAACTACCATGACTAATTAATGAATTTAAATACTAAAAATGGAAAGACAAATGAACCAAAACTAACAACAACGTATGAGTTTTGAATTTCATCTATACGACCAAAAGGTTTTCCCTCATCGACCCCCAACTATATCGATTTCAAGAGTAAAACGCACCATGTGGTGTTCTAGAATTTCAACATTCAATAACTGTAAGGGTCATTCTAGATCCTGTTTAAATTTGTGTGCAAAAACTCAATCATACATTGGCCAGGGTATTTGTTACGTGCTCAGAATTAAAATAGCTAAGAGGCTTCGACTGGGTAACGAGGGATAAAACATATAGCATGGTATGCTTCCAAGGCTTAAGCGATCAAAATTAATGCCTAAATCATGTCTCCTAAACTACTTTGACTAGGATTTCACCTCGAATTTCCCCCAAATCAGGTTCTAGAATCCTTATTGTCATGAACTTGGCTAATGAATAATCGGCGTCAAATCAATTGGATAGCTAGTACATTGTGTTTAAGTGCTCGTACAAGTTAGGATCCACAATAACTTTTACCACAATGAAATGTCAAGCATACAGAACATACAAGAATGGGAATTACACTCAACCTTGATAAACAAATAGGGGATAGACTCATCATCGGGTAATGACCCAGATGAACTACAAAACTCAGCACACAACAATATCTACAAACAATAACATACCAACATTAATAGTAAACAATCATGCATACAATTAAACAATAAATTAACTTAAACTATATAACTAACAACAAGAAAATATACTAACATACTACACATCACCCCCAAATTTTAAACGTGCAGTGTCCACAATGACCCAACATCGATCTCAACAATATAAATAAAACATAACGACGAAGGGGGTTTAGAACACATACCTAGGAGGTGAGACAATCTCACCTATGATTTAAGTCAGCGGTGATGCGCTAATTTATTTTGAAAACTTGGGTTGCCACCCAAGAAGTGTTTGGTTTAATGTCCTCGGCCAGACACAGAGAAGGGCTCGTCAAAGAGCGGCTTTTGCCCATAGTATGTGTCATAAAACACAACATATGGGTCTTGATTCTCAAAGCCCTCAAAATTGGCAAGATGTAGAAATAATTGGCTCGTATTTTCAACTCGAATCTGCTCCGGCTCATGTGCTTGGTCGGTCGGAATGAACGGTGCTGAAAGTGGTAGAGGACAGGTGAGACACATCGGATCCTCATAGATATGATCGTATTAGATCAGTGGTGGCAACACTAATTGGATTTCAAGAGGTGAGAACTCAAAATCATCTTCTGATTTGTCATTTACGAAGAATTCTTGAAGCCCATCCTCTTTCGAATCATCTCCATAATGCGAACACAAGTTCCTCCCGCTTGTATCCAGTTCTTCCTGGTGGCTTTCGATGCATGTGGCGTGTGTGTCTCTCAATGCCACCACTTCTGACTTGGACTCAATAAAGTAGATAAGTTAACCAATTTCCATCTCAAGAGACGTTACTGTTGCATCAATTTCAGCGCAGGTCATCTCAATATTGTCAAGACGATCCTCATGCTCGTTGAGACGGTCATTCGTTTCCCTCCAGAAAGCCTGAGTCTCCCCCATAAAGTCATTGAACATTTATTCCAAGATGGGGGAAGACTTTATACTTTGGTCCAGGGTGTTAATCCATGGTGCCGAAATGTTTGAACTATCCCCAAAGCTTTAGTAGCTTGTTGAATAATTCTAACTCTGATAATTGAACTCCGCCATGTCTTCCAACAACCAAAAGACTTCATCCACGGTTAGTTGGTCGAATGAGGTGGTACCATTTCCTCCTTCAACCCAATTTCTTGTTGCGACTAGTAACCTATCGAGGAAGTTCAGTTTTTGAGGACACGGCGTTTTGATCGCCTTGCAAAATTTTTACTTTATCTTAAAATTAACTTTGTTTTATTTTTATTTTCAAAAAAAAATAAAAAAAGAAAAAAAGAAAAAAGAAAAAAAGAAAAGAAAGATAAAATAAATTAAAAAATAAAACTGAAAAACAAATGGAAAATAGAAGGTTTCCTTGTCAAAATGGGATTAGGTTTCCTTTCCCCTTTCATTTTCCTCGTCGAATTGGGACTAGGGTTTCTAGGATTTTTCACTCCACATCCTTCCTATAAATAAGACCCTCTTCCTCATAGTTGACACAAAAAAAATTAGAGAGAAACCCTTCGGAGGACATTCAAAAATTGAGAGGAGTCACCTCGTTTAGAAGAGTGGTTCTCAAAGCCCTTTTGGGAAGCCGTCTGCAAGAGAGAAAAAACTGGGTATCAAGATTCTTGGCCTTGAACATATTGGTTTTCTAATTTTTAATTCTTCTTTCAGTTTATTTTATGCTCTTCGCAATTTAAATTTCTAGAAGTTTAATTTATTTATTTATTTATTGTCGTCTGATAACTCGATAAAAAATGTCAGGATAAGGTTCCCCATTCTAAATTTGAACCTTTGAGCATTTAGATGAGGACACCATATCGCTGTATTTTTTTTACTTTCTGCATTTTTATTTTTATTTTATTTATTTTGTTTACAAATTCAGAAAGAAAAACTCAAAAAAATAAAGTCGTCCGATGATCCGATGAAAATGTCGGGGTGGGTTTCTCGTGCTTAAACTTAACCTCCAATTGTTACGTGAATGATGTTTTCAGTATTTATTTTTCTGTAATTTTTTATTTATTTGATTTATTCAAAACAAAAATCCAAAAAATAATAAAATATTTTATTTGTAGGAATTAACCCTTATGAACCTTAAGATGAATCCGACGATTCGATAAATCGTGGGAGAGTTTTCAGTGACCTCATTTCCATTCCCCATCTCGAATGGAATTTAGAAACGAATGGTTTCAGAAAATCTCTTCCCTCGGTAAATTTTTCATAGAAATTTAATTCCAACAAAATTCTTTCCGTGAATCTTCCCTCAATTCTCATATCCATAGAATATGAGGAAATTTCAAATGAGGATTTATTTAGATTAATCGGGCAAATTTAAAATAATTATTTTTTCATTCGTTTAGCATATTTATTTTTGTATCATTTAAACGGCATATTTAGGACACTTTCACCACTTATACTTTTATTATTTTTTTCCATGCTACCTTTTTTATTTAGCCACGACACGCACACCACTTATTTTTTATATTAAATAATTAAATCATTCCAATGCATAATCATGTTAATTTATGTAGTGTTTCTTATTCGATTCTCGTATTCATATCAGTTCGCATTGACATATTTAAATTAAATCATTTAGTTTTTTGTCACTTTTGCATATAAAATAAAATTCATATAATCTTAGTTTTTCCATTCATATTTTCATATTCATTCACTTATTTGAGTTTCCCATTTAAAATAAAGAAGTATTTAGGAAACATATATAAATACCCCCCGGAAACCATCCTTATCGAATCTTTAATATTCGATAAGAGATTATATCGGAAGAACATTCCGAAAAATACAAAAACTTGTCCCACCTTATTTGTGAAAAATATCAAAAACATTTTATAAGAAGGAAATGATTTCAAAATAAAATAAAACACTCGGACTAAACTAGTTGAACTTAATTGGACATAAGGTACCGTTTTCGGACAGGCGTCTTAGGGTGCCTAACACCTTCCCCGAGCATAACCGACCCCCGAGCCTTTAAGTGAATCTTTGGTTTGACCATATTTTTGGAGTCAATTTTTTATTTAGGCCTTTTAAATTGTTTTCTAAAAATTCGGTGACCTAGCACACCGTTTTAACCTAATGCTAGGTGGAGACTCCTTATTTTTTTAAAAACAGCCTAAGTATATTTTTTGAGAAAATCGGCACTTTAAAAACCCCTCTCTCCTTAAGCTTAATATTTATTATTTAATATTATTTTACTTTCAAAAAAATGGGGCGCATCAGTAGTTGGCACTTCCTTGGGAAACAATGATTGGGGAATAGAAATAACAACCCTTTGTAACGATCCCAAGCACAATAAAACGGCTCGGAATCTCATTGAAAAAAATGCAACAATACTTGTTGATGAGACATCTTAAATTACCCTAAAAGAAAAATAAAACTATAAACAAAAATTTAAAACAAAATAAATCCTAAATTAAAATCAAGTTACTTACAATATCAATAACAATCTAAAAGCCAATCTCCGGCAATGGCGCCAAAAACTTGGTAGCGGAATATTACGTTGCCACTTTTATCGCAAGTTTATGGGTCAAGTTTTAATAGAATAGGGAGAGTAGGGTATCCATAGGGATTGGATTAAGTTGTCACTAAATACCGCGATTATCATAACCGAACATTATTTAGGCGATTAAAATTAGGGTTTTTGTTTTTAATATATACTAAACTAAATTAACAATTAATTAAACTATAATACTAATTATATTATTTGGGAATACATTATCTAAGGATTAACTTTATTTACTTATACAAGCTTGATCTAATCTAGTTGACAAAAACATTATTCAAACTATCCGACAATCTAGGTATCGAAAACTCACTCACTACCTCTCCTGAGTATAAAGTAAATAAATATGTGAATTCGTGTTGACACAGATATCCCTATCTAGCGTCTAAATGATCACATGAGTCTCTCCCCAACCTCATGGATTGCACACATTCTAACATTTTCCCGAGTCATTAGATCGTCACGTTGTGTTTAAACCCTAGTCCGAATCTGGGGCTACCTCTCCTGAGTGTCAAATCTCGTATTCGCAAACCAACCAAAATACCATAACAAGCATATAATAGAAGTAATAGAAGGGTAAACACAATCGAATAGAGATGAACAACCATTAACGAAACACCAATTACTCAAACAACATATATTAGTAAACTATATCAATCCCATAGATAATCAACGTTTAGCTCTTCGACATAACCAAATATTCAACAATAATCAATATATACATGATCAAACCACCGCCTGGGCGATCAGAATGCTGAGACTTGGATCACTATTCTATTGCCTAGGCGATTACTGAACCAACATACCCACTGCCAGGGCGGTGAATCCTACCGCCTACGCCGTCACTCTACAGATTGGATTAGATATTTATTTTAGATATTTTTCCCATAAATACATCATCTCTTCCTCTCTTTCGGTTTTGATCACCCCCTAAGGCCTTAGAATATATTTAGGGTGAGTTTGAGAAATTTTTGAGGGAGAGCTCACAACCCGAGGTGGAAAAAGAAGGAGGAAGTGATCGTTCTACAATTTTAGTGCCAAATCTTCAGATATCGACTAAGTTCTTTCATTTATTTTCTTTGTTATATTCATTTCAGTAGTTGTTGGGCATGTTTAGTCCATTTCACTTTGTATATATGGTTATGGCCATTGGCAAAACATAGGTTGTTTAGGGATTAACGCTATATTTATAAATACGTTGTTTGGTTGAGTTTTTGTTTCGTTAATGTGTGTTCATTATAATTTCGATTCTGCTTATCATATTGTCATGATTATATGCTCAGATAGATATATTGATAATACGGGGTTTAACACTTGGGAGAGGTAACCCTGGATTCGAACAAGGTTAAACACAACACGACGATCCAATAACCCGGGGGGGAGTTGGTGAGTGTGCAATCGATGACATTGGGGCAAGATTCACGTAACCTAAGGTCGTTAAGACGTTGAGGGAGACTTCATAGTTGACATGAAGATGCGTATTCCCCCGTCTTACACTCAGGAGAGGTTGCTGGGGAGTTTACGAACTGAGATTGTCGGATACGAGAATGTCGTTAACGTAAACTAAAACGAAACCAAGCACGTATTCGTAAAGGAAGTTAATCCCTAGACAATATATTCCCTTAAAACTATCTCAACATAATATTAGTATAGTGAATTAGTTAGTTTAATTTAATTGGTATTAGTATTTAATTTTATTCAATTTATTTTCATCTAGATAAAATCAGGTTATGATAATCGTGGTAATCGATAATAAGTCACACCTATCCCTATGGACACGATACCCTTAATATCCCGATCTATACAAAAACTTGACCCGTGAGCTTGCGGTGAAAGTGGCAACGCTTAATTGCGGCCATCAAGTTTTTGGCGCTGTTGCCGGGGATTGTGTTTTTTCGTTACTATCGATATTGTGAGTAAATGACCCGATTTTACTTTAGGTATTTCTTTTGCATATAATTTTTGTTTTGTAGTTTTGTTTTTATTTCATATGCAGGGTACTTGGAGACGTTAGATCGCCAAGTATTGGTGCATTCCTTTCAACGAAATTCCGATCTGTTTTATGGTGCGTGGCCACGCACATAAGCCAGAGAGGCGTGTCGTTGAAAGATTGAGCCAAATAAAGCAAAACCTCGCCAAGCTCGAGGGCGTTGTTAATATATCAGGACGAGGATATTAAACCACGCTCTTCTTGGGAGGCAACCCAAGGTCAAATAAATTAAATTCGTCACAATAGAATTTTTTCGGAGGCGAGAGTCTCTCACCTCCCATGTACGTGTTCTAAACCCCCTTCGTCAGCATGCTTTAATTTTATACGTAGAAAATGATGATTGGGCCGCTAGGAACACAGTCTGATTTAAGTTCAGAAGTGATGTGTAGTATAGTATGTTAAATATTTTATTGTTTTCTTGTGTGAATGTTTGTCTAGGATAAATGTGTTTATGTTTGTTGTTGTGTGCATGCTGAGTTTTGCATTCATTTGGGCCATTACCCGATAATGATATTACCCCCTAGTCTTTTACGAAGTCAAGGGTAATAACCACACATGTGTGTTCTATGTGTTTGATAATGTTTTTTGGTGAAAATTATTGTTGATCCTAATTTGCACGAGCACATAGACTCAATGTATTTCTATTCAATTGATTTGAGGACAATTATCGATTAGTAAAACTCATGGCAATTTAAGGATTCCAGAACCTGATTGAGGGAAAACTTAAGGTTAAATCCTAGGCGAGGTAGTTCAGGAGATGTGACTTAGGCATTCTTTTTTATCGCTTGGGCCTTTTTAGCCTGCCATGTAACATGTTTATCCCTCGTTACCCTATCGAAGCCTTAATGTCGTTTCAATTCTGAACACATTAACAAATACCCTAGCCAATTGATCTTTTTCCAAACCTTTATCGCTTAACCGAAGACATAAATTTAAGGGAATCAAGCTAGCAGTTACAAATACTACTTGATGTGAGCAGTTGGGTTTAGGGCGAACTTCGGATTGGTTTGGTATTCGAGTACGCACTTGCATTTTTCTTTCGTTTTAACCACACCCGTGAAATCATACTAATCGAATAAGTTTGGGGGTGTGGTTCGTATAAGAAAAATTCTTTTCTTTTCACAAGTGAGTACGTCTGTCTTAAAATTGGTAGTTTGGGATTGTTTCCAATTTATCTGTGGGGGTTCGAGATTGAATGTGCCAAGCGTTGAGCCTTGGGTAACGTTAAGTTAACAACATTAACTCGTTTTCCATTCCGAAATACCCTTGGACAAATATTCCATAACCCAACCAAGTCCTTCTTATCTTTATAAACTACTCAACCTATATTAGTGGAGAGTGGACCCCAATCAGGCATATAGAAATCCTAGTCCTATACGGTCTAAATCATAAGTTTTGTTGGTGGATAATCCAATCCAGTATTAGATAGTTGTATTATTGAGTCTCGCACTAACACGT
Source organism: Eucommia ulmoides (assembly GCA_016647705.1). NCBI lineage: Eukaryota > Viridiplantae > Streptophyta > Magnoliopsida > Garryales > Eucommiaceae > Eucommia > Eucommia ulmoides. Next base: position 48,314,740 of record CM028326.1, read on the forward strand.
TAACATGATCTAGAATGGAGTTCACCATCATTGCATGTCAAAATTCTAGAGCACCACATGATGTGTTTTACCGCCTAAACTCAATATGACTGGTGGTTATTGAAGGAAAATGACTTGGTCGTTAAAAGAATTTAAAACTCGCATTTCGTTATGTTTAGATTGATTGTCTTTAGGTTGTTTGTTATTTAATTTAGTTTGTTTTTCATTTTCGTGCGAGTGTTTTGCTCGAGGACTAGCAAAATTCCATGTTTGGAGGTATTTGATAGGTGTGATCTTGCTATATATTTCCAAACCGGTTTTGTTATGTTTTAGAGTATATTTATATGTATTGTATTAAGTTTTAATTAGTTTTTATTCTTTTTGTATCAAATTAGGTGTGTGGGGTACAATGGGATGAAAACAGATAAAAAACGATCACATCATATTAAAGACGGTGGAAGAACAGTAGAAAAATAGCAAGGAAGCCAAAATGCAGAACTGCAGTTTCACGGCCTAGGCGGTGAAAATGCTGAGAAAACCCTAAAGTCTCTGAAGTTTCACCACCTAAGCAGTCAGAATGCAGAGACTAGGATTACTATTCCACCACCTAGGTGATCACCAAACCGACACACCCACCCCTAGGTGGTGAATCCCACCGCCTAGGCCGTCACTCTACACATTGGATTAGATTTTTATTTTAGATATTTTCCCTATAAATACCTCCTCTCCTCATCTCTTCCAGTTTTGATCACCCCCTAAGGCCTTATAATATATTTAGGGTGAGTTTGAGAGATTTTTAAGGGAGAGCTCACAACCCGAGGTAGAAGAAGAAGGAAGAAGTGATCATTCTACGGTTTTAGCACCAAATCTTCGAATATAGGCAAAGTTCTTTCATTTCTTTTATTTGTTTTTTTCATTTCCGTAGTTGGGCATGTTTAGTCCATTTCAAATTGTATATATGGTTATGGCTATTGGCTAAACATAGGTTGTTTAGGGATTAACGCTATATATAAAAATACGTTGTTTGGTTGAGTTTGTGTTTCGTTAATGTGTGTTCATTATAATTTCGATTATGCTTATCGTATTGTCATAATTATATGCTTAGATAGATATATTAAGAAGGCGAGATTTGACACTCGAGAGAGGTAACCCCGGATTCGGACAAGGTTAAACACAACACAATGATCCGAAAACCCGAGAGGGAGTTGGTGAGTGTGCAATCGATGACAATGGGGCGAGACTCACGTAACCTAGGGTCGTTAAGACGTTGAGGGGGACTTCATAGTTGACACGAAGTTACGTATTCCCCCGTCTTACACTCGGGAGAGGTTGCTGGGGAGTTTACAAACTGAGATTGTCGGATACGGGAATGTCATTAAGTAAACTAAAACGAAACCAAGCACGTATTCGTAAAGGAAGTTAATCCCTAGACAATCTATTCCCTTAAAACTATCTCAACATAATATTAGTATAGTGAATTAGTTAGTTTAATTTAATTGGTATTAGTATTTAATTTTATTCAATTTATTTTCATCTAGATAAAATCAGGTTATGATAATCGCGGTAATCGATAATAAGTCACACCTATCCCTATGGACACGAAACCCTTAATCTCCCAATCTATACAAAAACTTGACAAGTAAGCTTGCGGTGAAAGTAAAGACGATTAATTGTGGCTATCAAGTTTTTGGCGCTGTTGTCGGGGATTGTGTTTTTTCGTTACTATCGATATTGTGAGTAAATGATCCGATTTTACTTTAGTTATTTCTTTTGTATATAATTTTTCTTTTGTAGTTTTGTTTTTATTTCTTATGCAGGGTACTTGGAGACGTTAGATCTCCAGGTATTGGTGCATTCCTTTCAACGGGATTCTGATCCATTTTATGGTGCGTGGCCATGCACATAAGCCAATGAGGTGTGTCATCAAACGATTTAGCTTAACAAAGCAAAACCTCGCCAAGATTGAGGGCATTGTTAATATGTCAGGACGAGGACATTAAACCATGCGCATCTTGGGAGGAAACCCAAGGTCAAATAAATTAAATTCGTCACAACCGAATTTATTCAGAGGCGAGAGTCTCTCACCTCCCAGCTACGTGTTCTAAACCCCCTTCGTCAACATACTTTAATTTCACATGTAGAAAATAATGATTGGACCGCTAAGAACACCGTCCGATTTAAGTTCGGAAGTGATGTGTAGTATAGTATGTTAAATGTTTTATCGTTTTCTTGTGTGCATGTTTGTCTAGGATAGAAAGTGTTTATGTTTGTTGTTGTGTGCATGCTCAATTTTGCATTCATCTAGGACATTACCCAATGATGATATTACCCCCTGGTTGTTTCCGAAGTCAAGGGTAATAACCATACATGTATGTTCTGTGTGCTTGACAATGTTTTTTCGTGAAAATTATTGTTGATCCTAATTTGCTTGAGCATATAGAATCAATGTATTTCTTTTCAATTGATTTGAGGACAATTATCGATTAGCAAAACTCATGAAAATTTAAGGATTCTAGAACCTGATTGAGGGAAAGCTTGAGGTTAAATCCTAGGTGAGGTAGTTCAGGAGACGTGACTTAGGCGTTCCTTTTTATCGCTTGAGCATTTTTAGCCTGCCATGTAACATGTTTATCCCTTGTTACCCTGTCAAAGCCTTAATTCCGTTTCAATTCTGAACACATTAACAAATACCCTAGCCAATTGATCTTTTTCTAAACCTTTATCGCTTAACCGAAGGCACAAATTTGAGTGAATAAGCTAGCAGTTGCAAATACTACTTGATGTGAGCGGTTGGGTTTAGGGCGATGTTCAGATTGGTTTGGTATTCGAGTACTTACTTGTGTTTTTCTTTCGTTTTTACCATATCTGTGAAATTATACAAATCGAATAAGTTTGGGGGTGTGGTACGTATAAAAAAAATTCTTTTCTTTCGACAAGTGAGTACGTCGTTCTTAAAATTAATTGTTTGAGATTGTTTCCAATTTATCTATGGGGGTTCGAGATTGAATGTCCCATGCGTTAAGCCTTGGGTAACATTAAGTTAACAACGTTAACTCGTTTTCCATTCCGAAATACCCTTGGACAAATATTCCATAACCCAACCAAGTCCTTCTGATCTTTATGAACTACTCAACCTATATTAGTGGAGAGTGGACCCCAATCAGGCATATGGAAATCCTAGTCCTATACGGTCTAAGTCATAAGTTTCGTTGGGGGATAATCTAATCTAGTCTTGGATAGTTGTATTATTTAGTCTCACACTAACATGTTAACAGGATCCAGAATGGCATTCACCATCATTGCATGTCGAAATTCTACAGCACCATATAATGTGTTTTACTGCCTAAACTCGATATAATTGGCGGTTGTTGAAGGAAAATGACTTGGCCGTTAGAACAATTTAAAACTCGCATTTCGTTATGTTTAGATTGTTTGTTATTTAATTTAGTTTGTTTTTCATTTTCGTGCGAGTGTTTTGCTCGAGAACTAGCAAAATTCCATGTTTGGGGGTATTTGATAGGTGTGATCTTCCTATATATTTCCAAACCGGTTTTGTTAAGTTTTAGAGTATTTTTATAAGTATTGTATTACGTTTTAATTAGTTTTTATTCTTTTTGTAGCAAATTAGGTGTGTGGGCTACAACGGGATGAAAACATATAAACAACGATCACATTAGATCAAAGACGGTGGAAGAACGGTGGAAAAAAGACAAAGAAGCCAAAATGCAGAACTACAGTTTCACGGCCTAGGCGGTGAAAATGCTGAGAAGACCCTAAAGACTCTGAAGTTTCTCCGCCTAGGGGGTCAGAATGCAGAGACTTGGATCATTATTCCACAGCCTAAGCGATCACAAAATTGACACCTAGGCGGTGAATCCCACTGCCTAGGCCATCACTCAAGATATTGGACTAGATTTTTATATCAGATATTTCCCCTATAAATACCTCCTCTCCTCATCTCTTCTAGTTTTGACCACCCCCTAAGGCCTTCGAATATATTTTGGGTAAGTTTGAGAGATTTTTGAGGGAGAGCTCACAACCCGAGGTGGAAGAAGAAGGAAGAAGTGATCATTCTACAATTTTAGCGCCAAATCTTTGGATATCGGCTAAGTTCTTTCATTTCTTTTATTTATTTTTTCATTTTTGTAGTTGTAGGGAATGTTTAGTCCATTTCACATAGTATATATGATTATGGCCTTTGGCTAAACATAGGTTGTTTAGGGATTAACGCTATATTTATAAATACGTTGTTTAGTTGAGTTTGTGTTTCATTAATATGTGTTAATTATAATTTCGATTGTGTTTATTGTATTGTCATGATTATATGCTTAGATAGATATATTGAGAATACGGAGTTTGACACTCCAGAGAGGAAACCCCGGATTCGGATTATGTTAAACACAACACGATGATCCAATAACCCAGGAAGAAGTTGGTGAGTGTGCAATTGATGACGTTGGGGAAAGACTTACATGACCTAGGGTCATTAAGACATTGAGGGGGACTTCTTCGTTGAAACTAAGTTACGTATTCTCTCATCTTACACTCAGAAGAGGTTGTAGGGGAGTTTACGAACGGAGATTGTCGGATACGCGAACGCCGTTAACGTAAACTAAAACGAAACCAAGCACGTATTCGAAAACAAAGTTAATCCCCAAAAAATATATTCCCTTAAAACTATTTCAACATAATAATAGTATAGTTAATTAGTTAGTTTAATTAAATTAGTATTAGTATTTAATTTTATTCCATTTATTTTTGCCCAGATAAAATTAGGTTATGATAATCACGGTAATCAATAAAAAGTCTCACTTATCCCTGTGGACATGATACCCTTAATCTCCCGATCTATTCTAAAACTTGACCCGTACGCTTGCGATGAAAGTGGCGACGGTTAATTGCGGCCATCAAGTTTTTGGTGCCGTTGCCGGGGATTATGTTTTTCCGTTATTATCGATATTGTTAGTAAATAACCCGATTTTACCTTAGGCATTTCTTTTTTATATAATTTTTTTTTTTTGTAGTTATGTTTTTATTTCTTATGCAGGGTACTTGGAGATGTAAGATCGTCAGGTATTGATGCATTCTTTTTAATGGGATTCCGAGCCATTTTATGGTGTGTGGCCATGCACATAAGCTGGTGAGGCGTGTCGTTGAAAGATCGATCCTTACAAAGCAAAACCTAGCCAAGCTTGAGGGTGTTCTGAATATGTCGAGCTGAGGACATTAAACCACGCGCTTCTTGGGAGGCAACCCAAGGTCAAATAAATTAAATTTGTCACAACCAAATTCATTTGGAGGTGAGAGTCTCTCGCCTCCTAGGTACGTGTTCTAAACCCCTTCGTCAGCATGCTTTAATTTCATATGTAGAAAATGATGATTGAGCTGCTGGGAACACTGTTCAGTTTAAGTTCGGAAGTGATGTGTAGTATAGTATGTTAAATGTTTTATCGTTTTCTTGTGTGCATGTTTGTTTAGGTTAGAATGTGTTATGTTTGTTGTTGTGTGCATGCTGAGTTTTGTGTTCATCTGGGCTGTTACTTGATGATGATATTACCTCCTAGCTGTTTCTGAAGTTAAGGGTAATACCCATGCATGTGTGTTCTGTGTGCTCGACAATGCTATTTGGTGAAAATTATTGTTGATCCTAATTTGCACGAGCACATAGACTCAATGAATTTCTATACAATTGATTTGAGGACAACTATTGGTTAGCGAAACTCATGACAATTTAAGGATTCTAGAACCTGATTGAGGGAAAGCTTGAGGTTAAATCCTAGGCGAGGTAGTTAAGGAGACGTGACTTAGGTGTTCCTTTTTATCGCTTTAGCCTTTTTAGCCTACCATGTAACATGTTTATCCCTCGTTACCCTATCGAAGGCTTAATGTCATTTCAATTCTAAACACATTAACAAATACCCTAGCTAATTGATCATTTTCCAAACCTTTATCGCTTAACCGAAGGCATAAATTTGAGTTACTCAAGCTAGCAGTTGTAAAGGCTGCTTGATGTGAGTAGTTTGGTTTAGGGTGAACTTCGGATTGGTTCGGTATTCGAGTAGTCACTTGTCGTTTTTCTTTCGTTCTAACCACACCCGTGAAATCATACTAATCGAATAAGTTTGGGAGTGTGGTTCGTATAAAAAAAATATTTTCTTTTGACAAGTGAGTACGTCGATCTTAAAATTGATTATTCAGGATTGTTTCCAATTTATCTATAGGGGTTCGAGAGTGAATGTGCCAAGCGTTGAGACTTGGGTAACGTTAAGTTAACAACACTAACCCATTTTCCATTCCGAAATACCCTTGGCCAAATATTCCATAACCGAACCAAGTCCTTCTGATCTTTATGAACTACTCAACCTACATTAGTAGAGAGTAGACCCCAATCAGGCATATGGAAATCCTAATCCTATACTGTCTAAGTTATAAGTTTTGTTGGTGGATAATCCAATCCAGTCTTGGATAGTTGTATTATTGAGTCTCACACTAACACGTTAACAAGTTCTAGAATGTCATTCACCATAATTGCATATCGAAATTCTACAGCACCACATGATGTGTTTTACCGCCTGAACTCAATATAACTAGCGGTTGTTAAAGGAAAATGACTTGGCCATTAGAAGAATTTGAAACTCGCATTTCGTTATATTTAGATTGTTTGTGTTTAGGTTGTTTGTTATTTAATTTAGTTTGTTTTTCATTTTCGTGCGAGTGGTTTTCTCGAGGACTAGCAAAATTCCAAGTTTAGAGGTATTTGATAGGTGTAATCTTCCTATATATTTCCGAACCGGTTTTGTTAAATTTTAGAATATTTTTATAAGTATTGTATTAAGTTTTAATTAGTTTTTATTCTTTTTGTATCAAATTAGGTGTGTGGGGTAAAATGGGATGAAAACAGATAAAAAACGATCACATCAGATCAAAGACGGTGGAAAAATGATGGAAAAAGGGCAAAGAAGTCAAAATGCAGAACTGCAGTTTCACGGCCTAAGCGGTGAAACCACAGCCTAGGCGGTGAAAATGCTGAGAAGGCCCTAAAGTCTCTGAAGTTTCACCACTTAGGCGGTGAAACCACTGCCTAGGCGGTCAGAATGCAGAGACTGGATCACTAGTCCACTGCCTAGGCGATCAAGTCACCACCTAAGCGATCACTGAACCAACATACCCACTGCCTAGGTAGTGAATCCCACCGCCTAAGCCATCACTCTACACATTGGATTAGAAATTTATTTTAGATATTTTCCTTATAAATACCTCATCTCCTCCTCTCTTCCTGTTTTGATCACACGCTAAGGCCTTATAATATATTTGGAGTGAGTTTGAGAGATTTTTCTGGGAAAGCTCACAACTCGAGGTGGAAGAAAAAGGAAGAAGTTATCGTTCTACAGTTTTAGCACCAAATCATTGGATATCGGCTAAGTTCGTTCATTTCTTTTATTTATTTTCTTTATTTCGGTAGTTGTTCAGAATGTTTAGTCCATTTGACATTGTATATATGGTTATGGCCATTGGTTAAACATAGGTTGTTTAGGGATTAATGCTATATTTATAAATACGTTGTTTGGTTGAGTTTGTGTTTCTTTAATGTGTGTTGATTTTAATTTCGATTGTGTTTATCGTATTGTCATGATTATACGCTTAGGTAGATATATTGTGAATACGGGGTTTGACACTTGGGAAAGGAAACTCCGGATTCAGACTAAGTTAAACACAACACAACGATCCAATAACCCGGGAGGGAGTTGGTGAGTGTCCAATTGATGACGTTGGGGCGAGACTCACATGACCTAGGGTAGTTAAGACATTGAGGGGTACTTTTTCGTTAATAGGAAGTCGTGTATTCCCCTGTCCTACACTCGAGAGAGGTTGCAGGGGAGTTTACAAACTGAGATTGTCAGGTTCGCGAATGTCGTTAACATAAACTAAAACGAAACCAAACACGTATTCATAAACAAAGTTAATCCCTAGACAATCTATTCCCTTAAAACTATCTCAACATAATATTAGTATAGTTAATTAGTTAGTTTAATTAAATTAGTATTAGTACTTAATTTTATTCCATTTATTTTTGCCTAGATAAAATTAGGCTATGATAATCGCATTAATCGATAATAAGTCTCACTATCCCTATGGAGATGATACCCTAAATCTCTCGATCTATACTAAAAGTTGACCCGTACACTTGCGGTGAAAGTGGAAATACTTAATTGCCATCATCAAGTTTTTGAATTAGGTGTGTGAGGTGAAAATGCATGAAAATGGATCATAAACAATCAAATCGGACCAAGAACGGTGGAAGAACGGTGTGAAATCAAGCATAGAGGCATAATTCTGAAAACCATCTCACCGCCTAGGCGATCAATATGCAGGATGGACCAAAATGTTATTAACATCCAACCACCTAGGTGGTGAAAGAATATGATGGTCCCTGATTCCACCGCTGACTTCACTGCCTAGGCCATGGCTTAACCGACATACCCACCGCCTAGGCCGTGACTTTGCACAGCTGTTTTGATATTTTTATATATTTTTAGGATATTTTGCCTATTTAATCCATTCCCCTCCCTTATTTTCGGCCCCTCTTGCATGCTACCACCCTTAGAACATATCTAGGGATGGATTGAGGAGTTCTAGATGGAGAGCTCACATCCCAAAGGAGAAGAAGACAGCGAAGCGATCGTTGAATCTTCTTGGCGACAAATCTTTGTACTAAGCTAAGTTCTTTGATTTCTTCCTTTATTTATTTAACTTAGGAATTTGTGAGCATGTTTAGCTCGTGCTTTATTGTAAATACGATCATGGCAGTTAGTCAAACATAGATTATATAGGGATTAAAAATATATTTATAAATATGTGATTTTTATGATTTCAGTGTGGCATTTAGGTTTGTTCTTCGATGTTCGATTGTGTTTTCCGTATTGTTTTTTTTATTATGCGTATATAGATATATCAAGAATTCGGGGTTTGACACTCGGAAGAGGTAACCCCGGATTCGAACTAGGGTAAACAACACGACGATCCAATAACCCGAGAAGGAGTTGGATTATGGGCAATCGATGACGTTAGGGTAAGACTCACGTCACTTAGGGTCGTTAAGACGTTGAGGGAGACTTCTTCGTTAACACAAAGTCGCGTATTCCCCCGTCTTACACTCGGGAAAGGTGGCGGGGGGGGGGGGTTTACAAACTGAGATTGTCGGATAAGTCGAACGCCGTTAACATAAACTTAAATGAGATCAAATATGTATTCGTAAACGAAATTAATCCCCAGACAATCTATTCCATCAAAACTATCTCAATATAGTAGAGTTAGTTTAATTAACTTAGTATTAGTATTAATTAATTATAAATTACATTTGTTTTCACCTCAATAAAATTCAATTATGATAATTGCGGTACTCGATAATAACGACAACCAATCCCTGTGGACACAATACCCCTACTCTCTCCACCTTTACTAAAACTTGACCACGTATACTTGCGAGTGAAAGTAGGGACGTATTTACGCGCTACCAAATTTTTGGCACCGTTGCCAGGGACTGCATTTTTTATTATTATTGATATTGTGAGTAAATGACCAAATTTTACTTTAGGCATTTCTTTGTTGTGTATAAATTTTTCTTTGTAGTTTTTGTTTTTGTTTTTTTGTAGGGTGCTTAACGATGTTAGATCAACAAGTGCTTTTGCAATTCTTTCAACGGGATTCTGAGCCATTTTATTGTGCTTGGGGCGTTACAAGGATTTGCTACTCCGGTTTTCAAATCATCGTTTCCCGAGGGAGTGTCAACTACTGAACTTCCTCAATGGGTTACAAGCCGCAACCAAAATGTGGGTGGAAAGAGGAAATGGGAGCACCCCTTTCTACCAACTAACCGCAGACAAAGCCTATTGGTTGCTGGAAGATATGGAGGCATTTGATTTTCATAGTTTCAATACTCATCACCATGGATTGACACTCCGGACCACGATGAGTATTATTCTCCCAATCTGGAAGAAATATTTGCTACTGTCAAGGGGGAGACTCAAAGAATCTTTAGGGAAACAAATTACTAGATCAAACGACACGAGGATCGTCTTAACAATATTGAGACAATTTGTAATGAAATTGATACAACCGTAATGTCTTTGCAGACTCAAATCGGTCAGCTAATCTGCTTGATTGAGGCCGAGTTAGATGTGGTGGCACTGGGAGATTCACAAGCCACATTCATTGAAAGCCACCATGATGAGCCGAAAACAAGCGAGAGGATCTTGGGAGCGTTCAACTATGTTTATCCGAATAAACTGGGAACCCAAGCCTGGATCGACGATTATGATTCGTCACCATTGGAGATCTAATTAGTGATGTCTCCATCGATCTCAGACGATCATATTTATGAGGATCTGATGTGTCTCACTTGTCCCTCTTTGCCATTACCAATGTTCTTCCATGCCCACCAAGAACATGAGCTAGTGGAGAGTCCTATTGAAAGCTTGAACCGAACAAAGAAAAATATCACCAAGCTTGAGGGTGTTCTAAGTATGTGGAGCCGAGGACATTAAACCATGAGCTTCTTGGAAGGCAACCCAATGTCAAAAATAAATTAAATCCATCACAGTCGAATTCATTCGGATGATAGACTTTCTCGCCTCCCAGGTACGTGTTCTAAACCCCCTTGGTCAGTATGCTTTAATTTCCTATATATTGAGATTGATGATTGGCCTACTGAGAACACTATCCGTTTTAAGTTCGGAAGTGATGTGTAGTATTTAGTATTGTTACTTTATGCTGTTTTGTTTTTACCAAATTGCATGTTTGTTAAGTGTAGAATGCTTTAGTGTTGTTGTTATGTGCATGCTAAGTTTTGCATTCATTTGGGTCGTTACCCGATAATGATATTACCCCTTGGTTGTTTTCGAGGTCAAGGGTAATACCAATGCATGTGTGTTTTCGAGGTCAAGGGTAATACCAATGCATGTGTGTTTCCGAGGTCAAGGGTAATACCAACGCATGATATTAATCCCCAAACAATCTATTCCCTCAAAACTATCTTAATATAGTGTAGTTAGTTTAATTAACTTAGTATTAGTATTAATTAATTATAAATTATATTTGTTTTCACCTAGATAAAATTAGGTTATGATAATCGCGGTACTCGATAATAACAACAAACAATCCCTGTAGACACTATACCTATATTCTCTCCACCTTTACTAAAACTTGACCTTGTATAGTTGCAAGTGAAACTAGCGACGTATTTACGCACTACCAATCAGCGCAATCATATCCTTCACTATGGATTTGAATCTGGCCTATGTATCAGTACAAAATTCTTCGAAAGAGATTTGAAGATTTGCAATGTCAACCGTCAGTTCAGCATTCACCACCATAACTTCACGTCTCCATCTATGTATATACTCGACATGGATACTAATTTATCATTAGGAACATGAGCAATCCAAAAACATTGCTCCAAATCCAAAGGAAGTTCTCTAACTTCGTGGCACTCCGCGTGCCTGAAATTGCCTTTGGGTCCAACACTTTCACCCGTGCTGGTCCATCCCATGACGTGCTCCGCCCAGCAACGGCATTCTCTAAAACAACGACTTCTTCCTCATTGCCTTTGAGGTTGCTTTTCGAAACATCAGTCAGTATAATCATATCCTTCGCTATGGATTTGAATCTGGCCGATGTATCAGTACAGAATTCTTCGAAAGAGATTTGAATGTCGACCCTCAGTTAAGCGTTCTGGACAAACAGGTTCACACCACCACCCGTTGGTGGCACACCAACGTAGTCTTCCAACATTTCTAGTCGACTACTCACACTCGATGCAGGAGCCATCTTGTAGCCCTACTCTGATACCCAATGTCACAAGGTTAAATTTTCACTTCGAAAATCATAATCGAGTAATGGCCTAGTTGCACCAACAACTAGCAACTTCTTGAATGTCGTGCCTCGCAATGGAAATACACCGACCACATGTAAAACACACATATTCTTGCAACGTTATAAAACAAAGTATACACCAAAACATAGTACCAAAAAATGCACCCACGCAATGACACAACAACGTTTATGGGAAAACCTAACCTTGTATTATAACTTAGGAACAAGGAACCAAATTACAACGTATCGGTCTGAAATCCACAGCTATACATTCACTAATTAAACACATACCCAAAACATGACTATTTATAAGGGAAAACAACAATTGATAGCCCCAACTTCCTAGGCAAACAATTGACACCTGTCTAACCAATAGGAGGTAGTTTTCCTGTCTGAAAACTACCCAAAACCGCCATAGAAAACTGTCCAGACAGCACCCACATGTCTTGCACATGTCCGGTGACTACCAGTCCATCAGCTTACAATGAGCTCAGCTTTATTCTAGAATTTTCACATCGTTCCAACATCATGTCTTGTTGCCAAGTCATTCCTATAGTCATGCCTATATACACCAATACCTCTCCACGCCGACTATAGCTAGAACATATCTTAAGCCCACGTTCTATCTCATTGCATCATTGTGCCCAACGACTTCCCAACGTCGTATGCATTTTCCGCACCAAAATACACCGTTGTTCCCAATAGTTTATCATGCCGTGGACATAACACTATCCACAATGTAGCATTGCGCCTACATTGTGTTGTCTTTCCTCGGTGTCGCACCATGGTCTTTCTTACTACCCAACACTCGCTGGTATTGTGCCACAATACCACTACCCACCAACGTGTACCAAGTTGGTGCCTTTCTTACCAACAACCCCATTTGTCTCGTATACACCGTGTCCGATAGCAAAGTGCAGCAATCCAGTGTTGTTTGATCTTCTAGCGTGTTTAGGGGCTAACACACGCTAAGAAAAAAGTCTAGATTCAATGAACCAATAAGGAAGAATCAGTATCCAAATGTAAGGTTCAAAAAGTAGCAACTTCAATACATGAAATAAACTAATACTTATCCTCAACAAATGGCGAGAAATTAATACCATAGAAGGGCTATGTATAAAGCGGTGACAAAGAAGAATGAGAAACAATGGCTACAAGGACCAAACAAAGGTGATAAAATTATCAATGAACTAATCCAAAAAAGGGCAATGCAAGAAATGAGGAAATTAAAGTGAAAAATCAAGCCAACAGAAAAATACTGGATTAAAAGGACAACAAGCTTTAAATCAACAATCTTCCAAAGGTATACACACTAATTGCTCCCAAGGACAATCCAGGTATGTCAAATTTTCTAAAATTAAAATATGTTAATTTTATCCAGGAGGCCGATGCATCGCATTTCTTAAATTAGATATTTATGGTATGAGTGTGTGTGTGTGTATGAGTGTGTGGGTGTAAAAATATTTTAAATAATATGTGTGGATCAAAATAAGAGTTAAATATTTATATTATGCTTTAAATAATATGTACGGATCAAAATAAGAGGTAAAATTTGAGCTAGTTGATCAATTAGGGATAAAATGAACAAAATAACGATAAGGGCCCTGTCGGTCAACCGACAAAAACAGAGCCTACAATACGCAGACTTTACATTGGTCGGTTAACCAACCAAGAACAATCGGTCAATCGACTATTACAAGATTAAAATCCCTAGCCCTTTCAAATTACCCTCATTTCGGTTTTGAACTCCTTTCTCTCCAAAAACCCTTCATCTCTTAAGTACTTTTCATCTAATATCTTTAAGATATCATCACATTTTATCTTGGAATTGAGTACTAAGGGCTCGGATTTAGCATTTGGAAACCTAAAGCTTCATCATAAGGTTAGTTCTTCCATCCCTCTCTAGGGTTTTGGTAGATCCATTTCATCTAGTTAGATTTCTAGTGTTTTATCAGTTGATTGTACTTAAATAAAATGAGAAAATTTCTAGAGTAAATAGACCTTGCCCGGGAAAACCCAAATGTGACACTATCCATTTTGAGAACATGGATACCGAACTAAAATTTGAAAATGAATTTGTGAATTGAAAAGTTGTTTGTTGTAAACCCATAGATTTTGATGGATTAAAGTAGAAACATCTCGATCTTGGGAAGTATTTTAGGGTTTTGGGGTGGACCAATTTTGTCTCCCAAAGTAATGACTAGATGCCTCTTTGGGTGAGAATGTTTTATAGTAATCTAACACTTAGGGATGAACAAATGAGGTCATTTGTTAAAGGGAGAAAAATTAGATTCGATAAGGAGAAAGTTAGAGACATTTTAAACTTACCTAGAGGATATGTTTTCCCTACATTACCCCTCACTAGATTACGACAAATAGTAGGAAACGTGAGATTGCTGAGAAGTTTGGGTTGGATGGAGATAGAGTGAGATCACTATTGCTTGAGCACCGCCTCATTCATTTGATGATTACATATACGATTGTGCCTAAAGAAGGAAGTCATGCGAATGTGAATGACTTTGATTTATACTTGTTGAATGATATTGTTGAGGGGAAAAACTTGATTTAGCTCATATCATGATGGCACACATGAAGTATCATCTAAAGAAACCCTCTAAAGTGCTACTCTATGCCAATGCGCTTCAAAGAGTATTCGATCACCTTAGAGTTGACACTTATCCTAAAGAAATAAAATTCTTCATAGTGACCCCAGCATAGATAAATGTGAGTAGTTGTATTTTAATGGGGTATGAATTCAAGAAGAATAAATGGGTGAAAAAGAAGGGTGAAGAGAGACAGAGTAGTGGTGGAAGAAGAAGAAGAAGAAGAAGAAGAAGAAGAAGAAGAAGAAGAAGAAGAAGAAGAAGAAAAAGAAAAGGAAAGAAAGAAGAAGAAGAGGAGTTGAGCTCAGTTCAAAAGATGGATATGCTTCGAGATCAAGTTGATGATCTCTGGGAATACACGAAGATAATGGATTATCGAATGTCCGGGATTGAAAACAACATGGCTGAGATGTGAGTATCCATGGACAATAGATATGGGAGGATCATTGAGACTATGGAGGCCGAATATGGGAGAATCATAGGCAACATGGAACGTATGTTCCAATTCATACAGAGCTCGTAGTTTGCCATCTAGCAGCATTATAGCGGACACACTACATTCGAAGCACAACAATCCTTTGGTAGATCCATTACAGCAGGGTCATTAGTGGCAGGACCATCGAAGTCGTATTATCAGCAGATGCCCTCGAGTTCAAGCATTGAGCCTCATGGTCAGTATCTATAGTAGTTGGCGACTAGTCCGCTAGCACCGTATTATCCATTCATAGGATAGGGTCCTAATTAGATTTTATGCTTTATCATTTTCAATATTTTTATGTAATTTGAACTTGTCTCACCTTGGTACTTTGGTCTATAATAGCTTAATCCAGGATTTATGGTACTTGATTGAGTAGTAATTAGTTTATTGTGGTTTCTCTGAACATGATCGGTTATGCTTAATATTTATTTCCTACGATAATCCACATATATTCTAATAATTGAAAATGAGTTTTATTCTTAAAATGATTTTTATTCCCTTTATTGAAAATCAAAAAGGTTGATAAGTTTTTTCTTCAAAAACAAGAAAAAAGAAAAAATATTTTATCAAGATAATTAAACGAGGTAAAAACGTTTTTTTTTTGGGTCTCCATCCCTACTTTTTTGAGATGACAAAGGAAGATAATTTGTTTAATGTTTAAATGAGAATTTTTTATTTTTATTTTTATAAATGGGGAGATCATGGTGATATTGAGCTTTAAAATGAGTTAGTTGATGTTTAGGAATTTGTTCGCCTAAGCATTGCACTGACTAAAGAAAGATCTACGTTAAATTACTCATATTGTGCTTTATTTAATATATTAATCGTTATATTGATTTTTGGGCCCATGTTGATTATCTATTGAATTGTTTGAATGTATCTTCATGATTGTGCTTAAATGAGGTAAACACCCATCCTTGGATTTAGGGGGAGTGTGGTTACCTTTTTGTTTTGAAGAAAACATCAAATTTAATTGGCATCATCAAAAAGGGGCAGATTATTGATGCCGAGGTTTTGATAAACAATTGAAAGTGAATATTTTGGTGGGACTAAAGTATTCATTGACTGTTTCTCAAAAAGAGTTCTAGTTGTTGATTATATCACGAAGAAAATATTAAAGGACCAAAGATGGATAATGAAGAAATGAAAAATGTTGACAATCCTGAAGAAATTAGGTGAAAACAACTCAATACTCGTATACTCTTAATGCAACCCGAATTGGGATCACACACGACACTATTAAATTAGTTATATTTTGTGTTAATATGATGAATTTTAGGATTTAGGATCCTAATCAGTGATTAAATATGTGCTCCTTATGTGAAATGGCAAATTAAAATTAACTTAAGTGAAAATCATGTTTAAAGTTAAAGTCTAGGGTCAATTCAGTCAACCAAGAAATGCAATCGGTTAACCAAATCAAACGTTGAGTTTTGGAGTAGAAATTGGATAAGGAATTAACTTTTAACATCAATTGGCTAACTGATCAGAAAAGGATTGGTCAACTGATTGAAATAGTAAGATTTTGGAGCAAAAAATATAGAACCTGCATCGATTGGTCAACCAACCAAGAAAAGATCAGTCAACCAATGGGTATAGTGGAATGGCAGGTGAACTCTCTAAACTAATAGGTTAATCGATTGGTAGCCAATCAGTCAACCTACAGTGTTGGAATTTGGCAGGGGCAACTCTCTCAACTAATCAGTCAACCGATTGAAGAAAGATCGGTCAACCGTTTGGGTGTTTCGTTTGGCCTGGTTTACACGTTGTATCAATCAGTCAAATGACAAGCCTAGGATCAATCAACTAACTGTTTCGGTTAATATTTCAAGGATCTTGGTCTTCAGGTAAATAACTAGCCATTTTTTATAATTCCAAGGGATAAATTCAGAAGATCTGATTTTGTTGAAAATATGGTCTATATGTTTTAAACTTATACTGATTTACTTTGCATATTAAATGATTGTCTCAATTTGGTTAGTTAAATACTTCTTATCTTTGTGATTGATAATTGAGAAATATTTTATGGATTTATTTAAGAGTTTTGAAAGTTATTTTTAAGTGAAATATCCTAGAATTGAAAGAAATTATTATATGGCGTGTAAGAGTGTCTTTTAGAGGCATATCTTTTAAAAATTAGTATTTGGAGGACTTAATACTGGTCTATATAATAAAACCTACGGGATTGTGATAAAATATATCAAGAACAACAGTTCCTAAATTTTTCTAAGAGTTATCATTCTACTAAGATTCATTCAAGAAAGATTTTGTGTTACGTTCTTGATCTAAAGCACTAATTGTTTTAGCATCACTAATTTGTGCTATCTTTAGATTCTATTTACATTCTTCAGTGTTATCCCCAGTAGGGTCTTTCAAATCTATTATTCGTCATTGTTAGTTCATATTATTATATTTGCTTGGTTGTTAAGATCGTTGAAAAATCGTTTTCAAATTTAAGAGCACAAAAATCATTTTTAAAATGATTTTGTGTGTTTATCTGATTACGTGCTTTATTTTGTGCTACCCACACTTATTTATAATCAAATATTAATTTGTCTCATATTATATCTATCATGTAGTAAATTTCGGGACATTAATCGAGTATATCTATTTTGAGGTGGTAGAAGCTTTTTGTGGGAAGAAACACATATTTTTGTGTATTTGTGAGTTTGAGTGGATTAGACACGGTTAGGTCGATGTCTAGTTAGGGTAGCTAGGTTTCAATTTTTTCCAGTAAAATGATTCGAGATTGATCTTTTCCTAAGTATAAAAAAGTCAGGTAATTATTTTCCCTTGAAAAGAACTAGATTTTGATTCTTCTTGAATTAAATTGAGTGAATTGTGAAGGTTTCATCCTTACCTATGAAAAGGATACTTGTAAGAGTTGTGAGGTTTGATCTTTATCCTATAAAAGGATTAGGTTTGATCTTTATCCTGTAAAAGGATTAGGTGGTGATTCTTCCTGTAATTGAATTAGATTAGTTTTTAGCCTAGTAAAAATATAAGGTTTTTCCTTAGCTTGGGAAAAGGGAAATTGTAAAGGTTTGGTTCCTACCTGCTGAAGGGATCAAGGCTTTAGTGGTTTCAAATCTCCATGGAGCTCAGGGGATTGGATTAGGCAAGGCTAGCTTAATGAACCAGGATAAATCTTGGTGCGCTGCTTTGTTATTATTTTTATCATATTCTATTTGGGTGTGCACTTATAATTCAAACACTTATCCACTGTATAACAAAGATAATAATTGATATAGGATAAATTTATTATTTGAAAAATTATGTGTTGTAAGATTTAATTGTTTAAATTTTTATAATTACCCAATTCACCACCCCCTCTTGGGTAACTCACTGGGCCAACAATTGGCGATCTCATTCAGTAAATATAAATCAAACTCATTTATGTTTGCTTGACTTCCTCCTCTAGATACAATATAATAAGTGATTATCGAATGAATAAGGCGATGTTCAAGTGATAATGACCCTACTCTTCCATCAACCGAACCAAACATGTTTGTAATTTCATTTTTCTTGAGATTCCCTACAAGCCATAAGGTGGTATGGTAAGGATGAACATCTCCCCTTTGAACTTCAAAAGTCTCATATGATCTTCCTTATCTAATCTAATTTCAACACCTAAAATAAAGGACCTTAACTCTTTGTCACTAATCGTAAGATTATTGTAAAACATCTTTACCCAACCTAGCATCCACTCATTACTTTGAGTAAGAAAGTCAGTCTATCCCATTTTCTTGACATACTTCTCAAGATCAATGTTTTTCTTTTTGAACCCGGCAAAATCAATGGGTTTAGAGGAAACTACCTTTCGAATCTTAGTTTCATTTTTGTATTTTTCCTCATCCTCTTTACTTTCAAAATGTATGGTGTCAAACTTAGCTTTTCTTGAGCACAGTTGTTTAGTTCTACCTTTAGGAATTTTCTAACAACAGTGATTTCAACAAATGATTAAGAGAGAAAAACCTAACAAGATGAAGCCACACTAGTAGATCTACCAAAACCCTAAAGAGGAGAAGAATGACCAACCTTTTGATAAAATGACCAACCTTTTGATAAAATGTTTTGCTTCCAAGTGATAGATTCGAGCCCTTAATCTTCTAATCCAAGCCAATATGTGAAGATATCTTGTAGATTTGAAAGGAAATATCCTTGAAAGTGAAGGATTTTTAGAGAGAGAAAGGATGAAACTGAAATGGGGTGAAATAAAGTCTTCATAGGCAACTTATTCCCATAAATGTCGGTTAACCGACTTTTTTCAGTCAGTTAATCGACTAGGGCAAAGTTTTCACATGACAGGCTTTGTTTATGTCCGTTGAGTAACAGTTCCAATTGGTTTACCAACAAGTTGTTTTGTCATTTGGTGATTTCTTGTCCTTTTTGATCCATTAGCTCAATTTTTATCTTTTATTTTGATCCGCACATTATTTGAAATATTTTCACACACACACACACACCCCCCCTACACATATCATAAAATACACTAATTTAGAAAATGCAAAGCATCGGTCTCCCTCACAAAATTAATATATTTGAATTTTAGGAAATTTGACATACTTGGTTCGTCCTTGGGAGCAGTTGGTGTGTGTACCTTTGGCGGATTTTTAATTTCAACCTTGTTGTCCTTTAAATCCACAATTTTTCATTTTTCTTGATTTATCACTTTGATTTCTTCCTTACTTACATTGGTTTTCTTCTGGATTAGTTTAGTAATGATCTTCTTGCCTTTTTAAGGTGCTTTGAGCTTCTTTCCCACATTTCGCTTTATCACTACCTTATACGTTGTCCTTCTCTGATATTGGTTTATTTCCATTCTTTGAGGATAAGTATCAGTTGATTTCATGTATTGAACTTACTGCTTTTTGAACTTTCCATTTTGCATATATTGATTCATCCTAATTGGTGCATTGAATCTGGAATACCTTCTTGGTATATAGTATTCATTGTAACCGATTGATTGATCAAATCTCCCATTTGTACCTACATAAAAAATTTCTCTCCTTGGTATCCAGTTATTTGTGGATCCGATAGGGTAACCATACCACAAATAACACATTTTCTCAAAATGACCATGTTTCCCACAATAAAAACATCTAGCATTGTTAGCACATTTCTTCGGATAATCATTATCCCATACGGGAGCACAATATTGATGGTAATATTAAGGAGCTGCTTTAGCGACTATCGGTTTTTCAACAAGTTTAGTTCTCTCAATATCCTTGAATTTATCCACTACTTTATCAAACTTCTTTTTAGTCTTTTCAAGATCATTCTTCTTATGCATAAATTCTTCTTATGCATAAATTCAAGATCATTCTTAAGAATTCGATAATCATTTTCAATGGAATGAATTTTCACATGAGCTCTATCAAGTTCACACCCTGCATTATCCAAATCAATATTAAAGGCCTCATTTAAAGTTTCAAGATTTTTCTTTTTAAAAACATTTTGCTCAAAATCATGGATACTAATTTTCAAAACTTCGTTCTCTTCTTCAAGAGAGTTAATTTTATTAAGCAACTTACTAATTTCAAATAAAGTATTTATAAATTCAGTTATTTTTAAAAACTTGTTCAAATTCTTCTTCTTATGACATTTAGTGGTACTAAACTTTTAATTTCTAAGAATTGCAATCTTTTGCCTAAGTTTCAAAAAAAAAAAAATCCACAAGGATAAGTAAGGGCAATTGGCATCTTAATAGTCTTATCTGCAGCCTCATTATCGCAAAGTTTATCATTTTCACTAATGGGACTCTGATTATCAGATGAAACAGGAGACTCTATAATAGGACATACAATATCATTATTAATGCACTCCATGCGAATGTGTTTAACTAGGATGTTAAGCTTAATGAGCTAAAACTAGCTCTGATGCCAATTGTTAGCCGAAAGAGTTACCCAAGCGGTGGTGAATTAGGTAGTTACAAAATTTAAACACTTAATTCTTTAAACACTTAATATCAAATAATAAATTTTCCTAAATTAATTATTATCTTAGTTACGCAGCGGATATGTGATAGGTGTAAAATTCCTATCTACTTCTAAACCGAATTTGATAGTTTTCTAGTGAATTGGCTATATTTAATTGTGTTTCTATTTGTTTTTATGTAATTCAGGTGTAGTAACGCAAATAAGAGACAAACGAGCAAAAACGGTGGGAAAACGGTAAAGAAATGATGAAGAAACAAGGTTTCAAGATCACAGAAGCCACCACCGCGGTGAAGAATCCACAGCCTCGACGGTGAGAATGCAGAGAGGTACTGAAATGAACAAAGTCCCACAGCCGCAGCGAGAATCCCAAGGCCGTGATGGTAAAAGATCATAGAGTTGGATATTATTCCACCACCGTGGCGCAAAACCCACAACCGCGGTGGTAAAATATCTGTGAGCTAACCGACATACCCACGGCAGCGGCGGTGGGCTCTGCACAGCAAAATAGATATTTTTAGATATTTTGAAACCTTGCACCTGTAAACAACCATTCCCCCATTTCCATTGAAGCCACTTGGAGCATGGAATTTCCCTAACCCTAGGAGATTGATCCTTGGCCATTCTTGAAGAAGATATTCATCATCCGGAGAAGAGGAAACATTGGCGGATCGGTCTTTGGCGATAGTAGATCACTCCACTTTAAGATTTGATCTTTATCTCTTTGTTTCTCTCTTTGTAATTTAATTTTTTATTGTAAATGATAATGAATATCTCTTGGTTTAATGTTTCAATGGCCAAGATCATGATAGATTAGTTAAATATTAGATAAGGATCGGTGTAGTTGTATACATACTAGTTTAATGAAATATATGTTTCTTTAACGGTTGTTTGCTTTTAAATCCGATTGTGTTTATCATTTTATGAAAACTTCAATCTATTTGTTAAGGTATTAGGGTTGTATTTTAGAATCTAGGGTTTAACGTTCGGAAGAGGTAACCCTGGATTTGGACTAGGATAAACACATCGTTATGATCTAACGACCTGGTAGGGCATTAGTTAGTGTGCAATCGATGACCTTGGGTCAAGATTCACGAGGCCTAGAGTCGTTAAGACATTGATGGGGACCTCTTCATTGACACGAAGTCGCGTATTCCCTTGTCTTACACTAGGAAGAGGTGGCAGAGGAGATTCAGAACCGAGATTGTCCGATACCATAAACTTCATTATTGTTAACTAAAACGAAATCAAACATGTATTAAGTGAATGAAATCAATCCCTAGGTAATCAACGTAGTTAGGATTAACCCACTAATTGTAATTTAGCTTAATTTAAATTAGTTTAATTTTAAATAATTTCTTTAACCGCATGGATAATAGGAGACTATGCTAATTGCGATAATCAATTTATTCAAACCATCCCTGTGGGAACGATATCCGATCTTCAAAGATCCACTATATTAAAACTAGAACTCGTATACTTGTGAGTGTAAGTAGCGGCGTATTTACGCGCTACCAATGTGTGTTTAATACTAAGATACTCTTACCTAATCCAGTCTCTCGAACTCCACAGAGATTTACAATCACGAAACCCCTGATTCCTTTACTAGGTAGGAGCCAAACCCTTATAATGATTCTTTCACAGGCACATAATCAACCTTTACAAATTTACCCTTTTCCCAGGCCAACGATGAAACCGATCTTTTTCCAATGCTAAAGATTAACCTAACCACGCTCTCACTTATCATTTTCATAGGTTTAGGAAGAACCTCTACAAATCACTTAAAATAATAATTCAATTACAAGGAAAATCAAAACTCAATTCTTTTCAAGGGAAAATAATAACCTAACCACACTGTAGAATAAAGATCAAACCCTAATTTTTTTCACAGGAAAAAGATCGAAACCTAGCTACCCTGACTAGACACCATCCCAAATGTGTCTAATCCACTCAAACTCACAAATACAAAAAATAATATGAGTTTTTTCTTACAAGGAGCTTCTACCACCACAATACAGATATACTCGATTAATGCCCCGAATAATTATTATGTGATAGGTACGTTGTGAGGCTAACAAAATCTGAATAAATAATAAAGTAGGTACCATAATTTAGAACATGTAATCAGAAAATCAAATAAAATCGTTTAAAAACAATTTCAGACTATTAAGTTTAAAATGATTTTCTAAACAATTTTAGACCAAGCAAGAAATAAAGATATGAATTCAAAATAAAGAACGAAGCTTGGAAAGATCTCACTAGGAAACACCAAAGATAATGATAGAATCGCAATAGAACACCAGTTAGTGTCGCTAAACAAACAACATATTAAATTAAGAACGAATAATGAATCTATCACAAAAATCTCAGCATAAATATAACTCTTAGAAAAGCTTGAACTAATTGTTTTTGCTGATGGTTTTCTCTATTCCTGCATGTCTATTTTCTTAACCTGATATTAAGCAAGAAAATGCAGTTGGTCTAGTGAGTGTGTGTGTGTGTGTGTGTGTGTGTGTGTGTGCTCTATTTTGATTGTTCGTCGTGCATATGTGTTCCCTGTTTTCTTTTCACGCAAATGACTTTGTGTGTGTGCTCTGGTCGTAGGTGTAGACGTCCGGTAGAGTTGGGTAAGACGATGGTATCTGTGTGCGGGGTACTCTGTTATTGTGTGTGTTTCTGTCTCTCCAGTGGGTGTGTTGGTGTCTCGTCGTTGGTTGGCTAAAAAGGAAACAGAAACAGAAATTGAAGAGAGAAAGAGGTCCGCCGTTGTGTTCTGTCGCCAATCGTGTGGGGATCGCCGGCAGTCGTGGTGATATTGGTATGTATGCTTGTTTGTGGCTCGTCGTCGATGTGCAGTTGTTGTGTGTTGGGTGTGTTGCATGTATGTCTGTATGTCGTCATTCAACTGGGTTCGACGAGGGTTGGTTGTATGGGTATGTGTGTGTATTGTTCATGATGTGTGTTCTGTGTATGTGTATGTGTTCAATTGTTGAGGTGAGCATGTGCGGGTGTTTTGTGTGGGTTATGTGTGTATGACGTTCATGGGTATTGGTGGCCAAAGTTGGCGAAGAGAGAGAGAGAGACGAGTGAAGCTTCAAAATAGAGTAGAGAGAAGGAGCAACAAGTTCGCCTAGGCGGAAAGACGTTCGCCTAGGCGGAAAAGGGGCAGTGTGCAATCAGATAAAGAAGGAGAAGCTTTAGTAGGTGAATTGGAGAATGAAAGGACCGTGTTAGCCGTGGCGGTGGGTTTTGCGCCGAGGCTGTGGGAGTAAGAACATCAATTAAGGAATTTTAAAGGAAATCGACAACCGTTTCGGAATCGGTAACGTTTCTCATTGAAATTTATGATTTGTTAAATTAAATTACTAGCACTAAAAGGTCAAAACGGCGATAATAAATATCGAGACCATTAACATGAATAAATTTTATATCGTAAAACTTTAACGGAGCAATACGAGTTACATAGTAATATTTCGAATAAAAGGCGGGGAATAGGAAATTATGGAAAATTAGGGCCTACATGTTGTGGATAGGGTATTTTTACATAAAATATTAATTTACACCTTGTCATGATTAGGTTCACGAGCATCGGAGGATCGGTGGCGTATAGATGTTTTCGGAGTGAATTACCAGGTGGGTGTACTGTCTTCTTGCAAAAATCTATTTTCATATATATATGATGAAATATGTATTACTTAAAATGGGACGATTTTATAAATGATATGAATCAAGCAAGTTTTGGGTGAGTTGGTAAAGTGGATTTTCGTTGAATTATGTTGGTTTTAAAAGAACGTTGAAAAATGATTAGTTAGATTTGGGTAATTTTAAAGAAGAGTGGAACAATGCCTGGTTTTCTAAAAACAAAGGTGAAAAAATAGTTTTTGCTGTAATCAGTGGGTATTTTTAAGAGTGAAAAACATGATTTTGGATATTCTCCCCGTAAGAGGTGTGGATTTTTGGACAATATTGTTGTAAATATTACTTCTCGTAAGGGATGTGGATTTTTGATGACATTGTTGATTTGGACGATGCCATAGTTTTCTTCCCGAAAGGGATGTAGATTCTCCCCGTAAGGGTTGTGGATTATATTCTTCTCGTAAGAGGTGTGGATTATATTCTCCTTGTATGGGGTATGGATTTCTTCCCATATGGGATGTGGATATTCTCCCTGTAAGGGGTGTGGATTATATTTCTCCCTAAAAGAAGTTTGGATTATACTACGCAGTTTGTTCCGCTAGGAAGGCATATCCTAAAGGATGGTACGGTACCATTGCAACTCCCAATTGTGAGGTTAAAACGATCACTATGGCTAGCCAGAGAGTGGTGTGGTGTTTTGTCATATATGGTGATTGGTATTATTTTATACTTGATGGACTTGGATGGATTTCATATATTTTGATTTATTTTTCACTGCGTAGTTGGGATGTGATATTATATATATACATAAATTTGTAGATTCTGAGATGGCATGAAGAGGAGTTTTTATTATCTAATGAGATACTTATATTATGTGATTTGTATTAGATATGTGATGTTTATATTTTATGCTTGATCCTTTTATAAAATATTTTTACTAAGAAGGCAGTACACTCGTAGGTAAAGTAGAAAGGAGTCGGTCTCCTATTGGCGCTAGATAGAGTCCTACAATGGAGTCGGGTGTAGGTGTTTAAGATGAGCTATCTGGGGTGAACCTATGAGAGGTTCATGGTATTTATTTTGTTCTTTTTATATTTGGGGACGGTTATGACCCCATAGTAAGAGAAATTATATGTTGTTGTATATATATTGTCATTCTATGAGTTGGTTTGGCGTTCAGG
Source organism: Eucommia ulmoides (assembly GCA_016647705.1). Lineage (NCBI taxonomy): Eukaryota > Viridiplantae > Streptophyta > Magnoliopsida > Garryales > Eucommiaceae > Eucommia > Eucommia ulmoides. Next base: position 48,340,424 of record CM028326.1, read on the forward strand.
TGATGTCTTGTCGACGTCACGTTGACCCCGGGATGACGAGTGTCCAGGACGGGTCGTGACAATTTTGGTATCAGAGTCTAGATTATAGGTTCTGTAGACTTGCCAGTGGTTGTGTCAGTAGAAGACCATGAGATAGGAGGACGTGTCAATCGTCTAGTCAGTAGGGGACATAAGATAGGGTGTTGATAGGTGAGTTCGGTACGTGAGTGTTAGTTATTTCATTTCATTAGTTAGTGCATTGACATCATGCATGGTTGGTTGTTTTGTTGCCAAGTAGTGATGATACAAAATGGTGATATTGTCAGTCGGTAGATTCGAGTGATGTTGTGCTGATGGTAGTGGTAATGGGTGGATCGCATTTGTGGGAGTACTAGTGGTTGGGAATGTGAGATTATAAATGAGAAACAATCATATGTGTATTACTTGAGGTTGAGACCTATGAGTAGCACTTAATATGCTAGTTGTTAAAATATTCGACAATATAGCAGAACACATCTAAGTCTGATTATGAAAACAAAAGGAGAGTTCGTATTAGTTGAAAATAAGGATGTGAGAAAATTGTGGCGATATTAGAAAAGATTTGATTTGGTAGTACGTTCTAAGCTGACGGGAAGGCAGAGCAAAAGTTTGTGAAACTAGTAATTATAACAAATGTAATAGAGAATGATGTGTAGAAAGTAGTCGAGAATTGTAGATTTGTGGTGATAGTAAGTGCGCATAAATATAGTCTGTTTGGTATGAGTAATATAGTGCTGTCGGTGGATTGTTTAAAAAATGAACTATTTTTCAAATCTGGGATGAATCAAAGTTTGTATTTTGGGGGAAAGATGTAATCATTACCTCAGTCAATTGATAGTTGGCTTAGGAGATTGGAAAAGTGTTAAAGAAAGGATATCAAAATACTTTACGTGGGTGCTGGGCCCCTGTCATAACAAGTTTAGGCGGTGGATATTATTGTAGCTAGATAAAGGAATTGTCGGGGTATTAGTAAGCATGATTCATAATCGTAGTTGTGGTAAAATAAGTTCCATAATTTTGACGTATTGAACGTTCGGCTCATTAAGTTGGCTAAATATAATCATGTTGATAAAATATGGAAAATTGGGATTTTAAATTATAACCTTGGGACTTTAAGGGTGGTTTCCGTTGTATAGAAAAAATGAGTGGATTAATTTTATGTAGAAGATTGATTACACTTAGTTGTATTTAAAAAAATTTGTTATAAAATCAGTAATTAAAATTTACTAAGTATTGGGAATTCGAGAGAGTTGGTTTTAGGTGTAGGAAGTCTCTATAGGAGAAGTCGTGTGACAGCCCTGGGAAAACTGGGTCGTTACAATAAATTAGACTGTTAACTCACGATTAACTTAGACCTGATATTTCTTTCCATGAAGATCAGGGTGTTAGATTTTTTAGTAGGATATTATTAGTTGGATGTCAGAGAATGTGACTTGACGAAAACAGCGATCCGGTCGATAGTAGAAAAGAGCATGTAGAACATCTCCAGATTATGTTGCTGATGTTGCAAGAAAAATAGTGGTATACCCAATGCAACAAATGTGAGGTTCGGTTGGATCAAGTGGTAATTTGGGATATGTGATCTTGAGGAATAGTATTCACGTGAATCCAAAGGAAGTTGAAGTTATGGTTTAAGGAGAAAGGCCGAAAAGTGTAACTAGAACTCAGAACTTTTGGAGTTGGCAGTGATTGTAGTTGCTTTGATGTTTTAGTGACATTACCTGTATGACGGGATTTGTGGGATATGCACCAACCACCAGAGTTGGGAATAGTTGTTTAATCAAAAATGAGCTCAATTTGAGGCAGAGGCATTGAATAAAGTTGATCAAAGATTATAATTGTACCATTCATTATGTTTGAGAAAAGGTCAATGTTGTAGCGGATGCTTGAGTTGGAAATCGGCAAGTTTAGTTGCGTACATTCAGGTTGTTCATACTAATTTAGGTGTCAAGTTGAGACCCATGCGAGTGTAGTGGGCGCTTGGTCAGATGGTAGCACTATTTGAGAAGTTGATTTTGGAACCAACGTTGATCGATCGTGTTGTAGGAAGCATAGAAGTCGGATATCCAATTGGGAAGGATTATAGATGAAGTGGAAGATGGTTGCAGAACTGACTATCGTGTCTGAATGAAGGATGAAGTCTTGATGATGGAAAGCTAGATTGTGTATTTCTAATTATTCCTATTTGACGAAAGATACCTTAAAGAAAGTGCATAGTTCAATATACACAATATACCCGGTAATATGAAGCTGTATCAAAATTATGTGAGCATTATTGGTAGTATGGAGGAGAATGAAGAATCGCAGAATTGGTTGTTAGGTATCCTATATGTTAGCAAAATTATGGTCGAGCATTAATATCCAGGTGGGTTATTGTAGTCTTTATCTATTCCAGAATGGAAATGGGAGTCTTGATACTTATGCCAAGTGCATATTGATGGGATTGTTCGGTTGCATAAGGCACCGGTTCAATGTAAGTGTCGAATAAAGTTGGGATAAGATACCAGTAGGATGAAAATTGGTTGTTGACTTATTCACTCGATAATTGATAGTTGCTCTAGGATAAATTGATTTACCATATTTTTGATAAACTGGATTGTTAAATTGGAAGTGTTGCCGCCATACTGTAACTGGAAGATAATTTTGATCAAAACAAATTAAGTCCCTATTGTATGAACAGTCTGTGAGGAATTTGAAATACAGTATTGAAAGATGATATTTTAAAAGGTGAGTTTTATATGTAATAATTACCGTCGTAAAAATTTACATGTTGTAAATATAAAAAAAAGTCGAGTAGCTAATTCCAGGTAAAACATTCTCTATTGGAGAAACTATATAGGAGAAACTGTAGTACCAGGAGCTAATATTTATTTTGACGTCCTGGTCGAATTTCCATAGCACTTTGGTTGCCAAGAAGTTGGTACCTTGTTTTATTTGTCGATTTGTAATCAATCGAGAAGTGTGATACAAATGTTGGAGGATATGTTGAGAGTTGCGTTTTGGGAATTTTCTAGTAGCAAGGAGGTTTTTGTGGCACTAATGAAATGTGTTTACAATAATAGATACCTTTTCGGTGAGCAATATGGCATTGTATACGCGCTCTACGAAAAGGATGCATGACTTCAGTCAAATAAACTGAACTGAGATAGGAGAACAGAAAATTATCGACTTTTGTAGACAGCCCGGTATGGCTATATTTTATTTATACATCTTGTTGATGAAAAGAACTCAACTAGATATATTGACCCACTACTAATATTAGGTGGAGTCAGCATGTGGGGAGTTATTGAGATTTTATACGGAGTGGATAATTTGAATTATCCTTTAGGCAGAGCTTAAACGTAATTGAAGCACGTGACCTTGTCAGAGACTTGAATAAATGTAGGGGCATGAAGGGAATTCTTATAAATGATTATTTTTAACAAAGTAGCACAGCGGAAGTGGTAAGAAACATGATATTATTTGACAGTTAATTGTATGGGATAGGCTTTACCGACCAAAGTGCACCCTGGTTGTGAATTATTAGAATATGATGTTGGCCATTGCAAATGAAAATGTTGCGATGTGTGGAGATGATTCGACAGAAATTGTCGATTATGGATAAAATGTGACTTTCGATTATAGGACCCTACATGAGAAATAGTTGTTCTGGAATCGCGTGAGACGAACATAACCATGTGATGCGACTTTGACGTATTAGTAGCTTGATGAAAATTTCAGGACGAAATTTCTTTTCGGAGGGAAGAATTGTAAGACCCTGATTTTCGTCATACGTGTGATTTAAAGCCGCATTTTAAAATATTTCAAAAATACCGGGGTGGATGGTGTAAATTATAATTTGATTTAAAAGTTTAGCGGCCAAATTGTAATTGTTAAAACATTATAATTAGAAATGGGTTAAAATGAAAAACTTAATTAAAGAGAAGGGGAGGTTTATGCAAATTGTATATTATATATATAGAGAGAGAGAGAGACGGTGAGAAATCTAAGGGAGGAGAACTGGCCACATATCCGGCCATTTGATCACATATTTTCGTTATATATATATATGTGTGTGTGTGTGTGTGTGTGTGTGTGTGTGTGTGTGTGTGTGTGTGTTATATATGTACAGATATATACATATTGGAAAAGAATCGAGAAGGGACAAGAGAAAGGAAGAGAGAGAAAGAAGGGGGCCGGCGGTGGGTTGTCGTTCGGCAGTGAGAAAACCGAAGAGAGAGAGAGAAGGCACTTAGTCTAGTGAGTGTGTGTGTGTGTTCTATTTTGATTGTTCGTTGTGCATGTGTGTTGCCTATTTTCTGTTCGTGCAAATGGTTGTGTGTGTATGCTCCGGTCATGGGTGTAGACGTCCGGTAGAGTTGGGTAAGCTGATGATGTCTGTGTAGGGGGTGCTATGTTATTGTGTGTGTTTTGTGTGTGTTTCTGCCTTTCTGGTGGGTGTGTTGGTGTCTCGTCGTTGGTTGGCTAAAAAGGAAATAGAAACAAAAATTGAAGAGAGAGAGATGTCTGTTGGTGGGTTCTGTCGCCGATCGTGTAGGGTTCGCCAGCGACGATGGTGATGTTAGTATGTATGCATGTTTGTGGCTCATCGTCGGTGTGCAGCTATTATGTGTTAGGTGTGTTGCATGTACGTGTGTGTGTCATCGTTCAACTGGGTCCAACGAGGGTTGGTTATGTGGGTATATGTGTGTGTTGTTCCTGTTGTATGCTCTATGTGTGTGTATGTGTTCAATTGTTGAGGTGAGCATGTGGGGGTATTTTGTGTGGGTTGTGTGTGCATGACGTTCGTGGGTATTGGTGGCCGGAGTTGGCGAGGAGAGAGAGAGACGAGTGAAGCTTCAAAACAGAGTAGAGAGAAAAAGCAGCAAGTTCGCCTAGGCAGAAAGATGTTCGCCTGGGCGGAAAAGGGGCAGTGTACAATCAGAGAAAGAAGGAGGAGCGTCAGTAGGTAAACTGGAGAAGGGAAGGAGTGTGTTCGCCGCAGCGGCGGGTTTTGTACCGAGGCGATACAAGCAGGAACATCAATTAAGGAATTTTAAAGGAAATCGACAATCGTTTCAGATTGGGTAATGTTTCTTGTTGAATTTCATGATTTGTTCAATTAAATTACTAGCACAAAAAGGTCGAAACAGCAATAACAAATATCGGGACCATTAACATGAATAAATTTTATATAGTAAAACTTTAACGGAGCAATACGAGTTACATAATAATATTTCGAATAAAAGGTACGGATAGGGTATTTTTACATAAAATATTAATTTAGGCCTTATCATGATTAGGTTCGGTGGCACCGGAGGATTGGTAGCGTATAGATATTTTTGGAGCGGATTACCAGGTGAGTGGACTGTCTTCTTGCAAAAATCTATTTTCATATATATATGATGAAATATGTGTTACTTAAAACGGGACGATTTTATAAATGATATGAATCAAGCAAGTTTTGGGTGAGTTGGTAAAGTGGATTTTCGTTAAATTATGCTGATTCTAAAAAAACGTTCAAAAATAATTAGTTGGATTTGGGTGATTTTAAAGGAGACTAGAACAATACTTGGTTTTCTAAAAACAAAGGTGGAAAAATAGTTTTTCCTGAAATCAGTAGGTATTTTCAAAAGAGAGTGAAAAACATGATTTTGGATATTCTCCCCGTAAGGGGTGTGGATTTTTGGACAATATTGTTGTGGATATTACTTCCCGTAAGGGATGTGGATTTCTTCCCATATGGGATGCGGATATTCTTCCCGTAAGGGGTGTGGATTATATTTCTCCCCGAAAGAAGTTTGGATTATACTGCGCAGTTTGTTCCGCTAGGAAGGCATATCCTAACGGATGGTACGATACTATTGCAACTCCCGATCATGAGGTTAAAACGATCACTATGGTTAGCCAAAGAGTATTGTGGTGTTTTGTCATATATGGTGATTGGTATTATTTTATACTGGATGGACTTGGATGGATTTCATATATTTTGTTTTATTTTTCATTGCATAGTTGGGATGTGATATTATATATATACATATATTTGTAGATTCTGAGATGGTAGGAAGAGTAGTTTTTATTATCTGATAAGATACTTATATTATGTGATTTGTATTAGATATGTGATGTTTATATATTTTATGCTTGATCCATTTATAAAATATTTTTACTAATAAGGCAGTACACTCGCAGGTGAAGCAGATAAGAGTCGGTCCCCTATTGGAGCTAAATAGAGTCCTACGATGGAGTTGGGTGTAGGTGTTTGAGATGAGCTGTCTAGAGTGAACCTGTGAGAGGTTCATGGTATTTATTTTGTTGTTTTTATATTTAGGGACGGGTGTGTCCCTATAGTAAGAGAAATTGTATGTTGTTGTATGTATATTGTCATTCTATGAGTTGGTTTGGCGTTCAGGTGATGTCTTGTCGACATCACATCGGCCCTGGGATGACGGGTGTCCAGGATAGGTCGTGACAAACTGTATGGAAGTCTTTTCAAAAACACTCAATAAAATCATTAGTTACACCAAACATATTGATACTTAATTGTTCATCAAAACCTAGGGTTCAACAAGATCCTTCAAAGTCTTTTTATTTGCTTTTTAAGGTTTCACCACAATTGCGGAAGCGGAAATATATTAAAACTCTTCCCCCCTTTCGAGTTGCTGAGTACGGGAGCCGAGGAGATGTAGCAGTGATTCAGATTACATAATATAGCTTTACACTCACTTTTCTAGATAAAGTCTTTGTTCCCATGGAGCACCTTGAAAAAAAAGCAAACACCGCACTGAAGATTTAGAGTTGAACAGGTTTAGGGCTGCAAGCCTGCCGGTCAGCATTTGAACTTCTTTCTTCGATCGGGGTGGGGACATTACCAAGTTTACCACTGATCTTTTCGGGGTTGGTGTCAATTCCACGCTAAGAGACCAATATACCTAAGAAACTTCTCAGCGGACACGCCAAAGATGCACTTGGTGGGGTTGAGCTTCATATGGTAGGCCCTCAACTTGTCAAAACATTTCTGGAGATGCGATAGGTGATTTAGAGCTCGCAAGCTCTTCACTAGCATATCATGGATGTGGACTTCCATAGTTATTCTAATCTCTTCTATGAATATTTTATTGACCAACATTTTTGTAGGCGGCTCCGACATTCTGCAATCTGAAAAGCATCACCTTGTAGCAATATGTTCCCATGTTCGTAATAAAGGCATTTTTCTTTTGTTAGGTCAAAATAGGGGAATCTGGTTGTAGTTGGTATAAGCATACATGAAACTCAGGAGATTATGGCCTGCCATGGTGTTGATAACTAGATCAATTGTCAGCAAAGGGAAGAAGTCTTTGGGGTAGGCCTTTTTAGGTCTTTAAAGTCAACGTAGAGTCTCTACTTTCCCCCAGCCTTAGGATCGAGCACGACATTAGACAACTAGTCTACGAACATCACCTCCTCCATAACGCCAGACTTGATCAGTTTTTATATTTCATCTTCGATGATTTTCTAATGCTCAGGATGGAACTTCCTTATCTTTGGCCTGACTGGAAGATGGTTTGGGTCTATGTGTAGTCTATGCAGGGCCACTCTTAGATCAATTCCAGGAAGCTCATCATAAAACCAGGTGAACACGTCAACAATTTTCTTAATAGCTTCGTGAGTTTAGCCTATTGTTCTGAGGCGATCTTATATCCTACTCTGACCGTCCTTTATTTAAAGGTTGGGTGGATAGACACCTAAACCAAATTTTCATGTGGGCGAGGGCCCAGCTTGTGCTCCCAGAAGGTGGAGATGGATGCTGGCCTCAGGCCCTGGAACCTGAACATCATTGCCCCTGAAAACGTGATGGGAAAGGCTCTGTACTGCAGAGCTATAAATGACACTTGCATGTCCATATCATAATTGAACATGCACAAGTGGTTGATCGAATCTAATATCCTATCATATGTATATATCTGTGGGTGACCAAAGTATCTCAGTGTTACTTCTTTTAGAACTTATTTCACAAAGGGAGACCTCACCTCCATAATAACGTCTTATCCTACCCTGCCTCTGTGAACCTCCTAGAGGCGGGCTTCTATATCAACAAGACAGTACTCTACAGCTTCCACTACTTGGGGCTCTTCTCATATATGACTGCCCATAGTTTGAGCCATAGTGTGACAGAAGGGAGGCGAGTAGGAGAAGATTTTATATTCATGCCAGCCTCTGAGGTCGGACCTGGCTAGCCGATGGAGATCTCGACTTTCGGGTGACACAGATAGGTCTTTTGTTGTATATTTGTGCAGTAGAGGAGTTGGGGATCTCGGTGTTATCGAGGGGCCATTTTTAGTCCTGCAAACTCATTGTCGCAAGGTGGAGGGTGGTCCCCATGTGCGTTCCCATTCAAATATGGCATACAAACGTCGTGGTCTTGGGGTCATTCTTCGGGACCTATGGTCTAGAAAGTTGTTTCCCCTTGGACGAGGGGTAGTGGCAGGCGCGCTAAAGAGGAGTTGTACACTTGACTTAAACTCACCCATCTGGCACTCAAGAAGATCAATCTGAGATACTTCTACAACTCCAGAGCTCTGTCCTGCAAAAGCCATGGGGGGCAAGAGTAGATGGCCTTGTCTGGTCTTGGGGGGCAATTATTCTCGTTGGTAGGAACTGAGAGGTGTGACCTTGGATCTTAGACATATCTCTTGATTCTTATGGAAAAAGGTAGCTGACATGAGCTTCTAATTTATGTCTGCTTTTCCGACTAGACCTTGCGATCATCCATTTTTAGTCGAACATGGAGCGAAGAACAGGGGAAGGCTTTTTCACATTACCACAGATGGAGCCAAACTATTGGTGCTCCAAAGGGGTAAACACCTCGAGTATAATTCAGTCAGGAACAAGTAGGTCCTTCTACTGAGGTGGAGTTGCTGAGTTAAAATTGAAATTGAAAATTCTTCGAGTGAACTATAACTGACTACATGGGGACTGACTAGCTAGAGTCTAGAGTCTTGTCCTTCAGAGAACTGTACCTACACAACGCCTGGCTAGAATTTTTCCCAGCGAAGCCCTTCCGATGTGAGAGTCAAAGCTTAGAGAGAAAAGGTTCTAGAAATGCACATTTTGTTCGGTTGTTGCTTTGGTAAAACATAAAATTAACAACTGAAACATGAATGTTGAATTCTAATAATAAGATACTAAACTAAATAAGCTAATTATATTTGGTTATGCATTTTAAATTTAGGCACTGAATTGAATGAAACAGTTTCATAAATTCTACATATAGAAAACTGAGTTTTTTAGGGCCTCTTTTATTGATAGTAACGATGTGAATGGGTGCACCTCTTGATCTCAAGGATCGCGTTTATTTAGTAGACACACATTGAAACAGACAGACCATTTGGAATTTTCTCTATAAACATGCATTAATATCTCTAAGGTTCTATTCCCACCAAATTATTGAAAATTTGAGTGTCCTTAGTTAGAGAGTGTGTGTATATAATCGAAAAATACTTTAGTATTGTTTTTCTTGCCGACGAGAGAAGAAACAAGGAATAGGTTGTAAACGAGTCTTCTGAATCCAAAAGGTACTCTTCCGTTTCAATGTTTCCGCATTTGTCTACATTGGTATCAGAGCCTTATAAACTCATTTTGCCAAATCATGTTGTTATAGTGCATAAACGATAGTTTTCAATGGCAGAAAATCGTTTTTTAGTTAATGGACGAAAAATACTTTTTTCTAAAAAAATCAATATTTCTCGAAAATGTTTATATATAAAAATTCTACATTTCATTACGAGTTCAATGATATAAATTTTATGATGTTTGGATTTTTGGTTGATTTTATATGATTTTTCGAAGTTTATAAAAAAAAATTGTAGAATTTTAGCCCATTGTTTAAGTTTTTGGTTTCTTGGTTCACTGAAAAAGACAACCAAAACGACGTCATTTTTTTTTATTTAATCAAACGACAGGTTGTGTTTTTTAAATTGATTCACATACCTCTACTGATACATTGTGTTGGTTTGGTGGTGTCCACGATAATCGTAAGAAGCGTGAATGGTGGTGCTCACGGTTCGAATCGACGCCTCTCGCTCTATTTTAGAATTCCTTTTTTAAAGTAATAAAAAATAGTCATACACTTATATCTACTCATTTTTTTTACATAATTATGCATACTTAAGCTATAATGCATCAATTATTACTTGTTAAATTTTATCTCTTTAAATTATGAACATAAATTATTAGTGAAAGTTTCATGCTAGTTAATTTTGCTATACGTATTATATTTATTTAAAAAAGTATGAAATTAAAATTTGTGGGCAATAATGAGTTTAGATTGTTTTCCTAATTTTTATTTTGTGTATAATGTATCTAAATGATATTTAGATCTATAAATATAAGAGATGATTATGAGCATCGCGAAATTTTTGATATTATACTATAGAGATATGTATTATTTTTTAAATTCGATAATTGCGGCAAAAAATTTAGTGTGTGTGCTAATATCCTAAATGTGCATGAAATGTAGTGAAATAGCTTTAACAAATATAGTAGCGGACCTTACTAAAGTTGAGAAACTGGAAAGGATTAACTACGATATTTGGCATCAAAAGAACCAGTATATCCTAAATGAGCAATAGGTTCTAAAAACACTGACACATAGCATAGAATCACCTCCCAAAGGTAATTCTGCCCAACACTAGCATGACATGGAAACCTATCAAAATTGGGCAAAGAACGATGAGCTGGAAACCTATCAAAATTGGGCCAAGAACGATCGTAATGCAAGATTCAATATGTTAATCTATATGCACGATGATCTAATTATTGATTATGAAGGTTATGCCACCGTACTAGAGATGTAGAATGCCTTCAAGTTTGCATTTGCGGGTATAGCAGAAACTAGGTTGAGAGACTTGATGCTTAAGTTTAAAACTTATAATATGTCACCTAAAACAAAGATGGTTGGGCATCTTCGAAAAATGTCGACTATGATACACGAACTAAAGGCAACTAGTAATAACTAATCTGATGAGCAACAAATTCTTGTTGTGCTTCACTCTTTATCGAATTCTTGGGTGCAAATCAAGCTCACAATGACATACAATGAAACTATCAAAAATTTTACCAAATTACAGTGTCATTTAGAATTGGAGGCAGAGAAGTTGGAGGCACAAGGCAATACTTCTATGTTTATCGTTGAGTCTAGCCATCACCAGGCATTTGGATTTGGGTCCAAGTAAAAGTGGCAGGACGATGCACGAGAAGGAGGAATAGGAGGATATGTTTATATATATATATATATATATATATATAAAAAAAAAAAAAAAAAAAAAAAAAAAAAAAAAAAAGGTAAGTGCGGAGAAAAGAAGGATAAGTCTAAGTTGAAGCATTATAACTGTGATAAACTTGGTCACTGCGCTCGTGATTGTATTGAGCCAAAGAAGATACAAACTACCTCTATCTTTCAAAATGACACCTACATGTGCAATCATGTCTTGGTTTCTTATTCATTTCCTGATTAGATTATAGATACTGGAGCAACAAGACACATCGCAAAAGATCAAGTAGGGTTCGTCGAGTATCACAGAATTCCAATTAGGAGTTAACATATTTACGTGGGAGAATAGCACAAGCAAAGACGCGATAAGAATTAAAACCTATCTATTAAATATGCGTTTTGGACACACCGTGCTTCTCTATGAAACTTGATGTATGTTGCAGGCATGGCTGGACTAGGTTTTTCTTTCAGTTTCACAATAGACTCTATTAAATTTTATTTAGAATCCATTTTTTATTGTAGTGGACACACCGTAGACGGATTTTATGTACTAGATCTATCACATCTACATTTGTTACATGATACACAAGACTTGGTCATATTGGGTAAGAAAGAATAACAAGATTGGCTTGAGAATAACTTTTAAGTCCACTCCCTAGAATTAACTTACATGTCTGAGAATCTTGTTTGGCTTAAAGGCCACAAGAAAGCCTTTTGGCAAGGCTAAAACGGCTACATTTCCCTTAGAGTTAGTTCATTCTGACATTTGCGAACCTATAAATGTTAGGGCACAACATGGTGCTAATTATTTTATCATTTTCATGGATGATTACTCGCGTTTCAGTTATGTTTATCTTATTTCTCATAAATCAAAGGCATTGGATTGCTTTCAAAGATTTGTTCATTTAGTTGAGAATCAAAGAGGTAAAAATCTTGAGATTTTACGTACTGATTGAGGACGTGAGTATTTGTCTGAACAATTAAAGGACTTAAGTGATAATAGATGTATCATTCAACAATTGATGATTCCCATTACCCGACAACAAAAAAGAGTAGCTAAGCATAAGAATCGAACTTTATTTGATATGGTTAGGTCAACGATGACACATACTAATCTACTAATCAATTTCTGGAGAGATATTTTGTTCACAACAACCTATATCCTTAATAAAGTGCCCTCTAAGTCAGTATTATCTACACCATATGAGTTACGGACTGGTTTTAAACTAGAATTAAAACATTTGCGATCATGGGGATCTGTAGGTTATGTTCGTGTTACATCACATGCATATAGAAAATTGGGCCCTAGAGCTCAAAAGTTCTCATTCATTAGATATCCTGATCACTCCAAAGGATGTCATGTTACATGAAAGTTTTTATGGTGTACTAACTGAGATTGAGTCGCACGATGTCGAATTTATGGAATATAAGTTCCGAAGCCGAGGTAAACGAAGATGTAGTAAAATAACTTTATGAGCTAAATGAGTTAAATGATAACTTTACACCATCACTCGGAGAGGGTGTGGAAATTAATCCTCGTCCTTCAACAAATACGCCAATGGTCTCCGAGGATAGTGGGAGAGATTTAGAGAATAGTGGGAGTATATCAAAAAATAATTCTCAAACTGTTCTGCTGCGTAGAAGTCAACGTAGAAATATTCCTCAATATCTATATGGGATTTATGAAGAATTTTTCGTTTGTTCTTTACAAGAGGAAGACGATCCTTCCTCTTACGAGAGGCTTTATTGTCTCATGCTGCTAAAGAATGGATAACTGTAATGGAAGATGAGATTAGTTCTATACAAAAAAAATCAACTATGGGAACTAGTTGATCTTATGCCTGGATAAAAATGTATTGGAAACAAATGAGTTTTAAAGATTAAATATTAGGCAGATGGATCTATTGATAGGTACAAAGTTCGTCTCGCGGCAAACTACACTAAAAACAATGGTGTAAAGATGAGAAAACGTTTTCACCTATTGTTAGGTTTGTCTCTATTTGCCTAATCCTAGCCATTGTCACCATGGAATTAGAACCTTTTTAAATGGTTGTTAAGACTGCTTTTCTCAATGGAGAACTAGATAAAGATATCTACATGGATCAACCTATTAGTTTTGTGGTCAAGGGACAAGAGCGCAAAGTGTGTAAGCTAAAATGTTCCATTTATGGCCTAAAACAATCATTTAGACAATGGTACCTCAAATTCCATTAATCCATAATTACTTTTGGATTTATCATGATTGAGGAAGATCATTGTGTTTACATAAAGTAGTCGAAAAAGGGTTTTATTATTCTTATTCTATATGTAGACGACATATTATTGGCAAAAAATGACATAGGAATGACTGTCTCTACTAAAGAGTGGTTGTCTTTTAGTTTTGATATAAAGGACATGGTTGAAGCACCTTCTTTACTTGGTATCAAAATTGTTAGAGACCGTTCGAAGAAACTTCTTGCTTTGCTTCAAGAGACTTATATCAGGAAGGTACTTGAATGACTTCTAATGCATAATGCTAAGCCTCTAGACACTCTTGTTGAGAAGAGTAGTACCTTGAGTCTTGAACTTTGTCCTAGAACTAATGATGAAAAGACGAGATGTCCTGTATACAATAAACAAGTGCAATTAGAAGTCTAATGTATGCCATGATATGTACACAACCAGACATATGTTATGTTGTGGGATTGGTTAGTCGTTTCCAAAGCAATCCAGGAATTGTTTATTGAAGAATTGTTAAAAGGATATTGCGGTATCTTCGTGAAACCACAGACTATATGCTTTGTTATCTAGGTGAAAGTATAAATTTGCAAGGATATAGTAATGCAGATTAGAAAGGTGACTCGGATGAACGTAAGTCAACATCAGGACATACTTTCATACTCAACAACGGTGCCATTTTGTGGTCTAGAAAAAAGTAATCCTACATAGCACTATCCACTATGGAAGAAAAATATGTTGCTTGTGCTTCAGTTGTTCAAGATGATGTTTGGTTAAAAATAGTTTTGGAAAGTCTTGAGATAATACCATATTTTGCAAATCCTATAACCATACATTGTGATAGTATGGTTGTCCTCGCATATAACAAGGATCCTAAGTATCATGATGTACATTTACAATTTCATACTTTATTTTCATTTGTTAGAAGTAAGATGAATAATTTAAGATATTTGCAATAGCACACATTATTACCATAATAGTAGATATCATTAGGCTAAATGGTTAGTTACTCACACAGCAACTAGCCCCAACGCTGCGATAGCATGTGAGATGAGACTTCTGAATTATGAAGATTTAATTAGAGAATTCTTTACAATATCACCTTTGATAAGCCAAGATGATGTTTATGAAAAATCGAACATTAAAGTTTCTCACACTTCATGTAACCTGAGAATAACCGGATGTGAGATTCCAAGTGGATACTCGAGGACATACCAGCTTGAAGTTCTCAAGTTAATCACTTATGTAGTGATTGGACTTAGATTCATACAGTCATTTAGAATGACATCCTCATTTGTTTGTGAGTATAATACCATAGCATGTAAATGGATTCATGTTTTCTTAGTGTGTGAGCCCTATATATATATATATATACACACACGTACACACACACACACACACACACACACACACATATATATATAGATCATTAATAATGATCTAATAGTGCCCTTATGACTTTAAACTATGCTATAATTCAGAAATTTTGATGTTGCTACTTTACCTTGTTATCTTATGGCCATGATTGATGTAGTCTAAAAGGATATGTCTGGGAAAGCAGTAAAATAGAATTTGAACAACATGAGGATCAAAGGAAAACAATTTAGTAACACATCTTGTTAAAATTGCAGTGTACGGTGCTTAATGGTGGCCACCACATATAATGCTATTTTTCAAAATTTTATTATATATATATATATATATATTTAAATAAGCACGCTACTAGAAAAGAGATTAAGCATGTTCTGAGTTTTAATTTTAGAGGGGTTATAAATACTTAATTTAATGTGACTGAATTGGTCTAAGGCATAGACGAGTATTTTATTTTGTAGACAGATGTTGTCAAGTTAGTTAGATAGAAACATAATATGGTGCTCCCACATTGTTTGAAGACATTCGTTGGTCGCACACACCACTAATCTGTCTGAAGAGAGTATAATGCATGAGTTTAAAGAGACAAACACATTTGATGCCCATTGTTTTTGAGTGGGAGATGTTAGATTATAGAGCGGGTCGGGTTGACCCATGTAGCATCCATATGGGCCCCATGTTTCATGGCTAGTCACTATGTGAATGGGTGCACCTCTTGGTCTTAAGGATCACGTTCATTCAGTAGACACACCATTTGCGTTTCTTCTCAAATATGCATTGATACCTCTAAGGATCTATTTCCATCAAATTATAGAAAAT
This sequence comes from Eucommia ulmoides, assembly GCA_016647705.1. Classification (NCBI taxonomy): domain Eukaryota; kingdom Viridiplantae; phylum Streptophyta; class Magnoliopsida; order Garryales; family Eucommiaceae; genus Eucommia; species Eucommia ulmoides. The sequence goes on from CM028326.1 coordinate 48,356,079, forward strand.
TTGAGTGGCATTGGTTAATGAGTGTATGAATATTATCGGAAAATACTCTAGTAGTATTGTTTTCTTGCAAACGAGAGAAGAAACGAGGATGGGTTGTAAATGAGCCTTCCGAATCCGAAAGATATACTTATGTTTTAATATTTCCACATTTGTCCACATGGACAAAACTATAATGGTTCTAATTATTTAGTTGATGGATAAAACTATTAATTAAATTTGTATAGTTCAGCTTTTGGTATTAACAAATGAGTCACACAACAAAGAGAGATTGAAGTTCTAGTTGTCTTTTGGAAAGAATGGGGAGGAATATCAAACATCTTAAAAGATTCGAGGGTTAAAAATATAGTATAGGAAAAATATTAAAAAAAATAAAATCTATGCCATTAATTTTCTGGACAGTATATATATAGTAATAAAGGTTATAGGGACTGCCTAGTCCCTCTTGAGTAGTCGTCCCTCTCTCTTCCTCTATTCTATACACCTTCTTTAACTCTCTTTAATTTTTACATCAAAATATTGTTGGAGTTTTGATAGAGAACCATTAAGATTAATAAATCTTTTTGTGGATACATTAAGAGGCTAGACATTTTCCTGCTATTTGGAGATCTAAAGCAACGTGAAAATCATAAGATTTGTGAAAGAAAATAAAATGTAACACTTGTTGATTCCAAGATTTTGATGAACAATTAAGTATTGATACTTTAGTGAAACTAATGTTTGATCAAGTATTTCAGTGATTTAAAGTTCCAGTAATGAAGATGTCAAATTGAATGGATGCTTAATGAACATATTAAGATGATGAAGAAGTATTAAGAGTTTGAAGAAATTAGATAAAACAACTCAAGTAAATATTAACTCTTAATATCCCATTTAGGAACACACACATGGCACAAAATGAATCTTATATTTTATGTGTGTTTTTGCTAAGTATATTTATTTGCTCCTATGTGAATTAAAAAGAAATATTTTTGAATGACTAAAATGGAATATAAGAGTATTAGTAGAGCTTATTTAAATATAAAAATGGATAAAGGGGCGAAATCGTAAAAGAAAGTAGGTTAAAAACGAGATCAGAGAAGTGATTCAGAAGGAGGCAATCAACTGAGGAGTCAACTAGAGAAATAAGATGAAACATCCTGAATTGAAGAGTCGACCTGTGAAAATATCTAAACTCTCTGAATCTGCGAGTCGACCGAGCAGTTGACCGGTAGAAGCATGACAAACTCTTTGAATCTGTGAGTCGACTGGGCGGTCGACCTATGCTCGATGTGGTGATGGTTTGGCTGGAAGTTGAGTTGGGCAGTCGACCAAATGTGTTGTTTCAGGATATAGTTTGATCCGAGTTTAAATCCAAAAGTAGCCATTTTTTGTTAGGATTTAAGAGAGATTTAAGGGATATTCTCTATATTTAAGATATGGTTCATATACTAATTAAATCCTTTCAATATGGTTCATTAAATGTTAATGTTTCTCAATTTAGTACTTGAAATAGATTCTATACTTATTTATTTTGTTTATTTTTGTTGTTTGGGTATAGATTCTATAATTAATTTAGGTATAAAATTACTTATTTGATTTATTCAAGTATATTCTGATAATATTTTTTAATTACCCAATTCACCCCCCCCCTCTTGGGTATTCTACTGGGCCAACAATACCAATGGACAATTGGGTAGGTATTGTAGCACTCTTTAGATGTATTGATAAAATTAAACTGTGAAAGAAAAAATAAAAAATTTATCTTCCATTTCTGCTTAGTTTCCTTGAGGATCATGCTTAATGATGTGGGGGAAATTTCCATCCATGATATTTAGAAGCTAGTGTTAAGATGTTGGGTTAGATCGAGTAGTAAAATCCGGCCCAAATAAATGATCTGAGAGTTGTCCATGGGCCAACTTTGCTGATGGCCCAAATGTGGTAGATTTGGTCTGTTAAGAAAGCCTAATCATGTTTGGGCTAATCTGTAATAGAAGAAGGTTTCCTAATAGGGGCCCGATCATCAGCAGGTAAGACCAACATGTGAACGTTGAGCAGTTATATAATATCACCCACGATCCACCATGCATACAGGCGTAACTATCAAACATCCCATAGTAGGATCTTGGACAGCCTTCATAGAGATTAAATGGGAAACGTGGAGGGGGTGGTGGCAATGAACGAGTTATTAGGTAAAATAATCTATATATATATAAGGGAGACAGGTCTCAGGTAATATTATTACTTTTTTACAGACAGAAAGCTTTTTACTATAAACAAACTGACTTATTCTCACGTTAGAGGTTCTTTGGCCGACATCACACCAATATCCCTAGGAGCTAACTGGTTTCGTAGGTTCATATTGTAGGTTGTGGAGATTTCTAGCATGTGAAGAATTTTAATATGTGCTGGGGATTTTTTTGCAACATCATCTAGCGCCCTATGTAGGAAACAAATAAAAAAGAAGTTTACCATTGACATGAGAAAGTTATGATCAAGAGCAACTGGTCTGAGTCAGGGGAGTGAAATCCCACCGCCTGCAGATATAGAAGCACGTATGTAGCGTATGCTGATAAGGATAGCCCAGTAGATTGCTAGGAATATTTAAAGCCTCCTCCTATCAATAATGATTTTCGGGAGCAGGCAAAGTCACCAGAATCTCTGGACCCCTCATAATAAAAGACGATTTATTCAAAGAGGTGTGAGTAACCACCCAGGAGAAAGACGGTTGCTCTGCCGAATTGAAATGGTAGATTCTCACTAGTAACATAGTATTCTGTAAGAGAGAGGCCAACCAATTGATGAGCTGGAGACATAATTGAAGGGAACAGAGATGCCATTTACCTAGGACATCTTAGAAGCACCGTTGTTAAACAAGTTCGACCCAACTAAGTTGGAGAAGTATGATGAAAAGATGGACCCGATTGACCATATTCCCAGTTTTGGCATCTGATGGCACTCTATAGAGTAGGTAATTCTACGCTTTGCAGAGCTTTTACGACGACCTTAAAAGGGTCAGCACTGGAATGGTTACACATGCTACCACCCAATTCAATTTCATCTTTTAGAGACTTTGGGAAGCAGTTCATTGGTCGGTTTATCACGTGCCAAAGGTTGATAAAAGGCGTTGATTACCTATTAGCTTTACGACAGGAAAAGAGAGAATCCCTGCGCCAGTACATGAATCACTTTAACAAAGAATTAATATGCATTGGGGGTTGTGACTCCAACCTCATCATAGATGCATTTACTTCGGGATTACGACAACACTAATTCCAAGATTATCTTACGAAGCACACCCCGAAAACCATAACTGATCTGATGGAGAAGGCAAAGCCTTATATAAAACTGGAAGACGTCAGCTATACGAGGGAAGACAGAGTATCAAAGACAAATAACTCCATATCCAATGAAAAAGATAACAAGAGAACAAATGGCAGTACCTCAGACAGGGGTAGACAGAATGTCCCAGAAGCTCAACGATAAGAGCAAGGGCACGACAAGGGCAAAACCTTTCAGGCATATGGATGTCTATTTCTAGAATCCTTCATGAGATCAGATCATCTAAGGTCATACATTGGCCTTCCAAAATCCTAATAAAATCTAACAGGAAGAATAGGTCCAACTACTGCAAGTTCCATAAAGATCATGGACATGACACTGACAATTGTTGGGAGCTCCAAAGGGAGATCAAATAGTTGATTAATATGGGGCAGTTATACAGATATTTGCAGGAGCAGATAAGGGAAAAAGAAGAGGTCGATGAGCAAAACTCGTCTAAAGAACCGCAACAAATAAAGGAAGAACGATGACCCAAGCAACGCTTGTGAGGTCATCTACATAATAAATGCGATTAGTCCCTTCACTAGAGAGATGAACCATGAATGAAAGAGGAAGGTCCATGAGGCAGTAGTGCTATGGGAAAGCAATGTCTTTGACCTACAAAACCAGACCAATAATTACGTTTAATGACGAGGATTGTAGAGGCGTAGCTCATCATTATAACGATGCCTTAGTAATAACACTTTGGATCTCCAGCTTTGAGGTGAGAAGAATTATGATTAACACAGGCAATTCTGCCAACATCATGTTTCTTAACACTCTCAATTAGATGGGTGTCCCCAGCTTAGATATTAGGTCAACCTAAACGGTGATGGTTAGTTTTAATGGTGACCTAAGCTCTCCTAAGGAGAAGATTACCTTATCTATCATGGAAAACAAAGATGAGGGCAGATTCACCAAGGCTACGGAGTTCATGGTAATCAATTTTACATCCCTATATAATTCCATCTTGGGACAACCTTGGCTTCATGTAATGGGGGCTATAGCATCAACACTTCATCAATGTATTAATTACATGAAAGACGGCAAGGCGGCTGTCATTCGAGAAGACCAGGTAGCATCTAGGCAGTGTTTTGCGATAGCTATAAAGGAGAAGAAGGCTATCTAATATAAATTAAAGCAATATATCTATGGAGCTCAAATCAACAGCCCAGCTCAAAAGTAGGAGCTTGGCGAAATTCAAATCAACGGCCCAGTACAAAAGCCGAAGCTTGTCACCCCTAGAGGTACATTATGCTAATCAAATCTAGATGAGTTACCAGGATGGGGAAGGAACATCTTTCATCACCCCTAGAGGTACATTCTGCTATAGAGGGATGCCTTTCGGTTTAAAAAATATAGGGGCAACATATAAATGACTGGTGAACCGTATGTTCTAAGAAAAAATTGGGACAACTGTGGATGTCTATATAGATGACATGCTAGTTAAGAGTTCCAATAAGAAGGATCACTTGGAGCATCTGGAGGAAGCTTTCGTAATCTTAGGCAAGTATAATATGAAGTTGAACCCTGAAAAGTATGCATTTGGTGTGACGTCGGGCAAGTACTTAGGTTTTGGGGTAAACAAGACAAGAATTATGTTTGATTCCAGGAAAATAGAAGTTTTCTAGAATATTAAGTCCCCTACAATGATACGTCTGGTCCAAGTGATGACAAGAAGATTAGCTGCACTAAATAGGTTCATCTCCAAGATCACAGATAGATGTGCTCATTTCTTCAAAATTTTGAGAGGGAGTAAGAATTTTTACTAGGACAAAACTAGTGAATAAGCTTTGTAGTCCATCAAGGACTACCTAGGCTTTGTTGAAATGTTAGCCAAGATTGACCCTGGAGACGAGCTATACTTATACCTAGAAGTTACCACAATTGCAGTTAGTGCAACAATGGGAAAGGAATGTACAGGAGGGCAGAGGCTAGTATTTTACGTAAGCAAATCATTGGCTTCAGTAGAAACTCGCTATACCGAGCATGAGAAACTTTCTATGGCCCTGGTAATTGTAGATCGAATGTTAAGACCTTACTTCCAAGCACATGCAATCAATGTGCTGACATCATACCCACTCAAAGCAATGATGCATAGAAATTGGAGAATTTTGCGTTACATTTAAACCTAGAACAACAATCAAAGGCCAAGTGCTGGCCCACTTCATTGCTAAGTTTACACCTTCAGAAGAAACAATTATATTGGATAGGGAGTGTTAATGAAATGCCAGTAGAGGTTTGGAAATTACGGGTTGATGGAGCATCGAGCATAAAAGGATGTGGAGTTGGAATAATTATGGATACTCTAGAAGGTGATTAGCTGGAGAAGTATGCATAGCTCGAATTCCGAGCATCCAACAATAAGGCAGAGTACGAAGTCGTTATTATGAGTCTGACCTTAGCAAATGAGTTAGGAGACCATGATGTAGAAGTAAGGTTAGATTCATAGCTTGTGGTGAATTAAATAAATGTAACATACTCAGTCAACAAATGGAGGTTGGGCCTCTACATGGTTAAAGTGAAAGAGTTGATGACGGTCTTTGGTAGCTACAAGATCAAAGCCATTCTGAGGACCGAATGAAAAAGCAGATGTGTTATCAATTTTGGTATCATCCTTTGGTCTAGATCAGCAATCCAAGGTGGTGGATTATTTGGAGCAACCATCTATACCAACTCTTACCGACTCTTGTGCCTATAGTGGAGAGTTGGGACAAGAAAACGATTGGAGAGTTCCACTGGTTCATTACTTGAAAGAAGAAACATTACCAGATGACAAAGAATTAGCTTGGAAAGTTTTATATAAGCTATCAAGGTACATCATGATGGATGGCAGGTTATACCGAAGGTCTTTCACACAACTGTTGTTGCTTTGCTTAATACCAAAAGAAGCTACTTACGTGCTGCGTGAAATTCACGAAAGTGTTTGTGGAAATTATCGAGGAGGAAGAACCTTGGCACACAAGGCACTTACGATTGGTTATTATCCAACGATACATAGTGATGCACTGGTATGTCAAGAAATGTGACAAATGCCAACAATTCTCTAATAACTTACGGGTTCCTTCTCAAATGCAAACACCCATCCACAGTCTATGGACTTTTTCTCAATAGGGGATGGATGTCCTACGGTTATTTACACTGGCGCATGGAAATAAGAAGTATTTACTTGTGGTAATTGATTACTTTACTAAATAGGTATATACTAATGCAGTTGTGTTTGTAGGCAAAAATGAAGTTAAGAACATCCTTTGGAAGCAAGTAATCTATCATTTTGATATTCTGGCAGTGATGATATCAGATAATAGAACCCCATTCACTGGGGAAAAGGTTGTCTGGATGTATAATAAGCTAAAGATACAACATCGAACGTCAAACTCAGCCAATACTTAGGTAAATGGGCAAGCAAAAGTGATAAATAGGTCAATCAAGGAAGCGCTCAAAAAGCGATTGGATGATACTAAAGGTAAATGGGTGGAAGAGCTTCCAGTAATCTTGTGGGCTTACCGTACTACTTCAAGAACAACTACTGGGAAAATGCCATACTTCATGACATATGGAACAGAAGTAGTCGTTCTAGTATAGATCGGTTTACCTTCTATACGTGATATCACAATTAATCTTGTGGAAAATGAGAATGGTATACACCAAGAGTTAGATCATGTAGAGGATAAACGAGACCAAGCAACATTGAGAATGGAATCTTATAAATCAAGGATGGCATGGACATTTAACCATGTAGTATGCCCAAGGCACTTTACAATAGGAGAGCTAGTGCTTCGAAGGGTAATGTTGCATTGTCCAGAAGCTCAGTTAGGAACACTAGCTCCTAACAGAGAAGGACCTTACAGGTTGGTTAAAAGTGAATAGACTTGGAACGTACTGGTTGGAAGATCTGAATGGTGTATTGATTCCTCATCCATGGAACATTGTGCATTTGCAAAAATATTTTGTGTAAGTATCTTATTTTTTGTTTTGTGGCATTCTTTAAAGACTTTGAAGGTAAATTATTTGTTGTTTTGATCGTTAATTTTTGAAATGAGCAGCAAAGCTATTTATTTTTATAAAAAAGTTTCAATAATGAGTTCGTCAAAGATAAAAGGTCTAAAATCGAGCTGCTAAGATCAGTTCGTCAAATAAACCAAGTAATAAGATCAGTTCATCAAATTAACTGAGTTGCTAAGAACAGTTCATCAAATTAACTGAGCTACTAAGATCAGTTCATCAAATTAACCGATCTGCTCATATCAGTTCGTTAAATAAACTGGGCTGCTCAGTTTAGTTATTAAAATTAAACGAGTTGCTTAAATCAATTCGTTAAATAAACTGAACTGCTAAGTTCAATTCATTAAAATAAACCAAACTTCATAGATCTGTTTGTTCAGTACCCAGTTGGTGACAGGTCACTAAATCTCAAAGCTTATACTAAGTCACTCAGATCGGTTTGTTAAGGGAACCAAACTACTTAGACCAGTTTATCCAAGAAATGATTGGGGACAAATGGTAGCAGAATAATACGTCACTACTTTCACTGCAAGTGTACGGGTCAAGTTTTATAGAATATTGAAGAGTAAGGGTTTTCTTATCCACAAATATTGGATTAAATTGTCGCTAAGTACCACGATTATCATAATCGAATTCTATTTAGGCAATAAAAATTAGGTTTTTGTTTTTATAATATACTAAACTAAGTTAATTAAACAAATTAAACTAATATACTAATATTAAAGTTTAAGGGAGTAAATTGTCTAGGCATTAACTTCATTCATTTAAATGCGTTCAATTCAATCTAGTTTGCATTAACGGCATTCACACTATCCGACAATCTGTATCGAACTCTCACTCACTACCTCTCCCGAGTGTAAAGTGAATGAATATGTGATTTCATGTCAACACCAAAGTCCCCCTCGAGCATCTATACGACACTTGGTCACATGAGTCTCACCCCAACCTCATGGATTGCATACTTTCTAATGCCCTCTCAGGTCATTAAATCATCACGTTGTGTTTAAACCTTAGTCCGAATCCGGGGTTACCTTTCCCGAGTGTCAAAACCCTATATTCTAAAACCAACCACAATACCATAACAAGCATACTATGATTGTAATAAAACAGTAAACACAATCGAATACAATTGAACAACCGTTAACAAAATATCAATTTATACAAACAACGTTTTCATGAAGTCAATCAAACCCTAGACAATATATGTTCAGTTACTCATGGACATAACCACATATACAACAATAAACAAGCTAAACATAATGAAAACTATCAACCAAACTAAGAATAAAATAGAGAAACAAGGAGACTAGCCGTTATTCGAAACACCGATGCTAAAACCGCTCTGAAAACGTTTTCTCTTCTTGGATTTGATGATCTTCTTTTGGTTGATTGTAAAACCTAAATCGTAAAACATACGTCATAAATAATTGCATTTTAGGGCATTAGGAAATTTTAGGTAAAAATTTTATTGATTAAGAACTCAAATCAAAACTTGGGGGTCAAATTTGCAAATTTAAAAACATTACTCTCAACTTGGGATGCGAATTGTCAATTAAAAATTGAAAATGTCAGGGATCAAATTACAATTTTATAAACTTATAAATGTTGAATTGAACTCAAAAAGAAGACTTTAAGAAATTAGAGGGGGAAAGAGTAATTTAACAAAAACATTTTTAAAACACACACACACACACACATATATATATATACACACACACACACACGCATACGCCGTGCGTGTGAGACCACCGGAAGGGAGAAGAACGGAGAGGTAACATGGCAGGCTAGGAACATTTTCCACCACTTAATCCATGCAATATATACATACTTGTGCATGTGCATTGATCAAACAGCCTCCATCAACTTTGAAATTAGAAAAAAAATTCTAGAGAGAGAGAACCGGAGCACGGGAAGGGTGATCGGACTTCCTTGAGTCGGTATTCCTCCAGCAGGGTAGTCGTGGCTATTGCTCGTATGCATGATCCTAGAGGTGTCTTCGTCAGTTTCAGGGAAGAGCGAAAGTGGTTCGGTCGGTGGGGTGGTTCGTCGACGGCGTGACAAGTGTGTTCTTAGCATCGCCGGTGAGCGAATGTTGGGTTCGGTTGTTCAGCTTGTCGACGATCTTCGATCTGGTGAGTACTTATACATATTTAATTGATCATTCTAGTAGGTGTGTGCATGCATGTGTATGTGATCGGCGATAGGATCGCCAATAGGTTTTGGTTTCGTCCGACGGTGGCGTTTCGATGGAGTGTATGTGTTATGATTCTTGTTTCGTGCAGCGTGTATATATGTGTGTTGCTTCAACTGCATGCGTGAGTGATCGTCGCCACGACGTGGCCGACGGTGTGCGTCACCGCTACGGCAGTGCATACTTGTGGGCATCCTCTGTTTCCGTTCAATATGGTAGAATGTGGGTATGTGGGAGTGTTGTTCGGATCGTCGTCCGTCGACCCTTGGCGATCGTGTGTGTGGGCAATCTGGTTCAGTGTTATGCCTGTGTGTGTGTTTTACCTAGTTCGGCCGGCGACGGGTGTGTAGGACAGTGTATGTATGTGTGTAATGTGTTGATCAGTATGTGTATACGTGTGCATAGGTGTGTTGCTGAAAACTGTTATGGGTAGCCGGTGCGTCGCCGGCAGGGGGTGCTGGTCGGCCAATGGTGGTGTCGGCGGGTGGAGCACAAACAGAAAACAGAAACAGAAAAAAAAAAAAAAGAATTTGCACAAACCACCCCGATAAGAATTAAAAACCAATTTTGCAGCCGTGAACGATTTGGAATGAGTAACGTTTTCTGTTAAGTTGATTTCAGTTTATTGTATTGAATTCTAACATCAAAATTTTGGAATCGGAATAATAAATTGTGACCGTGTGTATTACTAAATTTTATGCAATTATTTTTAATGAAATAAAAATTACCCGAAATAGTAATTTTTATAAGTAAAATGTGGGAAATGAAAAATTTCGGAACTTAGGGTTTGCATTGCACGATTTGATTATTTTGCATAAAATATTAATTTAAACCCTATCATTAGTAGGTTCGCAAACGCCAACATCCCGGTAGGCTTTGGACGGTGCTGTTATTGTAGCACAAGAAGCGAGGTGAGTGTATTGTCTTCTTGCCAAACTGTTTTCTGTATATATATATATATGATAACATATGTGTTTGCTTACACTGTACGATTTCATAAATGATATAGATCAAGCAGGTTTTTGGAATTGTGTTGGTTTCTAAAAGAAGGCTTAAAAATAATTTTTGTTAGATATGAGTGGATTATATTTCTCCCCATAAGGGGTATGGATTATATTTCTCCCCAAAAGGGGTGTGGATATTTCGTAGGAAGGCATTCCTACAAATGTTACGGTACTGTTGCAACTCCTGATCGTGAGGTTAAAACGATCAATATGGCTAGCCAATGTGTGTTGTGGTGGAGTGGTGGTTTGAGATGTGATGTTTATTTATACTGGGTGATTTATTATTTATTGTGGTGATCGGTATGATATTTATACTAGATGGTTTTGAAATGGAACTTATATATATTGCTTTATTTTCACTACATATATTATGAAGACTTTTACAAGCTATGTGACATCTATATACTTTTGCTTGATCCATATTTAAATGATTTATTATTTAGAATGTATTATTATGTAAAAATGTTTTTATTAAGAAGACAGTACACTCGCAGGTGAAATAGCTAGAAGTCGATCTCCTACTGGCACTGGGTAGAGTTCGGCAATGGTATAGCAAGGGAGTATTTTGGGAAGTGCTGCCTGAGGCGAACCTAGGAGAGGTTCATTGTTGTTTTTATCTTCTTCTTTTTTTAATTATAAATTCAGGGACGGGTGTGTCCCTAGTTAGAGAAAATGTTTATAGCCTGATTTTGGTGATTGTATAATTATGATTGTCTACTATCACTTTGTAACTGGTTTGTCCCTCAGAGGATGTCGTGTCGATGTCATGCCAGACCCATTGGTGATGGGTATCCGGGGTGGAGGGTGACCATTTTGGTATCAAAGCCTAGGTTATAGGTTCTGTAGACTTACTAGTGTTTGTAGCATAAAGGATCATGAGATAGGAAGACGTATCAGTCATCTAATCAGTAGGGGACTTTAAGATAAGGTGTCAGTGGGTGCTGTTGATACTCGCGTAATAGTTAATTAACGTATATTAATTACTGTCATTTTTCTGGTTGACCTAGTTAGTCATTGAATTGAATTTTATGGCTGATAATAGGTATGGAGGGGGGAGATAAAACCTCTGGGAGTGTAAGACCCCAGGGGCAGGCAGAATCCCCGAGGCAAGTGGAGCCTCAAGAACAGAAAGATAGGGAGCAGGAAAGTTTGCATATTGTGGAATCTCACATGCAGGGTGATATGTTGCAAGGGAGCTTAGACGCGGTCGAAAGAATTTTACAGGCCGCTGCCCAAGTGACGGAGCAGCAAGCGAGGATTATGGAAAGTCAAAGGGCCCAAAGTGATACTGCCATATCTCAAGCAGTACGACTAAAGAGGTTCAAGGAGTTAGACCCTCCGGCTTTCACCGGGACGGCGGGTCCGGCTGATGCGGAAAATTGGATTAGAGGTGTGGGTCATGTATTTGAGGCGAAAGGAATTGTCGATGATAGTCGAGTTTCCCTTGCCACTTTTCAACTGAGGGAGGAGGCTGAGCATTGGTGGGAAGAAATGAAAAAGTTGATTTTCGGTTCTGGTGAGGAAATCACGTGGGGTCGTTTCGTTGCCGTGTTTAACGAGAAATATTTTCCTGAGTCTTACTGATTCCAGATAGAGGAAGAATTTATTGTGTTGAAGCAGGAAAATATGACAGTTCAGCAGTACGAAGTCAGATTTCATTCTTTATCCTATTTTGTCCCTGATCTGGTAAAGACGGAAGAGGCGAAATGCAGACATTTTCAGAAGGGACTTTAGTTAGAGATTCATTCCAGGTTGACAAGCAGGCAGATTAAAAATTATGCAGAGTTGGTGAATACGGCAAAGCTAGTGGAGAGGGATGTGCAGGAAGCCATCGAGAGTCGAGAGCAGTTCAAGAAGAGCCGATTTGAGTCACCCAGTAGATTTTTGGGTGGCACTTCACGAGGGACGGTATCTCAACAGCTAGTTGCTCGGGCCTCATCGTTTAGCCAATCAGTCAAAAGTCGTGGTCCCCGACAATCATACCCCCGGTAACAACAAAGTGCATTGGAAGCTAGTGTGGGTCCGCAAAGGTATGGGAGGAGTCAGTCGGTTACTCAAACTGGGGAAAACAAATGTTATCAATGTGGAGCACCGGGTCATTTAGCTAGAGATTGTCCTAGGGGAAGACTGATATGTTTTCATTGTCATGAGCCGGGTCACATATCTACGCATTGTCTGAAACTTGCTTCTACATTTGTACCTCTTGCGAGCAGTATAGGTAGTGCGGGTCTTAATACTGCCCAAGGGCTTGGTAGAGGATCAGTTGGTAAACCTCCAACGTGAGGCCGTATGTTTGCTACCATGCGACAGGATGCTCAAGCTACTCCTGATGTGGTCACAGGTATCCTATCTTTATATGCCTAGAGATGCTCATGTACTTATTGATCCCGTTTCTACGCATTCATTTGTTTCAGCATCCTTCATGATGCAAGTAGGCAGATTTCCCATTTCTTTATCATATCGTATTGTTATTTCTACTCCAGTGGGTGAGTCGGTCTGGATCGATAGTGTGTATAAAGACAGTCCACTTCGATTTGGTGATAGAAAGTTATTGGCAGATCTATTACCCCTGAGTATTCACGATTTCAATATAATACTGGGTATGGATTTGCTATCCGGATATCATGCCACGGTGGACTGTTTCAAGAAATAAGTAATATTTCGAATCTCAAGTGAGCTAGAGTTTGTAGTTGCTGGAGATAGAATTATCACTCCTATTAGTTTAATTTCAGTTCTAAAAGCCAGGAAATTATTGAGGGAAGGATGTCAGGGAAATCTTGCGCACGTGATTGACACCAGTCAGAGAAAAATTCCGGTGGCGGATAATCCAGTAGTCAGAGATTTTTCTGACGTATTTTTAGAAGAATTTCCAAGGTTGCCCGTAGATAGGGAGATGGAATTCACGATCGAGTTACTTCCAGGCACTAACCCTATATCGATTCCACCTTATCGTATGGCACCTACTAAGCTGAAAGAGTTGCAAGTGCAGTTGTAAGATTTATTAGACCATGGGTTTATCAGGCCCAGTGTCTCCCTATGGGGTGCCCTAGTGCTGTTCGTGAAGAAGAAGGATGGTACGTTAAAAATATGTATTGATTATCGGCAGCTGAATAGGGTGACGGTTCGCAATAAATATCCGTTGCCTAGGACTGATGACTTGTTTGACCAACTCCAGAAAGCTAAAGTATTTTCCAAGATAGATCTTTGATCGGGGTACCACCAATTGAAAGTCAGAGATAGGGATGTGGCAAAAATGGCATTCCGTACGAGATATGGACACTATGAATTTCTGGTTATGCCCTTGGATTGATAAACGCCACTGCTACTTTCATGGACTTGATGAACCGTATCTTTTAGCCTTATCTAGATCAATTTATTATAGTGTTCATTGATAACATATTGGTCTATTCCCAAAGTAGGGAAGAACATGCGAAGCATCTCCAGCTCGTATTGCAGACGTTGCGAGAAAAGCGGTTATATGCGAAATTTAGTAAATGTGAATTCTGGCTAGATCATATGGTATTTTTAGGGCATGTTATTTTAGGAGATGGTATTCAGGTAGACCCAAAGAAAGTTGAAGCTGTTGTTCAGTAGGAAAGACCAAAAAATGTGACTGAAGTTCGAAGCTTTCTAGAATTGGCGGGTTATTATCGACAGTTTGTGCAAGGATTTTTCGTTATAGCTACCCCGTTGACTCGATTGACCCGCAAGGAATCCAAATTTGAGTGGAGAAATAAATGTGAGTAGAGTTTCCAAGAGTTGAAGAGTAGATTGATATCGACACCAATACTGTCCCTCCCATCGGAAGGAGGTGGTTTTGTGATTTATAGTGACGCGTCACACCAAGGGCTGGGATGTGTTCTGATGCAGCATGGTCATGTAATCGCATATCCATCCTGAAAATTGAAGAACCATGAGCGTAATTACCCGACGCACGATTTGGAGTTGGCAGCAATTGTGTACGCCTGAAGATTTGGAGGCACTACCTGTATGGCAAGACATGTGAAATATACACCGACCATCAGAGTTTCAAATACTTGTTTACTCAGAAGGAATTAAATTTGAGGCTAAGGCGTTGGATGGAGTTGATCAAGGATTATGATTGCACCATTCACTATCATCCGGGAAAGGCTAATGTTGTAGTAGATGCTTTGAGTCAAAAATCGGCAGGTTCGGTCACACACATTTGAGTTGTGCATGCTAACTTGTATGCAGAGTTGATATCGTTGCGAGTTCAGTTAGCGGTTGGTCAGACGGCAGCATTGCTTGCAACCTTGACTTTGAGGCCGACATTGATTGACCACATTATTGAAGCTCAAAGGTCAGACGTTTTATTGAAGAGGATTCGGGATGAAGTGAAAAATGGTCACAGAACTGATCATCATGTTAGGGATAATGACAAAGCTTTGATGTGTGGGAATAGGCTGTGTGTGCCTAATGACGTCAATTTGAAAAATGATATCTTGGAATAGGCACATAGCTCAGCGTACGCGATGCATCCGGGGAGCACCAAAATGTATCGAGATTTGCGTGAGCATTATTGGTGGATCGGAATGAAACGCAAAATCGCAGAATTTGTTGCTGCCAGGTGCCTTGTTTGTCAATAAGTAAAGATTGAGCATCAACGTCCAGGTGGGTTATTGCAACCTCTACCTATTCCGGAGTGGAAGTGGGAGCATATCACGATGGATTTCATTTCTGGATTACCCCGTACTCAAAAGGGGTATAATTCCATTTGGGTGATCGTTGATAGGCTTAACAAGTCTGCCCATTTTCTGGCCGTAAAGATAATATTTTCTCTCGAAAAATATGCCCGATTGTATATCGGTGAAATTGTTTGGTTACACGGCGCATCAGTTTCTATAGTGTCGGATAGAGATCCGAGATTTACTTCGAGGTTCTGGCCGAGTCTCTAGACTGCTTTAGGTACCAAGCTGAAATTTAGTATCGCTTTCCATCATCAGACAAACGGTCAATCAAAGCTTACGATACAGACGTTGGAGGATATGTTGAGGGGATATGTTCTGGAATTTCCTGGTAGCTGGGATGATCATTTTTCGTTGATGGAATTCGCCTACAATAACAGCTACCACTCGGCAATCGAGATGGCTCTATATGAACGTTGTATGGTAGGAGATGCAGAACCCCAGTTTGTTGGACTGAGGTGGGTGAACGTAAATTGTTGATCTTGGACATAGCCCAACTGATAACAGATAAAGTAGAGGTGATTCGAGAAAAATTGAAAATTGCTCAGAGTCGACAAAAGAGTTATGCAGACAAGCGCCGACGGGATTTGGAGTTCGAGGTGGGAGATCATGTGTTCTTGCGTATTTCTCCATGAAAATGCATAATGAGGTTCGGGAAAAAAGGGAAGTTGAGCCCAAGATACATCGGACCATATGAAATTCTAGAACGAGTTGGCACGACAGCGTATAGACTTGCGTTACCACCAGAATTATCTCGACTACACGACATTTTCCATGTATCGATGCTCCGGATATATGTGCCAGACCCTTCTTATGTGTTGACTTCGCAGCCGATCGAGTTGGAAATAGATTTGACCTACGTTGAAGAGCCAGTCCAAATCCTAAGCCATAAAGACCAAGTGTTGCGAACGAAAATGATTCATTTAGTCAAAGTGTTGTGGCGTAGTCATGCGGTGGAAGAGGCGACATGGGAGCGAGAGGAATAAATAAAGAACAAATACCCGCATTTGTTCGACTCAGGTAAAATTTCGGGATAAAATTTCATTTAAGAGGGAAGAGTTGTAAAACCTAAATCGTAAAACGTACGTCATAAATAGTTGCATTTTAGAGCATTAGAAAATTTTAGGTAAAAATTTTATTGATTAAGAACTCAAATCAAAACTTGGGGGTCAAATTTTCAAACTTAAAAATATTACTCTCAACTTGGGATGCGAATTACCAATTAAAAATCAAAAATTGAAAATGTTAGGGATCAAATTACAATTTTAGAAACTTATAAATGTTGAATTGAACTCAAAAAGAAGACTTTAAGAAACTAGAGGGGGGAAAGAGTAATTTAACAAAAATGTTTTTAAAACATATATATATATATATACAGACGCATACGCCGTGCGTGTGAGACTGCCGGAAGGGAGAAGAACGGAGAGGTAACGTGGTAGGCTAGGAACGTTTTCCACTACTTAATCCATGCATTATATACATACTTATGCATGTGCATTAATCAAACAGCCTCCATCAACTTTGAAATTAGAAAAAAATTCTAAAGAGAGAGAGAGAGGACCGGAGCACGGGAGGGGTGATCAGTCTTTCTTGAGTCGGTGTTCCTCCGGCAGGGTGGTCGTGGCTATTGCACGTATGCATAATCCTGGAGGTGTCTTCGTCAGTTTCAGGGGAGAGGGAAAGTGGTTCGGTCGGTGGGGTGGTTCGTCGACGGCGTGACAGGTGTGTTCTTAGCATCGCCGGTAAGCGAATGTTGGGTTCGGTTGTTCAGCTTGTCGACGATCTTCGATTTGGTGAGTACTTATACATATTTAATTGATCATTCTAGTAGGTGTGTGCATGCATGTGTATGTGATCGGCGATAGGATCGCCAGTGGATTTTGGTTTCGTCCGACGGTGGCGTTTCGATGGAGTGTATGTGTTCTGATTCTTGTTTCATGCAACGTGTGTATATGTGTGTTGCTTCGACTGCATGCGTGAGTGATCGTCGCCACGACGTGGCCAACGGTGTGCGTCACTGCTACGGCAGTGCATGCTTGTGGGCATCCTCTGTTTCGGTTCAATACGGTAGAATGTGGGTATGTGGGAGTGTTGTTCGGATCGTCGTCCGTCGACCCTTGGCGATCCTGTGTGTGGGCGTTCTGGTTCAGTGTTATGCCTATGTGTATGTTTTACCCAGTTCGGCTGGCGACGGGTGTGTAGGACAGTGTATGTATGTGTGTAATGTGTTGATCAGTGTGTGTATGAGTATGCATGGGTGTGTTGCTGAAAACTGTTATGGGTAGCCGGTGCGTAGCCGGCAGGGAGGGACTGGTCGGCCGGTGGTAGTGTCGGCGAGCGAAACACAAACAGAAAACAGAAACAGGAAAAAAAAAAAAAAAAAAAGAAAAAAAAAAAAAAAAGAAAAAAAAAAGAAGAATTTGCACAAACCACCCCGATAAGAATTAAAAACCCATTTCACGGCCCGTGAACAATTCGGAATGAGTAACGTTTTCCGTTAAGTTTATTTCAGTTTATTGTATTGAATTCTAACATTAAAATTTTGGAATCGGAATAATAAATTGTGACCATGTGTATTACTAAATTTTATGCAATTATTTTTAATGAAATAAAAATTACCCGAAATAGTAATTTTCATAAGTAAAATGTGGGAAATGGAAAATTTCGGAACTTAGGGTCTGCATTGAACGATTTGATTATTTTGCATAAAATATTAATTTAGGCCGTATCATTACTAGGTTCGCAAACGCCAACATCCCGGTAGGCTTTAAACAGTGCTATTATTGTAGCACAAGAAGCGAGGTGAGTGTACTATCTTCTTGCCAAACTATTTTCTGTATATATATATATGATAACATATGTATTTGCTTACACTATACGATTTCATAAATGATATGGATCAAGCAGGTTTTTGGAATTGTGTTGGTTTCTAAAAGAAGGCTTAAAAATAATTTTCGTTAGATATGAGTGGATTATATTTTTCCCCGTAAGGGGTGTGGATTATATTTCTCCCCAAAAGGGGTGTGGATATTTCGTAGGAAGGCATTCCTATGAATGTTACGGTACTGTTGCAACTCCCGATCGTGAGGTTAAAACGATTACTATGGCTAGCCAATGTGTGTTATGGTGGAGTGGTGGTTTGAGATGTGATGCTTATTTATACTGGGTGATTTATTATTTATTGTGGTGATCAGTATGATATTTATACTAGATGGTTTTGAAATGGAACTTATATATATTGCTTTATTTTCAATACATATATTATGAAAACTTTTACAAGCTATGTGACATCTATATACTTACTCTTGATCCATATTTAAATGATGTATTATTTAGAATGTATTATTATGTAAAAATATTTTTATTAAGAAGGCAGTACACTCGTAGATGAAATAGCTAGGAGTCGGTCCCCTACTGGCACTGGGTAGAGTTCGGCAATGGTATAGCGAGGGAGTATTTTGGGAAGTGTTACCTGAGGCGAACCTATGAGAGGTTCATTGTTGTTTTTATCTTTTTTTTTTTTTTTTGTTATTATAAATTCAGGGACGGGTGTGTCCCTAGTTAGAGAAAATGTTTATAGCCTGATTTTGGTGATTGTATAATTATGATTGTCTATTGTCGCTTTCTAGCTGGTTTGTCCCTCAGAGGATATCGTGTCGATATCACGCCGGCCCCATAGGTGACGAGTGTCCGGGGTAGGGGGTGACATTGATAGTGTCTTGGAGCTCTCAAGACTCCCAAAAACATTTTTTTAGGTGTGGGAGAACGAAGGGGTATAAAATAAAGATAAAAATATCTAAAAAAAATATCTTAAAACAGTTGGCCTTTGACCACTGCAGCGTCGGGCAACAAGTAGACCTTCCGTCGTTTCACTGCTGCAGCGGTGAAGATGCTGCAACCAACTTTGATCCTCTTGATTATTTTTCACCTAATTTCCTATAGATTTGCTTGATTATCGATTGTTTACGTCCCTACACTAGATTTACATCAAAACGAACATAAACGCAATTAAATATTACTGCAACACTCGAAAACTATCAAATTCGTCTTGGGAATATATAAACAAATTCCGCCTATCAAATACCCCCAAACTTAGAATTTTGCTAGTCCTCAAGCAAAACACGCACACTAAAACAAAACAAAAAACACAACTAATTAACTAACATAGAAACTAAAAATGAATAAAAACACAAATAACGGCATGCCAGTTTTGAATTTAACTATTCCGACCAAAATGTTTTCCCCCAACGACCCCCAATCATATTGAGTGCATGAGTAAAACGCACCATGTGATATTCTACAATTTCAATATTCAGTAATGGTAAACGCCATTCTACATCCTATTCAAGTGAATGTGCAAAAACTCAATTATACAACTATTCAACAACCGGATTGGATTATCCACCAACAAAACTCATGATTTAAAACCGTAAAGGATTAGAATATCCATATGCCTGACTGGGTTTCACTCTCCACTAATGTAGGCTTGGAAATTCAAAAAGATCAATAGGACTTGGTTCGATTTTTGGAAAATGGACAAGGGTATATCGGGAATGATACCCAAGGCACAACGCTTGGCACATAATCACACTCGTAACCCCATACATTAAAGAAACAACCCTGAAAAAAAAATTAAGAACGTTGTACTCACTTGTCACAAAAAACGGAAATAGAACGATATTTACATATGTTTTTTTTTTTAAACACGAACCACACCCCCAAACTTATTCGATTATTATAATTTCACGGGTATGGTTAAAACGAAGAAAAATGACAAGTGAGTACTTGAATACCGAACCAATCAAAAGTTCGCCTTAAACCCAACTGCTCACTTCAAGTAGCATAAATGAATGTTAACTTAATTCACTCAAATTGTGCCTTCGGTTCAGCGATATACGTTTGGAAAGAATTCAATTGGCCAGGGTATTTATTACATGTTCAGAATTGAAACGAATAACAGACTTCGATAGGGTAACGAGGGATAAATGATATTACATGGTAAGCTTTAAGGGCTCAAGTGATCAAAATGAATACCTAAATCATATATCCTAAACTACCTCGCCTAGGATTTCACCTCGAATTTTCCTTAATCATATTCTAGAATCCTTAAAATTATCATGAATTTGGCCAATGGATAATCAACCTCAAATCAATTGGATAACTATACATTGTGTATACGTGCTTGTGCAAATTCGGATCCACAATAACTTTTACCAAAACGACATGTCAAGCACACAGAACACACATGAATGGGCATTACCCTTGACCTCACAAAATAACTAGGGGATAACATCATCATCGTGTAATGGCCCGGATGAACGTAAAACTCAGCATACAACAACATATACTACAAACATAAGCACATTTATGCTAAACTAAACAAACATGCAAACAATTTAACTAAAACTACACTACTAATAACAATTAAATTTAAACTACATAACTCACAAAAGAAAACATACTACACATCATCCCCCAAACGTAAAACGGGTAGTGTCCACAATGTCCCAACATCAAACTCAACAAATAGCATGCATTATAGTGACGAATGGGGTTTTGAACATATACCTGGGAGGCAAGATAATATGGCCACCAAATGAAGTCGGCAGTGATGGATCTAATTTATTCTGAAACCATGGGTTACCTCCCAAGAAACACTTGGTTTATTATTCTAGGCCTGACACAGAGAAAGGTTGGTCAAAGAGTGGCTTCCGCTCATAGTAAGGGTACAGCACCACATATGGGTCTTGATTTTGAATGTCCGCAAGCTTGGACAAATGTGATATTGCTTAGCTTATGCTTTCAAATTAATTTGGTTCCGGATTATGTACTTGGCTGGAATTAACATTACAAATTGCGGAGGATGACAATTGAGTCACATTGTATCCTCATAGATATGATCTTCTTATATCGGTGGCGGCATCAATATTTGGATCTCAAATGGTTGAGAATCACAATCGTTAATCCATGCTTGGGTCGTCTTCTCATTAGAATAATCATCATTGAATACTTGGTGGCCGCAATTTAAGCATCGCCCCTTTCACCACAAGCATACGGGTCAAGTTTTAGTATATGGACCTTTCGGTCAGGTATCGTATCCACAGGGATGGGTTGAAATTACTATCGAGTACCGCGATTGTCATAACCTAACTTTATCTAGGCGCTAAAAATGGAATATAAAATTTAATGCTAATACTAAAATACTAATTTAACTATACTAATTACTAATACGAGATAGTTATGGGATGGATTATCTAGGGATTAACTTTATTTACTTAAACGCGTTTGATTTTGTTTAGTTTACAATAATGCTGTTCAACTTATTTGACAATCACAGTATCTAAAACTCCTCTGCCACCTCTCCTGAGTGTAACACAGGGGAATATGCAACTTCGTGTCAATGAAGAAGTCCCCATCAATGTCTTAACAACCCTAGGTTACGGGAGTCTTGCCCCAACGTCATTGATTGTACACAAAATCTAAGTTCGTAAACTCTCCCGTCACCTTTCCCAAGTGTAAGATGAGAGAATACGTGACTTCGCATCAACAACGAAGTCCCCCTCAATGTATTAATGACTCTAGGTCACGTGAGTCTCTCCCCAACGTCATTGATTTCATGCGTTGTGTTTACCCTAATCTGAATCCGGGGTTACCTCTTCCGAGCCTCAAACCCCGTATTCTCGATATATCTAAACTAGCATATAATCATGAAAATATGATAAACACATTCAAATATTGAAGAACAATCATTAAAGAAACACAACTCAACCAAAACGACATTTTTATAAATAATATTCATCCCTAAGATAATCCACATTTAGCCTATGGCCATAGACATTTATAAAATTGAAACTAGGCTAAACATGCTCAAATAATTATTGAAGTTAAGAAATAAAAGGAAAAACAGATGAACTTAGCAGATATCAAAAGACTAGCCGCTAAAACTGTCCACCGATCAATTCTCCTTCTCCGCGTGGTAATCTTCTCCTTCGGAATTGTTTGAGAACTCCCCATACTCTCCCTATATTCTAAACTAATCCCTAAGGGCTCTAATGGCTGGAGAAAAGCCCAAGGAGAGGAGAAGAGATGATATTTATAGGTGATAGGTGTGTTCTACCCACATATTTCCAAACCCGTTTTGTTAGTTTTAGAGTAGTTTTTATAGTTATTTTATTATGTTTTAAATAGTTTTTATACTTTTTGTATAAATTAGGTGTGTGGGGTAAAAATATAGGAAACTGAAGCATAAACGATGAGATCGAACCATAAACGGTCGAAGAACGATGGAAATATTAGCAAGGCGGCAATATTCCGAAAGAAGCCCACCGCCGCGGCGTCTAGACCTCCACCACAGCAGTGAAAATACAAAGAATGACTTATCCTTTTTGAACATCCACCGCCACGACGGTGGTCTCTGCAACAGATTAGATATTTTTTTTGATATTTTGCCTATTTAAACCCCTTTCCTCTCCCTTCCTCTTCCACTCTCCGGCCATTAGAGACCTTAGGGCTTAGTTTATAGTATATAGAGAGTATAGGGAGTTCTCAAACAAATATGAAGTAGAATATTACCACACGGAGAAGGAGAATCGACCGGTAGACGATTTTAGCGGCTAATCTTCAGATATCGGCTAAGTTCATTTGTTTTTCCTTTTATTTCTTAACTTCGATATTTGTTTGAGTATGTTTATCTTGATTTCAATGTTTATATGGTTATGACCACGAGCTAAATGTGGATTATGCATGGGATTAATATTATTTATAAAAACGTAGTTTTGGTTGAGTTCTGTTTCTTTGATGATTGTTCTTCACTATTTTGATTGTGCATGCTGTATTGTTTGTTTATCATACTTAGAATGATATTTAAAGAATACGCAATTTAACAAACCCAGGATTCGGACTACGGTAAACAAATGTCACGATTCAATAACCCGAGAGAGAGTTGGATTGTGGGCAATCGATAACGTTGGGGCAAGACTCACGTGACCTAGGGTTATTAAGACATTGAGGGGGACTTATCCATTGACTCGAAGTCATGTATTCCCCCGTATTACACTCAGGAGAGGTGACGGTGGAGTTTTAGAATTGAGATTATCGATAGGGTAAACACAACGCGATAATCCATTCACCCAGTCAGGAGTTGGATTATGTGCAATCAATGACGTTGGGATGAGACTCACGTGACCTAGGGTCATTAAGACCTTGAGGGGGAATTCTTCGTTGACACGAAGTCATGTTATATCCCTCGTATTACACTCAGGAGAGGTGGTAAGGGAGTTTACAAACTGAGATTGTTGAATAGGTTGAACACTATTATTGTGAACTAAACGAAATCAAACGCTTTTAAGTAAATAAAGTTAATCTCTAGATAATCCATCCCATAACTATCTCATATTAGTATAATTAGTATAGATTAAAATAGGTTGTATTAGTATTAGTATTAATTAATTAAATACATTTGTTTTTAGCCTAGATAAAGTTAGGTCATGATAAACACAGTACTCGATAGTAGCGAACACCAATCCTTGTGGATACGATACCCGATCTTTCAAGATCACATCATACTAAAACTTTGAACTTGTACACTTGCGAGTAGTCAATACATGAGCGTGTAACAAATGCTTCTTTGTACAAGTTTCTGGCGCCGTTGCTGAGGATTGGTTGTTGTCAAATTCAGTTTTCGACAATCGTCACCAAGTTTTTTATGACGTTCCCGGGGATTGTGTTTTTTCGTTATTATTGATATTGTGAGTAAATGGCCCGATTTTACTTTAGGCATTACTTTTGAATATAATTTTTGTTTCTTATACGGGGTACTTGTCGATGTTAGATCGACAGGTATTGATGTATTCCTTCCAACGGGATTCCAAGCCGTTTTATTGTGCGTGGCCAAGCACATAAGCCGGTGAGGCGTGTCATTGAAAGATCAAGCCGACCAAAGCAAAACTTCGCCAAGCTTAAGGGCGTTCTGAAAATGTCGGGCCGAGGACACGAAACTATGCACTTCTTGGGAGCCAACCCAAGGTCAAACAAATTAAATCCATCTCCGTCGACTTGAAACGGAGGCAAGATTCTCTCGCCTCCCAAGTACATGTTCTAAACCCCTTTTATCAGCATGCTTTAATTTCCTATATGTTGAGAATAATGATTGGGTTTGCTGAGGATACTATCCATTTTGAGTTTAGCAGTGATGAGTAGGATATTAGTATGTTTTACTGTTTTTCTCGTAGTGCATGTTTGTTTAGGTTAGTTTATGTTTATTTGTTGTTGTTGTGTGCATGCTGAGTTTTGCGTTCATCTGGGCCGTCACCCAATGATGATATTACCCCCTGGTTGTTTTCGAAGTCAAGGGTAATACCCATACATGTGTGTTCTGTGTGCTTGACAATGCGTTTTGGTCAAAGTTTATTGTAGATCCTAATTTGCACGAGCACATAGGCTCAATGTATTTCTATTCAATTGATTTGAGGAAAATTATCGATTAGCCAAACTCATGACAAATTAAGGATTCTAGAACCTGATTGAGGGGAAGCTTTAGGCAAAATCCTAGGCGAGGTAGTTAAGGAGATGTGATATAGGCATTCTTTTTGTAGCTTGAGCCTTTTGAAGCCTACCATGTAATATGTTTATCCCTCGTTATCCTATCGAAGCCTAAAATGACATTTCAATTCTGAATACAAAAACAAATACCCTAGCCAAATGATCTTTTTCCAAACCTTTATCGCTTAACCGAAGGCACAAATTTTAGTGAATCAAGCTAGAAGTTCCAAATGATACTTGATGTGAGCGGTTGGGTTTAGGGCAAACTTTGAATTGGTTCGGTATTCGAGTACTCACTTATCATTTTTATTTTGTTTTAACCACACCCGTGAAATTATACTAATCGAATAAGTTTGGGGGTATGGTAAAAAAAAAAATTACGTTTTTGTTTTTACAAGTGAGTACGTCAGTCTTAAACGTTTGTTCAGGATTGTTTTCCAATTT
Source organism: Eucommia ulmoides (assembly GCA_016647705.1). NCBI lineage: Eukaryota > Viridiplantae > Streptophyta > Magnoliopsida > Garryales > Eucommiaceae > Eucommia > Eucommia ulmoides. Next base: position 48,381,266 of record CM028326.1, read on the forward strand.
ATCTATGGGGTACTAGAGTGAATATGTCAAGAGTTGGGCCTTGCGTAACGTTAAGTTAACAACGTTAACCCGGTTTCCATTTCAAATTACCCATGGATAAATATTCCAAAATCGAACCAAGTCCTTTTGATATTTATGAACTACTCAACCTACATTAGTGGAGACTGGACCCCAATCAGGTATATGGAAATTCTATCCCTATAAGGTCTAAGTCATGAGTTTAGTTGGTAGATGATCCAATTCGGTCGTTGTATAGTTATATTATTGAGTCTTGTACTAACACGTTTATAGGATCTAAAATGGCATTTACCATTATTGCATGTCAAAATTCTAGAACCACATGATGTGTTTTACCGCTTGAACTCGATATGACTAGTGGTTGTTAAGGAAAAATAAATAGATCGTTAGAAAAAGTCAAAACTCGCATGTTGTTATGTTTAGATTATTTTAGGTTGTTTGTTAGTTCATTTAGTTTTGTTTTTCATTTTCGTGTGTGTGTTTTGCTCAAGGACTAGCAAAATTCCAAGTTTGGAGGTATTTGATTGGTGTGATATACCTACCTATTTTCAAACCGATTTTGTTAATTTTAGAGTAGTTTTTATATTTATTTTATTATGTTTTAATTAATTTTTATACTTTTTGTATAAATCAGGTGTGTGGGGTAAAAAGATAGGATACTGGAGCGTAAACAATGAGATCGAACCAAGAACGGTCGAAGAACGGTGAAAAAAGGAGCAAGGCGGCAATATTCTGAAAGAAACCCATCGTCGCGGCGTCCAGACCTCTGCCACGGCGGTGAAAATGTAGAGAATGACTTATCCTTGCTGAACATCCTCCGCCGTGGTACTGGAGATGAAGGATGTCAACCTAATCCACCGCCTTCTTCACCGCCGAGGCAATCAGCGAACCGACCTACTCACCACCTTAGCGGTAGCTTCTGCAGCAGATTAGATATTATTTTTGATATTTTGACTATTTAAACCCCTCCCCTTTCCCTTCCTATTCTATAGTCCTGCCATTAGAGCCTGTAGGGCTTAGTTTATAGTAGAGAGAGAGTATGGGGAGTGCTCAAACAAATCCGAAGGAGAAGATTACCACGCGGAGAAGGAGAATCGATCGGTGGACGATTTTAGTGGCTAATCTTCGGATATCGGCTAAGTTCATCTATTTTTCCTTTTATTTCTTAACTTCAATATTTGTTTGAGCATGTTTATCTCAATTTCAATGTTTATATGGTTATGACCACGAGCTAAATATGGATTATGTATGGGATTAATATTATTTATAAAAACGTAGTTTTGGTTGAGTTGTGTTTCTTTGATGATTATTCTTCGCTATTTTGATTGTGTGTGCCGTGTTATTTGTTTATCATGCTTAGAATAATATTTGGAGAATACGGGGTTTGACAAATTCCAAATTCGGACTAGGGTAAACAAACGCCACGATACAATAACCCGAGAGGGAATTGGATTGTGGGTAATTGATGACGTTGGGGCAAGACTCACGTGACCTAGGGTTGTTAAGACGTTGAGGGGGACTTCTCCATTGAATGGAAGTCATGTATTCTCCCGCCTTACACTCAAGAGAGGTGGTGGTGGAGTTTTAGAACTGAGATTGTCGATAGGGTAAACACAACGCGACGATCCAATGACCCGGTCGGGAGTTGGATTGTATGCAATCAATGACGTTGGGGCGAGACTCACTTGACCTAGGTTCGTTAAGACATTGAGGGGGACTTCTTCGTTCACACGAAGTCACGTTATATCCCTCGTCTTACACTCAAGAGAGGTGGCGGGCGAGTTTACGAACTAAGATTGTCGAAAAGGTCGAACACCATTATTATAAACTAAATGAAATCAAACGTGTTTAAGTAAATAAAGTTAATCCCTAGATAAAACATCACATAACTATCTCGTATTACTATAATTAGTATAGATTAAATTAGGCTATATTAGTATTAGTATTAATTAATTAAATACATTTTTTTTAGCCTAGATAAAGTTAGGTCATGATAAACATGGTACTCGATAATAACAACAACCAATCCCTGTGGATACAATACCCGATCTTTCAAGATCACATTATACTAAAACTTTGACCTCGTACACTTGCGAGTAGTTAATACACGAGCGCGTAACAAATGCTTCACCGTACAATAAGGAAAATATCTAAACAAATAATATCTAAAGTGTGCAGAGGTCACCGCCGTGGCGATGGTAGGTCGGTTTGATATTCGCCGAGGCGGTGGAGTCGGCGGTGGAGTCGACAATGGATTTGGGTGACCATCCTGCCTTCTTAGCGCCGCGACGGTGGGTCTCATGCCGCGGCGATGGATGTTCATCAAGATATGGACATTCTCTACATTTTCACCGTCGCGGCGGAGGTCTGGAGGCCGCAGCGGTGGGCTTCTTTCAGAATATTGCCGCTTTGCTCATTTTTTCACCGTTCTTCCACTGTTTTTTATACGATTTGATCGTTTATGCTCCGTTTTTCTACCTTTTCTTGCCCCACACCTATTTTAATACAAAAAGAATAAAAATATATAAAAATGTATTAAAAATGTAATAAACATACTCAAAAACTAACAATTTTGGTTTAAAAATAGATAGGTAGATCACACCTATCAATGCTCCCCAGCTCCTCCCTCTCATATCCGGTTCCTCACGGTGGCTTTCAATGCATGTGGCATTTGTATCTCTCAGTGCCACCATGTTTTACTCGGCCTCAATAAAGTAGATAAGATGACCGATTTGCATCTGAAAAGACGTTACGGTCGTATCAATTTTAGCGCATGTCGTATCAATATTGTCAAGATGAACCTCATGCTCATTGAGATGATCATTCATCTCCCTCCATAAAGCCTAAGTCTCCTCTATAAATTCAGCGAACATTTCCTCCAGGGTGGGGGAAGACTCCTCATGTTGGTCCGGGGTGTCAATCCATAGCGTCGAAATGGTGGAATTACCCCCCAAGCTTTGGTAGCTTGTTGAATAATTCCAAATCTGATAGTCCAACTCGGCCATGTCTTCCAATGACAAATAGGCTTTATCCGCGGGTAGGTCGTAGAAAAAGGTGGTACCATTTTCTCCTTCTACCCTTGTTCTCGTTACAGCTCGTAACCCGTCGAGGAAATTCAGTAATTGACACTCCCTTGGAAAACGATGATTGGGGAACCGAAACAACAAGTCTTTGTATCTATCCCAAGCACAATGAAATGGCTCGGAATCTCATTTAAAGAAATACAATAGCACTTGTTGATCTAACATCCTCAAGTATCTTGCAAGAAAAAATAAACTACATGCAAAAATTATAAACAAAATAAATGCCTAAATTAAAACCAAGTTACTTACTCATAATATCAACAATAATCTAAAAACAAATCCTCAGCAACGTCACCAAAAACTTGGTAGCAGAATATTACATCGCTACTTTCACCGCAAGCGTACAGGTCAAGTTTTATAGAATAGAGAAGAGTAAGGATTGTCGTATCCATAAGAATTTGATTAAATTGTGCTAAGTACCGCGATTATCATAACCGAACTTTATTTAAGCGATAAAAATTAGGGTTTTTTTAATAATATACTAAACTAAGTTAATTAAATTAATTAAACTAATATATTAATATTGACGTTTAAGGAAGTAAATTTTCTAGGGATTAACTTCGTTCATTTAAACGCGTTCGATTCAATCTAGTTTACATTAACGGCATCCATACTATCCAACAATCAAGGTATCGAAATCTCACTCACTACCTCTCCCGAGTGTAAAGTGAATGAAAATGTGACTTTGTATCAACGCTAAAGTCCCCTCGAGCGTCTATACAACACTTGGTCACATGAGTCTCGCGCCAACCTCATGGATTGCATACTTTCTAACGCCCTCTTGGGTCATTAGATCGTCATGTTGTGTTTAAACCCTAGTCCGAATCTGGGGTTACCTATCCCGAGTGTCAAACCCCGTATTCTCAAACCAACCACAATACCATAACAAGCATACTATGATTGTAATAAAACTATAAACCCAATCGAATACAATTAAACAACTGTTAACGAAACATCAATTTTTACAAATAACGTTTTCATGAAATCAATCAAGCCCTAAACAATTTATGTTTAGTTACTCATGACCATAACCATATATACAACAATAAACAAGCTAAACATAATCAAAACTATCAACCAAACCAAGAATAAAATAGAGAAATAAGGAGACTAGCTGTTATCCGAAGAACCGAAGCTAAAACCGCTCTAAGAACATTTCTGCTTCTTGGATTTGACGATCTTCTCTCGGTTGATAGTGTCTTAGAGCTCTCAAGACTCCCAAAAATGTTTTTTTTAGGTGTGGGAGAGAAAAGGGGTATAAGACAAGGATCAAAATATCTAAAAAAAATCTTAAAACAATTGGCCTTTGACTATTGCAATGGTGGGCGACCAGTAGGCCTTATGCCATTTCATTGTTGCAATAGTGGATCTCACCACTATAGTGGTGAACAAACAAAGAGTTTTTGAACTCTCTATTGTTTCATCATTGCAGCAGTGTAGATGCTGCAAACAACTTTGATCCTCTTGATCGTTTTTCACTCGATTTCCTATCGATTTGCTTGATTATCGATCGTTTACGTCCCTACACCTGATTTACATCAAAACAAACATAAACGCAGTTAAATATTACTTAAACACTTGAAAACTACCAAATTCAGCTTGTGAATATATAGAAAAATTTCACCTATCAACAAGTCATCAAATTTTAAATTGGTAAGCAAACTATACCTATCAGTTTGTTAAGACTTTTTTTATGAAGGTTCCCTATTTGTCAAAATAAATAAAGGCTGAATAGAAAAACACAAATGTTGGGGGTAAATAAATCTTGAACTAATGCAATCAATAACATGTTTACTACTTAAACTTGTTATGGAGGAGGGAAGGAGGAATATGGACGTATATACTCTATTTTCATTCTTAAATGTTGTGTTTGAGAATCTAATACTCCATATGTGGATAGTTAATATTCCATATTCATTTTTAGCTTATTCTAGTGTGTGTGTGATTCTTGGAATTTCATTCAACACATTCATCCTCGTTCACAACATTTGAAATCCAACATTTTTTTATTTTATATATATATATAACAACGGACACATCATTATAATCCAAAAAAGAAGAAAGGTACATTACATCTTTCATCTAACTTGATTACATCTTTTATCCAACATAAATCAGATTTTACCATCACGAAAGTCCTTCCAATGAGAATTTCTCCTTCGTCTTGTTCTATAACATCCTTCTCAAGATATTTTTATTTTCTAGTCTGGGACTTATTACTTCTTACCATGGAGTTAGTGCAGACATAAATGTGTATCTAGACTTTATTCCTGGTTGAGTGAATAATGTTCTGAAGACGAGCATCCCATATTTGATGAAGTTATTGTAGGATCTTATTTGGTGACTATTAAGCCCGTACTATTCAAAAAATGCTCTTTACGCTTATATATATATATATCAGAAGAAATCTAAAACTTCTTTTTCATTAAAACAGGGTTGGAAGGGCTGGAGTTACTCCGATCTAGGAGAAGGCATTGGACCTAAGTCCTCAAAGTTTGAGTTCGAGTAGTAAAAGTCATGTTCTTCATACTAGTTCAATGCTCAAATCAGAGAAAGTACATTTTTCTTTTCTCCTCGTTCCTTTCCCAGAGCTTGTACATCTTTATTTTCAGCACGCCATTGTAGGTCTTATGAAAATGGACTTGGGCTCGCAACTCGTTGATCTCTTTTTGTGCCAGCCACAAATGACCACAGAGCTCATGGAGCTGGGATATTGCACAGAAATGAGTGGAATCAAGGAAGGCGAAGATTGCACAGGAATCTTCTATTGTACGAAACCATGGGTGCTCTTTGTTGAGAGTTTTGGGCATCATCATGTGTTCTTGAAAGCGATACCCTACCTTCACCTTTTTTTTCCTCTCTGCTTGAACAACATCAAAGATATCAAAGGCTAATGATGATGAGGCCATAACTGATATGAGAAAGAAGGAAATAGAAGGAAGAAAATGAAAGAAGATTAACAGAAGAAGAAAAAGCATGAAGAAACATCAAGAACATTTGGCTTTAAATAACCAAACCATTGTTCATAAAATGACAAAAAGGACAAAACCAAATCATCAAAATATTTATGACGAATGAAATAAAATGACAGCAACAAATATCGAGATAAAAGCAATAGTTTCCAAGACCAAATACGGCGGTTATTTAAAGCAAGTTATAATTACAAAGTGTCATGCTTACAAGTCTGATAAAGATAAGAAATTGAAAAGACAGTCAACTAATCAAACAGTGCCTGGCTGGTCTATGTTATCTAGCAGAGGTGTGACATGAAGTTCAATATGCACTGAGGTTAATTCGTTGGGCAAAAGCTGAGCTTGGTTAGAGTTAGGCTAAGCTTGATCAGAGGAAGGCTAGTCAAAAAGGTACATTGTAGCTAACTCATTAAAAGTTGGAACTATTGGAAGAAGAAGTGGATTTGCTGCAATAGGACCTAAGAGATCTGCACTTGGCAGCCCTGCAGGAGTAGAGCAGGGTTCCTTTTTATCTTCTGGTACCAACTGGTCCAGGAAGGCAAGGTCTAACTCAGGATTTATTTGTCGTACCTGCACTCAACAGTATTTAAAGCTAACCAGTTGAATACTCTTTTTGAGTGAGTAAAATTGCTCTAACAGTTCCTGAATCCCATCTTTATGCTCAGCTTTCTTCTACTTCATTTCCATAGACAGCTCTACTATTGTCTTAGCCTGGTTGGATGACTTTGCTTCGAGAGTTGTTGACTTTACTTCAAGAGTTGCACTCTTTAGCTTCTCTGAGCTTAGCTTATTAGAGATCAGCTCTTTTTATCTTCCTAGATGCTGGAGGGCATCAACCTTTATGTCTATCTTAGTCTTCATCAGATCAAGATCAGATTGCCATTTGTTGAGCTTTTCTATTAATGAAAGGTTCTCAGTTTACAGCCTGCTACTCTTAGTCCGAAGCCTTGTGTTCTCATTAATCCTGATTGCTACTTTGAAGAAACTCATACTGAGTACGGGTAGCCTGCAGATCAACCTCAGATTTTTCTTCAAAAGACCTCTACAGTGCTAATTCGGTCTCAAGAGAAACCCTATTCTCTTGCAAAGCTCGGAGATCTTCTTCTAGCCAGATGGATTAATTCAGCTGGTGCATGAGCTGGGTATCCAGTTCAGCTGTATCATCTGAACTACCTTCCAAGGTAGAGGATAGGTGGATGCTCTGTAATATTGCTAAATTTGTTTAGAATCTCATGCAGCACATCAGATAATATATAAAATCGATTTGTAAAAGAAAAATCAGGATAGGTAAATGAAATGATGAAGACTACCTGAAGGATTGCACAAACAAGAGTTCGGAAGAGCTCTGCACAACTACGTTTGTCGATTTTAGAGCGACTATTATCCTAGGACTGCTTAAAAAGTGTCTAAATAGCATTGTCAAAGATCTCTTGATTGTTCAGAACTGATGGCCTTGCCTTTTTAAGCAGTTGACATATTTGCTCTCGAAAAATCCCTAGCAAGCTTGCACATATAGAGCTACCAAGACTAGAGGCTAAGGAAGATGAAAGAGATTGAACGCAAATTGTTGTGGCCTCAAAGACTTAGACGATAGTGGTCCCGGCTTCTCGAGTAACCAATTCCAACCCATGAATCTTGGTAGAGACTGGAACACGAGTGCTAGGGATAGGAACAGACACTATTCCACGTCGCCTTCTACTCAAAGGTTGCAAATCATCAGAGTATGGCGATATAGGAAGGATGGGTGGAGGAGCTCGTGGCTAAGAATGTTTGGTAGGAACCACAGTAGGCTGAGGTATAGTGGTAGGCTCGGTTGATTATAAGACTTTCTTAGGCGCTCTCTTCCTCTCTCCAAAAGCCAAATCATGTAATTGGTTTATCTGAGTCTTATCTATCTTCATATTTGGAGGCACAAAGGGTTTGTATAAAACTCTTGATAGGGTCAATCTTTTAGCGTCAAGAGTTTCTCCAATTGATCAATGACCTTTGTTGTTAGACGAAATCTTTAGCAAGCACTTTTACCTGTACAACATGATTTGTGAAGAAATGAGGATACCACAGAAGCAAGAGTAGTAAATTAAGGTTAGAAACAATAAAAATAGAAAGAGAAAATTACTCAGGAAATTGAAACGTCGCAGTACAACTGAGGGTCGCTCCATCTCCTCGGAGGAAAATTCCCAGTTCCCTTTGAAGAATAGATAACAATTATTCCAATCCTTTACGGCATATGGGAGGTTAGTGAGGAAGGTAACTGTTTGATAGCAGAATAGTAAACCCTCCAGGTGTCTTGATGGAATTTAAGAAAGCACATACTACTTACTATTTCTATGGGTAAGGGCACGTTATTCAAATAAGAGAGTACAAGAGCACCCATGATTTGACAAAACCAGTAAGGAACTAGTTAGCCTGGGGTGATTTCTAATTGATGGAATAAATTACGTAGGAATGGGGTGAAAGGAAGTCTAAGACCGTATTCAAACTTCCATACAAAGAATCATATTTCATCCTTTTTGCAAGAATAGGGGTGCTCATTTTCTGAACGAACCCTAATTTCAACTAAGGAATGAATGCCGAATGTATTTCGGAATGATTCGAGCCATCTCTAGTTAAAATCACTCGCACCATGATCTCTCCAGTTAATTAGGGAATCGGTAGATGAACGATCCCTAGATGTTGTCACTTTCTCAGAAAGAGATGTTGACGATGAACCAACCTCTGCTAAACTAAGTGGAGGAGTAGAGGCCATTATCTAAGTAGAATATTCGGGGAAAGATGAAAGAGAACTACGCGAAAAGGAAATCAAGCAATTGAATGCAAGAAGAAAACTTACACGAAGATAATGATCTTTCGTCTCGCCTCGTCGAATCGCCATGAAAGTTAGGACAGAAAATGAAGTGGGGGAAATTCCATCCCAGGATATTTGGAAGCCAGAGTTGAGATGATGCGTCGGATCGAGTAGTAAAATCCAACCCGAAAGAAATTATCTGAGAGTTGTCCATGGGCCGACTATGTTGATGGCCCAAATATGGTAGATTTGGTATGTTAAGGAAGCTCAACCATGTTTGGGCTAATCTGTATTAGAATAAGGTCTCCTAATAGGGGCTCGATCACCAATAAGTCAGACCAATAGGTGAACATTGAGAAGTTATATAACATCACCCACGATCCACCATGCATGCAGGTATAACTATTAAACGTCCCATAGTAGGATCATGGACAGCCTTCATGGAGATTAAAAGGGGAACGTAGGGGGAGTGGTGGAAATAAAAGGGTTATATATATATATATATATATATATATATAAGGGAGACAGGTACTAGGTAATATTATTACGTTTTTACAAACAGAAAGCTTTTTACCATAAACAGACGGACTTATTCTCACGCCGGAGGTTCTTTAACCGGCACCACACCGGTGTCCCTTGGAGTTACCTGGTTTGGCAGGTTCAAATTGTTGGGGATTTTTTTGACAACGTCACTTAATATTGTTATAACTATATTTGATACTGACGTTTTTTATAATATGTTCTAAATACGAATCTAGTTATAATAATATAACTAAATTTAGAAAATCTAGATAAAAATGTGATATTACTCTTCGGCTCAATATAAAGTAGTCCCAATTCTCTTTTTTAAAATAAAAAGTTTTGGGGTTTTTTTTTTTTTTTTTGTTATTTATAGTTGAAATTATGATAAAAATATACTATTATATTAGAGATAGTTGATGGGAGGTCCTAATGATGACACTAATTTAATAGAAAATTGCAAATAAAATAACTACTTTAATTTTAGTTCTATCTATTAGAGTTTATAGAAACACTAATATTCCGATTAGGATTGCGTTATTGCCTGCCGCTAATAGGTGTGATCTACCTATCTATATTCAAACCGAACTAAGTTAGTTTTCTAGCGTTTTTATAGTATTTTATTACCTTTTAATTAGTTTTTATTCTTTTTGTATAAATCAGGTGTGTGGGGTGAAAAGGTAGGAAAACGGAGCATGAACAATCAGATCGGACCAAGAACGGTCGAAGAACGGTGGAAAAATAAGCAAAGAGGCAATATTTTGAAAAGAAGCGCACCACCATGGCATCTAGACTTCTGTCACAGTGGTGAAAATGTAGAGAGGACAAAATCTTGTTGGATATCCACCGCCGCAGCGAAGAGATCCATCGCTGCGGCGGTAAAACTGCAGGATGGTCACCAATTCCACCGCTGTCTTTACCGCCTAGGTGATCACTTAACCAACCTACTCATCGCCGCGGCGATGAATCCCACCTCCGCGGCAGTCATCTCTGCACAGATTAGATATTTTTGTGGATATTTATCCTATTTGATCCATCATCCTTCCTCATTTTTTGGTCTTTCTTGCATGCTACCACCCTTAGAATATAACTAGGGGTAGGTTGAGGAGTTTTAGAGGGATATCTCACATTCCGAAGGAGAAGAAGAAGGTGAAGCGATCGTTGAATGGTTCAAGCGCCAAATCCTTGGATATAGGCTAAGTTCTTCGGTTTCTTCCTTTATTTATTTAACTTAGGAATTTGTGAGCATGTTTAGCTCGTGCTTTATTGTAAATATGGTTATGGAAGTTAGTTAAACGTGGTTTGTTTAAGGATTAACAATAAATTTATAAATACGTGATTCATATGATTTCGGTGTTTCGTTTATGATTGTTCTTTGAAGTTTGATTGTGTTTATCGTGTTTCTATGCATATATGCTAGTTTAGATATATTGAGAATACAAGGTTTAACACTTGGGAGAGATAACCCCGGATTCGGACTAGGTTAAACACAACACGATGATCCAATAACCCGGGAGGGAGTTGGAGAGTATGCAATCGATGACGTTGGGGAAAGACTCACATGACCTAGGGTCGTTAAGACATTGAGAGGGACTTCTTCATTGACATGAAGTTTTGTATTCTCTCGTCTTACACTCGGGAGAGGTGGCGGAAGAGTTTACAAATCGAGATTATCAAATAGGTTGAACACCGTAAACGTAAGTCAAACAAGATCGAACACATGTTTGTAAACCAAGTTAATCCCTAGACAATTATTTTCCCTAAAACATATCATATTAGTATAGATTAATTTAGGTTATATTAGTTTAGTTAATATAAATTTTATACATTTTTTTTAGCCTAGATAAAATTAGGTCATGATAAACACGGTACTCGGTAATAACGACAACCATTCCCTGTGGACACGATAATCCTTACTCTCCCCACCTTTACTAAAATCTGACCTCGTACACTTGTGAGTGAAAGTAGCGACATATTTACGCGCTACCAAGTTTTTGGCGCCGTTGTCGAGGATTGTGTTTGTCGTATTCTGTTTTCGACAATTGCCACCAAGTTTTTGGAGACGTTACTGAGGATTGGGTTATTGTCGAGTAAATGACCCAATTTTACTTTAGGCATTTCTTTTGTATATAATTTTTGTTTTGTAGTTTTGTTTTTATTTCTTATGCAAGGTACTTGGAGATGTTAGATCGCCAGGTATTTATGCATTCCTTTTAACGGGATTTCGAGCCATTTTATAGTGCGTGGCCATGCACATAAGCTGGTGAGGCGTGTCATTGAAAGATCGAGCCAAACAAAGCAAAACCTCGCCAAGCTTAAGGGCGTTCCGAGTATGTCGGGCTGAGGACATTAAACCACGTGCTTCTTGGGAGGTAACCCATGGTCAAAAAAATAAAATAAATTCGTCACAGTCGAATTCATTCGGAGGTGAGATTCTCTCGCCGCCCAGGTACGTGTTCTAAACCCCCTTTATTAGCATACTTTAATTTCATATGTAGAGAATAATGATTGGGTCACTGAGGACACTGTTCGTTTCAAGTTTGGCAGGGATGTGTAGGATATTAGTATATTTTACTGTGTTACCGTATTGCATGTTTGTTTAGGTTAGTTTGTGTTTATTTGTTGTTGTTGTGTGCATGCTGAGTTTTGCGTTTATCTGGGCTGTTACCCGATGATGATATTACCTCTTGGTTGTTTTTGAGGTCAAGGGTAATACCCATGCATGTATGTTCTGTATGCTTGACAATGCGTTTTGGTGAAAATTATTATAGATCCTAATTTACACGAGCATATAAACTTAATGTATTTCTATTCATATGATTTGAGACAAATTATCGATTAGCCAAATTCATGACAATTAAGGATTTTAGAACCTAATTGAGGGGAAGCTTGAGGCAAAATCCTAGGCAAGGTAGTTCAGGAGATGTGATTTAGGCATTCGTTTTGTCGCTTGAGCCTTTTTAAGCCTACCTTGTAACATGTTTATCCCTCGTTACCTTGTCGAAGCCTTAATGTCAATTCAATTCTGAAAATATAAACAAATACCCTGGCCAGTTGATATTTTTCTAAACCTATATCATTGAATTTAAAGGCACATTTGAGTTAATCAAGTTAGCAGTTGCAAATGCCTCTTGATGTGAGCGGTTGGGTTTAGAGCGACTTCATATTGGTTCGGTATTCGAGTACTCACTTTTCATTTTTCGTTCGTTTTTACCACACCTGTGAAATCATAATAATTGAATAAGTTTGGGGGTGTAGTACCTGAAATAAAAAATTACGTTTCTTTTGACAAGTACGTCGGTCTAAAATGTTTATTTAGAATTGTTTCCAATTTTTATATAGGGGTTCGAGAGTGAATGTGCCAAGCGTTGAGCTTTGGGTAACGTTAACCCAGTTTCTATTCCAAATTACCCTTGGCCAAATGTTCCAAAACCGAACCAAGCCCTAATGATCTTCATGAACTTCCAAACCTACATTAGTGGAGAGTGGACCCCAATCAGGCACATGGAAATCCTAGTCCTATACAGTTTAAGTCATGAGTTTCATTGGTAGATAATCCAATTCGGTCGTTGTATAGCTATATTATTGAGTCTCGCACAGACACAATAACAGGATCTAGAATGGCATTCACCATTACTGAATGTCAAAATTCTAGAACACCACATGGGGCTATTTACCACCTGAACTCGACATAATTGGCAGTTGTTGAGGGGAAAATGACTTGATCATTAGAAGAATTCAAAACTCGCATATCATTATGTTTAGATTGTTTTTAGGTTGTTTGTTATTTAATTTAGTTGTGTTTTTCATTTTAGGGAGAGTGTTTTGCTCGAGGACTAACAAAATTCAAAGTTTGGGGGGATTTGATAGGTGTGATCTACCTATATTTCCAAACCGAACTAAGTTAGTTTTTTAGTGTTTTCATAGTATTTTATTACGTTTTAATTAGTTTTTATTCTTTTTGTATAAATCAGGTATGTAGGGTGAAAATGTAGGAAAACGGAGCGTAAACAATCAGATTGAACAAACAACGGTGGAAAAACAAGTAAGGAGGAAATATTCTGAAAAGAAGCCCAATGCCGCGGCGTCTAGACCTCCACCGCGGTGGTGCAAATGCAAAGAGGACCATATCTTGCTGGACATCCACCGCCATAGCGGTAAGATCCACCACCACGGCGGTGAAACTGCAGGATGGCCACCAATTCCACGGCTGTCTTCACTGCCTAGGCGATCACTTAACCGACCTACTCACTGCCGCGGCAGTCACCTCTGTACAGATTAGATATTTTTTTGAATATTTTCCCTATTTAATCCATCCTCCTCCCTCATTTTCAGTCTCTCTTACATACTACCACCCTTAGAACATATCTAGGGGTAGGTTGAGGAGTTTTAGAGGAAGATCTCACATTCCAAATGAAAAGAAGAAGGTGAAGCGATCGTTGAACGGTTCAAGTGCCAAATCCTCGGATATAGGCTAAGTTCTTCGGTTTCTTCTTTTATTTCTTTAACTTAGGAATTTGTGAACATGTTTAGCTCGTGCTTTATTGTAAATACGGTTATGGCCATTAGTTTAACGTGGTTTGTTTAGGTATTAACCATAAATTTATAAATATGTGATCCATATGATTTCGGTGTTTCATTTATAATTGTTCTTCGAAGTTTGATTGTGTTTATCGTGTTTCTATGCATATATGCTAGTTTATATATATTGAGAATATGGGGTTTGACACTTAAGAGAGGTAACCCCGGATTCGGACTAGGTTAAACACAACACGATGATTAAATAACCCGAGAGGGAGTTGGAGAGTATGCAATCAATGACGTTGGGGAAAGACTCACGTGACCTACGGTCGTTAAGACATTGAGGGGGACTTCTTCATTGACACGAAATTGCGTATTCCCTCATCTTACACTCGGGAGAGGTGGCGGGGGAGTTTACGAACCGCGTTTGTCAAATAGGTTGAACACCGTAAACGTAAATCAAACGAGATCGAACACATATTTGTAAACCAAGTTAATCCCTAGACAATTATTTTCCCTAAAACATCTCATATTAGTATAGATTAATTTAGGTTATATTAGTTTAGTTAATATAAATTTTATACATTCTTTTTAGCCTAGATAAAATTAGGTCATGATAAACACGGTACTTGGTAATAACGACAACCAATCCCTGTGGACACCATAACCCCTACTCTCCCCACCGTTACTAAAACATGACCTCGTACACTTGCGAGTGAAAGTAGTGACGTATTTACATGCTACCAGCCGCCCTACCAAATCCAAAAGGTACACTTCTGTTTTAATGTTTCCACATTTGTCTATAATATATATATAACTAAAACATATACTAAAAAATAGTTACATGTGACTAAAAAATATACAAAAATAGTTACATATAACCCAAAAAAAAAAAATCTTGCAACCGATGGCCAGACTTTGATGACCAGAGGTCTGAGGTGCGACGGCGGATAGCGCATGAAGGCGACATCGGCGACGTCGGCGACAAACGATGCAAACCTTAATTAGAAATATTCAATTCGATATATAAGCGATTGATAATGGAACTAAATTTCAAGTCAATACATAATTAAGAAATTTATAATGAAGTCAAAATGAAAATAGGATAAATTATAAATTAGAGTGTCTATTTATTGACCAATTATCCTATTATATTATACACTTGATATTTATTGCCCATGGAACATCTTCTGATTGCTTACAAAGATATAGTTCAAAATGAATGATCCAATAATGTATTATGACTTTAATCTGACATTCTGACTGAGAAACGAATCAAATATTAATTAATTTCAATTTAACCCGAAAGAAACGAGATCTAATTAATTATGGTACATAACCTATTATTTAATATTGCATAATATATAAATTCTAAAAGATCTTGATCTAAATTTGATTCAAAACCGTTCTATTTATTAAGATCTGAATTATAATAAATGCCCCAATAATACTATTATGATTTTAATATTGTAAGTTGATTGATTAATGGATCAATTCAGTTCAACCGATTCCTTTAAAAATGAATGCGATTAATTAAAATTATATTATTGTTGGTGTACCAAAGTGACAAACACCTCGAATATGGTCCAGTCAAAAACAGGTAAGTCCTCTTGTTGAGGTGGAGTTGCTGAGTTGGAAATAGAACTAGAATTTCTTCAAGTGAGCTGTAATTGACAACCCAGGGACTGACTTGCTAGAGTCCAGAGTCCTGCCCTTCAGGGAGCTGTACCTGCAAAAGGCCTGGTCGGGATTTATCCCGGCAAAGCCCCTCCAACATGAGAGTAAAAGTTCAGAGAAAAAAGATTATAGAAACGGGTCAAGTATGTAAATAACGTTTGAGCGTTACCTTGGGCTTACATTGCCCCTGGTATTTATAGGCGTTGGAGATGATTAACTTTACCTAATCAAGTCTAAGCATGGTTAATTAGGCAAAACCATGTATTTAGCCGATAATCCGGGGCGTTCGGGAGATAATCATTGGGCTTGGGCTTTCGGGTCCATTTAAAAAAGACCGCAAGCCTCTGCTAGGCTAATGGAAATGTTTTGGTGAAGAAACGCAGAGAGCTGAGGAGTTCTATAAGAGAAACGAACTGAAATGGTATGCCAGTTGAGAAAAACGGCTAAGTCCCTGAAGTTGACCATCTAGAGGCACGACACAGAGTTCTAGGCGTCAGTGTCCCTGCGAGGCACACTACTTCCTTCTGGGTACCAAGGAGATTCCAGGGAAGGAGTCTTGGTTGGCATATACTCCTGCGTTGCACTTTGGATTCCAGAATGTGGTCACGTCACGGTGATGGTGGAAACGTGGCTGGGGCCGTGGTGCTAAGTCGGTGATGCCCAAAAACACCCTAATCAGTTGGAACTGGCATCCCGGAGGCTTCAACACATGAAAGACGACCCCAAGGGACCAACGGTCTTCTGCTCGACAGTCTTTCAAGTGACCAACTTCTAGGCGATCTTTTCGAAAAGCGTTCCCAAGTGCCCCCCCCCCCCCCCCCCTTGACGAACAGAGGCAGCACATCAACCTGTTGGGGAATTTTATTTTTTTCAACTTTTGCCCCAGCTCACGGTTGGCAATTTCCCATGTGACGAAATTTTGAGCGATCACCCCCTAACATGCATAATTCTAAATGGCTATTTTCTAGCCGTAAGCAAAAAATATTATGAGCAAATAAATTCTAGGTGACAACCCTCGAGAGGTAGAATTCTAAATGGCTATTTTCTAACCATTAGCAAATAATCTTTTGAGTGGAAAAATTATGGGTGACAACCCTCGACGGGCAAAATTCTGAACGACACTTTTCGAACCGTTAACAATCCTAGGTACGGACCGGCCTTTACTTCGGAGAATGCGACAAAAATGAACTCAAGAAGGGTACGAACGACAGACGGAGGGTCAAAAATTGGACAAGCAAAACAATTGGGGGTTCCAGCGCACTAGGAAGTGCCCAGCCATGCTAGCCCGTTGTTTGACGCTACTTTCTCAAGCCATGAATTCCCCCCCCCTCCCCCCCGCGTATACTGAGATCTTACCTCGTATTTTGTGCCCGTTTTCCTTATAAATAGAGAGTTAAAGAGATTCATTCAAACACTTTCAAGTTTTCTAGGCGTTCTTTTTGAGAGATTTCTCTGCATGGTACTTTTTTTTTACTTATAAATATTTTCTCATATCTGCACCTCTAAATCTTCTCCTCCTTCTTCTAGGAGAAACTCAGGGAGAAACTCAAGCTTTTAGCGTGTCGGAGTGAGCTTACCCTGCTCCCGAGGACGCAGAATGACATACATGTGCCCAAAGACCATTATCTCCTTCTTTAGCAGTTTGGCCACAATCACTTAGGGAAGTCGTCCACTCACTGGACGAGTTGGGGTCTATGGCTAGCTGCCCTAGCGAACACGAAAAAGAAGGCTTTTCACTTGAGCCCGAATTTGTAGCTATTCTGGAGGAAGAGAAACTGATGATACAAACTCGGATTCTCCAGGCGATTCTCCTACTACCGTGGCCCATCAGCGTTGCTGGGCCTGAGATTTTGTATTCTGCTATTCCGATTTAGATTCCTCTCTGGGACCTTCAATCCAACGTGACTAAGAAGTATTTGAGAATAGCTCACAACATATTTACCTTCCCGAGTTCCGTCGTCACAAGGGTTCCCACTGCTAATTAAGGGGCACATCAACCATCCCCCGAGTTTCCTTACGGTGTTTCCCCATCAATTAGATGTCAAACTTCGTTCCCCATTCATCCCTAGGTCCAGGCTGTCTGTAAAGAGTTCAATATGTATTTGTCACAGCTGGCTCTGAACAACGTGAAGATAGTGATAGCGGCTTACATTATCTTCAAGGCGGAGAAGATTGAGACGAGCATAGAAATTTTTCACGCTCTCTTCTTTGCCAAGTCCCTGCCATCAGGTGCCGGGTGGTGTTATGTGTCCTCAAGTTCGGCATTTCTGACCGACATGGATCTCAAGGTGCACATGTAGAGGCCAAAGTACTTTTACCTCAGTGGCGATGGCTGGGGATTCGACCCTTACAAGGAGGATCACTCGATTCCTGTCCAGCTATTCTAGGGACGAATTAGTAAGGAGATCTTGGGGGTGGTTGAGAATGGTACTCAAGCAATTTATATTTACCAGGTTCTATTTTGTAGAGAGTGAGAAGCTAACGAAGAAGGCGAATGAGCTCCGTGTAGAAATTGTTGTACTGAAAAAAAAGGGTATTAAGGACACTTATTCACTAGGCGAACGACTTTTTGAGTTTGATTCTGTACGACATTCACTTCTTTCGAGATCCATCTGTACCCCCCTGTTGAGCTTCCGTTGAGACCAACGAATAGTAACTCAATTTTTTCTTATCTTCAATTTTTCATGACTCGATTCAACATTATGAATTGTAACCTCTTGGAAGAAATGGACAATGCTACCCTATTGAGAAATGTTACTTCCAAGAGGACGGTTGGGGCCATGAAAAGCTCGACTGTAGGACAGAGATAGACCTCTCAAGGCAGTACTCCACTTCCTACCTCTCCGACCCATATAGGGGTAACGACCAGAGACTTCAGTCTTAGTGCGCAGGATCTGGATCCTAGACTGGCAGCTCTGCAAGATATTGGAAAATGGCCCAATGGGGAGCTAGCCCAGCAAAGCAAAAAGAAGAGTAGGTGTCCCTCCAAGCTAATGAGTGGTGTTCCCGTCCCTCTGGATCCCGATCCCGATTTCTCTAGAGTCGGGAATACTGGCGTAGAGATTAGCACCCGCCTACTAGAAAACATGGCACTGATGTCGGAGTTCCTGATTCAAGTGACGCCACTTTCTCACAAGAAAAAGATTGGTTGTATTGTCCCTGAGCAACTTACCGAGGAAAACTTTCAGAGATCTGACAGGAGTGAGTACCTTGCTCTTTCTCAGTTTTTAGATTCTTTGAAAATCTTTTTGAGTTTTTTTAATTTTCGTCTTCTTTCCTCAACTTGTTTACAATGATAGGTTGTCCTTCGGTCCAATGGCCTAGCAAACCAGCTTTTCTCGAAGAGAAAACTTCTCGCCGAGTTGGACTCTCACCGAGCCGCAATCTAGAAGAATGATGAGGTTGAGGATAGTCTCTGTGCCAACCTATCTATTGTTCAGACCAAGAACCCCAGAGTACACGCTGACCGCCAGAACCTTGACTCTCGGATTGACTCAATCAAGACTGAATTCACCAACTACAAGTAGTGCGTGAAGGGCCGAGAGTAGAAGTGGCAAGATACCATTGACCGGGTCAGGGATCAAACCAGACCAAAGACAGTAGAGAAGTGGAAGAAGGGTCCCTGGATATCCAGAGCTTCAAGAGAAAATGACTATTGACTTTTTGGAGACAGGAAATCGGGCCACACCGAAGGCTATTCATCGCTTGTATCCTAAATTCCTCGTCGGCCCTATGGAGATGGAGTTTCTAGACCAGGAGGACGGTTCCGAGCACGAAGACATAGAGCAGGTAGATTCTAGAGATGATAGTACCGATGAGGGCAGCCCGAGAACGGCAAGATTGATGTTCCGTCCCCTCAAACGGATGCCCTTCAGGACGAGAGCGGGGAGGACTGAGTTCCGAGCAATCGCTTCTTCAGTAATTTGGATTTTGAAGCCTTTTTTCATTTATTCTTTTTTGTCAACTTGTAATAGGTTGATGACCCCCACATGTATATTTCTTTTTTAGTATATAAATGCAAGTAATTGTTTTTGTATTCGGGTTTTTCTGTACCTGAGCATGTGAGCTTCTAAGAAACATAGCCATGGTATTTCAGAGTCTATTCCTTCCATCCAAAGCTTTCGCTAACTTACTTTTTGCTTGGTAACATCTTCAGAGTTGTAAAATTCAGAAAAAACAAATTGAAAAATGATCTCGTCTCTGCCTAGGGCCATGGTGCATGGTCCTCTTGTTCCCTAGAGGCGCAACACGACTGTTGGTCCCCAGTGCCTAGTCATTGGTGGGTTCTTCGTAGTTAGGTTCATTCTTGAACCCTTTCAAGTTGTCTCATTTTAGTTCATGCAAGAGCACCTTCCCCTTTAGAACGTCGGAATTATAGTCGA
Organism: Eucommia ulmoides; assembly: GCA_016647705.1. Classification (NCBI taxonomy): domain Eukaryota; kingdom Viridiplantae; phylum Streptophyta; class Magnoliopsida; order Garryales; family Eucommiaceae; genus Eucommia; species Eucommia ulmoides. The sequence continues at coordinate 48,401,223 of CM028326.1, forward strand.
CTGGTAGAGAGAGGTACTTAACTGCAGGCCCTCTACCCCGATCAATGCCCAGCCATTGGTGGATGACATCGGTCTTTCCTCGGGTAGGGACTATCGACCAGTGGAGAAAGTCTGGTTGTAACCCTCGACATTGAGCGTCGGGATATGGCTTTTTGTAGAGAATCACCCGTGATATGGAGTGTCGGGATGGCATTTTTGGAGAATTATTTACAACTCTGAGGGTCAGGATGCAGTTTACTGGAGAATTACGCAAGGCACATTACACAGAACACCTCATTTATTGATATACGAAATTGTTATACTTGTACAAACTTAAAGTTGTTACAAAATTAGATATTCTCCACAGAAATAGCGGTTTACATATTCAGCATGCCACGGGTGCCATGGCGACACACCTTCTTCTGTCTCAAGATCATAGTTGCTCGGACCTGTAATCCCTGTGACTCTATACAGCCCTTCCTAGGTGGGGGCCAACTTTTCGACGCCTTGTTCTTTGGTGACCAGAGTGACCTTTCTAAGAACAAGTTTGTCGATGTCAAAGGAGTTGGGGCAAACTCATTTGTTGTAGTACCTGGTCTCCCTCTACAAGTAGGCAACTTGCTGGATACGGGCTTGTTCCCTTCGTTCTTCGAGGAGATCAAGGTTCAGTGACAGTGCCATATCATTTTTGGTTGATCAAAGGTCATGGTAGTTTTGAGCGAGTAGACGCTGATTTCAGCGATGATAGCCTCGGAGCCAAAGGCCATTACAAAAAGTGTCTCCCTAATTGGAGTTCTCAGAGTCATATGGTATGCCCAGATGACGGGGTAAAGATCTTCCACCCACCAGCCCTTTGATTTATCAAGTCCTATCTTTAATCCGTGCAGGATCGTTCTGTTCGTGACCTCGACCTGGCCATTTGACTAAGGATGTCTAGGGTAAGTGAAGTGTATTTTGATCCCCAACTCTGCAGAGAAGGTGGTGAATGGGGAGTTGTGAAACTGAGTGCTAATGTTAGACACCATCGCTCTCGGGACCCCAAAATGGAAAACTTTGCTCTTCCACGCGAAGTCACAAATTGTTTCTTTGGTGATTTTGGCCAAAGGCTCAATCTCGATCCATTTCGTGAAATAGTCAATAGCGACAGCCAAGAACTTCCTCTATTTGGTTCCCTAAGCTAAGAGTCCGAGCAATTTAACACCTCACTGGGCAAAGGGCCATAGGTTGGTCATCGAAACTAGCGCAATGGGAGGGACATGAAGGTGCGGTACAAATCTCTGACACTTGTCGAATTTCTTGACAAACTCCATGGTATCTTCAAGCATTTTAGGCCAAAAGTATCTCTAGCAAAGCAGCTTGTTGGTGAGGGACCTACCCCCCAAGTGGTTGTCGTAAAGTCCTTCATTAGTTTCACTCAGAATATACTCGGTCTCTTCTATACAAAGACATCTTGAATAGGGGTCCAAGAATGATCTCTTGTATAGAACTTCGTCAATGAGGGTGTACCTCGCTAACTTGTAACATATCCTTCGGCCCTCCACACATTCCCCAAGAAGGGTGTTATGCTCTAAGTACTACTTAATTGGGTCCATCCAGCCTGGCTGATCAATGAGTTCACAGATGGAGATGACTGGGTTGGAAGCTGTAATGCTTTGGGTATCAAGGTACACCACAGGAACACTCATTTTCAGGGTCCACTCCACTACCAAGGCGAGGTTTTCCAATGCATTAGCGTGCCTATTCTCTTCCTAAGGGATTCGGGTCACTTGGATTTTTTCAAAATTTCCTATAAGCGCCCTCACCCTCTCTGAGTATGCAAACATAATCGAAACCTTATCTATGTAATCTTCATTCACCTAGTTGCCCACGAGCTGTGAGTCACTAAAGACCAGGAGAGTTTGCACATTAAATTCCCTCACCAAGCGAAGACCAGCAAGTAAGGCTTCGTACTCAACTTCATTGTTTGTAGCCCTAAATCTGAGTCTAAGATTTTGTATTCCACAATTTCTTTATCTGGGGCTACTAGAATCATACATGTCCCACACCCGCTCACATTTGATGATCCATCTATGTAGAGTTGCCACGTTGTTGGGTCAAAATCGCAGTGGGTGGAGGAGGTCCCCAAGTCGCCCCGTGGACGGAGTTCCCTGGTGATTTACTTCAGGATCCTAATCGTCCGGGAAAGTGAATTGGGGGATGAAATCGGTGAGGATTTGGTCGTTAATAGTCGTTCTTGGCCTGTATTCTATATAGAACTATTCTAGCTCAAAATTGCACATCATCAACCTTCCTGAAACATTCAGAGAGTGAGGGATCTGCCTCTGGGGTTGATCAGTCAGCATCACATTGTGTGCGTCTAGAAATACTGAATGAGCTTCCTGGAGGCAATCAGCAGGGCATAAGCCAACTTCTCGAACGTCGATTACCTTGTCTCAGTATTTTGGAAGACTCCGCTAGAGTAGTACACCGGGCTCTGAACACCGTTCTCTTCCTACACCAGGGTTGCACTCATTGCAGTTGTAGAAGTAAAAATGTATAAGTACAACTCATCCCTCTTTCGAGTTGTTGAGCAAGGGAGTCAAGGAAAGGTAATGCTTTAGATCATAGAATACATCTTCACATTCACTTGTCCAGGTGAAGTCTTTGTTCACACGGAGCACCAAAAAAATGGGGCAGGTATCGCTCTGAAGATTTAGAGATAAACTGATTTAGGGTTGCAAGCCTGCTAATTAGCATTTGGACTTCCTTCTTAGAGCGGGACAGGGACATGCAGAGTATAGAGATGATCTGGTTAGGATAGGTGTCAATTCCACACTAAGAGACCATAAACCCATGGAACTTCCCGGAGGACATGCCGAATATGGACTTAGTAGAGTTGAGCTTCAAACGGTGAGCCCTCAGCTTGTCAAAATATTTCTGGGGTGCAATAGGTGATTGGGAGCTCGCGAGCACTTCACTTGCATATCATCGATGTAGACTTCCATAGTTTTGCCAATCTCTTCCTTGAACATTTTGTTGACCAGCTTCTAGTAGGTGGCTCCTTCATTACACAATCCAAAGTGCATCATCTTGTAGCAGTATGTTCCCCTGTCCATAATGAAGAACGTTTTGTTATGATTAGGTGGGAACTGGGAAATCTGGTTGTAGCCGTTATAAGTATCAAAGAAGCTCAGGAGCTCATGGCCTACCGTGGCATCGATGACTAAATCAATCCTCGGTAGAGAAAAGAATTCTTTGGGGTAGGCCTTGTTGAGGTCCTTAAAGTCTAAGCAGAGTCTCCACTTGCCCCAGCATAAGGACCAAGCACGACATTAGACAACCAGTCTGGAAATGTCACCTACTCCATAACGCCAGACCTAATCAGTTTTTGCTTTTCCTCTTCGATGATTTTCTGGCACTTAGGATGGAACTTCCTCCTCTTTTACTTGATTAGAAGATGTGGGTCTGTGTGGAGCCTATGCATGGCCCCTCTTGGATCGATTCCTGGGAGCTCATCCTGAGACCAAGTAAACACGTCAACATTTTCACATAGCAGCTTTGTCAGCTCGGCAAGAAGTACTGGGGTAAGCTCGACTCCTACTCTGACCGTCCTTTCCTCAAGGGTTGGGTGAATTAACACTTCAACCAAATCTTCATGCGGGCGGGGGCGTGGCTCATCATCGTGGGGGTTGTCAATCGGTATCAGGACTTCTTCGGCGTCCAAGGTCATAAGCTGAGAAGTTACTAGCTCAAACTCTTTGAGTCCAGACTCCACCTTTGATTACTATTTCTGTCACACCCCTCCCCAAGCCCCCATTTCTTGAGGTCGGGCGTGACGTCGACTTGACGTTACCTGACCGATCAACAAATATATATATATATGTACATGCACCGCTATATTATTTTTTTTTCCAAAATATATTTACCCATGTCAAAATTCGGGAATATAAGGGTCCCAATTATTCATAACAAAACTACAAATCCACAATCCAAACTACCAAAAAGAAACTGAACCTTCCACGGATCACACTAGTCCTGCAAATTCTCCAAAAACGACACCACCCTCTGACTCTACCTAGTGCCAGTAGTGGACATGTCTCTAGCGGCGGCACCTAAAACCAAATATTTTATCAGTGTACTGTCTTCATAATAAAAAATAATTTATAGATCAAGCAAAGTTATCAAATACCACTTTTCAAACATAATATAAATATAACCGCACACATATTTTCCTACTAGCTATAGGATCATTTCACCTCACGATCGAGAGTTACAATAGTACCGTAACCTGTACAACTGTGTCATCTAAGGTGGTTGTCAGTGCCAGGGCCATTCAATATCCCCAATGGTAAGGGCAGCCACCTGAATGATTTGCACTCCTAACAGATCAACATATATCCACCCTGCAGAATTTGTCTGATAGGTAACAACAAATATCCATCCTGCAAAACTGGCCTGATAGATAATAACAAGTATCCACCCTGCAGGACTTTCTTGACAGGTAACAACATATCCACATCTCGCAGGACATGCCCTCTTGTCGAGAAGACAACCATGGCATAGTCGGATAATAAAAATCACTTGTCATCTTTAAAAATTTACTTAATCTGCATAATGTTATAAAATAATCAATTTTAATAAATCCTATTTTTTTTTCGCATTTTATTACGAAAACATAATTTTACAATTTACATAGAAGATAGTACATTCACCTCGATTTTTGCGCTACTAGAAACACTATCGTCGAAATACTACGCGGGCGGCATCGCCTATGAACCTAACAACTAAAGGGCCTAAACTAAGAATTTATTTAAAATAAATCTACTATGCAATGTATGACCCTAAAATGCACCCTTCTCCATTCCCAATTTTTTTTTATTATACGAAATTATTTAACGCCTAATTTCTTAAGTTAATATTAACTGCACATAAATTATTATAGCAACAATTACAAAAATTCTCTTGTTAATAATTTAATTTGCAGAAAAATATTAATTAACAGTTAAAATTTTTATTAGTCCACGAGATACTAAAAATTGTCGTTTTGATAAAATTTATAATTTTAATTTTAATTTATAATCTTCACTAATTATATATATTTGTATATATAAATATACCAACTTTGTTGATCGAACCTGCGTATATATATTTTTGACAAAAAAATACATTTATATATCCGTATAGATAGTCCCATAAGTTCAACGTGATATATATATATGTGTGTGTGTGTGTGTGTGTGTGTGTGTGTGAGATGAAAAAAAAATACCTACAACCGAGAGCAGTTTCTGCTCTTTTTACCTTTTTTTTTCTTGCAGTAGGAGACACATCCACACACAATACATATTATATATATGTGTATGTCCATATTGATCACCACCTCTTTCTTTTCTTTTTCTTTTTTTTTTTTGTTGTGGTAGGAGACACATACACACACAATACATATTATGTGTGTGTGTGTGTGTGTGTGTATGTGCGTCCATATTGATCACCGCCTCGTTTTTTTTTTTTTTTCTTTTTTTTTTAGTGGTATTTGATCATGACACGTGTGTGTCTCTTACCCACATTTTCTTTTACTTTATCCTTCTTTTTTTCACTTTTTTTTTTTTTTTGTATACCTTATAATATAATGAACACATACATATGTATGACCAAAGGATTCATCGTCCTGTTTGTTTGTCATTTCATTTTTATTTTATTTTATTTATTTATGCTAGTTACCCTTTTAAAATAAAATAAAAAATATTAATTTTATCCCTAAAATTTCTTAAATTCATATTTTAAATAATGTAATAATCCCCAAAACTTTAAAAGTCAAAATTAAAATCACCATATTAACCCCTAAAATTTTTAAAGTAAATATTAAATTACACAATGTACCCCATTATTTTTCTAAATATTCTAAAATGCAACAAAAAGTATGAATGTGCAAGGACTAAGCTTTACAACTTTTCCCCCCTAAAAGAAATTTCGTCCCAAAATTTTTAGTTACCTTCGACGAATAAATGCGGATATTTATTCTTCATCTCATCTTCTCTATCCTATGTCGCCTCCTACATAGAGTGATTGCACTATAGCACTTTCACCAACGGAATCGTTTTAGTCCGCAACACTTTATCTTTACGGTTTAGAATCTGAACTGGCTCCTCAACATATGTCAAGTCTTCTTCCAATTCGATTGGTTGAGAAACCAACACATGCGAAGGGTCTGGTATATATTTTCTGAGAATCAATACGTGGAAAATATCGTGTAATCTAGACAATACTGGTGGTAGGGCTAGTCGATAGGCAACCATGCCAACCCGTTCTAGAGTCTCATATGGCCCGATATACCTCATACTTAACTTTCTTTTTTTTCCAAATCTCATTATTAGTAGCGGAATATTACATCGCTACTTTCACCGCAACTATACGGGTCAAGTTCTAGTAAAGTGGGAAGAGTAAGGGTTGTCATATCCATAGGGATTGGTTTAGATTATCGTTTAGTATCGTAATTGTCATAACCTAACTTTATTTAGGCGATAAAAAATAGGTTTTTGTTTATAAATATCAAATACTAATCTAATTAACTAATTATACTATAATACTAATATGAGACGTTTAGAGGAATGGATTATCTAAGTATTAACTTCATTTACTAAAATATGTTTGACTTCATCTAATTTACATTAACAATATTTGACCTATTCGACAATCTCGGTATCGTAAACTCACTCACTCCCTCTCCCGAGTGTAAAGTGAATGAATATGTGACTTCGCGTCAACGCCGAAGTCCCCGTCTAGCACCTATATAACACATAGTCACATGAGTCTCGCCCCAATGTCATGGATTACACACTTTCTAATGCCCTCCCGGGTCATTAAATCATCGCGTTGTGTTTAAACCCTAGTCTGAATCCAGGGTTACCTCTCCCAAATGTCAAACCCCGATTTCTCAGTATATCTTAACAAGCATATAAAGGAAATTAAAGAACGGAAAACACAATCGAATAACGAATAACAACCGTTAACGAAACACAATTCAAGCAAACAACATTTCCATAGACTATATTAATTCATAGATAATCTATGTTTCGTTAATGGTCATAACCACATATATAATAAAAAAACGAGTTAAACATGCTCAAATAAACTACCAAAGTTAAGAAATAAAGAGAGAAACGAAAGAGACTAGCTGTTATCCGAAGAATTGACGCAAAAACTGCTCTAAGATCGTTCCCTCTTCTTGGAAATGTGATGTTCTCCTTTGGTTGCGTTGAGCTCACCAAAATCTTCCCTAAAATGTCTCCATCCCGTTCTCTCGTTGAAAATGGAGGAGGAGGGATGAAATAATGGGAACAAAATATCTAAAATATCTATAAAAAAATAAAAATAAAAAATAAAAAACTTTACAGGTGTACAACTCATTGCTGCAGCGGTGGTGATGTCAGCAGCAGTGGTGGTAAAGTATAAGACATTCTACTCTTTCACCGCTGCAGCGGTGGACAGGCAGAGGTTTTCTGACATCTCTGTTGTTTCACCGCTACATCAGTGGTTTCATCGCTACATCGATGGGTCTACATTTCTGAATTTTTAATTTGGCTTTTTTACTCATTTTTCCACCGTTCTTCCACCGTCGTTCCACCGATTAGCTTGATTTTCAACCGTTTTAGCTCTTTTTCGTCCCAAATACCTGATTTATACAAAAATAAATAAAAACTAATTAAAATAAATTAAAACACTAAAAGTACTCAAAAACTACCAAATACGGTTTAGAAATAAATGGATAAATTTCACCTATCAATTATGCCCTTCTACAGGGATACACGTAAAAATACATAATCACTCACTTCAAATTCTAACTCTCGCCTACGTTTGTCAGCATAACTCTTTTGCCGACTCTGAGCAGTTTTTAGTTTTTCCTAAATCACTTTTACCTTGTCCGTCGTCATTTGGGCTATATCCAGCATCAATAATTTTTGTTCTTCCACTTTAGTCCAACAGATTACAGTTCTGCATCTTCTGCCATACAACACTTCATATGGTGTTATCTTGATTGCCAAATGGTAGCTATTATTATAGGCAAACTCCATCAACATCAAATAATCATCCCAACTACCAGGAAATTGTAGAATACAATCCCTTAACATATCCTCTAATGTCTGAATCATACGCTCTGATTGGCCGTCTATCTGAGGATGGAATGCGTTACTGAATTTTAACTTGGTACCCATAGCAACTTGAAGACTCGACCAGAACTTCGAGGTAAATCTTGAATCTCTATCTGACACTATGGAAACTGGCGCACCATATAATCGGACAATCTCGTCCATATACAATTTTCCATACTTGTCCGTGGAGTACATCGTTTTCTCAGCCAGAAAATGAGTAAACTTGGTAAGTCTATCAACAATCACCCAGATGGAATTATGTCCCTTTTGAGTGTGGGACAATCCCGAATAAAATCCATTGTGATATACTTCCAATTCCATTTTGGGATAGGTAAAGGCTGCAGTAATCTACTCGGACGCTGGTGTTAGATCTTGACTTGCTCACAAACGAGACATCTGGAAACAAATTCTGCAATTTCTCATTTGATTCCATTCCACCAATAGTGTTCTCGCAAATCCCGATACATCTTGGTACTTCCTAGGTGCATTACATGTGTTGAGTTGTGCGTTTCCTCAAAGATATCTTTCTTTAAATTGGCATTATTAGGCACACATAATCTATTCTCAAACATCAAGGCTTCATCATTATCCCTGATGCGAAAGTCAGCTCTGTGACCATTCTTTACTTCATCTCTGATCTTTCCCAATTAGGTATCTGATTTCTACGCTTCTACAATACGGTCGATTAACGTTGGTCTTAAGGTTAAAGTCGCAAGCAATGTTGTTGTCTGACCAACCACCAACTAGACTCGCAAAAATCTCAGCTCGGCATATAGGTTAGTGTGAACAACTCGAAGGTGTGCGACCAAACCTGCCGATTTTTTACTCAGCACATCTGCTATAATATTGGCTTTTCCAAGATGATAATGGATAGTACAGTCATAATCCTTTATCAACTCTATCCAACATCTCTATCTTAGATTTAGTTCCTTCTGAGTAAACAAATATTTCAAACTCTGGTGGTCAGTGTATATCTCACATATCTCTCTATACAAATAATGTCTCCAGAGTTTCAAGGCAAACATATTCGCCGCCAACTCTGAATCATGCGTCGGATAGTTACGCTCACGACTTTTTAATTGCCGAGAGGCATATGAAATCACGTGACCATATTGCATCAGTATACACCCTAGCCCCTAGTATGAAGCATCATTAGATCATCACGTTGAGTTTAAACCCTAGTCCGAATTCGGGGTTACCTCTCCCGTCCAAAATTGGCCTTGAAGTTACTGCACCTGAACCTGTTTTGCACCTTTTCACCCATTTATTCAAAAACCTATAAAACAATACAAACACACATTAAACTAACAAAAATGCTTGAAAATACACAAATATTGAATCAAAAACTATTTGATTTGTTGGTAAATAAACTACTCATCAACTGTCTTTGACTTTCAGCTGATGATATCCTGATCGAAGATCTATTTTGAAAAATATTCTAGCCTTCTGCAACTGATCAAACAGATCATTAATTCTAGGCAGCAAGTATTTATTACAAATCGTCACCTTATTCGGCTTCCTGTAATCAATACACATCATCCACGTACAGATAGGTGCGATCTACCTATCTATTTCCAAACCGAACTAAGTTTTTTAGCATTTTTATAGTATTTTATTACATTTTAATTAGTTTTTATTCTTTTTGTATAAATCAGGTGTGTGGGGTAAAAATGTAGGAAAACAGAGCATAAACGATCAGATTGAACCAAGAATGGTCAAAGAATGATGGAAAAACAAGCACGAATGTAAGATTCTGAAAAGAAGCCACCGCCACGGTGGTAAAAATGCAGAGAGGGCCAATTCTTGTTGGACATCTACCACCGCAGCGGTGAGATCCACCTCCGCGGCGATGAAACTGCAGGATGGTAGAAAAACGATCAGATCGAACCAAGAACAGTCGAAGAACGGTGGAAAAACAAGCACGGAGGCAAGATTCTAAAAAGAAGCCCACCGCCACAGCGGTGAAAATGCAGAGAAGGCCAATTCTTGCTGGACATCCACCGCAGCAACGATGAGATCCACTACCGTGGTGGTGAAACTGCAGAATGGTCACCAATTCCACCACTATCTTCACCGCCTAGGTAATCACTTAACCGACCTACTCATCGCCGCGGCAGTAACCTTTGCACAAATTAGATATTTTTAGGATATTTTGCCTATTTAATCCATTCCCCTCCCTCATTTTCGGGCCTCTCTTTCATGCTACCACCCTTAGAACATATCTAGCGGTAGGTTGAGGAGTTTTAGAAAGAGAAATCACAACCCGAAGGAGAAGAAGAAAGAGAAGTGATCGTTGAACGATTCAAGCGCCAAATCTTCGGACTACGGCTAAGTTCTTCAGTTTATTCCTTTATTTCTTCAGCTTTGGAATTTGTGAGCATGTTTAGCTCGTGCTTTATTGTAAATATGGTTATGGCCATTAGTTAAACGTAGATTGTTTAGGGATTAACAATATATTTATAAATATGTGATTCGTATGATTTCGGTGTTTCGTTTATGTTTGTTCTTCGAAGTTTGATTGTGTTTATCGTTATTTTATGCATGTATGCTTGTTTAGATATATCGAGAATACGGGGTTTGACACTCGGGAGAGGTAACCCTAGATTCGGACTAGGTTAAACATAACACGACGATCCAATAAACCGGGAGGGAGTTGGAGAGTGTGCAATCGATGATGTTGGGGCAAGACTCACGTGACCTAGGGTCGTTAAGACGTTGAGGGGGACTTCTTCATTAACACGAAGTCGCGTATTCTCTCGTCTTACACTCGGGAGAGGTGGCGGGAAAGTTTACGAACCGAGATTATCAAATAGATTAAACACCGTAAACGTAAGTCAAACGAGATCGAACACGTATTTGTAAACCAAGTTAATCCCTAAATAATTCTTTCCCCAAAAACATCTCATTATATTAGTATAGATAATTTAGTTAATTAGTTTAGTTTAATATAAATTTTATACATTCTTTTTAGCCTAGATAAAATTAGGTCATAACAATTACGGTACTCGATAATAACGACAACCAATCCTTATGGACACGATACCCTTACTCCCCCATCTTTACTAAAACTTGACCCGTACACTACCAAGTTTTTGGCGCCATTGCCGGGGATTGAACAAGGGTCACCCGTGTGACAAGTAGGAATACTCAAACTTGAAATTTTGCTAGTCATCGAGCAAAACACTCACACGAAAATGAAAAACACAATGAAATTAAATAACAAACAACCTAAAAACAATCTAAACATAACGATATGCGAGTTTTGACTTCTTCTAACGACCAAGTCATTTTTCCTCAACAACCGCCAGTCATATCGAGTTCAAGCGGTAAAACACATCATGTGGTGTTCTAAAATTTTGACATTTAATAATGGTGAACGCCATTCTAGATCCTGTAAACGTGTTTGTACGAGACTCAATAATATAGCTATACAACGACCGGATTGGAATATCCACCAATGAAACTCATAACTTAGACCGTATAGAACTAGGATTTTCATATACCTGATTGGGGTCCACTCTCCACTAATGTAGGATTGGAAGTTCATAGAGATCAGAAGGACTTGGTTCAGTTATGGAACATTTAACTAAGGGTAATTTGGAATAGTAACCGGGTTAACATTGTTAACTTAACGTTACCCAAGGCTCAACGTTTGGCACATTCACTCTCGAACCCCCATAGATAAATTAAAAAACAATCTCGAACAAACATTTAAGACTAACGTACTCACTTGTCAAAAGAAACATAATTTTTTATTTTTTTATTTTATTTTTTTTACAAACCACACCCCCCAAACTTATTTGATTAGTATGATTTCACAGGTGTGTTAAAATGAAAGAAAAACGACAAGTGAGTACTCGAATACCGAACCAATCCGAAGTTCGCCCTAAACCCAACCGCTCACATCAAGTAGAATTTGCAACTGCTAGCTTGATTCACTCAAATTTGTGCCTTCGGTCAAGCGATAAAGGTTTGGAAAAAGATCAATTGGCCAGGGTATTAGTTAAGTGTTCAGAATTGAAAAAGTTTTTAGGCTTCGACAAGGTAACGAGGGATAAACATATAACATGGTAGGCTTAAAAGGCTCAAGCGACAAAAAAGAATGCCTAAATCACGTCTCCTAAACTACCTCGCCTAGGATTTCACCTCAAACTTCCCCTCAATCAGGTTCTAGAATCCTTAATTTGTTATGAATTTGGCTAATCGATAATTGTTCTCAAATCAATTGAATAGAAATACATTGAGTCTATGTGCTCGTGCAAATTAGGATCTACAATAATTTTCACCAAAACGCATTGTCAAGCATACAGAACACACATGCATGGGTATTACCCTTGACCTCGAAAACAACCAGGGGGTAATATCATCATCGAGTAACGGCCCAGATGAACACAAAACTCAGCATGCACACAACAACAACACTAAAACATTCTACACTAAACAAACATGCAATATAGTAAAAACAAAACAACATAAACTAACAATACTAAATACTACACATCACTTCCAAACTTAAAACGGACAGTGTCCTCAACGGCCCAATCATCATTCTCAACATATGAAATTAAAACATGCTGACGAAGGGGGTTTAGAACACGTACCTAGGAGGCGAGAGAATCTCGCCTCCGAATGAATTCGGCTGAGATGGATTTAATTTATTTTTTACCTTGGGTTACCTCCCAAGAAGCGCATGGTTTAATGTCCTCGACCCAACATACTCAGAATACCCTCAAGCTTGGCGAGGTTTTGCTTTGTTTGGCTCGATCTTTCAATAACACGCCTCACCAGCTTATGTGCGTGGCCACGTACTATAAAACGGCTAGGAATCCCATTGAAAGGAATACATCAATACCTAGTGATCTAACATCTCCAAGTACCCTACATAAGAAATAAAAACAAAACTACAAAAAGAAAAATTATATACAAAAGAAATGCCTAAAGTAAAATCGGGTCATTTACTCACAATATCGATAATAACCTAATCCCTGGAAATGGCGCCAAAAACTTGATAGCGTATAAATACGTAGCTACTTTTACTCGCAAGTGTACGAGGTCAAGTTTTAGTATAGATCGGGAGAGTAAGAGTATCGTGTCCACAGGGATTGGTTGTGACTATTATTGAGTACCGTATTTATCATAACCTAATTTTATCTAGGCTAAAACAAATGTAATTAATTAATCTAAACTAATACTAAAATACTAATTAAACTATACTAATATTATTATTAGATGTTTTAGGGAAAATCTTGCCTAGGAATTAACTTTTGTTTACAAAAACGTGTTTAGTCTCGTTTTAGTTTTACGTTAATGGCGTTCGGGTATCCGAAAATCTTGGTTCGTAAACTCACACGCCACCTCTTCCGAGTGTAAGACGAGTGAATACATGACTTCACGTCAACGGATAAGTCTCCATTAACGTCTTAACAACGCTAGGTCACGTGAGTCTCGTCCCAATGTCATTGATTGCACACGTACCATCCTTTTTCTTTACAAATAACACCGGGGCTCCCTACTGAAAAACAGTAGGTCTGATAAACCCGTGGTCTAACATATCTCGCAACTAAATTTTTAGCTCCTTTAGCTCAGTAGGTGCCATACGATATGTTGGAATTGATATAGGAGAAGTCCCCAGAAGTAACTCGATAGTGAATTCAATTTTCCTATTCATTGGCAACCCTAGAAATTCTTTTGGAAATACATCGGGAAAATCCCCAACCATCGGGATATCTGCTACCTGTACCTTATTCTGACTAGTGTTAACCACATGCGTGAGGTATCCCTGGAATCCCTTCTTTAATAATTTCCTGGCCTCCAGAATTGAAATCAAACTGACAGGGGTAATGATTATGTCCCCCGAAAATACAAACTCTGACTCGCCTTGGATTCGAAAGGTAACTTCTTTTTTAAAACAATTCACTGTGGCATGATAACCAGAAAGCAAATCCATACCCAGTATTACATCAAAATTGTGAATATTTAGGGGTAATAGATCCACCGACAATTCTCCTTCACCAATACGAAGCAAAATGTCTTTATACACACTATCTATCAGTACTAACTCACCCACGGGGGTAGAGATAATGTTACTATATGACAAAGAAGTAGGAAACTTGCCTACATACATCATAAAGGTCGGTGAAATAAATGAATTAGTAGAACCGAGATCAATAAGTATACGTGTATCTCTATTATATAAAGACATGATACCTGTAACCATATCATAGGTAGCCTGGGCGTCCTGTCAAGTAGTAGCAAATACATGACCTCGAGTCGGAGGTCTACCGGTCGATCCTCTACCACGCCCTGAACACTACTAGGGCCAACACTACCCACACTACGTACATAGGTTGTAGTGTAACAATAGATTTTGGACAATTCAGAGATACGTGGCCCGGCTCATGACAACGGAAACATATTGAGCCTTCCACGGGACAGTCTCTAGCGAAATGATCCGGTGATCCTCATTGATAGCATACAGGTATCTCGGCTCAACTAACCATCTGGCTCTTTCCCTGTCCTTGCTGGCCGACACTTTGTCTGGATACATTCTGCTGTCGCCCGGAGTATAATTGTCGTAGGTCTCGGCACCTAACTGATTGGTCGATTGTTGAGGCTCAAACAAATGGAGGTAGAGCTACAACTCCTTGGGAAATACCACCTGGATATATGTTAGGTGACTCGAATCTACTCTTTTTGTACTGCTCGCGGTTCTCAGCGGTTTCTCGTACATCCTTCTCTATTAATTTCACCGTGTTTACCAATTCCACATAACCTTTGATATGCCTGCCCGTCAGCCTGGAACGTATTTCTAGATTGAGCCCTTTCTGGAATCGTCTACATCTTGCTTCTTCAGTCTTCACCAAATTAGGAGCAAATCGGGACAGGGCATCAAATTTGATTTCATACTGCAAAACGATCATTTTCCCCTATTTCAATAATATGAACTCCTCCTCCATCTCGAACCGATAGGATTCAGGAAAATATTTTTCATTAAATACCGCAACGAATCGATCTCAAGAAATCTCCTCTCCTGAAACTGAAATTAACCTCTTCATTTTCTCCCACTAATGTTCGGCCTCTCTTTTCAACTAGAAGGTGGCGAGAGGAACTCGACTATCATTTGTAATTCCCATTGCCTCGAAAACGTCCCCTATACTCCTCAACCAATTTTCAGCATCAACCGGACTCACAGTTCCCGTAAAAGTCGGAGGGTCCAATTCTTTGAATCTCTTCAGGAGTACTGCCTGAGAAGTAGCTGTTTCGGTTTAAGCCTTCTGGCATTCCATCATCTTTGCCTGTTGTTTTGTCAATTGCGCAGCAGCTTATAAAATTGGCTCAATGGCATCCAAGCTTTCCTGTGTCCTATCTCTCTTTCTCTGAGGTCTAGAATTCCGAGTACTTTCATTTTCATGCTCCATAGTCAAGATCTGAAATGAAATTTAATAAGCAACAGGGCCAGCAATTCAAACGACAATGCATGACGTAAATGTACTATTTAATTCAATGAAATAACTACCACTTACGTGCCGAACCCACCTATCGACACCTTATCTCTTGGTCCACTACTGGCTAGATAGTTTGGCACGTCTATAGAACATATAACCTAAACTCTAATACCAAAAAAGTGTCACACCCCTCCCCAAGCCACCATCGCCCGAGGTCAAACATGACGTCGACTTGACGTTACCTAACCGATTAACAAATATATATATATATATATATATATATATATGTATGTATGTGTTTGTGTGTGTGTACACGCACCTCTATATTATTATTTTTTTTTCCCAAAATATATTTACCCAAGTCAAAATTTGGGAATATACGGGTCTCAACTATTCATAACAAAACTACAAATCTACAATCCAAACTTTTTTCCTTGTGGTAGGAGACACATACACACACAATACATATTATATATGTGTGTGTGTGTCCATATTGATCACCTTCTTTTTCTCTTCTTATTTTTCTTTTTTTTTTATTGCAGTAGGAGACACATACACACACAATACATATTATATATATGTGTGTGTGTGTGTGTGTGTGTGTGTGTGTGTGTGTGTGTGTCCAAATTGATCACCGCCTATTTCTCTTCTCTTTTCTGTTTTTTGTGGTATTTGATCATGACATGTATGTCTCTTACCCACATTTTCTTTAACTTTATCCTTCTTTTTTTCACTTTTTTTTTTGTATACCTTATAATATAATGAACTCATACATATATATAACCAAAGGACTCCATTATCCTATTTGTTTATCATTTCATTTCATTTTTATTTTATTTTATTTATTATGCTAGTTACCCTTTTAAAATAAAATAAAAATATTAATTATATCCCCAAAATTTCTTAAAATCATATTTTTAATAACATAATAATCCCCTAAACTTTAAAAGTCAAAATTAAAATCATCATATTAACCCCTAAAATTTTTAAAGTAAATATTAAATTACACAGTATACCCCATTATTTTTTTAAATATTCTAAAATGCAACTAAAAGTATGAATGTGCAAGGACTAGGCTTTACAAATTCTTCTGCTCCAGTACCCTCTGAGCACAAGCTCGTCATGCCTCTTGGTCACCTCTGACTTCTCTTACCCCTTGATCGGTAAAGAATTTCATAACTTGGGGGTCTAGAGAGTAGACGGCCTTGAAGGTTGAAACTGTCGATCACCCCCATAATAGCATTGTAGGTCGATGGCCTGTCCACTACTAGGAACTTGGTTCACACTGTCGACGACCTTGGATTTGTTCCGACCACGACGGGCAAGGGTATCCATCCGAGGGAGTTAACCTCTTACCCCCCAAAATCGACGAGGGGAGACTTAGTGGGCTACAGGGCGCCGGCCTCAATTTTCAATTTGTCAAATGCCCACTTGAAAATGATGTAGGCCATGTTTCCTTCGTCAACCAAGATGCGACCCATCCTGTAATGATTGACCATAGTCGTGATAACCAAGGCATCATCATGGGCCATATGTAATCCTGGAGAACGACATCTCCTCCAAGAGCTAAATCCACCATGGATGACGTTAATCTCTTCGTCCACGCGCTGGTAGTCATCCCTGACCTCAACCCTCTAGGGCTGGGGAAGACTGCGGTTTCCTCGTCTTCTCTAGGCCTGAGGCTCTCCATGGGGTCATCCTCATCGAGATGTTCCCAATCTTCTCTCCGGACGTAGTTCCCGAGATAGCTTCTTTGGAAGAAAGCTTCAATCTCCTGCAGGAGTTGAAAGCAATTTTTTGTGAAGTGGCCTCAATCTCGGTGGAACTCGCAATACTTTGTCATCGACCTCCTGGCTGACTTCCTACTCAGGGGCAGCGGAGATGGGAAGAAATCACGCCTTTAGTTTTCTACAAAGATGATGGCCACCGAGGCTGTGAGTGGAGTGAACCCTTGTTGGCGACGCCCTAGGAAGAAAATGGCCTTTTGTTCCTAGGAAAAGGTCCCAATCTCCCTACAGCTTGCAATATTTTCGAGCCTTGGGCTTGATTTGGAATTTTATTCTACGGTTCTATCTTCCCTTTCTCTTCTGGTTGAGCACGAAGGTCAGCATTATGAAACCTAGTCTCGCGATCTAGAGCCTGATTGAGAGTGGGGGGGCAGGATTCATGCTGAGGTCATAAGATAACCTCGGATGTCGGAGCCTATCAACAAAGGCGTTCAGTGCTACACTTTTAGGGAGCGCGTCATACGCGTTGGCTTCTCGATTGAAGCGCTTAACGTAGTTTCCCAATGATTTAACATGCTCCTGCTAGAGAGTAAAGACATGAGCCATTGTCTTCGGCCTCCATCGGGAGTGACTGAAACGAGCTAGCCTCAAGCCTTGGAACTAGGACCTCATGGCTCCTAAAAGAGTAATGGGAAAGGCTTTGCACCGCAAGGCTATAAAGGCCATCTACATGTCCATATGACATTTGAACAGGGACAGGTGGTCAACCGGATCCAATGTCCCGTCATACAGACTCATCTGGGGGTGAACAAAGCGTCTCAGTACTACTTCCTCTAGAACTTCTTCCACAAATGGAGACCTCACCTCCAAAATAATGCCTTGTCCTACCCGGCCTCTGTGCACCTCCTGGAGGCTGGCTTCCATGTCTGCAAGACGGCGCTTACAACTTTTCCTACTCGAGGCTCCCCCCGTATATGACTGCCCGCAACTCGGGAAGTAGTATAATGGGAGGGAGGTGATTAAGGACTGATTTCACATTCGCGTCAGCCTCTGAGGTTGGACCTGGCCGGCCAATAGAGAGCTCAACTATCGGGGGACACTAACAGGTCCCTTGTTGAAAATTCACCCAGCGAATGAGGTGGGGATCTTGGTATTTCCAAGGAGGGCCACTCCGGTCCTAAAAACTCGTGGTTGTGAGGTAGAGGGTGATCCCCATGCGCGTGCCCATTCGAAGATGCTATACAAACATTATGGTCTTGGGGTTGTTTCTCAGGCCCTATAGCCTGCAGAGCTAGTCCCCCATAGACAAGGGGCAACGGCAGACGTGCAAGGAGAAGTTGCACACACGACTTGAACTCACCCATTTGGTGCTCAAGGAGATTAATCCAGGATGCTTCTGCAGCTCTCGAGGTCTATCCCACAAAAGCTCTAAGAGGGCAGGGTAGAGGGCCCTACCTAGTCTTGGGGGTAGTTATCCGCGTTGGTGGGAGCTGAGGGGTGTGACCTTGGATCTTTAGGCATTTCTCTTTATTCTTCTGGGGAAAAATAGTTGCTCACAGCGATAGCTTCTATTTTGTGTCTACTTGTCTAACTAAACCTCGTGATAATCCAGTCTCAGCCGAGCAGGGAGTGATGATCAGGAGAAGGCTTTTCGCTCATTCCAATAGACGACACCAAACTGTTGGTGTCTTAAAGTGGTAAACACGTTGACTATGATCCAGTCATGAACAAGTCATCCTGCTGAGATGGAGTTGCTAAGTTGAAAATGGAACTAGAAATTCTTCAAGTGAACTATAACTAACAAGTTGGGGATTGATTTATTAGAGTCCAGAGTCCTGTCTCTGAGGGAGCTATATTTTAACAAGGCCTGACTAGGATTTGTCCTGGCGAAACTCCTTTGGTGTGAGAGTAAGAGCTCAGAGAGAAAAGATTACAGAAATGCGTAAAGTATGTAAATGGCGTCTGAGTGTTACCTTAGGCTCGCATTACCCTTGGTATTTATAGGCATCGGAGATGATTAGATTCACCTAATCGAGCCTAAACACAGCTAATTAAGCAAAACCATGTGTTTAGTCGATAATCCAGGGTGTTCAGGATATAATTATTGGGTTTGGGCTTTTAGGCCCATTTGGAATAGTCCACAGACCTCTGCCAAGCCTGTGAAGATGTGTTGGTAGAGGAACGCAGATAGCTATGGAGTTTTGGAGGAGAAACAGACTAAAATGGTGTGTCGGTTGATAAATATGACTAAGTCCCTCAATTTAACCGTCTAGAGACACGACACAGATTTCTGGATAGCATCGACCCTGCGAGGCAGACTACTCCAAGGAGATTCTAGAGAAGGAGCATTGGTTGGTGTATGCTCTTAAGTGGCACTTTGAATTCCGAAATATGAACACATCACGGTGATAATAGACACGTGACTGGGGCCCTAGCGCTGACTCGATGACACCCAAGAACACCCTCATTAATTATAATTTAGTAACTACATTTGATTTTATTCTAATAGATCAAATTAAATTGACCATATCAACTTTTCATATTAAAAAAAAAAAAAAAAAAAAAAAAAAAAAAAAAAAAAAAACACAAAAACTTGTACGTATTAACTGCCCTAAATTCGAGTTTAACACTTTCAATTAGATAAAGTCACAATTCGTAAGTTTATTAGAACCAATAAAATAAGTAATTCTTTCGATTACAAAGAATTATGAGTTTTCTAATTTAAATTATGACCATTGTTATAATTCAAGTAACAAAATAGGAATAAAAAAAAATATCATTTGAGATGCATGAAAAATATTTATTTTTTATATTTAGTAGTAGTCTTGTTTGATATATCTTTACAACTAGTTTTCAAATATACAATATTTAAATATATATATATATATATATATATATATATATATATATATATATATATATGTAACGTAACAATTACACCGTTTTCTTACTTTAAATGAGTATGTTTTGTAATACAAAAGTAAGTGGAGTGGTGAAGATTTTGTTCGGCCCCCAAAACCACCGAAGAAGGAATTTATACCATTCATTGAGAGTCAAGGGGAAGGAGGTGGAATCAGCATCCTTCCAACACCCATAAACTCCTCAGCGAATTCTTCATCGTTTTTAGCCAAAATATCTTTCAAGCTAGGCGTCACATTCCTTCGTTTGAGTACAAAATATCTGGGCTTTATTTTCTTCTCCAAGGAGTAGCTGAAATACCTGGGATACTCTACCACTGCCTTTACTGGCTTTCCCATGGTGTTCACCAGGAAATCTAACTTGGGTTGCAAAACCTCTTCGACACTGTAGCCCAACAATGGTGAGAACCTATAGAGCATGGACAACACTTCCTCCCTCGACAAACCAGCCTGCATCAGATACTTCACCCTGCCCAACATTCAACAACATGAATACTTGCTACTAATTAAGTTCTCAAGTTTTTAGACTACAAATATCACATAATTATTACCTGGGAAGCAAGGCATTGTCAATGTCAGATACAAAAAGCTGAGGGTATCTTCTGATGACCCGAGGAAGCTGATTTGTAGGAACACCAATGCCAGAAAGGAATTCGAGCTTCGGCTTGAGAGTTCTGTCAATGCTTGCTCCAAATATTTCAGGACAGCGCACAAGAATTTCACCAATACTTTCCTCATCCAGCCCCAAATCTTCCAGAAAACTAACCACCTGAATAAAGAAAACGAGCATGATTGCTAGACTAGTGTTTAAAAGCTGCTCCTGTTCACTGTTGAATATTAAGAAGTGCCACCAGCTTACCTTAGGATATCTCAAGTATCACCAACCACAAGCACCAACTAAAGATGTACATTTTACAGTATACGTACATACAACAAAAGCAACAAAGGCTTCAACCAAAGTCACCTAATCCTTTTATGCCAACCAAATCAAACTCTTCTTTAATTGGATACGAGCATGTTTTTATTAATTATGTCTAGCCATATTTAGTTCTTCTGTTGCTTTGGTAAAACATAAAATTAACAACTGAAAACTGAATGCAAAATTCTAATAATAAGATACTAAACTAAATAAGCTAATGATATTTGTTTATGCATTTTAAATTTAAGCACTGAATCGAATGGAACTGTTCCATAATTTCTACATGTTGAAGACTGAGGTTTTTAGGGCCTGTTTGTTTTGTGTTTCTGCTCCCAAATTTTTGTTCCCGTTCCAAAAAAATTTGAATTTACGAACAGAAACATGTTTGGTGAACACCTTTCTGTTCTCAAATATTCCCAAAATTTTGAGTATATCCTAAAATTCTTGGGATTTTGAGGGGAAAAAAATATTTTTCCCAAAAAATGTCTCACTTATTCTCACTTAAAAGGGCATGGTCAGTATTTTTAACATTCTTAATGAGGTTCCTCCTTCAAGCTTATTAGTCTCAAATAGAGAGAGACGATATATTCCTTTTTTTGTAAATTTTTATTCATCATCTAGGCCAATAGAAGCACAATATAGTATTTTACTATGATGACTTTATTTAGTTGTAATTAATGTTTATAGATGTGTTTTTATTTTGTTCTAATTTGTGAAAATTGATGGCCTAACAGAAATATGTCTTATCCTTTAAATATAAAGTAAAATTAAAAAAAAAAAAATGAAAACTAATGTTGTTACCAAAAGCATTTCTATTCCCAAAATTATTGAGAACAAAAAATATAATTCTCATCCCGTTTTTCTGGGAGTAGAAATAGAATAACATAAACGTTAACCAAAATCACCTTATGTTTTCCAATTATACCCTTCATTACTTGAAGATCAATTATTTACGAATATTATAATTTAATATGATATTAAATTATTTATAAATGTTAACAATAATATTTTTTGTAGAGCTATTTTTTTGATCGAAAAACATATCATTACTTAAATGTTCGAGCATAAAATCTCATATGCTAATTCAAATTGTTACTGAAAACTATATATATAAAATAAATCTAATTTGGAAATGGAACTAAAATAATAATTGATTTCCATTGAATTCAATAATTTTCACTAGATTTGTAAAATGTTACTAGAGATATTTTTTGCAATTGTTGAAGTATAGTTTAGTCATTCACTAATATTAGGATTTCTTGTACTTTTAGAGAGGTTAATTATTGTGGTTTAAGTCGTACTATTCTTTCTTTGTTCATATTTTACTTCAAGAGGAATGAGTTGGATTCAACTTGGGGATATTTTAGTTATTTTTTAAAAGTAAAATTGAAGTTAAATGTTAGTTTATTAGATATTCAATTTCATTTAAAAATAATAATTGAAAGTGCATTACGTTCAATGTTCTTGATTGAATAATTTGAATGCTAGTAGAGATACTTTGGTAATTCAGTTGAATGTCATTTCAATATTTCATATATTTTATGTCTATAATTGTAAGGTATTGTTGGTGTCCCAAAATGACAAACACCTCGAGTATGGTCTAATTAGGAACAGGTAAATCCTCCTGCTAAGGTGGAGTTGTTGAGTCGAAAATAGAACTGGAAATTTTCCAAGTGAGCTGTAACTCATAACCTGAGGACTGACTTGCTAGCGTCCTACCCTTCAGGGCAATGTACTGTACCTGTACAAAGCCTGGCCGGTTTTTGTTCCGGCGAAACCCCTCTGGTGTGAAAGTAAGAGCTCAAAGAGAAAATATTATAGAAACGCGTCAAGTATGAAAACGGCGTTTGAGCGTTACCTTGGGTTTGCATTGTCTCTGGTATTTATAGGCACTGGAGATGATTAACTTTACCTAATTGGGCCTAAACACGGTTAATTAGGCGAAACCATGTCTTTAACTGATAATCTGGGGCATTCAAGAGATAATCATTGGGCATGGGCTTTTGGGCCCATTTGAAAAATCCCGCAGGCCTGTACCAGACATGTGGAGATGTGTTGGTGGAGAAGCGCGGAGAGCTGTGGAGTTTTGGAAGACAAACGGACTGAATGGTGTGTCAGTTGAGAAAAAGGCTAAGTCCTTGAAGTTGGCCGTCCAGAGACACGGCACAGAATTCTAGGCGGCAACGTCCCTGCGAGGCACATTACTCCCTCCTGAGTACCAAGGAGATTCTAGAGAAAGAGTCTTAATCGACGTATGCTCCTGCGTAACACTTTGGATTCTAGAATATGGCCACGTCATGGTGACGGTGGACACGTGGTTAGAGCTCTAGTGCTGACTCGGAGACAAGGGAAGCGAGACGGTCAAGGATACCAACTTATGGCTAGAATGGGCATCCCGGAGGCTTAGACACACGAAAGACGACCCCAATTGACCGGCGGTCCTTCGAGCGGCAGTCTTTTGCCCTATACTCTTTCGAGTGGCTATCTTCTTGGCAACCTTTTGAAGAGGGTTCCCATGTGCCCCCCTGACGAGCAGAGGCAAGATGTCAGCCAATCGGGGAATTTTTTCAACTCTTGTCAGGTTCATGGTCGGCAATTTCCCAAGCGACGAAATTTTGAGCGACAACCCTCTGATGGGCAGAATTCTAAACGGACATTTTCTAACCGTTAGCAAATAATATCTTCTGAGTGAAGAAATTTTAGGTGACAACCCCCAACAGGCAAAATTCTGAACCGCCATTTTCTAACCATTAGCAAATAATCATCTAAGCGAAGAAATTACAGGCGACAACCCCCAACGGGCAAAATTCTAAATGGCACTTTTCAAACCGTTAACAAATCCTAGGCACAAACCAGCCATTACCGCAGAGAATGAGACTGAAATGAACTCTAGGAGGGTACAAACGACGGAAGGGGCTCGGGAATTAGACAAGCACAATAACCGGGGGCGCTGGCACGCTGGCCAGCTATTCGACGCTACTTTCTCAAGCCGCAAATTCCCCCGCACGTACCGAGATCCTACCTCGTATTTTGTGCCCATTTTCCTTATAAATAGAGAATTGAGGAGCCTCTTTCAAACACTTTCAAGTTTTCTGGGCATTCCCTCTAAGAGATTTCTCTGCACGGTACTTTTTCTTTACTTAGAAATGTTTTCCCGTATCACCACCTGTGAATCTTCTTCTTCTTCAGGGAGCAGCTCGTGCTTCAGCGTGTTGGAGCAAGTCTCCCCTACTCTCAAGGACGTCGGATGACGCACTTGTGTCCAAAGACCATTCTCTCCTTCTTTGGCGATTCAGCCACGATCACCTGGGGAAGTTGCCCACTCACTGGCCAAGTTGGTGTCTATGGTTGGCCGCCCTAACAAACACGGATGAGAAGGCTATTCGCGGGAGCCCGTTTCTGTAGCCATTCGGGAGAAGGAGGAACTAGTGACACAGACTCGGATTCTCCAGGCGATTCCCCTGCTACCGTAACCAATCAGCAATATAGGGCCTGATATTCTGTACTCTGCTATTCCGGTCCGGAGTCCTCTCTGGAACCTTCAGTTCAACGTGACCGAGAAGGATTTGAGGAGGGCTCGTAGCATATTTACCTTCCCGAGTTCCGTCATGACGAGGGTCATGACGAGGGTCCCCACTGCTGATCAGAGGGCACATATGTAGACACCACATTTTGTCCCACCCAATCAGTATTAAATTGAAACTACAAGTTCAGATAAACTTTAAACTGGATGTAAAGGAAATGAATTTCAACCTTAGATCACACTGGATACTACACAGAAAAGCAACAAAAAAATACAAAACTGTTAAATTTGACTGAATTCAGTTAAGTAAAAGTTTCGAATCAACCTCGAAAATCCTAAAATTAAATGGGGTCTAAGATGACATTATTAAAGATTGATTTTCATCAAATCACCCTTAATATGAATGAAAATTAGTTACTACCCTTCAATTATAGGATATTTCACTAATTTACTTCTATTACCTACTTTGACCTTGAAACATTTACTATTACCGGTTTCGTTTGTTTGACACCAAAAATACCTTTTTATTTTTCCATTTTTCATCAAATGTTGTCAATAAACAATTCAAAAGACCTTGATCAAGACAAGGAATGGCCAGAACAAGTCCAAGTTACCCAAAGTAACTAAGGATTAGGACTCAATTCAAAATCGACCAAACCAAAGTCATCAAGACTAGCCATTAAAGCCCATCCAATCAAAGGCTCTACCAAGCATTAATGATTCATTTAATGAGCATTAAATGCCTAAGAAACTTCCTAGATATTTCCTACAAAATATCTAATGAAGGAACCAAGTTACTTAAGTAACTAATGGTTATCAAAACTAAATCAATCCGATTCGCCACCTAGCAAGGCATTTAATGAGGTATTAAATGCTCTTCCCATCAAGCATTAAATGCTTGGGATGACATAGATGGACCACATTCAAAGTATTAAAATATTTTGAGCAAAATATCTTAGGGATAACTAAAACACTTGAAATGTGACTACCCGTTACAAGGCAAACCGAACTGAGTCAATCCAATTTGAACCGATTCAATGCCCATCACATCAAATGTCACTATCATGCATTAAATGCCAAATGACACTTCAAGACTAAATGCATTGAACCTCCAAAGCATTGATGGCAACCAAATTGAAATAGTGCAAGTAACCGATACTCAACCACTAAACCAAAACGAAAAGGTCACATCAAACCATAAATGATGCCATGTGCAACCAATCATATCCAAGATTAGGTAATGATGACTAATGATTGCTCATGATTGTCAATCATTACATTTAGATATTTAATGATTTGGTAATCATTACAAAATCTTTGAGAATCTTACCAAATCGTTCAAAACCATCCATCACCAAGACAAGAAGGAAAGGCCCCTAAGCCAAACAGACCCTAAGAAAGAAGCGAGGATGGCCTCCGTATTGGTCAATGCACAGACCTTCCAATCTATAAAAACAGGGGCCTGTTTTCAGAAATCCAAGAGTTGGAACCCTTACTTTCTCTCTCTAGGCTCAAGCATTGCTCTCGGATCATTAGGGTTTTCAACCTTTTCCTTCAATAAACACCTCGAAATTCTGCTGAAATACTGCCCAGAGAAGCTCTTGAGGATCTTGGAGGAAGATCTCAAAAGGTTGACAGTAAACGATCAAGAACAACCGACAATATCCAAAATCATGTCAAACATTAAGAACGTCCAAGAACATGTTAAGAACATATGAAGGCCAAATATATCCAAGAACATGTTAAGAACATATGAGGATCATGACAAAACATCTATCACACCATGAGTTGTGCGTAGTGTCTGTGATTCTCTTATGAATGCATCAAAGCGAACTATTAACTGTTAATCTAACCATATACTGTTAATAAATGACTTTACTGCTAAAAGTCAAGACCATAGTCTGGCACTAAGTCTTCAAGCTCACACACACACACCCCTATCCATATACTGTTAATAACTGACTTTACTGTTAAACGTCAAGACCATAGCCTGGCACTAAGTCTTCACACACACACACATAGGGAAGACCTCTAATCCTTCGGGGATATGTGTGCACCTTCTTCAGGAACGTTCCTGTCTTTCTTAGTTACGAGTAGGACCAACATATATATTATGTTTTTTCTTTCTTTTCTAACTAACAACTTAAATATAAACACTAATCTTGTCTAAACAAATGAATTTGGTTGTGGTGTTCTTGACAAAATTGATTATTCACATATTATGGTATGATTCATGTCTTGTTTAATAATAAAATCAAAATAAAATTAGTTCATTTTCACATAAATGAATTACGTGCTGACCTAATTCTCATTGATCAGAGATACGTAGGCAACCCACGTACAGGTTCAGTCACCAATCAAGCAAAACCATTTCATCTTCAATTGGAACTACGTGTCGACCTGATTCCCCGTGTTACCCGGGATACGTAGGCAACCTTTACAAGGTTCAGTCGTAAAAAAATACAAAAATATTTCTACTTTATTTCTGTCATTGGGTTGTCACTGATTAGTTAGTATAATATTTACCTACTTTCATTACATATCAAAAATGCATAATAATAATAATAATAATAATAAATAAATAAATAAAAAGACAAAAAACTTAAAAAGGGAATTATTTTGTTAATCAAACCAAAGAAAATTACCTGGATGTTGTTTAAAAGTGAATATTTATTTAGACTAAGATACCATCTTCGGACGGGTGTCTTGGGGTGCGTAAAACCTTACGTGAGCATAATTGACTCCCGAACTTAATGAAATCTTTGGTACAAGATCTTTACGAGTCAAAACACGGGTCATTTTAAAATAAAAAATAAATTTCTAAAATCCAAATGACCTAACACACCATTTAAACCCATACTAGGTGGCGACTCCTTTTCAAACACAAATCCTGACCCAAACAACGTTTTGAAAACCGACGCCTAAAAAAACCCTTGAAAACTCATTTTCAAAAATGAAAGTAATTTAGAGGATTTCGAGAGGGCGGAATGAAAACTTGCTTTCCTCTTCTTCCCGATCTCTACTTCCTCTTACTTTTCAACAAAATATGGGGTGCGTTAACATTAGCCACCCCCAAATTTCCTTACAGTGTTTCTCCATCAGGTGGATGTCGGACTCCGCTTCCCCATTCATCCTTGGGTCTGGGCTGTCTGTAAGGAGCTCGGTCTATGTGCGTCACAGTTGGCTCCGAACAACATGAAGATAGTGATAGCAACTTACATTATCTTTAAGGTGGAAGGGATTGAGCCGAGCATGAAGTTTTTCCGCACTCTCTTCTTTGCCAAGTCCATGCCGTCAGGCACCGAGAGTTTGGCCTTGACGAGAAGGATCACTCAATTCCTGTCCAGCGGTTCTGGGGACGAATTGGTAAGGAGATCTTGGGCGTGGCTGAGAACGGTACTCCAACAATTTGCACTTACTGGGTTCCTATTCTGTTTTTGCAAAGAGTGAGAAGCCGAGTAAGAAGCCGAAGAAAAAGGCGAAGGAGCTCCGTCCAAAAATTGTTGTGCTAAAAGAGAGGGTCTTGAGGACACCCTTTTCACCAGGTGAACGCCTGAGCTCGACTCTATACGACATTTACTTCAACTGAGCTCCATCTCTGCCCCTTGCTAAGCTTCCGTCAAGACCAACAAACAGTAAGTCAGTTTTTTCTGGTCATCAATTTTTCATGATTTGGCTTGACATTCTTAATTGTGGCCTCCTCGTAGGAATAGACAATGCTGATAAGAGGAAGGCTGGGGCCACAAAGAGCTCGACTGTCAGATAGGGACAGACCTCTCAGGGCAGTGTTCCACCTTCCCGGTCTCCGACCTACACAGGGGTGACGACCAGAGACTCCAGTCCCAGCGCGCGGG
Source organism: Eucommia ulmoides (assembly GCA_016647705.1). Taxonomy (NCBI): domain Eukaryota; kingdom Viridiplantae; phylum Streptophyta; class Magnoliopsida; order Garryales; family Eucommiaceae; genus Eucommia; species Eucommia ulmoides. Next base: position 48,429,714 of record CM028326.1, read on the forward strand.
ATCCAGATCCTACGCTGGCAGCTCCGCAAGATAGGGGAAAACGGCCCGCTAGGGAATCGACCCAACAAAGAAAAAAGAAGACCAAGCATCCCTCCAAACTAACGCGCGTCGCTTCTGTCCCTCTAGATCCCCGTCTCGATTTCTTTGGAGTCAAGAATACTGGCATAGAGGTAGGCCGGCACTGATACAAGAGTTCCTAAGTCAAGTAAAGCCACCAGCCGACAGGAAAAAGATTGGCAGGGCTTGCCAGGGACATTTTCAGAGATCTGATAGGAGTGAATACCTTGCTCTTTCTCAGCACTTAGATTCCTTGAAAATCTTTCGAGTTTTTCAATCTTTGTCTTCTCTCCTCAACTTGTTTTCAATGACAGGTCGCCCTTCAATTCAATGGGCGGGCAAACCAGCTTTTCTCGGAGAGTGGACTTCTCATTGAGTTGGACTCTCACTGAGCCGTAATCCAGAAGAATGATGATGTTAAGGCCAATCTCTATGCCAACCGGTCTATTGTTCAGACCGAGAACCTCGGACTCCGCACTGACCGCCAAAACCTCAAATCTCGGATTAACACGATTGAAACTGAATTCGCCAACTGCAAGCAGTACGTAAAGGGCCGAGAGCATAAGTGGCGGGACACCATTGAAAGGGTCAGGGAGAAGACCAGATCAGAGGCAGTAGAGCAGTGGAAAAAGGGCTACAGATATATGGAGCTTCAGGAGAAAATGGCTAATGACTTTCTAGAGGCAGGAAACCGGGCAACACTGAAGGCTATTCATCAGATGTGTCCTAAATTCCCCGCCCGCCCTGTGGAGATAGAGTTCTCAGACTAGGAGGATGGTGCCGAGCATGAAGGCGTCAGGCAGGGACATGCCAGAGAGGATAATGCTGGCAAGAAAGGCCCCAAGGAAGGCGAGATTAACGTTCCTTCCCCTCGAGCGGACACCCCTCAGGATGAGGGCGGGGAGGACTGAGCTCTGGGCCATCACTTCTTTAGCACTTAGGATTTTGTAGCCTTTTTTTCACTTATTCTTTTTGTCGATTTGTAATGGGTTGATGACCCCCACATGTACATTTCCTTTTGAGTATATAAATGCAAGTCATTTTTTGTGTATTCTTGCTTTTCTACACCCGAGCGTGTGAGCTTCTGAGCAACATAGCCAAGGTATTTCAAAGTCTATTCCTTCATCCCGACGTTTTCGTCAAGTTGCTTTTTGCTTGGTAACGTCTTCAGAGTTGTAAAATTTTGAAAAAAGTTCTTGTCTCTGCCCAGGGCCATGGACCACTAGCACCCCCGTCCGAGACACAAGCTGATTGTAAGAAAATCGTATCGCGGACCTAGAAAGCCGGGGTGCGTTGTCGACACGTCCTGCAAGCACCGTATTCTATCCCCCATTCCACAATCCCTCTCTATTATTCGGATCGGTGAGTCTTTACCGCGGTCCCACTCTTTGAGGGGCATGCGGTTGTTAGTGTCCTGCATATGGATTGGGCTTCGTACGGCTTAGGGGAGCGCATCAGTGATCTTTCTCTCATGTGGCTCCTTGATTCATGGGGCATGATGTGACGGCAACAACTATTAATGTCTTGCGTACAGACTGGATTTTGTACTGCTTACAAGAGCACATGTGGTGATCTTTCTCTTACATGGCTCCTAGTTTTGTGGATCATGTCATGAAGGCTACGGCCGTCAGATTGGATTTTTCAGTTGCCAGAGAAGTAGTCCATTAAATGACAATATTAAAGTGTGTATTAATGATATTAACAAAAATAGAAGGGTTCACAAAATAATTATCTCATAGTAAAAGGGAAGCATGGTGTTGATGTTTGAAAGTAAAAGGGGTGCATGGAGTTTTTATTATGATTGAGACTGTATAGTGTAAATAATAAATATGGTAGATATACATTTAAGGTTATATTTAAAAAAAATGATATTTACATAATATATTTATACGCTACTACACATATTTTACATAATATAAACCTGTAAATCGCAAGAGGGGGGAAATTGTGAGAGCCGATTCTCGCTAAAATTCAGAATATCCAAAGGCAAGACGAGCTCCTCGTTAAAATCCCCAACTGATTACGGAAACTCACTAGCTAATGAATTGTGGGACATGTCCGGAGCTAGAAAATTGTGGGAGTTTTCAGATGAAGTAATAGCATCATTCATACTACCACTTAGCCTATTCTTTGAAAGCATAGTTTTTAAATAACTAGGCCAGTCAACAAGTTCTGACCAAAACCTAATCCAAGAATGTCTTAAGTACTTTCATGGACTCGGTCAAGCTCCAGGCAAAGGCATTGATTCAAATATTCAGTACTTTCCATGATTGAAGTTTCCCAACAGAAGCCGGCAACAGACACAAAAAGTTGTTCTCAGAAAGATCCAGACACTCTAGGCTTCCCATTTCACCAATCCATTCTAGAAACTCCCCCGTAAATGAATTTTTGCTTCACTCAAAATTACACAGAGAAAGTACGCTGTGCTTAGAAGACTTCCGAGAAGTCAATTCTCACTCAAATTAATCAACATCGAGAGCAAACATCTTCCCAATACCATCATAAACCTGACCTTTGAACTGATTCTTCCACAAGTTTATAGCTCTCAAATTGTTTAAACCTTTAGTAACCTTTGAAATCTCACCATCCAGTAAATTATCGGACAGAACAAGTGGTCTAAGCAGAACATTGGCTCTCTTGCTTTCTCCCTCTAGTGATTTAGGGTGTCTGATCCACAGACAAGAAAGCCAAGTTTCTTATCTCTGGTTTGTGTGCAAGAGACCTAAGCAAGTCATTATTACAGAAAACCTCACCACACATGCTTCATCATGGAAGAACCCCCAAATCATTCGGGTTAACTTTATGTTTCCAATTTCCCCTTTCTTTTGGGCACATGCCGAGTCTCTGGCAAGCAAAATCAACAGAATCCTAATTTGGATAAATCTAAGACAAAATTAAAACATCAAGGGGTACATTGCAACAATTAGAACATCAGCGGCATATAGAGATCGAACCCAAACTTCAAGGGTACAAGGTACGATTTATCCTAGAAAGAATTTACTGCGCATATCTCCAACCTTCTCTTTACAAAGATTAGCAAAATATAACAAGTGAGGCGCAACACACAAGGCTCCTACCATTGCAGGGGGGTGTTGGGAACCCAGATATATGTTTGCATCAATTTAAGTCAACACAAGAAAATCATGACAACAACCAACAACATATGGGAAATGGGATGCATTTGCATCAATATAATGATTGAGATTTAGTAAGAACTAAGAAAATTATAACATCAACATCAAGAAAAATACTACTAATAATAATAACAACCACCAACCTGCAGAAACTCCTGAGGTTTCTTAAGTAGTAGCTGAGGACTCGTGGCAAGCACTTTACCCAACCTCTTGTCTGTAACACCTAATTCCCCGAACTTCAGCATCATCAAGTTCAGCTTGCTAATTGAAGAACCCAAAATGTGCGGCCAGCTTTTGATAGCTCGGCTGACACTGGCTTTTGGTATCTGCCATTAAAATTTATAGCTGAGTGTACTTGTCTGGTTGATGAAGTCGGGAGAGGGGGAGGGATACATTATTTTTAGTTACCAAAGGAATTTGATGCAGAGTCAAATAGACATGAGAAAAGGGAAAGAGGACAAAGGTAAAAAGGAGACAATAAAAGAACAAACTGATAGAAATATATCAAGAGTAGTGATCTAAGATACCAATCATATTAAAACACAACAGGGAAAATGGAACATTGGGTAGGCACCAGCCACTACAATACTTAGAAATGGTGTTCAATTGACAAGGGCACTCTCCGCTCCCCTTTTTGGACAAGTTACACCTTATAAAATGATGATTAAACAGACTATTTCTGTATCACTGTGCAGCAGCTAACTATTGTCAGCATACAAGAAATTCCATCAGTTTTTCATTTCTATGAAAACCTAACTTTCACACAAAGAAAGGACATCAACACCATAAGATTAAGCAAGAAACAATCTTAAAGAAAGCAAAGCAATTGCACAAACAACCAAGTAATTCTGGTCGACATGAATGCCTGAAGCATATTATCATCCACAGTACCTTCTCCATATGAAGGAAAGAAAGTATTTCCTCGTAGTTTTCTAGAATGCTTGTAGATAGAATCCAAGGATATTTTAGCAACATCCGGCCAACATCTCTATCTGCTATACACACCTGAAAGATAATATGTGCATAGATGGTCAAAAGAATGGGTAAAAGTTACTCTTCCTTCTTCATTTTGGATAAGCACCGAGTACAAGAAATTCCATGATTAAATAAAATCCACTTTTAGCCAGTTGATGCGTGGTATAAATATAAAACACGGAAACTGAGATGATAGAATTTTAAGGTAGTATAGTAACTCTTGTTACTGCAACTATGCTGCCACCATACACCAACAAAATAACAGCCTTAAAAGGTCATAGACATTGTCGAGCTCTTGCTCATAACCAACTTCAGAAGTCTCTTGAGAAACCATACTTGTCTTGCAAACATTAACATGCTGTAACATGAAGCCTTTCTCACATTCTATCCAGTGAAATGCAAGTGCAGCATATATATTATACCCCCATGCAACTTATGCATATTTCATTATTTTGTAGCTAAGATGCTCCACAATTTCCTCTGGGTCTGATGTAAACTTGGCAATTGTGCAAACAATCAGTGTATATGCTGGATTTCTCTCAGGAAACTGTATTTTGACTGCAAATATAGCTTTATAGTAGTTGTAGTTCTATAGTCATAAAATCCTATTGCTAACAGGGTTTGAAAGGTGGTACTGGGCTCCCCTTTTTCCCCTTTTTTAGGTCAGAGTCCTGGTGGTTCTAGTTTCTAGCCAAAAGAAATTGTTGTTCTGTTCTAGCTTGCGTTGCACCTGCAAAATGCTCTTCCTTAGGCAGCTACTGTTGGTTTGAAGAAATGGAACGGAATGAATGTAGGTTGGAATGGCTATGGGATTGGAATGTCAATACACCATCGGGATCAAAAATAGGAATGAAATGCATTGCCAAATAAAATATATCAATTACAATAATGAATATTTAAAAACAAATAAATGAATGGATCTCATGCAAAAATAGGGAATTAAAATCAGGCAACATTGTCTAAACTATGGAAACATTGTCAGAACTCCGACAACTTCACCAAAAAGGATGATTGGAATCCAACCACTTTGTCAAAAAATTAGCTAACAATAAAATGAATTTTTTTATAAAATTTAAATATATAAATTTATATATAAAGAAAAATAATCTCGATAGAAAAATGTCAATGTTATTGAAGCTGGAAAATTTATCAATTAGAAAAATAAAATTGGCAAATTTTTTGAAAAATAAAAACCTCAATAAAACATAAGTAGAAAAAAATATGGCTAATTAACCAGAACTCAACAAACTTTGCTGGAAAAGAATCTCAACTAAAAAGCACGTGATAATAATAATAAAATAAAATAAAAACACAATTTCACGCAGGAAAAAGGCATCAACTCCAATGAAATAAGTCCGAATTAAAAAATTCAACAACATTTGCAAAGTTCTGACTAAAGTTCGGCAACATCTCTAGAGTTTCTGTGACATTACCGGACCTCCGGCGACACTCCGAAAACATGCTGGAAGTTGTCGAAGTTCCGACAACATTTTGTTGATGTTGTTGGAACTCCTGTAACATTTCAATGAAGTTGGCAGAGGTCGGGTGACATTCAGAAAAGATTGTCAAAGCTCCAGCAACTTTGTTGGAGAGGATGACCGGATAATGAAAATAATTAATCTTCCAATATTTCTCCAATTTTATATCTCATCCAAACTAATAACTTGTTTCATTTGGGATTGACTAATCTTCTGATTTGTGAGATTAGCAAAAATACTTAGAAATGAGAATGAAAAAATACTCATGCTTACCAAACATAGGAAAGGAATGGTCATACCTACAACCATTCCATTCCTTAGTTGAACCCCAAGTATCAAACATGCTATAAGAGTTTGATGATGTAATGCAACCTCCCTTTGTTCCACTAGAAACATTCCAATATTTGTCTTAGCCCATGAAGGGGGAGAAAATTAATATGAGAGGGACATAAGTTGACCTTTAAGACTTGTAGAGGACATATAGGGAGTTTTACAAGCAAAAAATTGTGCCGTTCAGTTATAAATTTTAAGCACTTTCCCTGAAGCGATTTTTGTGGCTTTTTATTTACGTATTCTTGGGTTAAGTTGGAGATGGATGCAAATGGGCTCTCTTGGTGGAGAGTTGGCCTTGGAGGAATTGGTATCGCTGGTTCTCATGGTATTTTTGTGGTCTGAGATGTTTAATTATGTCTTGTCTTTTGTTGGTGTTTTTGTGGTTATAGATGTTTAATTGTCTTTTATTCTACAGGTGTTTTTGTGGTTTGAGATGTTTAACGTTGTGGTTTTATTTCGGGCTTTGGGAGTGAGGCTTTCTGAGGTAAATGTGACGAAGTCTTTTGCTGTTTTTGTCCTGTGGTCTACTCCAGCAATTTTATGATTCATTGAGTTGAGCTTCAAGAGTGGAGAAGTGTTTTGTAACCATAAGCCAAAACGCTTGGTCTTTTGATTAATGTGGATGTTTTGATTGGATCCCATGTGGAGAAGACCTTTCTGTAGCTATTGATCTTTTTGTTGTGGATGATTTTTTTTTTCCTTTGCTCAAGTTCTGGCGGATGTTCTTCGGGTAGTGATATGGTGTTGATACTTTCCGAAGGAAAACTGCGGGATATTTGGTTAGGTCCATCCGGGTTACTTGGAACTTGCATAGTGGGTGTTGTGGTCCTTGTGGACTCTAAGCTTGTGGGGTTGAAATGGTGTTGTGAACCTTTTTTTGAACCTCCTGTCCCCAAGTAGATTCCAGTTTAATAATTCAGTTCTAAGCAATGTGTTTGCTCTTGTTTGGAGTGGCATAGTAGTCTTGTGTAAACCACTTCTCATCCTATGTAAGGCTACCCTTTTGGGTAGCATGGGATTTCATCCCTTAATGAATACAATATTGCTAATTAAAAAAATGGAAAATCGGTGAAAAATCCATTTTTTAAGTCTAATTGGTGAAAAGTCATTTTGTGTTATTAGGTTTTGATTTAGTTCTTTAAGTTAGATTTCACTTGTGTTTTAGTCCCACGTTGCAGGAATTGTAAAGATATTACAGGGATTGTAGAGAGCCTTTAGTTACATTCGATTTTTATAGTGAATTCTGTCACATGTAACTAATGTTAGTTACAATTTCATAATTATTACTTTTCACACATATTTGGGTATATTTAATTACATATACTTATACAATATTAATTACATATTACAATTACATATATATGCATAATATTTTGTGACGTAACTGAAAAAATGTCAAATTTTTTAGTTTCATATCGGAGACATGTAACTAAAAAATTACATATTATTAAAACATGTAATTGAAAAATATCAAATTTTTTAGTTACTTATCAGATAAGTTACATATTATTGGAACATATAACTTAAAAAAAAAAAAAAAAAAAAAAAAAAGTTACATGTAACTAATACAGTAATATTACACACAAAGTAACTAACTGGCGCGTGCTTATCATGTGAACAAGGCTTCCGCCTTTTTAAAACAGATGGGACTAAATCAAAAAAAATTATCGCATATAAGACTTTTGACCAATTAGAACTTAAATGGAGGACCTCTCACCAATTGTCCCTTAAAAAAAACTGAAAAGCCTGTTAAACTGAGCAAGCCAATGAATTCACTTAAAAGGTCTTCCTGAAATTAAGATACAAGATGAGGCAAGGAACATAGAAGAACGGTCATACCTTCCCAAAAGCTTGCAGTCTTGGCTTTATGTCGGTCTCAATATCGTAAAAAATAACAGGTGGAAATAATAAAAGTATATTGCTCATGGATTCTTTGGGGATCCCTAAATTCCCAAAAAATCTCACCATCTGCATCATATGGGATTCTAGTGGTAGCATAAGGAGACGCGGAAATGATTCAATGAGGTAGCGAAAAGAGGCATCTTTAGAAGCCAACATATCCATACCTCCACGCCTTGCTTGAATCTACATTACAGAAAATGAAAGCCATATACAGAGAACGTGAAAACATTTTGGGCTATTGTAATGAAGAATTACCCAAAATTTAAGGAGGCAGAGGCAGAGCAACCAACCTTGTGAAAAAATGATAAGGTTTGTTGCAGATCCTCATCTATAGGTATTGATAGGTGCACCATCATACGGCGAGCATTTTTTCCGATAAACCTCTCGGCATCACTGTTAGGAAAGAAGATTTCCTTCACATATTTAACCTATAAGCACTAAGCAAACGCAAAGTAAGAAAGAAATCTAGTGCTCGTTTGTATGGCTTGTGTGCGTGTGAGATCTGATATCCATCTGACCTTGCGAATAAGATGAGGAAGCGTATTGGAGGAAGAGAAAGAGCGAGCAACATGCATTGCAGTAGACAGAGTAAGACCAACGCTCTCCAGGAAAGGAAGCATTCCCTTATCCCCTTTCTTCTTCGCCATCACATACATCTTCTTCTTCAATGTAGAAGGAGACGAACTCCCTGCTTTCGATTCTCCTTCTTCTTTACTGGTGCTCCACGAATCCCACAAGGAGAGCTCATCCAAGTCGCGGACGCTGTCAATCAACATCTGCAAATAATTGGGCGAATTCGAAGCGATTTGAATCGATTCCTCCAACGAGGCTCCATGCTCCTGAAGAATTGCAGATACAGCTTCTCTTGCATGTCTTCTCTCTTCGCTAACTTCACCTGTCGCACCACTGGTAGAAGAAGACTGCAATATATGGAGTTTCCGGCACAAGTCTCTGTGTAGAGGGATGGGATAGATTGCAGGAGCGGATTTGCAAACGTAATTGGAATTGGAAGGAGGGGGAAGTTTCGGATTTGGAAGAAGCTTGCATTTGCAGTGGATGCAAAAGATACGTTGCTTGTGGTGATAATTGGTATGCCCTGGGAGTGGGATTAGATTGGAAGCCATTGACAGCGAGAAGAACTCCTCAAAGTAAAATTAGAATGGAAAACGATCAAACTCCTCCAACGAAACACAGTCCCAAGCCGGAGGCGTACACATCAGTAAGCTTTTGCATATTCACTTGACGAATGACGAGGGTGGTGCTTGGGATGCCCCAAAAAACACAACCATTGGGTAAGGAGACAAATCGAATCGAATGGTTAGAATTGAAATCGACTAAATGATTTTGATTTTGGTTCTAATTTTAAATTTAGCAATCGAAGTAATTTTGATTTTGATTTTGAGATAATAACCGTATAACCGAACTACGTAAACCGAACCGTATAACCGATATATATACACACACATAAATAAGAAATTTAGAATTTAATCTCTATATATTTTTTTTATAAGTTAACATTTTTACCCACTGACCCTAGTATAAATATATGGTTATTAGTAGGGTTCTCAAATCTCACTTTTCATATTTCCTCTTCATAATTAATCAGTTAATTTTGCAGAATTAAAAATTAATTGTATAAGAATTATTTGGTGACTATTTTTATATTTTAGTTATTTTTTTCATATATAAGAAACAATTGTCTGAGATTTTGCGATTTTGGTTTTGATTTTGTTTTTTTACAAAATTTAAAAATCTTAAACAGTTTCGCGATTTTGTGATTTTGATTTTAATTTTGGATAAAATTAAATGATTCCGTTTTAAAACCGTTTAAAAGAAACTGGCGGTTTTAGTTTTGGTTTTATATATGTTTCATGGTTTTGGTTTTGGTTTTGTATAAAACCGAGTTGAACTCAAACTGCAAGCATCCCTAGGTGGTGTTCTCCCAATGACTAGCAATCCAAAATATGTAATATTATCCTTCTTTAAAAAACCAAAATGTGTAATATTTTATTGTCAAATCAATAGAATTCTTAATAAATTAAAAAAAAAAAATGGCGTTTACCAAGCAATCTCAAAAAATATCAAAACTACCAATTAAATTCGCAATTTTTTCTATGAACCGAGTAGTCCTTATGCCATTTTTGTGACTAAAATGCCCTTATTTAATGTATGGTGGCAGAGTATTACGTCATCACTTTTACCGCAAGTGTACGAGTCAAGTTTTAGTATAGATGGGAAGGAGTAAGGGTTGTCGTATTCACAGGGATTGGTTGAGATTATTATCGAGTATCGTGATTGTCATAACCTAACTTTATTTAGGCAATAAAAATAAAGTTTATAATTAATTGATACTAATACTAAGTTAATTAAACTAACTATACTAATATTATATTGAGATGTTTAGGGAAAAGATTGCTTAGGGATTAACTTTGTTTACAAAAATGTGTTTGGTCTCGTTTAGTTTACAATAACGGCATTCGACGTATCCGACAATCTCTGTATCATAAACTCACTCACGCACATCTCCTAAGTGTAAGATGAGTGAATATACGACTTCGCGTCAACGAAAAAGTCTCCCTCAACGTCTTAATGACACTAAGTCATATGAGTTTTGCCCCAACGTCATTGATTGCACACTTTCTAATTTCCTCCCGAGTTATTAGATCGTCACATTGTGTTTACCCTAATCCAAATTCGGGGTTGTCTCTCCCAAGTATCAAACCCCGTATTCACTAATTATCTAAACAAGTATAATATTAAAGAATAATGGTAAACACAATCGAAATAGCGAAGAACAACCATTAACGAAACACAAACTTAAACAAACAATAATTTCATAAAATATATTAATCCCTAAATAAAATCTGTTTAACTCATGGCTAACCATTTATACAATGAAAATCAAGTTAAATATGCTCAACAGCCTACCAAAGTTAAGAAAATAAAGAAAGAAACGGAAGAACTTAGCCATAGTCCGAAAATTTGCCGCTAAAACCGTCCAACGATCGCTTTTCTTTTATTGCAACGTGTTCTTCTCCTTCGGAATTGGTTGAGTACACCCCAAAACACTCTCAAAATATTAGGAACCCTAAAGGGTCTACTATGGCCGGGGGTTGAAAAAGGAGAGAAGAGAAGGGATTAAATAAGTAGCAAAATATCTAGAGTGACCACCACGGCGGTGGGTATCGGTTAAGCCATGGCCTCGGCGGTGGAATTAGGAACCATCCTATTCTTTCACCACCTCGGCGGTGGGATGTTAGTAACATTTTGGTCATTCTCTGCATTTTGACTACCGCGGTGGTAGTTTGGACGCCGCGGCGGTGGACTGGTTTTCAAAATTTGCCCCCATGCTTATTTTTCCACCGTTCTTCTACTATTCTTGGTCCGATTTGATCGTTTATGATCCATTTTCATACCTTTTAATCTCACACACCTGTTTTACACAAAAATACATAAAAACGTATTAAAACATAATAAACATACTAAAAAACTAACAAGTTCGGTTTGAAAATAGATAGGTAGATCACACTTATCAATGTGTCACTCCATAACATCATGTAATCAACTCCTCCTAATGAAAAACTAATTTAGGTAATATGCGATCATAAAATATGCAACAAAAATACTTCTTTTAGTATCAATCCTAATGTGAAACAACAGGATTTTTACACATCAATTATGTGTAAATAATTATATTTAAAATGAGATATCAATCACATTTTTTAAAGTTATTTATCATAATGAGTATGAATATTACATGTAATATTTATTATTTAGACCATGTTACATGTAATATGTATTTATAATCGTATCTCTTAAAAATGTTAATGTGTTGAATGTAATATCTTAACTGACTCATATTTCACGTAAATATTACATGTGACATCTTATAATTTGTGTGACACTAATGTTGAATGTAACATTCGATATTTGATATTAATTTTTTTTTAGTTCTAAATTGGGTTACATGTGGATGTTATATATAAAATTAACTGATGTTATTCTGTGTGTCTCATGATTGTTGAATATAATATCCAATAAAATAAAAAAACTAAAAATATCTGGAAGTACCATGTTGAATGTAATATGAATGTGAAAGCTGAAACTAATGAAAAAATAGTAAATTTGATCTCGTTTTGAAGATCTTATTTAGACAAATATGAATATATAATGAAATTGTGAAAAAAAAAATTACTACAACAATAGTTATTTTAGTTTTAATAAAATGATTTTGTTGAATATGAAAACTCTCAATTCCTATTATCTTGTAAAGAAATCAAAATAAAATGATTTGTTGAATATGGAAACTCTCAATTCCCGTAGATTTAGTAAGGGAAAATCTATCAATAAAAAATATGTGAATTTGAAGTTGGGGATTGCACCGTACATATAAAATGTGTTCTAAAAGTTCTTGGTTTATTATCAAATCAGTGGAATTAGTCGGTAATTTGGTGTCTAATTTGGGTCCTCCCTATAATTTTCCCTTAAAAAAATTAATATAAACATTTTTACAGTGTATTATCTTTTAAAATGTGAACATAACACATCTTCTGTCATTTTCACAACCGATCATTTTTATAATACTTGAGATATTTCTTTGCTTTTCAATTTAATTTTCCAAGATATTGTTCATCATATTTTATTAACAAAGATATTCTTGCAACATAATTTTTTTTTGTTGTTTATTTTATTTTTTATTTTCTACTATCTCTCTTATTTTATATTTTTGTTATTTTTATTATGTATTTTTATTTTATTTGGTTTAGTTTTTATTTTTGTTTCTTTGTATGGCACTCGTAGAAAAATAAAATAGTTCAAAAATAATAATTTTAGAAAAATAAAATAAATACAAAAAAAAAAAAAGAACAAAAAAATTAATTTTTATCTTTTTTGTTTTTATTTTTAAACATACGTTTTCTTTTTGTTGTATTTATGATTTTCGTTTTCTAGTTTTTTTACTTTTAATTTTTTATTTTATATAAACACCATAAATAAAAAATAAAATAAAAATAAACAATAGATTTTTATTGTTTAAACGTATATTAAGAATTTCTATAATAAATAAATCAAAGTAGGAGTTATATTAAAAAATAAATAAAAAAAAATCAATCGTAGATAGTTTGTACATCGACAGTTAATTAAATACAATAATCATATCTTGTTACCTAGCGAAAATTACAGAAGATATATATGAAAAAATGTTTTTTAAGGAAACTTGTAGACATCACATTATGTTCCGCTCATGTTAGTTTTCAAAAGTATTGCGTCTAAAGTGCAAATTCGGATAAATTTTAAATCAAGGTTTAGAGAGAACAAATTTTCGCCTTAGATTACATTTGATACTATAAAAAGATAAAAACATAAAAAATATAAAATTGTCAATTCGTTCGGTATAAACAAAGATTTTGGGTCAATTTTAAATTTTTTAAAAGTTAATAGGAATTAAAATGATAATATTAAAGTAAATTTTATATGAATATCACTTTTATATGTTTAAATTAGTTTTTACACTTTAATTTAAGGAAATTTCACCAATTACATTTACTTCACATTTTGATCCCCAAAATTTTCGTTTATCGATTTTGTGTAATTAACAACTAAAAATATTTGTTTAAATTCTTGTTTAAAGTGTTAATTTCTTAAATCAAGTAATAAAACCTTGATTAGATAAATAGATGTTTAAGATACCAAGATGACTAAGAGCACACGCTCCTACAAATTATATGATGAAGACTTAATGAATTTAAATTATAAGAACTCTCGTGCGAAGATTGTTGAAGGTTTGAATTTGAATCTATTTTTTTCCATGTAATTTATCTAGTTAGTAAAATATAAATAATTATCGCATATACAAGTGAGTGCTGACTTAGTTGGGATAGTGATGGATTTGCTTACAACAAAAATATTATTATTCAATTTTAAATTACTACTTGAGTAATAGAAACCTAATATATTTGACTTGATTTTGCTTAGAAATTAACATTTTAATTTACCTTTATTAAGTTCAAAAGTTTAAATAGAATGTGTATTTAAAATTGGGGTTTTTATTGTTTAGTTCTTCATAGAAAAAAAAAAAAATAACTTAGTCAAAAACACTTCTCAAAGTTTTGTTATCACATCAACTTTTTTTCATCTTTCTTTAAAGTTCAATTCTCATAGATGCAGATTTGTGAACGGGTGGAATAAATTACCCCTTCTCTCATTATCTATCCTCGTGGGCTTTACTAATCCATCAATTATGGAAATAAATACTAACAAAAATAATTAATTTTACGAAACAAAATTGATTAAATCCATGAAAATTATATCACTTATTTACATTCATTATTTTCATTTTGATATCCATATGAATTATTTTTGAGTAAAAACACTGCATCCACTACCCCAGCAAATATGACTTATTCATTTATTTTAGTGAACATTCACTAAATCAATCCACTAACTCAACAAAGTATTACTTACTTGATGAATGTCCACTTAAACAATTTTATTAACAAACATTCATTTGTTTAAAATATATCTGATGATGGTATTTTTGGACACCTCTGAGTCAACACTTGGGATCTAACCACGTGTCTGTCCTTGTAGTGACATGGACACATTCCGAAATCTACAACATCACGCTGGAGCATACTCTGACTACGGCTTCTCCTTGGAATCTCATTTGCACCCAAGGATGAGCGAGGAGCCCTACAGGGACGTGCCGCTCTAAGCTCTACGTTGTGCCCTGAACGATCAATTTTAGGGACTCAGCCGTTCACCTCAACCATCTCCCCTTTCCAACTTGTTTCTTTTCCAGGACTCTACTGATCTCCGCTCTCTTTCACCAGCTCACCACCGCAGGCCTGACAAAGGCTCGCAAACTTCACCAAATGGGCCCAAAAGCATAAGCCCAACGATTATCTCCTAAACACCACGAATTATCGGCTAAACACAGGGTTTCAACTGATTAACCGTATTTAGGCCCGACTAATCATCTCCAACTCCTACATATATCGAGGGTTGTGCATGTCCGAGGTACACTGGAATACATTTTACATTACGCGTGAGTTCATTTGTTTATTTCCTACATTACTGTACTTTTTCTCTCTGAGCACTGATTACCACACCAGAGGGGCTTCATTGGGATGAATCTTGGTCTGAGCCTTCTGTAGGTACACTCCTTAAGGAGTAAGATTCTGGACACAACATATCAGTCCTCTCAGGACCCAGTACAACTCACCCAAAGAATTTTCAACCAACGACTCCACCTCAGCAAGAAGACCCACCCGTCATCCGATTGGACCATACTCAAGGTGAGTACCATTTTTATACACCAACAATATCAATTATAGTTTGGAATTTTACAAAGACTTTTCATCCATTTGTAAACCATTTTTAGTCAAAGTTTATACTTAAAAATAATCAATATGGATATCAAAATGAAAAAAGATTAAAATGTAGATTAAAATAATATAATTTTCATGAATTTAATTTACTTTGAATAGTCACAAAATGAATTTGTTTGTTGCTGATTATTTTTATAACTAGTAAGTTATTAAGTCAGTGACGTTGATAATTTTTAATGAATGTTCCTTTTTATTTTTCTCACTAAATATAACTAATCTGCATATCAAAATAAAAGAAAATATTTATATTAGAATGATATAGTTTTCATGAATATAATCCACTTCAAACATTCACAAAAATGAGTTTATTTATTAGTATTTATTACCATAATTAGTAGTTATTAGAAAAGTGACATCTACTACTTTTAGAGAGTGTTCACTTTTATTTTTTCATTAAAAATAATCAATGTGCATATCAAATGAAGAGTATAAATTTAAATTAAAATAATATAATTTTCATAAATTTAATTCAATGTTAACGATAATAAAATGAGTTTTTTGTTAGTGGTTTTTTATGTGTCAAATGTAGTATTTGGATTGATTGGTTAACTGACTGAGGAGAGATCGGTCGACCTATGGCATATACATGAACTCTCTGAATCAATCAGTTAACAGATCATGGAGGATCGGTCGACCGATTATGGCCGAGAAATGGACTAGAGAGCATCCTGAATTGATCGATCAACCGATACATAGAAGATCAGTCGACCGACTGGAGAGTAATTTTGGCTTGGGCTACAACCTGAATTAATCAGTCGACTGGTGATGTTTGGTCGATCAACCGATGGTGCTGTTTCAGGATTGAAGGATTTCGTGGATTTGATCAAAAAGTAGCCGTTATTAGCCGTCTTATGGTTAAAATTTGAGCGATATCTTAGGGATTTGATATTATTTAAGATATATGGTTATTATTTTGATGTCTCTAAAGATATGGTTCATATATTTTAAATATTTCTCAAAATGGTACATTTAATTCTTTCTATCCTATCTATTTGAGATTGAGAAATATTTGAGGGACTAAATTGAATAATTTAAAAGCTATAATTAAATGAATTGAACCAGAATTGAGTCATATCAATATAAAGGGTCTATAAGAGCAATTAAGTGTCATGATATGTAGAAACTAGCTGTTGGAGAACCTGTTTCAAATCCTTATATATGGATCTGCGGTTTTTATTTTATTTGGAGAGATCCCAATCTATTGTTTTTTAATAGCTATTCAGTTCCTGAGTTTTCTGAAAGTTTTTATTCTAAAATTATACTGAGAGTATTGTGAGATTATCTTTGAGAAAAGTTCTTGAAGAAGTATGAGAAAATTGTTGCTGTCACTGATCTAAAATTTCATTGCGATTCAATTTTCAATCATTAGGTAGTATCCTGGTAAGATTGTTCCAAGCTTGAGCCTTTTATTGCTATTTGATATTATTATTTATTGCTTGGAATTTTAAATCTTTAAAATAGTTTTTAGAACTTAAATTGCTTAAAAATATTTTGAAACGATTTCTTGTGAAAACTGATTATGTGCTAAATTGTGTGCTACCCGTTTAATTTAGAGTCAGATTTTGAATTTCTCACTTTATTTCTATCATTAGTATTTATTGAAACATTAATTAAGTTTAAATTAATCTAAGGTGGTAAAAGTTCCGAGTGGAAAAAACTTATCAGTTTCTTATAATTGGTGAGTTGTGTGCGAATTAGATATTATTGGAAATATCTAATCAGAAGTAACTGAGTTTCAATCTATTCCGGTAAAGAGATTTAGATTTGATCTTTTCCTAAAGTATAAAAAGATTGGGTTACTCTTTTTCCATGAAAGGAGATAGACATGATTCTTCCTGATTAGAATTGAATTTGAGTGAATTGTAAAGGTTCCATCCTTACCTGAAAAAAAAAAATACTTGGAGTGATTGTAAGGTTTGATTTTTAGCCTAAGGTAAAAAAGACCTTAGCCTGTGAAAATATTAGGTTAGTCTTGAGCCTGGGAAAAAGATAAGATTATTTCTGAGCTTGTGAAAATGGATTGTAAAGGTTGATTATGAGTCTGCGAAAAGAATCAGTGTAAGGATTTAGTTTCTACTTGGGAAAAAAATCTTGAGATTAGTGGGTGCGACTCTCCATAGGGCTTGGAAGACTGAATTAGCCAAGAGTAGCTTAGTGAATTAATATAAATCTTGGTGTACTGCGTTTTACTTTATTTATTTCCAGTTGTTTCGGTGTGCACCTACTTTACATAACATATATCTGCTGCTATAAAGATAATAATTAATTTAGGATAAAATTAATTATTTGAATTTTCAAAGTATTATAAGTTGATAATTTGTTTTAACTTTTATAACTACCTAATTCACCCCCTCTTGGGTAGATCACTGGGCCAACAAATATGTCCTTAATAATTTGTAATTTTTATTAAATTTCTTAATCTGAATGTTACAATTTTAGACTTTTTACCCAATCATTTCAATAATTTACATAAAGTTACAAAAATATACATGTTAAGAGTCTTAAAAGTGTGTTTTCCATTTCAATATTGAACAATCATGATTTTTTTTTCATAGATTATTGATTAATTTTTTTTGGATATAGATCGATCTTTGTTATATACATAGGGATTTTCTATTCTAAAATTTTCAAAAAGATTAGATTAACAAATTAGTATTTGTTAGTGAAATTTTCCTTTGGTAGTATCATTTAAATTATTTGATAAAAAAATAAAAACCATGTGTAGTTTGTTGGCGGGTGCCGGACTAATTGCAGCTCATTCCTCCAAACACCTTCGGTGACCAATGGGAGAAGTATGCGGTTGTGACCCTCATAGATTGTCGTTCACCTCTTGATCCCCATAATGTCGATGAGTTTTTGTCCCTATATCCTATTTACATATTTTATTTAGGGTGTTCATGGGCCGAAATTTAGCGAGCCCGTCTGGCTTGGACGGGCCTAACTAGGCTATGAACGAAATTTAACTCGAGCCTAGCCCAGCCGAAATCTTGGCCGTCTTGGAATTTGCCTAAAAATTGATTTAGCCCAGCCCAATGGGCTCAAATCATGATTGCGGTCCCTCAAATCTTATGGGTGGACACTAGCAGCACGCATGGGCCCATGATTTTGTCGGAATTCATGATTCCCATAATTTAAAACCTGTCAGAAGCGAAATTATACATTTTTTTTTTTTATAGAATTTTACCATTCGACGATCATCAACACCCACGACGTGAAGGGCGACGAAGGCCCGTGGGCCCTTGCAAAGAGAACCTACGCCTCCTTTGCAAGTGGCAAGTAAAACAACAAGCATTTCTCCGACATAACCGAAATAAACTTCCTTATGACCAAAGCCATTGATAACTCTGGTTTGACTCCCTCATCTTCAATGAGAACCTCATTTATTTCAATTTTCGAGGAACTCATTATCGATGATTCTCGCAAAATAGGTGTAGAGATTGGGTTTGAGGACTACGTGGGCTACGCATCGGTCCATAAGGTACGCCCATCGATGGCATTTTTGACACGATAAGGTCCAGGGAGTTGGATTATGCTCATGTTTATCCTTGGCCATTGTATTCCGGA
Source organism: Eucommia ulmoides (assembly GCA_016647705.1). Taxonomy (NCBI): domain Eukaryota; kingdom Viridiplantae; phylum Streptophyta; class Magnoliopsida; order Garryales; family Eucommiaceae; genus Eucommia; species Eucommia ulmoides. The sequence goes on from CM028326.1 coordinate 48,448,545, forward strand.
GAGAAAATACATGAGTTGGTTGATGATATAAAAAGATTACTGATATGGGAGAAATTCCCACCCATGAGTAGTATTTAATATAAGCCTAAAAGACTTCAATGGGTTGGATTAGGCTGGTAAAACTAGCCCGAGAGAAGTAAAACTGGCCTGAGAGAAGAGGCCTGATTGTCACCTTGGACTGAGTACATTGGCCCACCTAGAACAAAGGCTTGCTTATGAGAGCAGCCCTATATATAAATAGAAGAAGGCCTAGTAAGGTGGCCCAATTGGGTATGAATAAAGCCCACTGTGAAAGGCCACAAGAAGATCAACCAAAACCCCATGTTCCCAAGCAAAAGTAAGACCGCAACTAACTCACTACATATAGCGTGATCACTAGCGAATCCCTTGCAGATAGCAACGGATCATGGAACCGGCGATTTTAACAACAAACGACATGAATAAAGAGGTCTATATATAAAGGAAGGTATCGACATATTAAACACACTCCCAAGTATCTAAGCTTTCACCCTAAACAGACTAACTTATTCTCACGCTGGAGGTTTTTTGGCCGACACCATACTGGTCTCCCCCTTTGAGCATTTTGGTTTTGCAGGTTATTACTTTACAAGTTGTGGAGATCCTTAGTTACATGTTAGAGATTTTTGGAAACATCATTTGGCACCGTCTATGGGAAATCGATCAAAAAAGCTTATCAAATACCGAGATGAGGCATTTATGAGCAAGATGAGTCGGTCAGGATTAGAATAATGAAGCTTCTCCACCGGAGATCACCAAAGCTCTGATGAAAGAAATTCAAATTGAACTTCCACCAGAATCCCCAACGATTGACTCTACAATCATCACATTGATAGAAAAGATAATAGCGATGAAAGGTACGATAATGTGGATAACAGAGAAGATGGCACAATAGATCGCCAAGGTTACTCAACAACCTCTGCCCCATTAAGGGCAGTTTCAGAGAAGAAGCAGAGTCTCCAAAATCTCTAGAGCAATCATCACTAGAGGAAAGAGTTGTGTAAACAGATACTGGAACTTGCCTAGTTGAAGTAAGAAGGGTGATTAGTCATATAGAAACCATAGATTCTCTACAACAGGCTATAAATCCAGAAGGAAGAGACTTGTCATTAGATGAACTCGAGCTGCTGCTGAAAGCAACTGAGTTGCCTTTCACCTTTGACATCTTAGAGGTACCACTCTCCGACAAGTTCGACTCAACGAAGTTTAAGAAGTACGATAGGAAGACAAGCCTGATTAACCATATCTTCTAGTTCAGGCATGTTATAGTGCTCTATAGAGCAGGTAACTCTGCATTGTGCAGAGCATTTGCTACTACCTTGAAAGGATATGCTTTGGAATGGACACATAACCTTCCACCCAATTCCATCTCATCATTTACCGAGTTTGGAAAACAGTTCATCAACTGCTTTATAACCTGCCAAAGGTTAATAAAAACAAGCTAATTATCTACTGGTTCTAATACAGGAGAAGGGAGAGTCATTGCATCAATACATGAACCGTTTTAATGAATAACTAACGTGTATTGAGGGATATGATACAAACCTCATCATAAATGCATTTACTTTTGGATTACACCATGGACGATTCCAAGACTCCCTTACGGAGCATAAGCTAAAGAATATAACCGAGCTGATGGAAATGGTTAAGCCCTACATGAAGCTGGAAGATGTCAGATACATAAGAGAAAGAAGAGTATCATCGAAATATGGCCCTAAGCAAAGTGAGAAAGACAACGAAAGAACCAAGGGCAACAACTCAGATTGACAGAAAGATCGGTCAAGAGGCTCAAGTTCCAGATCGGAGGTTTGCCAAAACCCTAACCTCCTAGGACTATGGATGTCAATCTTAATGATTTTCTAAGAGATCAGGTTATCTGAAGTAGTTCAGTGGCCTCCCAAGATTCAAAAGAAGCCTAAAAGGAAGAACAAGGCACAATACTGTAAATTCCACAAAGACCACGGTCATGATACAGATGACTCTTGGGATCTCAAAAAAGAGATCAGAAGGCTCATTGACAGAGGTCTGCTACGTGGCTATTTTCGGGAGCTATCAAGGGAAAAAAAATAGTCCAAAAGTGAGAGCCGTAACGAAAATCGCGATAAAAGGCGAAAAGATGATGGCCACTAACAACACTCGTGAGGTTATCTATATGATAAACACTATTGGAACTGCCACTGGAGAAACCAACCATGAATTGAAGAGGAAAATCCTTAAAGCAACATTGTAATGAAGCTACGGGAAAACAATGTCAGTAGCTGCGAGACTAGGACTAGTCATCACGTTCAATGATGAGGATTGCAAAGGAATCGGTCATCCATACAAGGATACCCTTGTAATAATACTTTGGATATCCAGCTTCAAAGTAAGGAGAATCTTGATATATACGGGCCGTTCTGCCAATATCATCTTTGTGAACACGTTGAACCAGATAGGAGTACCCAGCTCAGATATTGGATCAACTCAGACCTTAATGGTAGGGTTTAATGGCGACCTCAACTCTTCCAAAAGAAAGATCACCTTATCAATCACTGCGAATAAGAAAGAAAATGGATTCACCAAAGCCATGGAGTTCATGTTAATGGACTCCACATCCCTATACAATGTAATCTTGGGACGACCATTGCTTCATGTATTGGGAGAAGTGGCATCCATATTTACCAATACATTAGGTACGTAAGGGATGACACAGTGGTGTTGTCTAGGGAGATTAGGCATAATAGCTATAAAGGGAAGGAAGAAGACCCAATAGCAATTAAAGTAACAGTAGAAAGAAGCTCTACCCAATACCTCAGCTCAGGAGATAGATGACTTCAGAGAGCACCCCAGTGTTCTCCAACCAGCTGAGCAAGTAGAAGAAGTGACCTTTGAGAAAGGAATGAAGAAGCAGATGATAAGTACATCTTTAAGCCAACCATAGAAAAATACAGTTAAGAGATTACTGGAAAAAGCCTATATGTATTCACATGGGCTCCAAAAGATATAAAAATGATCAATACTAATGTGGCGGTCCATCGACTTGACATTTCAAGATCTTACCCTCTGGTCAAGTAGAAGAGAAGTACATTCAGCCTAGAAAAGAAAAAAGTAATTGTAGAGGCTACTCAGAATAAGGCACATAAAGAAGGTGTTATACCCAAAATGGTTAGCCAACCCTGCTCTTGTTAAAAAATAAGAATAAGAAATGGAGAGTGTGCGTGGACTTCACTGACCTCTACTAAACATGCCCTAAGGATTATTATCCGATGCCAATGATAGATCAAATGATGGATGCAACGACGGCGCACGAGCTGCTGACCATGATGGATGCTTATTCAGGTTATAACCAGATCTAGATGGACCAGCAGGACGAAGAATGGACCACGTTCATCATACCAAGGTGCAACCTACCAGTGATTGGTGAACTACATATTTCAAGAAAAAATTGGGGCGACCATGGAAGTCTACATAGACGATATGCTAGTTAAAAGCGCTAAGAAGATGGATCACCTAACCCATCTAGAAGAAGCTTTTGCCATACTACAAAAGTTTAACATGAAGTTGAATAAATAAAAAAGGAACATTTGGAGTAACGTCGGGCAAATTCTTGGGTTTCGTGGTGAACCAATTAGGGATCTTGGTGGACTCTGGACATATAGAAACCATTCAAAATGCAAAGTGTCCTACGACAGTAATAGAAATTCAAGTACTAATAGAGAGATTGGCGACTTTAAACAGGTTCATTTCCAAGTTTACTAGCAGATATGCTCATTTCGTTAAGATCTTAAGAGGGAGTAAGAACTTTCAGTGGGACGAGGATTGTGAACGTGCATTGCAATCTATAAAAGACTACCTTGGTTTAATCGAAACGCTAGCCAAAATGTCCCCAGGAAACAAACTCTACTTGTACTTGGCGGTGACTACAGTTGCCGTCAGCGCTGCATTGATGAAGGAAGATCTAGGAAGGAAAAGGCCAGTGTTTTACACAACCAAATCACTGGCCCCAGCTGAGACACACTATACTGAGTTGGAGAAGCTCACCTTGGCTTTGGTAACTTCAGCTCAAAAATTGAGGCCTTACTTCCAAGGATAGGCATTGGCAGACTTCATTGCCGAGCTAACTCTCCTAGAAAAAGCAGTAATAGAAGATGGTGAATGCTTGGAGCAGTCAATTTTCTATAGAAGTTATGGGTAGATGGTGCCTCAAACATAAAAGAATGTGGTGTAGGCATAGTCCTAGAAACACCCGAAGGAGATCTGATCGAAATGGCTGTTCAACTCAGATTTCAAACTTTAAATAATGAGGCAGCATACGAAGCAGTAATCCTTGGGCTGACCCTAGAAAAGGGATTAGGAGCTCATGACAAGTGAAGTCAAATTAGACTCCCAACTTGTAGTAAACCAAGTAAATGAAATGTATTTGGTGAATGAAGAAATGTTACGCCTTTACATGAAAAAAGTAAAAGAGCTAACAAAAGCACTTTGAAGTTGCAAACTTGAAGCCATCCCAAGAATTGAAAACGAGAAAGACGACGCGCTCTTGGTGCTGGAGTCATCTTTTGGACCGAACCAGCAATCTGGAATGGTGGAATTCTTTGAGTAACCTTTCGTGACGGCACCAGCTAACCTTTGCGCCTGCATAGGTGAACTGGATGAGGAAAAAGGTTGGAGAACCTTGGCACACAACACACTCACGATCGGATACTATTGGCCAACGATGCGTAGTGATGCGCGAGAGTACGTAAAAAAGTGTGACACACGCCAAAGGTTCTCAAACGATATGAGCGTTCTAGCCCAAGAGTAGACCTCGATTCTCAGCCCATGGCTATTTACCAAGTGGGAAATAGATGTACTAGGTCCATTAACCCCAACACCTAAGAACAAGAAGTATGTACTTGTTGTGATCGACTACTTCACCAAGTGGGTGGAAACTGAAGGATTCACTACTGTTGAAGAAAGTGAGGTGAAAAATTCCTCTGGAAGAGTATAGTTTGTCACTTTGGCATTCCAGTAATACTGATATTGGACAACGGGGCCCCATTTATTGGGGGAAGGTTGGAAGAATGTACCAGGAGCTGAAGATTCAGCACTGGACATCAAGCACAGCATACCCACAAACGAATGGGCAAGCCAAGGTTACGAATAGATCCATAAAATAAGTGCTCAAAAAGTGATTGGATGAAATTAAAAGCAAATTGATAGAAGAATTTCCAGGAATCTTGTGGTTCTATAAAATGATGCTGAGAACAACCACGGGGGAAACACCGTACTCTATGATATATGGAAAATGAAATTTCCATATGCCAAGACTTGGACCAATTAGAGGAAAAATAAGATAGAACAACACTAAGAATGGCGGCAAACAAGACAAGAGTAGCAAAGATGTTCAACCATGTAGGTATTTCGTGATAGGAGAACTTGTACTCAGACAAGTGATGCCACACTGCCCAAAGGCGCTTGAGAAAGTTAGCTCTTAACTGGGAAGGACCCTATAGGCTGATGAAGATAAACAGACCAGGGTCATACTAGTTGGACGACTTAGACGGAGTATCAATTACATGACCATAGAACATCATGAACTTACAAAAGTATTTTGTTTAAGTTTCATGTCATTTTGATTTAATGTTTTTTAAGACTTTGAATTTGTTTCTTTCCATTCATTATGTGTTGTTCATTTAATAAGGTACATAAATGAAAATTGTTTTCTTCAAAAGTTATATGGTTTATAATGTATGATAATCTGGTCAATAATTACTTGAAAATGAGCTGAGGAGATCAGTTCATCCAAGAAACACTTAGTGATTAAAATCACCAAGTGTAGAGTGTAAAACGAGCTAAGGAGATCAGTTCGTCAAAGAAATACTCAATGATAAAAATCACCAAGTGTAAAGTGTAAAACGAGTTGAGGAGATTAATTCATCAAAGAAACACTTAGTGATAAAAATCACCAAGTGTAAAGTGAAAAACGAACTAAGAAGATCAGTCCGTCAAAGAAACACTCAGTGATAAAAATCACCAAGTGTAAAGTGTAAAGTGTAAAATGAACTAAGGAGATCAGTTCATCAAAGAAACACCCAGTGATAAAAATCACCAAGTATAAAGTGTAAAACGAGCTGAGGAGATCAGTTCGTCAAATAAACAATCAGTGATAAAAATCACCAAGTGTAAAATACAAATAAACTGACATGATTAGTTCGTCAAAGATACACTCAACGATAAAAATCACTAAGTGTAAAGTGAAAAACGAACTGAGGACATCAGTCCGTCAAATAAGTATTCAATGATAAAAATCACCAAGTGTAAAGTGTAAAACGAACTAAAACACTTAGTGATAAAAATAACCATGTGTAAAATGCAAACGAACTAACAACATCAGTTTGTCAAAGAAACACTCAGTGATAAAAATCACTCAGTGTCAAGTAAAAAACGAACTGAGGAAATCAGTTTGTCAAAGAAAAAATCAATGATAAAAATCACCAAGCATAAAGTGCAAAATAAACTAAGGAGATTAGTTCGTCAAAGAAATACTCAGTGATAAAAATCACCATGTGTAAAGTGTAAACGAACTGAGGAGATTAGTTTGTCACAAAAAAAAAAAAAAAACTCAGTGATAAAAATCACCAAGTCTTAAAATAGTGACGACTTGATAAGATCAACTCGGAAAGAAAACATAGTGATATAAATCATTACACAAATACAAGAACGAAGTGATGAAAACAGTTTGGAAGTCAAAGTAATAACAACGACTGCAAGGACGAACTGATAAGTTCAATTTAGCAAAGAAACACATAGAAACAAAAACCACTATGTAAAGTGAATTGACGAAATCAATTTCACACAAAAAAATGGTTATTGTTGTACAAACAACTCAAGCAAACAACTTTATTTTTAAAAAACTGAAGTTCTACATGCCTAAGCTACATGTACAATATTATTTTCGTTAATCCAAAAGCCTACATTATTTCATAACAAATTCAGGAATTGAATAAGTTATGAAGGAGGGTAAATGGGAACAAAGCAGAATATGATCACGAAGGATCATAACACGTACATAGTAGCAAAAGTGCAAATGTGTCAAGTGTGCAGTACAAACATTCACAAACAAATGCACAATGAGTAGAAACACCAAACCCATTTTGATTGTATTAAAAAAAGGAAGGGGGTGTGATTCATCATACAAAAAAAAAAAAGAAAAAAAAAAAAGAGGAAAAGTCTATATATAATACAGGTAAACGAAAACAAAAAACAAAAGAAATTAAAAGAAGTAAAAAACTTATTCTGAAATAACTAGGGTTGAGTGGGTGGACTTAATTCGACCCAGGAGAAGGTAGAGTCAGAGTTGGAGCGGTAAAAGTCTTGTTCTTCATACTGGTTGAGTGCCAGTACCAACTCTCGAATCTTCTCCGTCTTCTTCTCGTTCTTCTCCCAGAGCTTATCCATTTTCACATTCATGAGGATAACATAGTCCTTGTGAAGCTGGACCTGCCCTTACATCTCACGGTTCTCGGAATCAGCCCTACTCAGATGGTCTTTGAACTATTGGAGTTGTGAAACCGCACAAAAGTGAGAAACATCCAGGGTGGAGAAGTCTTCTCAGGTATCTTCAATTGAACGAAGGTGAGGGTGCTCTTCAATGAGAGTCTTAGCCATCATCATGAGCTCATGGAAGTGATAGCCAAGCTTCACTTCTTTTTTTATTTTAATTCTAAACGGCATTGAAAGAAGACACAGATCAAGCAAAATTAAGTAGAAGAGAAAAAAGAAAATAAAGTAAAAGAAAATGAGATAACAAAATCATTAGATGGTTTGACTTTAAATAGCCAAATCAAGGAGAAAAAATGATAAAAGAAGTAAAAATGAATCGTCGGGCATGTACATTATTTATGAAAAATAAATGATGTGAAATGACAGAAAAAGTATTGTAATTATGAAAATAAGTTCCAAGGTTAAGTTAGGCGGCGTCTGTTTTTTTTTTTTTTTTAAACAATACGATCTCTTTATTAATAAAGTAGAAAATTACAACCTAAGATGGGGGAGACCCTCTTGATCCTCACGAACATAAGAATTTATGATGTGAGGTAACGGACAACTTATAGGAAAGAAAATAGGGCTATTCGAACCAATGTTAGCAAGACTATCAGCAACAAAATTACATTCTCGATGAACATGAGAAATTTGAATGTCAAAGGAAAGAAGCCAAAACCGAACTGTATTCCAAAGATAGGCAATCGACTAGACTGGACTGTCCTTCTTGATTGAATGAACCAAAGCTAGTGAATTTATAACAATCCTATTTCCCAAGGCCACTACTATGATTTCTCCTATAGATAATTCTACCTAAAACCAACTGGTCAAAAAATTTCAATCTAAAAAATTCGATAATTTTTTTAATACTAGCGATATTTTTAGTTGCCGATTTTTACGGCAAAAATTATTAAATATAATAATCACCATTTAAATACAACCAAATAAAATCAATTATCTATTTCAATTTACATCCGCAATTTATATATATAACGACAAGGATTTAGAAATTCGTTCATTAAAAAAAAACATCTTTTAATTTACAGTGTTGCGGTAAAATTTATAATAATCGAATTTATAATTTAAAAACCCAATTCCCACCATTTTATTTAAATCAATTATCTTAATTTAATTATATTAAAATCGAATATTCAATATTTCCAAAATTGAGATATTTTACAACCGATTACGATAATTATAATTACCGTTTCCTCCAATTTATATCCATCCATTTATAATCCTAGTAAATTTATACAATACCACTATTTCAAAATACAGATAATGAAATTCAACTAATTTATCCATCATCGTCTTACTTTCTCTATTTCTTTTCATTTCCTATCAATATTGAAAGAATTAAATACATAATCTTTGGCAAATATTCTTCTATTCCTTTTTTAGTTTAAAATAATAAATAAATACAATTATGACAAATGGAAATTTAAATAAAAGTCTCTTCGTCGTTTTGTCCCCGCCAACCCTGCAACTAAAGACTATGGGGCTGTGAAGCAACGCTCAGTAGAACTCCAATCCCTCTAATACATACATTTAATTAATATAACACATAAACCACATTAGCATGCTTGTCACATAAATTCCACATTGTCCAAATTATTTCATGTGATTAAACAGGTAAAATGTCACAACAATTTACCAAATAATTTCATCATCACACCATGAGGCAATTAAATACATATATTAAGAGAGTTCGGAATTCTACTTGTCCCGAATCATCCGCCTACCGAGAGATTGGATATTAGTTTTTTATTTTTTCTTCATTTTTATGTTTTCCTGCGCCTAGCCCTACCGCCGAGGCGAACACCCTTCCCGTTATTCTGTTCTGCTCATTGAAGCTTTACCACCGCGATCGTCTCCTTACTGCTACAGCGAACGCTCTGCAGGTTCAATTTCTGCTCACTAATTTCTCACCGTCGTGGCGACGGATTGCATCGTCGCGGCGATAGTCCTATTTTTCTGCTCTGTTTTCTGATTCAGCCTTGTCGTCTCTCTCTCCTCGCCAACTCCGATCACCCCTACATCTACGATGGTGAACAGACACACACATGAAACACTCACCCACACAAAAGAACACTCACACAAACTCAACGTCCACACCCATGCACTCACACCCCTACGAAAATGACTACACCTACACCAAACAACCACCGACGGACCAACTCACACCACTGCCATCGGCAGAACCGACTGACGATAACCCATGGCAAAATAAGGACGATCACCCAATCACCTACTCCGAACCACCTTCTATCTCCCCTAATTTTTTTTTATGACGACACACACATATGCAATCACCAAAACAACGGAGGAACACACGCGCACAACCGTTGAAGAACAACAACACACACACATAGACGAAACATACACACTCACCGCAGGCGAACCGTGACAACGAACCCACGTCGAACTGCCTTCTCTCTCTCTTTCTCTCTCTTCGTTTCTGGATTCTTCTTTATGCTACTGGTTCAGTTGATGACCGACTTCTTTCTCCCTCCCTTACTGTTACCGACCGCCGGCGACCTCACACCCAAACAACGATGGCAACGTCGGATCTCACCACCCACATGCCGACCAAACGACGGACAACCAAAACTCATACCTGCGATGAAAACAATGACGATCACCCACTGCCCACATCTCTCTTCTCCCTGTTTTCTCTGTTTTTTTCTTCCTCTTTTTTCAGGTCCCATAAATGTATATATATATATATATATATATATATATATATATATATATATTGAAAATTTGAGCCACCGCCCTACTGTTTGTTTTAATCTTTATCTTATATATATATTAATTATTTCCAAATTACATTAACCTCCCCCTAATTAAGAATTTAAAATCATTTTAGTCCAAAAGTTTACAATTTGCATTTTGAAAATTGCTAATGAACCCCTCAAATTTTAAATTAAATTATAAACAACATAATCTACCCCATATTTTTCTAAATGTGTGAAAATGCGTCTTTAATAAAAAAAAAAAAATCAGGGTCATACAGAATCACTTTCCACCAGAAGAGGAAGCTGGCCCAAACGCAGAGCTTCTTGAATCCCCAAGAATAGCCCATGGAACTCAGTTAGGAAACTTGAATTAACAGTAAGGGAATAGAAGAAAGTCTAACTAACAGCCCCATTACTGTCCCGAAAAATACCACCACAAGAAGACGTCATGGTCTCCCTCTTTAAAGCACCGTCCACGTTAAGCTTGAAACTCCCCTCAGGTAGACGAGACCAACAACAAATCAAGGGACGGTAACGAATAACCTGCTTAATCGGACAGCCCAAAAGGACCAGAGAATGCTTCCCAAAAGAGGATGAAACCGACTTTGATTTAGCTAAAGGACTCAACTCCTTTACCTAGTTCCTGACTTAGAAAATAATCCATTTATCAGACATGGGAATATTATCATGAGTTGCACGATTCCAGTTTAACCATATCTCCCAACAAATCAACGACGGAATCAAAGCACCTAATTTTTGAAACTGAGAACTCCCTTTTAATCTACTCCACTACAACTTAACACGGTGTATTAAAGGTTAAGGAATAAAAGGAACATTAAAGAAGAAGCTAAAATGACGCCAAACCTTTGAAACAACCTCACTTTCTAGAAAAAGATGTTGGGAGATTTTCAGTGGATCGAACAAAGTCCGACACCAATAGCACTCCCATTTTCTGAATGATATCATCAACAACTATTTTGTTCTTCAAAAGCCGCCACATGAAAATCTTAATCTTCAAAGAAAATCGCAGAATCCAAAGAATAGAATAATGATCAACCAGGGTCACCTCACCGCTAATTTTTCTCCAAGCCGATTTGATGGAGAAGACGCCATTAACGCTAGGAATCCAAATGAGACAATCAGAGTCCGACGACAATAAAGGAAGGGAGCCCTCCAAGAAATCCTGAGCATTATCCTCTAAATCTAGGGATAACCATTCTTTGTCCTGTAAGCAAGTTTTAACAGATGACAAAGAGTTGGAAAAATAAAGATCATTAGAAAGAATACCAAGACCCCAATCTTCATGCCAAAAACTTGTGAGCTTGCCATTGCTAACTTTCCATCTCGATAACTGCAGAAAAGTATTTCTAGCCGACAAAATATCTTTCCAAATTTTCAAGCCGACAAAATATCTTTCCAAATTTTAGAACTCTTAATATGATCTGCCCACAATGATAGCGGGAGGTTATTAGTGTATTTGGAACGCATAAAATCACACCAGAGAGAATTCCCTTTCAACAGAGACCAAATCATTTTGAGAGAAAATGTCAGCTTCATATCCTTTAGATTACTAAGACTAAGGCCGCCAGTAGAGGTATCTTGACAGATTTTATGCCAAGCCACCCAGTGTTTTTTCTTTCTTGAATCCAAGTGGACCCAGAAGAAATTCACAAACATGGATTCCATATCTTTCATAATACTATTATGAACACAGGTAGATGCCAAAAGATGAAGAGAGAAAGAAGATAAAACATACTTCAGAAGAACAAGTTTACCTCTACTAGATAGAAGATTAGCTTTCCACCCTTCGACTTTCTTTGACACTTTCTCGATAAGACCGACGAAATGACACGCTTTAAGATGACCATAGGTAAGGGCTACTCTAAGGTAAGTACAAGGAAAGCAACCTTGGCTAAAACTGGTTGAAATACCGATAGCTAGGTGACGCGTATTGGGACAGTTCTGATGTAAATAGAAATTATTTTTCGGAGCACTCACAAGTTAGCCGGAAGCTGATACTTGTTAGGGGCGTAGCGTAGGAATACACACCTCTACTTACACTTGCAAGTATACGAGGTCTAAGTTTTAGTATAGTGTGATCGTTAAGATCGGGTTATCGTATCCACAAGGATTATTGTCGTTACTATCGAATACCACGCTTGTCGTGACCTAACTTTATCTAGGTGAAAAACAAATGTATTTAATTAATTAAACTAATACTAATATAACCTAAATTAACTACAATAATATACTAATATGTTTTAGGGTGAAGAATTTCCTACGGATTAACGTGTTTACAAATACATGTTCGATCTCGATTTACTCACATTTACGGTGTTCGACCTATTTGACAACCTCGGTACGTAAACTCCACCGCCACCTCTCCCGAGTGTAAGAAGAGGGAATACATGACTTCTAGTCAACAAAGAAGTCCCCCTCAATGTCTTAACGACCCTAGGTTACATGAGTCTCACCCAATGTCATTGATTGCACACAATCCAACTCCCGACCAGGTCATTGGATCATGCATTGTATTTACTCTATCAACAATATCTGTTCTAAAACTCCCTCGCCACCTCTCCCGAGTGTAAGACGGGGGATATAACGCAACTTCGAGCCAACGAAGAAGTCCCCCTCAACGTCTTAACGACCCTAGGTCGCGTGAGTTTTACCCCAATGTCATCGATTGTCCACGATTCAAACCCCAACCGGGTTATAGAATCGTGGCGTTTGTTTACCCTAATCCGAATCTGGGGTTTGTTAAAACCCTGTATTCTCCATTTATCTAACTAAGCATGATAAACAAACAATACGATAAACACAATGAAACTATGAAGAACAAACATAAATGCAACACCAATTTCATCCAAACAAATATTCATAAATTTATTAGTTAATCCCTACTACAATCCATATTTAACTCGTGGTTATAACCATATAAACAATGAAATTGACCTAAACATGCTCACAATATCCTAAGTTAAAGAAATAAGGAAAAACAATCGAAAAACTTAGCCTCGTCCGAAGATAAACCGCTAAGAATGCTCAACGATCGATTCGCCGTCTTCTCCACTTCGGGATGTGAGCTCTACCTCTAAAACTCCTAAACCCTAGACTAAATATAACTTAAGGTGCCCAAATGGCCGGGGAGGGGGGGGGTTCAATATATGGGGAGAGGGGACGGTATTTATAAGCAAAATATCTAAATAAATATCCTAAAAATATCTAGGCTGTGTAGAGGGTCTCCTCCTAGGCGAAGGGATCCACCGCCTAGGTAGAGGTAGGTTGGTTTGTGACCGCCACGGTGATGAAGATAGTGGTGGCTTAGGAAGAACAATCTGTTGAAGTTTCGCCTTGGCGGTGGGCTGTTAGTAGCCCATCTTTGTTTTCTCTGCTGGATTTCTGCCTAGGTGGTGGATTTCTCTGCCTAGGCGGTGGTCTATCAGTAATATTTTCCTTTCTTAGCTTATTTATCACCGCGACGGTGGTCTGGACGCCGTGGCAGTGGGCTTGTTTCACAATTTTGCCTTCGAGCTTGTTTTTCCACCGTTCTTCGATCGCTTTTGGTTCGATCTCATCGTTTTCGCTCCAGTTTTCTATCTTTTTGCCCCTCACACCTGATTTATACAAAAAGTATGAAAACTAATTAAAATGTAATAAAAATACTATATAAATGCTTGAAAACTAACTTAATTCGGTTTGGAAATACATAGGTAGATCATATGGGTTAAGAACTGTAACTGTAACTATCGCCTACTATTAAGAACTGCCCATGGGTTCAGCCACCTGTGGAACATCAGGAATAGGACCAGCATCCTATGCTGTGCCAGCCACTTGAACCGAAGCTAGGTTCTCTTCATTAGGACCTTGATTATCCTCCTTATATGAGCTATTTTGGTCCACACTTTTTGTGTTTTTTGTAAAGCCCTATTTTGCCCTTTTTTTGAAACTTTTAGACATTAGTTTTTCTATATTCTTAGGCCCTTCCTCCCTTATATTCTGCTTGTCGTTCAACAATGGATTTTTCCTCTAGCATATGTCTAAGGAGTGACCCTGAATATTACAATAGGAACAAAAATAAGGGATCCGATCGTACACAACTTCCTGAGAAAACTCATCTTGTTTGCCAATCCAAATCTTGGGTGGTAAAGTTTTAGAGAGATCAACCTCTACAAAAATCCTAGCAGAGTTCAATCTTGTCAAGGTTAAAGTAGTGGAATCAATAGCAACAACCTTACCAATCATGCTTGCTATAGCTTTAAGGATATCTGGAATAAAGTAGTTGAGTAGAAGCTTTGGAAATTGAATCCAAAGTAGAAGAATTGAGGCACTGACGTCTGCTTAATAGGCCATAATTACAGAAATTATCATGATTAAAAAAAAGACAGATATTAAAAATCGAAAAGGGAGTTGACAAATCAGGACAGTCTTTGCTGTTCTGCATCTTCTTGTCGGATAACGATCTAGGCTTCGGTATGAACTGAAAGAACTGGATCACTGGGAGAAGTTGGAGATTAATCAACTATTGGTAGAACTGGTTCAACCATAAGCTGACTTAAAGATGTAACCAATGAAAGATTAACCACTGTCAGATTAGCGAAGGTGGAGTATCGAATTGAGGTCATACCAGTCACCTCAGCATTAGATGTTGGGATTTCGGTTGTCATTGGTGAAAGTACTGCCACATCAGCTGTTGCTTCCTCATCTACTACAATAGTTGAAACATCCTCATCCTCCTTTTCCTCACACTGTAAAGCCTTTCCCAAAAGACAAGGTCGAGCTTTGGGTGTTCCTTTTGCACCTACTCTTCGTAGTATCTGATGCCGACCAATTGGATTTTCCCCTTGAGGTTATCAAACTACACCTAGATCTTTTTGAAGACTCTTCATTTTCCTTTGTCCTCAGCTCCATGGACACAAATAACTCTTCTATTGCTTTTTACTGGTCGACCGACCTAACCTCCAGTCCGGCAGCTCTGACTTTCTTGAAGTTCAGCTTAGCCGTTATCAGACTCTTCTCACTTTCAAAATGCTGGAGTATATTGTCTTTTTCCCTGAGCTCAATCTTCAATGAGTCAATCTCAAAACTCATGGTGTTGAGCTCATCCCTCAGAGATAAACTCTTAATAAAAAACCTAGTGTTCTCACTAACCAACAACTAGTTGGTCTTTTGGAGAATCTTACATTGAGTGTTTGTAGCCTGCAGATCAGTTGCAAATTTCTCCCTAGACGATCTCTCCAATGCCAGTTCAATCTCCAGAGAAACCTTATTCTCCTAAAGAACATGAAGGTCTTCCTCTAGCCGACTTGACTCCGTCAACTGGTACATGAGCTGAGTATCTAACTCAGCCATGTCATCCGAACTTCCAACCAACATGGAAGATAAGTGGAAGCTCTGCAAAACAAGTATGGGTTTAAACTAAAATCCACAATACAACTCCAAAAAATAAGCACAACTTCAAAAATACAATTACCTGAAGGAGTGCACAAATAAGATAGCGGAAGAGCTCTATACGGCTACGACTTCCAATCTTAGCCTAGATCTTATCCCTAGATTGCTCAAATAGAGCTCGAATAACGCTATAAAAAATCTCCTAGAGACCAGGAATTGAAGGTCCTTCCTCCTTTAGCAGTTGACACATTTGTTCATGAGAAGCACCATGGGTGCTCAAAGAGGCATATTGTGCTATGGCTGGATGCCGTTGAAGTAGAAGGTGGAGGTGGAAAAGCGCTGGTCGTAGTAGTTGAAGGAGAATGAACTGTGGGAATCCCAATAGCACGAGTGACAAGTTCTAGCCCCCGAATTTCGGTAGGAATTGGAACTTGCGTGATAGGAACAAGTACATTAACCACTTCGTGCCATCTTTTGCCCAGTGGTTGCGTGTCATAGGAGTCTGATGACATGGAAATTATGAGATAAGGAGCAAGAGGCTGAGCTACTGCCTGACGAGCTGTCTTAGATTGAGGAGCAGAAGGCTGGACAACTAGTTAAGAAGTTCTCTTTGGCACTCTCTTCCTCTTCCCTAAAGCCAAGCTTCACACATGACTAACCTGAGATTCATCCATCTTGGTTGGTTTAAATGGGTCATAGGTAAGGACTTTGCAAGGACGTTTTTCTGGCACTAGGAGTTTCTTCAATCCATCAAACACCTTGGATGAGAGGCGGAAGTTCTTGCAAGCCCCTTCACTTGTGCCAAAGATCCATTAAGTTATAAGAACATGACCAAAACAAGATCGACAAACTAAGATTAGAAGGTAGAGAAAAAGAAAAAGAAAGTTACTTGGGAAATTATAGTACTTCGACATGATCAAAGGTTACGCTATCTCATCAGGGAAACTCCCAATCATCCTTGAAAAAGAGATATCGTTTCTTCCAACCCCTTACCAATGAAGAAAGATCCATAAGAAAAGAGTACTTCTTGATGGCTGAGTAGTAGAACCTACTGGTATTCTGGCAAAATTTAATAGAACAAACACTTCTAATCATTTTTATAGTGAGGAGAGCGTCGTTCACTCGAGAAAGAGCTAAAACACCCATGATCTGACAAAACCCAATGGAAACTAATTGGGCAAGAGTAATTTCTAATTGACGAATAAGATTACAAAGAAAATAGGTGAAAGAGAGCCTAAGGTTGTACTCCATCCACACAAAGAGGCATATTTCACCCTCTTTAGTGGTGTAGAGATGCTCATTTATGGATGGAACCATAAACGAAATCGATGTAGGGATATCATATTTGGTTTAAAATTTCTCAAGCTATTCCTCGCTAAAATTACTTGCACTGTGATTTTCTCAGTTCACTAGGGAATTGGTGGACTGTTCGATGGACTTAAATCCATATTCAGAATGGAATAACAAGAAGGAAAACCGAAGTACAAAAATAACAAGACATTAAGAAAGCAAAAGAAGGAATCAAGAACTTATGCAAAAGAAAAGATGATCTTTCGTCTCACTTCTTTGAATCGTTACAAAAGTCAGGAGGGCAAATAATATGGGATAAATTCCTGCCCATGATTAGTGTTTAAAAGAAGCCTAAAAGACTTCCATAGGTCTGGTCAGGCAGGTGAAACCAACCCAAGAGAAGAGGCCTAATGGTCACCTCAGGCTCAGAACGTCGGCCACCTAAAACAAAGGCTCGCTCATGAGAGTAGCCTTATACATGAATAGAAAAAGGCCCAATAAGTTGGCCCAATTAAGTATGAACAAGGCCCATTGTGAAAGGACATAAGAAGATCAACCTAAACCCCACATTCTCATGTAAGAGTAAGACCACCATTAACTCACCGCATACAGCGTGATCACCAGCAAATCCCTTACAAATAGCAGTAGATCGTGGAGGCAGCGATTTTACCAACAAACTGCATAAATAAAGAGGTATATAAATAAGGAAAGATATCAACATATTAAACAAAGTCCCAAGTACTTGAGCATTCACCCTAAACAAACTAACTTATTCTCACGCCAGAGGTTTTGCAATGACCTGGTTTCCCAAAGCCGCCACTTGATTTCTCCCCTTAGAGAATTTAAAACCAAAACCAAACGACCGATATTTCATTTGATAAAATCTAATAAATCTTACACTACGATGGCAACAATTATAATTTATCGATTTATCGAATCAATTCTTTACAACAATAAATAATAAATACAATTATTTACAAATTTAATAGAAATCTGAATAAAATTCCTAGCGCTGCACTATTTTCAAATACATTAAAAAATAATAAAAATATGATATTTCATTTAGGAATTAATCTCGGTAATTAATATCGATTTATCGCATCGATTTTACAATAATAAATAGTAGATGCAATTATTACAATTAGAGATTTAACTAAAATTCCTAGTACAATTTTGCTCCCACCGGCCTTGCAATCAAACTGTGGGGTTGTAAGTCAACGCTCAGTAGAACTTCAACCCCTCTAATACGTGTATTTAATTAGTACAACAAATAAAGCACATTGACATGATTTTCACAAAATTTTCACATAATCATAATTATTTTATAAAATTTAACAGTTAAAATTCAACAGCAATAATAACATAAATCACATAATAGGAAAATTAAATACATATATTAAAATATTTAGAAATTCTACCTGAAATCTGAAGCCGGAATCCGAATCGAAGGTGTGCAAAATATATACTTCCGATGGCTTTAATATACATATAGTATCTATATACACGAATAAGCTTAATACCTATATACTGAAGTTTTCTTCACCTCTCTTTTTCTTCTTTATAATTATACAATATTTATATAAAATATAGGTCCATCCAATTTCCCCCTTTTTCCACCGCCACTTTCATTTTGATCATTTTTTAGGTGTGTGTAATGTAATGAGGTAAAGTTTATGGATACCAATTTTTTCCTTTTTGTTTTTTTGTGTGCGGACATAAACAATTACTTAATTTTTAAGTTTTAAGAAATTGCATTTAGCAGCCATAATTATAAAATAATTCATATTAAATCTAATAATTACACTTATCTCCCCAAAATTATCAAATATTTATTATAAACTTTTCACAATATACAAAACAACTCAAAAATATTAAACTTATATAAAATAATATTTTCAGAAATATAAATTTAATATCTCCAAAAATTTTAAAGTATATATGTACACCACAAATTTATAAAATCGTCTTCAAAAATATTAAACTTATATAAAATAATATTATTGAAAATGTAAATTTTCGGGATATTACAATCTATCCCTCTTAAATAAATTTCATTCTCGAAATTTCGTTCAAGCAATATAAATTTAGAATCACAATGTACTAGTCACTCTCAGTTAAACAATATTAACAGCAAGTTACCACCACGCTCCCGCTGTGCTACTCTGATAAAAATGACAATAAATAACAATAAATCTTTAAAATATCACGCTAGTCTCACTGGATTGGGTCTATCTCAATTCCAACAGGTCTATGTCCTCAATAATTTTTCCAATTGGCATGACTTTTCAAGTCCACTGTCATATCTTATAACCAGCGTTCATCAATTTCCTCTAACATATTGCAGCCAACATCATAACCAATAGATAACCCAAATTCCTCGTGATCTATCCCGTGAGACTAAAAATAATTATTTCCAATATCCACATCGAAATTCCAATAATCTCGTAAATATTTTTCTATAAATATCAACACAATCCAAACTTCCAATAACGGATTTTCTGAAATACGTCTGAAAATACATAAATACCCCTAAAATATAAGTACATCTTAAATACATAAATACATCCCAAAACACATAAATGTGTCTTAACCATATAAATTCATCTCAAAACACATAAATACATATTAATCACATAAATATATCTCGAAACACATAAACACGTGTCGAACTACCAAAATCAATACGTCTCAAATATATAAATGCATCTTAATCACATAAATACATCTCAAATACATAATTGTGTCTCTAAAATCACGTAACATAACGAGTTCAATACTCACATAAAATGTATATAAAAATATCACATAAAGTCCCCAATCGAATTTCTAAAATACTAATTAAGCTCAAAATTTGAAATTAAGATTTCAAAATAATAATTGGCTCCCGATGGTTTCACAATGATCCCATGCTCCGACTCTACCAATCGTTAGTAGTGGACGAATATCTATCTGAATTATTTTAGGAAAATTTGGTGAAAGGTCCCATTCCATAAAACCATCACTCTGTGGGTTCCTGTTACAGTGATTTTTTAACACATGACATGGTCCTTAGAAAGTGGTTTTTTAAATCTTGGGACCTCTCGACAAGATTCCCAATGAGTCTGAAGACTTAGTGCCAGGCTGTGATCTCAACGTTTAGTAGTAAAGTCATTTATTAACAATATATAGTTAGATTAATAGTTACTAGAGTTTGGTTTGATGTGTTCATGAGAAAATCACAGATACTGTGCACAACTCATGGTGTGATAGATGTTTTGTCATGATCCTTACACGTTCTTAACATATTCTCGGATATATTTGGTCCTCACATGTTCTTAACATGTTCTTGGACATTCTTGATGTTCTTGACATGTTTTTGGATATTTTTGATATGGTTTGATGAATATGGTATGATTTTACCTTTTTTACTTGATACTTGATAGATATGATATGTACATGGAATAGGAGTATGAAAACTATATGAACATGCTATGTACAAGAATAATAACTGAATTTAAAACAAGATCGAATGATTTTTGAGAAACATACCTAGTTTAGGGGAGTAGTCTTTCCCGAAACAATTACATTCCTCTCATTCTTTAGATCCCGTTGGTTGTTCTTGATCGTTTACCGTCAACCTCTTGAGATCTTCCTCCAAGATCCTCAAGAGCTCTTCTAGTATAGTATTTCAGTTGAATTTTGAGTTGCTTATTGATTTTTTTTTTTAAAAACCCTAATAACCCAAGAGCAATGCTCGACCCTAGAGAGAGAAAGAAAGGGTTCCAAATCTTGGATTGTTGAAAACTAGACCCTGTATTTATAGGCTGGGAGGTCCGCACATTGGCCAATGCGCAAGCCATCCTAGCTTCTTCCTTAGGGTCTGTTTGGCTTAGGGGTCATCCCTTACTGTCGTGATCATGGATGGTTTTGAACAAATTTGAAAGATTTGCTAAGATTCTCAAAGATTTTGTAATGACTACCAAATCATTAAATATCAAAATGTAATGATTGATAATCATTGGAAATCATGAGCAATAATTAGTTATCATTACGCAATCTTGGATATGATTGGTTACACATGGCATCATTTATCGCTTGAAGTGACCTTTCTAGTTTGGTTTAGTGGCTAAGTATCGGTTACTCGCATTATTTCGGTTTGGTTACCATAAATGCTTTGGTTGTTCAATGCATTTAGTCTTGAAGTATAATTTGGAATTTAATGCATGATAGTGACACTTGATGTGATGGGCATTGAATTAGTTCAAATTGGTTTGAATCAGTTTGGTTTGCCTTGTAACGGGTAGTCACATGTCAAGTGTTTTAGTTATCCCTAAGATATTTTTGCTCAAAATATCTTAATGCTTTGAATGTAGTCCATCCATGTCATCCCAAACATTTAATTATTGATGGGATGGTCATTTAATGCCTAATAAAATGCCTTTCTAGGTGGCGAACTGAATCGGTTTAGTTTCGATAGTTGTTAGTTACTTCGTAAGTAACTTGGTTCATTCCTTAGATATTTTGAAGGAAATATCTAGGAAGTTTCTTAGGAATTTAATTCTCATTAAATGAGTTATTAATTCTTGGTAGGGCCCTTGATTGGATAGGCTTTAATGGCTAGTCCTGATGACTTTGGTTTTGTTAATTTTGAATCGAATCCTAATCCTTAGTTACTTTGGGTAACTTGGATTTGTTGTGGCCATTCCTTGTCATGATCAAGGTCTTCTGAATATTTTCTTGATAATATTTGATGAAAATTAAAAAATAAAAGGGTATTTTTGGTGTCAAACTGATGAAACCGGTGATAGTAAATAATTTAGGGTCAAAGTAGGTAACAGAGGTAAATTAGTGAAATATCTAATAATTGAAGGGTAGTAATAAATTTTTATTCATTTTAGAGGGGATTTGATGAAAATCAGCCTTTAATCATGTCATCTTAGACCCCCTTTAATTTTTGGACTTTCGAGGTTGACTGTTAGTGAAATTTTAATCGATTTGGTTTTACTCGTAAGTGCACGAGGTCAAATTTTAATATAGTGGATCCGAAGATCAAGTGTCGTCCACTAGGATTTGTCCTAGGATTAGTTAAGTACTATAATTGACATAGCTTAATATTATCTAGACATCTCAAGAATTTATTTATGATTGCTTAATCGAAAACTAATTAAACCTAAAAACTTCGGATTAATTCTATGAAAATGGATTACCTAGGGATTAATTTTGTTCACTAATACATGTTTGATTTCGTTTAGTTTACATTAGCGATATTCAATCTATCCAACAATCTAGGTATCGTAAACTCACTCACTACCTCTCCCAAGTATAAAGTGAGCGAATATGCACCTTGTATCAACACTGATATCCCTATCTAGAGTCTAAACGAGTACATGAGTCTTGACCCAACCTCATGGATTGCACACGTTCTAATAATCTCCTGAATATTAGACCGTCGTGTTGTGTTTAACCCTAGTCTGAATCAGGGGTTACCTCTCTTGAGTGTCAAACCCCGTATTCTAAAACCAACCATAATATCATATAAAGCATACCATTGATGTAATAAAACAGTAAACACAATCGGATAAAGACAAGCAACCGTTAGTGAAACATGGATTCACTTAAACATGCATATACATAAACTAATAAATCCCTAGATAATATTTACTTAGCCACACATGCTCACAACCCAATATTCATTAAAACATGAGAATAACTTCATTATTCAATACAAAAAGTTTAGAAACAAAGATGGAAACAAAGAGGGAATGGCAAATCTGAAGAGTGGAGTGTTCCAGTTCCGCAAAAACCACTCTGAGATCGTTTTCTCTTTCTCAAATGAGCTCTTCTCTTTCTTGGTCTGATATAGGACTCTCTACAAGTGTAAAAACGTGTTCTAACAAGGTAGGAATGGGTGGATATCATTAAGGTCCAAAAATATCCAAAAAATATCTAAAACGATCTTTGCCACCTGTTTGATTTATCGTTGCAACAATGGTTGAGCAGTAGGGTTTCTGCCCTTTCATCGCTGCAGCAGTTGTTAGGTAAAAGGCCCACTGATTCTTCATCGCTATAGCAGTTAAGGGTCAGTGGCCCTTGACACTGGCGCTAGATCGCGGTAGCGGTGGGCTCCATCGCTGCAGCTATGAGGCTACTTTCTTTATTCTTGGATCTTTTTCAACGTTTTTCCACAAACTTGCTACCGATTTGCTCGATTATCAATCGTTTTTGTCCCTACACCTAATTTACATAAAAACAAATATAAAAGATTTAAAACATTACAAAAACACTCAGAAACTACCAAATTTAGCCTGGAAATATATTGGTAAATTCAACTTATCAAATACCCCCAAATTTGGAATTTTTCTAGTCCTCGAGCAAAACACCCTTACACTAAAAATAAACTATCACTACTAATTAACTAACTTTAACACTAAAAATGAAAAAACACAAACAAACTAGAAGTAATGATGTGCGAGTTCTGAATTTAACTAATCAACCAAAATATTTTTCTCTCAACGGCCCCCAATCAAATCAAGTTCAAGAATAAAATGCACCATATGGTGTTCTAGTATTTCAACATTCAATATCAGTAAACACCATTCCTGATCCATTCAAGTGTGTGTCTGAAAATTCAATTATACAACTATCCAAAAATTGGATTGGAATATTCACCAACAAAGATCATGACTTAAACCAGATTAGGATATCCATATGCCAGATTGGGTTCCACTCTCCACTAATGTAGACATGGAAATTCAAAAAGATCAAAAGGACTTAGCTCGATTTTTGTCAAATGGCCAAGGGTATATCGGGAATAGGTAAACGTTATTAACTCAACAATACCCAAGGCACATGCTTGGCACTCAATCGCACTCGTACCCCTAAACTTTAATTCGAAACAACCCTAAACTAACATTTTAAAATGTTGTACTCACTTGTCAAAATAAACAAAAATAGAACTATATTTACATATGTTTTTTTCATCAATTCCACGCCCCCAAACTTATTTGATTTGTACAATTTCATGGGTGTGGTAATGTGATAGAAAAATAACAAGTAAGTACTCGAATACTAAACCAATTAAAAGTTTGCCCAAAACCCAATCACTCACTTCAAGCAGCATTTACAAATGCTCATTTGATTTTAACTGAAATTGTGCCTTAGGTTTAGAGACAAAGGTTTGGAAAACGTTTTATTGGCCAGGGTATTTCTGACGTGTTCAGAATTGAAATGACTTACATGCTTTAACAAACTAATGAGTGGTAAAACATATAACATGGTAGGCTTCAACAGCTCAAGCAATCAAAATGAATGCCTAAATCATGTCTCCTGAACTACCTCGCCTAGGATTTCGCCTCAAGTTCCCCCCAGTCAAATTCTAGAATCCCTAAAATTGTCATGAACTTGCTATTGAATAATCGGCATCGAATCGATTAAATAGCTATACATTGAGTCTACATGATCGTGCAATTTAGGATTCAAAATGAGTTTTACCTGATTGAAATGTCAAGCACACAGAACACACATGAATGGGCATTACCCCTGACCTCGATAAACAACTAGGGGATAATTTCATCATCGGGTAATGGCCCAGAAGAACTCTCAAACTCAGCACACAATTACTACATCATACATAAACACGTTTTTACTACTACTAAACACAAACATACATACATTACACTAAATATCCACAACACAACAATAAACTTCTAAACATGCATGAACATAAACTACAATTTAACTTAAACAATAAAATGTTTAACAACTATTAAAGTTAACGACATATCCAATAAAATGTCTTCAAACAAAAAAAAACATACAGTACTTAAAGCAAACATAACAAAAAAAAAAAAAAAACATATTATCCCAAAAACATAACAAAAACATCCTGCATAATAAAACAACATAGACATCTGCCCAAACTTGAACTGTTCAGTGTCCACAATGACCCATTAGCGATCCCAATAACAACATATAGCATGACGACGAAAAGGGTTGCGAACACGTACCTGGGAGGTGAGACATTAAAGTCTCACCTCCTACTGCCCATATCGAGGAATGTCGTCCCCATCACCATCATGGTGGGATGGATTGTGTGGTGTCTGCAAAAGGTGTGTCGAGAGTGCTGGTAATAGGTGGAATTTATCTATATATGTTCAAACCAATTTTGGTAGTTTTTGAGTGTTTTTGTTATGTTTTAATATGTTTTAATTCATTTTTATTTGTTTTTATGTAAATCAGGTGCTTGGGGTGAAAACAATTGAAAATCGAGTAAATCAGTAGGACGTAGGTAGAGAAACGATTGAAAAGTGAGCAACAAGACCAATTTCAGAAACTGCAGCGATGGCCTCCACTGTTGTAGCGGTGGCCTTTACTGCTGCAGCCATCGCTGCAGTGGTCAAATGTCATTGGTCTACTGACTTCTCATCACTACAACGGTGCTTCCCACCGCTGCAACGGTCAAATGTCAGTGGCAAAGATATTTTGGGATATTTTTGTGATATTTTGGATCCCATTTTATATCCCTTCTTAACCAACACTTGATGCACATTTTTGGGGACATTTTGGGAGCTCCAAGATCAACCAAGCAATAGGAGAACACAATTTGGAGAAGAGAAAATAAGATTGGAGCAGTTTTTACGGATATGGAAGCGTCAATTCTTCATATTTGGCTACTCTCCCTTGTTTCTCTCTTTATTTCTTAGCTTTGGTTGGTTGTTTTGATGATTTTTAGTTCATTTTTAGTTGAATATGTGGTTATGGTCATGAGCTAAACATATACTATTTAGGGGTTGATGTAGTTCATGAAAACGTCGTTTGAATAAATCTATGTTTTGTTAACGGTTGTTCATTTGTATTCGATTGTGTTTACCATTTTATTACTTACATTATATGCTTGTTATGATATATTGGTTGGTTTAAGAAATTGGAGTTTGACACTCTGGAGAGGTAACCCCTAATTCAGACAAGGGTTTAAACACAACGTGACGATCTAATGACTCGAGAGAGTATTAGAAAGTATGCAATCCATGAGGTTGGGGCGAGACTCATATGATCAGTTTCATTTAAATGCTAGATAGGGATATCGGTATTGACTTGAAGTCGCATATTCATTCACTTTACACTTGGGAGAGGTAGAGAGTGAGTTTTCGATACCTAGATTGTTAGATAGTTTGAATATTGTTAATGTAAACTTGACTAAAACGAACATGTTTAAGTAAATGAAGTTAATACCTAGATAATATATTTCTATTAATGTCACATTAGTATTATAGTTTAAATAGTTATTATTTTAGTTTAGTTTTATTATTTCTATAAAAAAAACATAAAATTGGATCGCCTAGATAAAATTAGGTTATGACAATCGCTGTACTTAACGACAATTTAATCCAATTCCTGTAGATATGACAATCCTTACTCTTCCCATTATATTAAAACTTGACCCGTACATTTGCAGTAAAAGTAGCGACGAATAATTTCGCTACCAATTGGCATTGACGGATAGCCGCTCATGTTATAGCCTACTTGAACTCCGTAGTACCCGTGAGCTTGATACATCATATGATTGTACTGATACTGGTACATCCAAAATTCAGGGTTTTCATTCTGGATTTGATATTGTTCATTCCGAATTGCGATGGCGTCTAGCCGAAGAACCTGAAGCTGTTCTCCCTGATACACTACTTGTTGGTGAAGGCTGTCCAATGTGATTTTCTGGAGGATGGGAGCCTCTGAACCTTGGGCCTCAGACAGACCTGCTTCTTCTTCATCCGTCCCCTCAACCTCGACACTCCATATTCTTCTCATTGCCGCGAAATCCATATGTCTTTTGGGGAGGCACAAGCTGTCTCCAAAGATTACCACACTTGCCTTCCTAAATAGATCAGTGAGAAGAGATAGGAAGGGCATGTCAGTTTTTGTGTTCTAGATTGCATACTGGATGGCCGAATTGACGAGAAACCTGACGTTCAATGGCTTGCTAGTCTCAATAGCATATAGAATTAAGGCTCGGTCTTTCGTGACATTCGTCAAATGAGACGTCGGGTGGAGGCGGGTGCATATGAAATGGAACCAAATCTTCATAAATTTGTGTAGTTACTTGGATGAAAAAATTACGAGATCAGGCAGCGTATGTAACCATTGAACATTACCAGAACAAAGGGTCCTAAGACCGTTTGTAGGTCTTCTTGCTCTATTTCTTCATCCGAGTCTTGTTTTGGTTCCGGAGCAATCAACTCCAGTAGCTCGTTTATTGTTTCCGCATCAAATTTCACTACTCGAGTCCGGACCCTGGTTCAGTGGTTCTCAGCTTCTACACAATTGGCAAAGAATTTAAGGACCAAAGCTATGTCACCTGGGCCCGATTGTTTACACAAACGTTGCCAACCTTGTTCCCTTATTACATTTGCAATCTTGGCCGGAAGCTCATCCAATTCATCAAAGTTGCACTCACTAATGCAATTACACCTGTGCTCAAACCGATTGAAACGTTGCTCCGCTCGTTTCGAAACGAATCGGCTTAAGTCATAATTCGAGGCGGGATTGCCGGATCGTGAACCGGATCCCTCACCCCTTTGACGTTTGGCGATGACTTTCTTCGGCATAGTTCCTATCAATTCAGCACACAAAAATTTGCCACCAAATCACAATGGCACATCACAAATCAACAAATTGAATCAAATCTTGAAGAACACCAACAATCCCCAATTTGCATACACCAATCTCAAGATTTCAACAAAAATTGCACAAACTTAGCAACAAATCTTGGATCTAACAAAAAAACCACCACTAAACAACTTGTTCTTCACCCAAAAAAAAAAACCCAAAACCACAATATCAAGAAAATCGCAATAGGGGTTCAAGGGTTCCACATCAACAATCCATTTTCACAACCAATCTTTTAATGAACATGCTAATCACAACAAGATTGCAACACACACGTGTAATTTAGTTTCAAAACAACTTACTTGATGAATTATTGAGCACCAAATGGTTGAAAATGGATGGAATCACCTATTTGAACTCTAACCCTAGAACCACGAATTTAGGGTTTGAAATTGGATTTTTGTGGTTGATTTGTGGTGGGGATTTTTGTTTTTGAGTATGGAATGATGGATTTTCAGGTTTGATTTTGGTTCAGGAGAAAAATTTAAAGAGTTTTGGAGGTTAGGGTTTGGGAATTTGTTTTTTCATGAAATGACACCCCTTTTATCTGAACATGGGCGCTATCGCTGCAGCGATGACAGCCCAGTGGGATTTCTGTTGCTTCACCGCTACAGCGATGAGCTCCATCACTGCAACGATGGAACAATAGAATGCCTTTTGCTTATTGGTCGCTGCAGCGATCAATTCCACCACTACAGCAGTGGAGGCCTGCAATTTTGTTTGGTTTCTCTTTATTTTTTCAAAAAGGACTACCAATACTTTGCTTCCATTCCGCAATTTCATCACTTTCAAGATCATATAACTACCCCAAATGTCCGAACTCCTCAATGCACTCTCAAACTTGTTTTGAGACCATTTCAACCTCCAAAAAGAAACTATATCAAAAATTGACAAAAATCCCACGGGTTGTATATCAAAAAGTGCGCTTGATTTACTGTCCCTAACTGGACTTAGTAAACTTCTACATCAATCATCAACGAGGAAGATACTCTCCACAACTCGTTCTTCATTTCCAAAATAGTACTTGATTCTCTCCCCATTGACTCAGAAAATTCGTTCATCGTCACTGATAGGTGTAAATTACTTATCTATTTCCAAACCGAACTTGTTAGTTTTCGAGTATGTTTAGTATATTTTAGTACGTTTTAATTCGTTCATATTATTTTTGTATTAAATTAGGTGTTTGAGTTGAAAAAGTATGAAAACGGAGCATTAACGATTAGATCGAACCAAGAATGGTTGAAGAACGGTGGAAAAACAAGTAAGGAGACAATATTCTGAAAAAAGCCCCACCACCATGGTGGTGAAAATGCAGAGAAGGGCCTATAGATGTTGTAAACTCACCGCCTAGGCGGTAAAACTGCAGGATGGTCCCTGAATCCACCACCTCCTCCACCGCTATGGCGATTATTGAACCGACATACCCACCGCCTAAGTGGTGAATCCCACCACCTAGGCAGTCACCTCTATACAGACATAAGATATTTTGTGATATTTTGAGCCCGATAAATACCCTTCCCTATTTCTTTCTTCCATTTTTATCACCCCCTAAGCCCCTTAGAACATATTTAGGGTGAGTTTAAGAGATTTTTGAGGGAGAACTTACAACCCGAGGAAAAAGAAGAAGGAACAAGTGATCATTCAATGGTTTTAGCGCCAAATCTTCGGATATCGGCTAAGTTATTTCATTTCTTTTCTTTGTTTTCTTCATTTCGATAGTTGTTGGGCATGTTTAGTCCATTTTAAATTGTATATATAGTTATGGCCATTGGCTAAACGTAGGTTGTTTAGGAATTAACATGGTATTTATAAATATGTTGTTTGATTGAGTTTATGTCTCGTTAGCGATTGTTCTTCGTTATTTTGATTGTGATATCATATTGTTTGTTTATTATGCTTAGATGGATATATCAAGAATTTGGGGTTTGACACTCAAGAGAGGTAACCCTAGATTCGGACTAGGGTAAACAACACGACGATCCAATAACCCGGGAGGGGTTGGATTGTGGGCAATCGATGACGTTGGGGCAAGACTCACATGACTTAGGGTCGTTAAGACGGTGATGGGGACTTCTTCGTTGACACAAAATTATATATTCCCCTATCTTATACCTGGGAGAGATGGCGGGGGAGTTTTCGAACTGAGGTTATCGATAGGGTAAACACAACGCGACGATCCAATAACCCAGGAGGGAGTTGGATTGTATGCAATCAATGACATTGGGGTGAGACTCACATAACCTAGGGTCGTTAAGATGTTGAGAAGGACTTCTTCGTTGACACGTAGTCGCGTATTCCCTCGTCTTACACTCGGGAGAGGTGGCTGGGGAGTTTACGAACTAAGATTATCGGATAAGTCGAACGCCGTTAACGTGAACTAAAACGAGATCGAAATATATTCGTAAATGAAGTTAATCCCTAGACAATATATTCCCTTAAAACTATCTCAATATAATATTAGTATAGTTAATTTAGTTAGTTTAATTAAATTAGTATCAACATTTAATTTTATTCAATTTATTTTTGCCTAGATAAAATTAGGTTATGATAATCACGGTAATTGATAATAATCACCATCAATCCCTGTGGACATGATAACCCTAATTCTCCCGACTTATACTAAAACTTGACCCTATATAATTGCGAGTCAAATCAACCAGCGGGCAAATGAATTCTCCCCGGTCAAGTTTTTTGGCGCCGTTACTGGGGATTGTGTTTATTTTTGGTTATTATTGATATTGTGAGTAAATGACCAAATTTTACTTTAGGCATTCATTTTGTTTATAACTTTTTCATTTGTAGTTTTTGTTTTTGTTTTCCTGCAGGGTGCTTGAAGATGTTAGATCGACAGGTACTCTTACGTTTCCTTCAACATGATTCTGAGCCATATTACTGTGCTTGGGATCGTTAAAAGGATTTGCTACTCTAGTTTCCAAATCACGGATTCTCGAGGGAGTCTCAACTACTGAACTTCCTCAATGGGTTACAAGTTGCAACAAAAATGTGGGTTGAAAGAGAAAACGATACCACCTCTTTCGACCAACTAACCACAGACGAAGCCTATTGGATGTTGGAAGACATGGAGGCCTTTGATTATCAGAGTTTTAATTCTACGGTGCTGTGGATTGATTCTCTGGACCAATACGTTGAGTCTTCTCCCGGCCTGGAGGAAATACTCACTGATTTTATTGAGAAAACTCAGACGTTTTGGAGGCAGATGAATGACCGGCTAAATAAGCACGAGGATTGTCTCGACAACATTGAGATGATTTTTACTAAAATCGATGCGATCGTAATGTCTCTTCAAACGCAAATCAATCAGCTAATCTACTTGATTGAGGCCGAGTTAGATATAGTGGCACCTGGAGATTCACAAGCCACATTCAGTGAAAGTCACTGTGTGGAGCCAGAGACAAACGGGAGGTACTTGAGTGAGATCGATGGAGATTCACACATTAATTGTTGTGAATTTTCACCGTTCAAATTCCAACTGGTGACGCCACCATCGATCTAGGACGATCATGTTTATAAGGATTCGATGTAGTTCACTTATTCCTCTCTACCGCTAGCAACGTTCTTCCATGCCTACCAAGTACATGAGCCGGTGGAGCATCCTGTTGAAGGCTCAATCTATACATTGCCACATCTTGCCAGTCTTAAGGGTGTACTGAACCAAGACCCGTATGTGGTGTTGTACAACACTTACTACGGGCAAAAGTCACAATTTGAAGAGCACTTCGGCATGTCGGATTGACGACCTTAAACCAAGCTCTTATTGGGAGGCAACCCAAGGAAAAATAAGTTAGATCCATCTCCGCCACTTTGAGTCAGAGGCGAGATTCTCTCGCTTTCCAAGTACATGTTTTCAACCCCCTTATCTTCATTTTCATGCTATATTCTGTCTATTGGGATCGTTGATGGGTTGTTTTGAACATCACCTATTTTAAGTTGGTGGTGATATGTTAGTTATGTTTTATTATTTTCTATGTATGCATGCTTGTTTAGGATTAGTTTGTTAAGTTTAGTTGTTGTGAATGTGCTGAGTTTTGACGTCATCTGGGCTATTACCAAAGGATGAGTGATAGGTGTAAAATACTTATATATTTTGAAATCGAATTTGTTAGTTTTCAAGCGTGTTAGTTATATTTAATTTCGTTTTAGTTTGTTTTAGTGTAAAACAGGTGAAGGGATGTTAATGAGCGATAAACAAATGAAAACGGTGGAGAAACGGTGAACAAAACATGAAGAACTGGGTTTCGATGCATGAAGACCACCGCCTAGGCGGAAATTCCACCGTCTAGGCGGCAAAGAGGCAGAAAGTTGGAGTGCTAAAGTGCTGAACCACCACCTAGGCGAGAAAACGTCATAATGTTGTGCCAGCAGCCACCGCCTAGGCGGAGAAACCACCGCCTAGGTGAAGATCCGATAGAAGCTTAACCGACTCAACCACCTCCTAGGTGTTGAACCACCGCTTAGGAGGTGACACTCTGTGCAGAAATATCTCTTTTTAGATATTTTGAAGATATTTCCCAAACCTTGCTTTTTAACCCCTTTCTCTCCCAATTGAAAAAGAAAACGAATCATGTTTTGAGAGATCCTTCCACCTTAGTTAAGATTTGATAATTTAGGAAGTAGATTAGATTAGTTTTAGGAAGTATTCTTGCCCAATTCTTGAAGAGCTAGAAGAGGAAATTCATCAATGGAAAAGAGGAAGCTCGGGAGGATTGTTCTTTGGCGAAAGTGGACTACTCCACTTTGAGATTTGATTTTTCTTCCCTTGTTTCCATCTTTATACTTAATGTTTATTATTGATGTTGATGATATCCTCTTGATTTATATTGTAATGGCTAAGATCATGTTAGTTTTAATTAGAGATTAGTTAGGGTTAGATGTAATTCATGTAAATACTCGTTTGGTTTAATACATGTTTCTTTAACGGTTGTTGCTTTTAAATTCGATTGTGTTTATCATTTGATGACGATCTTAGTATGCTTGTAATGGTATTAGGGTTGGATTTGAGAATCTAGGGTTTGACACTTAGAAGAGGTAACCCTGGATTCGGGCTAGGATAAACACATCGTTATGATCTAACGACCCGGGAGGGCGTTAGTTAGTGTGCAATCGATGACGTTGGGTCAAGACTCACGCGGCCTAGAATCGTTAAGACATTGAGGGGGACCTCTTCACTGACACGAAGTCGCGTATACCCCAGTCTTACACTCGGAAAAGGTGGCGGAGGAGTTTACGAATCGAGATTATCGGGTACCTAAACTCCGTTATTGTTAACTAAATGAAATCAAACATGTATTAAATGAACGAAATCAATCCCTAGTTAATCAACTTAGTTAGGATTAACCCACTAATTGTAGTTTAGCTTAGTTTAATTTTAAATAATTTCTTTAATCGTCAGGATAACATGAGACTACGTAAATTGTGGTATTCAATTATTCATACTTTTCTTTGTGGGAACGATATCCGATCTTCAAAGATCCACTATATTAAAACTTAGACCTCGTATACTTGCGAGAGTAAGTAGCGGTGTATTTTACGCCCTACCAAGTTTTTGGTGCCGTTGCTGGGGAATTGTGTGAATTTTAAGTTGATATTGCGACTAAGTGGTCGATTGTTAATTCTGACATTTATTTTGATTTGTTTTTAATTTTAATTTTTGTTTTATTGTGTTAATGTGATCAAGCCGTGCGACAAACAATGAAAAAGATTGGAATTCTTAATTCTCAATCCCGAGATCGAGCTTATATTACAAATGATAAGGACAGAGAGATGACGCCGACTTCAATTCATGATCTTGATCCAACTGAACATTTGAGCCCAAATTCCTTGTCTATGGGGAATTTTGGTGAGAAATACTTAGTAACACGAAAGTCCAGCTAGGGACGGTAAAGCAAGTACTATATTTATTTATGAAATGAAACTCAGGGTATCAAATTACCTGATTTTTGTTACTATTTATTTGATTATTTATTCTTTTTGGAAGCCAGCATGGCTTCGGAACGTGTTCGGAAGTGAATTTAGGAGTGTGGACGTTTGGGGAAGTGTTTCACGGTTAAACACGTTGAACAAGCGAAGTGGAAACGTACGGGGTAGAGCCGTATTTTGAAAATTTGAGAAAAACATAAAGAAGGAGCTGCAGGCCTACCGCCTAGGCGGTAAAATTACAGGTTGTGTGTTTTTCAACAAAACGGCCCATCGCCTAAGCAGTGAATCCACCACTTAGGTGGTCAAATTCCAGAATGCAACAAATTTTGAAAACACGCTCCATCGCCTAGGCGGATTAACATCAGAACAATGTGATTTTCACACTGACGTTCACTCGCCTAGGCAGAGAAACTACCGCCTAGGCGAATAAACGTTAGAAATGTTTTTTTTTAAAAAGGGGTCCACCGCCTAGGCGGTGGACCTTCTGTAGTTAAAACAAGCCCGTTCCTTCAAAATTGATATCGCAAGGCTCCTTCCCCAAAACCTCCACCTTCTCTCTAAAACCTCACTTCCAAAGCATTCCAATACTCAAAAATCATCCTTCCATTACCAAAATAAGTCATTTCCATCATGAATCAACCACCAAGAATCAGATCTCCACCCCTATTTCCAAAATTTTAGGGTTTTTGCGTGAACGGTGCGTTTTCTTCATTCTCTTTCGATTGGACCATAAATTCTCAACAAGTAAGTTTCTCTTACCTTACATTAAGTCTAGTTGTTGAAATTATTGGTTGGTTTGCATGATTATGTTAAAAACATCATTGGATTTTGAAGTTTTGCCCAAAACCTATTAACCCTATTTTCGCAATTTCAAAGTTCTTTGGGTTTTTGGTTTGATTCTTGGTGATGAGCATGTTTAAATGGATTGGTTAAGTATGTGAACTAAGATAGTATGTCACATTTGTGAAATTTGGTTGAAAAGTTCAAATAGGTGTTTGTTTTGAGATGTATGTATTCTTGACAAAGTGATTTGGGAGGTTTATGTTTTTCAATTGTTCATATATGATGAGGTTGTCTTGGTTTTTGTGAGTGTGATTGTTAGGAAATGCCGAAGAGGGTAGCTAAGAAGAGGGCGAGAGGAGAAGGGTCAAGTTCGCAACCCGGGGTGCCGACCGAAGTTGACTATGATGCCAACCGTTTTGTGTTAAAACAAGTGGATGAGCATTTCAAAGACCACGAAACCTTTCGAACATGTATACGCCAATGTGGTTTCGGTCCGATAGAGGATCTCCCGGCGGAATTTCAACAAGAAATTCGAAGCCACCAATAGGAGCAATTCTATAAATCGCCACCCCCGGGCAAGGTAGCTTTGGTCAAGGAATTTTACGCTAACGCTACAGACGCCCTAGACTACCAAACAAGAGTTCAAAATCGATCGATCATCTTCAGTCCTGATTTTATCAATGATCTCTTTGGACTATCGGCACCGAGGTCCACTGGAAGCCAAGAACCAACTTTGAATAGGGTCATTACAAAGATCACATCCGGTGAAGTCAAGTGGAAACACCAGGGACCGAATGTCGCTACCTTCTTGGTGAAATACCTAAATCCAATTCCAAAAATCTGGCACCATTTCCTTTGTAGAAGCCTCCTACCGACGTCGTCACATCTTTCAAACGTCTCAAAGGACAAGGCCTTTTTGATCTACAAAATTCAAACCGGAGAAGCAATCAACGTTGGATTCCTGATCTACTCATCGATCATACATACTGCGAAATCGGTAAAGGGTGGGCTCCTATTTCCATCACTTTTGACCCACATTTTTCGACTAGCAGGAGTGACGGTATCTGGGGAAAACCTGTGCCACCCTATAATTCCACTAGATCTAGCAAAGATAAACTATTTGTGGAAGACTGGGGCGCAAGAGACAGCCGAGCCCGAGCCTGAGGAAGGGGAGAGACAACCGACGAGACGGAGGGACCTTCTGAAGCCCGAAATGAAAACTCCCAGGAGAGGGTATATAATAAGCTTCAGATCATCCTCCAAAACCAATACGAGATCAGTTATTTCCTAGACCAATATTCGAGACAGCAAGATCAAGTCCAACAGATGATTTACGAAGGCCTTGGCCTTGAGATGCGCGATTACCCTCTGATGCCATCCGTGCCGCCACATCTGCTAAAGAAACCACACTCTCCTTTCCAATGAGATGACGTTGATGACTCCTCGTCAGGTGAACAGTAGGGAATAAGTCTTATTCCCTAGGTATGTGTTCACCCCATTTTGGTTGCATTAATGCTATATGTTTATTGGGTTCGCTGACAGTGGAACACTTCTTTTTGTTCAAGCATGTATTGGGATGGAATGGATGTTAGTTTAGTGGATGTTCATCCATTTTGATTTTTTGTAGAAAAAGATGAACCATTATTATTTTTTGAACAAAATGCAAAAAAATTTATGTACAAAATTATGTTTATGTATGGATTTTATCATTTTAATAAATGTTTTAGTTTTTAAATTTTTAGTTTAGTTTAGTTTAATTTTTGTTTTTGCATGAGTAGTGTTAGATTAATTTATGTATGTTAGTATTAGATTTAGTTTAAAATTGTGTATGTATGAAGTTGTGTTTGTATGTTTAGTTGTTGAGTTCATTTGGGGCAAGTCCCGATGATGAGAATTATCCCCTAATTGCATATAGAGGTCAGGGGTAATGCCTTCCTTGTGTGTTTTGTATGCTTAACATGTTGATTGGGTAAAAATTATCTCGATCCTAAAATCGCACGACATTTGAACTCAATGTATAATAATCTGAACAATTAGATGCTGATTATTCAATATTAAGCTCATGATAGAAAATGAGAAAACTAGAACTTGGTTTGGGGGAAACTTGAGGCGGAATCTTAGGTAAGGTAATTCCGGAGACGTGATTTAGGCCGTCATTTTTTCGCTTGAACCGTTGTAGCTAACCTGAAAATTTTCATTCTTTATTTCCCCTGTCGAAGCCGATAACATAATCAATTCTGAAAACATTCAAAATACTCTTTTCATTTAAATTTTTCCTAAACCAATGTCACTAAGCCTAATTTTCAAAATTGAATAAAATCAAGTGAGTGGTCGAGTTTCTGATAATTTTTTTTTTATTCGGTATTAGTGTATTCACTTGTCACTTTCGTATTTCTTTTTGCACGCTCCTAAAATAGGTTGTTTTTTTTTTGGGGGGGGAGGGGGGTTCTATAATTTCTTTCTTTTACATATTCCTAAAATTTTATAAATTTGAATAAGTTTGGGGGTGTGTTTCTCTAACTTCTTTTTGCACTTTCCTGAAACTGTAATAATTCGAATTAATTTAGGAATATGTTGTTAAAAAAAAAAAATGTGAATATAGTTTTCATTTTCTTTTCTTTCGACAAGTGAATACAAGGATCTTCATTTCTTATTCAGAGTTGTATTATAAGAATGTGGGGGTTATAAAAGAGGATAGCGACAAGCGATTTTAACTCGAGTATCGTTCAATTAATACGATTATCTATTTTCAATTCCAGTGATACCCATGGTCATTCTCCAAAGCCAAACCAAACCCTATTAATCTCTGTGAATATCCGAGCCTACATTAGTGGATAGTATACTACAATCAAGCGTATGGTTTTCCTAAATCCTTCAACGGTTTAAGTTATGAGCTTAACGATTGAATAATCCAATCCGGTATTTGAATAGTTACACATATGAGTTCTCACCCATACACTTCAAATGGATCTAGAATGGTTTTTATTGATATTGATCGTTGAAATTATAGAACACCACTTGGTATGGGTTACTTCCCGAACTTGATTAGATTTAGGGATGTTGAGAGAGGAACAAATTGGTCCTTTCGATTGAACTTTATATTTACATGCATGTACTTCTTTTGTGTTTAAGTTTTTCATTTTTAGTTAGTTAGTTTATTAGTTAGTTTAGTTTAGTGTTAGTGTTTTGCTTGAGGACTAGCAAAATTCTAAGTTTAGGGGTATTGATAGGTGTAAAATACCTATCTATTTCGAAACCGAATTTGTTAGTTTTCAAGCGTATTAGTTATATTTAATTTTGTTTTAGTTTGTTTTAGTGTAAAATAGGTGAAGGGACGTTAACGAGCAATAAACAAGTGAAAACGGTGGAGAAACGGTAAACAAAATGTGAAGAACTGGACTTCGGTGCATGAAGACCACTGCTTAGGCGAAAATTCCACCGCCTAGGTGGAAAAGAGGCAAAAAGTTAGAGTGCTGAAGTGTTGAACCACTCCCTAGACGAGAAAACGTTAGAATGTTGTACCAGCAGCCACCGCCTAGGTGAAGATTCGACAGAAGCTTAACCGACTCAACCACCGCCTAGGCGGTGACACTCTGCATAGAAATATTTGTTTTTAGATATTTTGAAGATATTTCCCAAACCTTGCTTTTTAACCCCTTTCTCCCCCAATTGAAAAAGAAAACGAATTATGTTTTGAGAGCTCCTTCTACCTTAGTTAAGATTAGATAATTTAGGAAGTAGATTACATTAGTTTTAATAAGTGTTCTTGCCCAATTCTTGAAGAGCTAGAAGAGGAAGGTCATCAATGGAGAAGAGGAAGCTCGGGAGGATTGTTCTTTGGCGATAGTGGACTACTCCACTTTGAGATTTGATTTTTCTTCCCTTGTTTCCATCTTTGTACTTAATTTTTATTATTGATGTTGATGATATCCTCTTGATTTAATATTGTAATGGCTAAGATCATGTTAGTTTAATTAGAGATTAGTTAGGGTTAGATGTAATTCATGTAAATACTCGTTTGGTTTAATATATGTTTCTTTAACGGTTGTTACTTTTAAATCCGATTGTGTTTATCATTTGATGACGATCTTAGTATGCTTGTAATGGTATTAGGGTTGGATTTGAGAATCTAGGGTTTGACACTCGGAAGAGGTAACCCTGGATTCGGACTAGGGTAAACATATCGTTACGATCTAACGACCCAGGAGGGCGTTAGTTAGTGTGTAATCGATGACGTTGGGTCAAGACTCACATGGCCTAGAGTCTTTAAGATATTGAGGGGGACCTCTTCGTTGACATGAAATCACGTATTCCCCCGTCTTACACTTGAAAGAGGTAGCGGATGAGTTTATGGACCGATATTGTCGGGTACCTAAACTCCATTATTGTTAACTAAATGAAATCAAACATGTATTAAATAAACGAAATCAATCCCTAGTTAATAAACTTAGTTAGGATTAACCCACTAATTGTAGTTTAGCTTAGTTTAATTTTAAATCATTTCTTTAATCGTCAGGATAACATGAGACTACGTAAATTGCGATATTTAATTATTCACACTTTTCTTTGTGGGAACGATATCCGATCTTCAAAGATCCACTATATTAAAACTTAGATCTCGTATACTTGCGAGAGTAAGTAGCGGTGTATTTTACGCCTTACCAATGAGTTAGTCCACTAGTTGTTTATTGAGGTCGAGCGTAAAACTCATGCATGTATGTTCTGTGTGCTCAACGTTATGTTTTAGTAATAGTTATTATAGAATCCTACTTGCACGAGCACGAAAACTCATTATATAACCGTCTAATTGATTTGAAAACGATTATCTATCACCTAAATTCATGACATTAGGGTTTCTAGAACTTGATTCGGGGGAAATTTGAGGCGAAATCCTAGGCGAGGTAGTTCAAAAGACATGATTTAGGCATTCATTTTCTCGCTTGAGCCTTTTAAGTTTATCCTGATATATCATTACCCCTCATTACCCTATCGAAACCTAAATGCCATTTCAATTCTGAACACTTAACCAATACGATAGCTGATTGAACCTTGTCTAACCCTACATCGCTTAACCAAAGGCACAATGTGAGTGAATCAAGTTAGCAGTTGCAAATGCTTCTTGATGTGAGCGGTTGGGTTGTGGGCGAGCTATTAATTGGTTCGGTATTCGAGTACTCACTTATTATTTTTCTTTTATATTTCACATGCCTTTTAAATTGTACAAATCAAATAAGTTTGGCGGTGTGTTAGTTTAAAAAAAAAAAGAAAAAAAAAAAAAACAACAACAACAACTAAGTATATATGTTTTATTTCCGTTTGTTTTTGACAAGTGAGTGCATCGTTCTTAATGTATGTTCAGGGTTGTTTCCAATTTAACTATGGGGTTTCGAGTGTGAGAATGCCAAGTGATGTGCCTTGGGTAATGTCATGTTAACGATGTTAACCCGTTTTCTCTTTCAAAATTACCCTTGGCCATTTGTCTGAAACCGAACCAAGACCTATTGATCTTTTTGAACTTTCGAGCTTACATTAGTAAAGAATAGATCCTGGGTCAAGCCTATGGACTCCTTATACCTTCGAGTTTTTTCTGTTATGCGCTTATATGGTGGATAATCCAATCCAATTAACGGACAATTATATATTTGAGTTCTAAACTCACACACACTTTAGTAGGATCTATAACGGCGCTTACTATTATAAATGTTGAAATTCTAGAACACTACATGGTGTGTTTTTATGCCTGAACTCGATAAGATTGGGGGCCGATGAGGGATATTTCCTTTGGCTGGTAGATGATACTCAAAACTTGCACATATTTGTTTTTCGTGTTTTTTATTTTTAGTTTTTAGTTGCCATATTTTCTTTTATTGTGTGGGTGTTTTGCTCGAGGACTAGCAAAATTCCGAGTTTGGGGGTATTTGATAGGTGTAAATTACCTATCTATTTGCAAACCGAACTTGTTAGTTTTTTAGTATGTTTAGTATGTTTTATTACGTTTTAATTCGTTTATATTCTTTTTGTATTAAATCAGGTGTTTGAGGTAAAAAGGTATGAAACCGGAGCATTAACGATTAGATCGAACCAAGAGCAGTCGAAGAATAGTGGAAAAACAAGCAAAGAGGTAATATTCTGAAAAGAAGCCTACTGCCACGGCGTCCAGACCACCGCTGCAACGGTGAAAATGCAGAGAAGGGCCTATAGATGCTGTAAACTCACCGCCTAGGCGGTGAAACTGCCGGATGGTCCCTGAATCCACCGCTACGGCGATCACTGAACCAACATACCCACCGCCTAGGCGGGTCACCTTTGCATAGATGTAAGATATTTTGTGATATTTTGAGCCCTATAAATACCCTCCTTTCCTCATCTCTTCCGTTTTTATCACCCCCTAAGCCCCTTAGAACATATTTAGGGTGAGTTTGAGAGATTTTTGAGGGAGAGCTCACAACCTGAGGAAGAAGAAGAAGGAATAAGTGATCTTTCAATGATTTTAGTGCCAAATCTTCGGATATCAGCTAAGTTCTTTCATTTATTTTCTTTATTTTCTTTATTTCGGTAGTTGTTAGGCATGTTTAGTCCATTTTACATTATATATATGGTTATGGCCATTGGCTAAACATAGGTTGTTTAGGGATTAACACATTATTTATAAATATGTTGTTTGATTGAGTTTATGTCTCGTTAGCAGTTTTTCTTCATTATTTTGATTGTGTTATCGTATTGTTTGTTTAATGTGCTTAGATGCACATATCGAGAATTCGGGGTTTGACACTCGGGAGAGGTAACCCCGGATTCGGACTAGGGTAAACAACGAGACGATCCAATAACCCGGGAGGGGGTTAGATTGTGGGCAATCGATGACGTTGAGGCAAGACTCACGTGACCCAGGGTCGTTAAGATGTTGATGAGGACTTCTTAGTTGACACAAAGTCATGTATTCTCCCATCTTACACTTGGGAGATGTGGCGGGAAAATTTTCGAACTGAGATTATCGATAGGGTAAACACAACGCGATGATCCAATAACCCCCGGAGGGAGTTGGATTGTGTGCAATCAATGACATTGGGGCGAGACTCACATGACCTAGGTTCGTTAAAACGTTGAGGGGGACTTCTTCGTTGACACAAAATTGCGTATTCCCTCGTCTTCCACTCGGGAGAGGTGGCAGGAGAGTTTACGAACTGAGATTGTCAGATAAGTTGAACGTCGTTAACGTGAACTAAAACGAGATCAAACACGTATTCGTAAACGAAGTTAATCCCTAGATAATCTATTTCCTTAAAACTATCTCAATATAATATCAGTATAGTTAATTTAGTTAGTTTAATTAAATTAGTACTAGTATTAGTATTGAATTTTATTTAATTT
Source organism: Eucommia ulmoides (assembly GCA_016647705.1). Classification (NCBI taxonomy): domain Eukaryota; kingdom Viridiplantae; phylum Streptophyta; class Magnoliopsida; order Garryales; family Eucommiaceae; genus Eucommia; species Eucommia ulmoides. The sequence continues at coordinate 48,490,214 of CM028326.1, forward strand.
ATTTTCGCCTAGATAAAACTAGGTTATGATAATCGCGATAATCGATAATAATCACAACCAATCCCTGTGGACATGATAACCCTAAATCTCCCGACCTATACTAAAACCTGACCCGTACACTTGCGATAAAAGTGGCGACACGTAATTGGGGCCACCAATCACCTTCCAATTCGACTAAGCCGAATGGAAATACATGCTTGATCCAAAACGGTCCGGACCATTTGGACTTCAATTTTTCGGGAAAGAGTATCATCCAAGAGTTGAAAAGTAGAACTTGTTGTCCCAGGCTGAACTCTCTCCTGTCTATGTGCTTATCGTGCTATTTCTTGATTTTCTCTTTGTACAACTTGGCGTTGTTATATGCCTTATTTTGGAATTCCTCCATCTCGTTGAGTTAAATGAGATGTTGTTGCCTCGAAGCATTGAGATTAAAATTCAACTTCATTATCACCCAATAGGCATGGTGTTCTAATTCAATCAGCAAATGACACGTTTTTCCAAACACCAACCGATACGGTGACATTCTGATCGGTGTTTTAAAAGTCGTACGATATGCCCATAGTGCATCATCTAATTTTACTGCCCAATCCTTACGGTTAGAATGACCTGCCTTCTCTAGGATTTGTTTTATCTCTCGATTGGACACTTCGGCTTGGCCGTTTGTTTGGGGATGGTATGGAACACCTTATGCCGGACTCCATACTTTGTTACTAGAGTATTGAACATTTTATTGAAGAAGTGGGTTCCTTCATAATTGATAATGGCTCGAGAAGTCTCGAACCTTGTCACTATATTCTTCTAAAGGAATTTCAGAACCACCTTGGCATCGTTGGTTGGCGTAGCCACAGCCTCAACCCATTTTAAACACATAATCCACAGCCAGCAAGATATACTCCTGACCAAAGGACGATGGAATGGCCCCATGAAGTTAATCCCCCAAACATAAAAAAGTTCCAACTTGAGAATAGACGTCAATGGAAACTCATGCCGTCTTGAGATGTTGCCAACCCTCTAGCATCGATCACATGTCTTTTACAAACGTATATGAATCACGAAATAACGTTGTCCAGTAAAAACTTGATTGAAGCACCTTAGCGGCTGTCGGCGTTGCTCCAAAATGCCCCCCACATGGTGATGAATGTCAAGATATAGAATGTTTGCCATTTTCTCTTCTGGAATACATCATCAGATGACTTGATCGACACATTTTTTTAACAACATCGGGTCATCCCATATGTAATGCTTCAGATCGAATAGGAATTTTTTCATTTGGGCACTTAACAGGTCCGACAGCAATACCTTGCAAGCGAGATAGTCGATTATATCTGTGAACCACGGAAGTTTAGTTTCAACATTGAACAATTGCTCATCTGGGAAAACTTCTGTGGTATAAGAATCATCACCAACATCTCACGAGCCCGGAGAGATGATCGGCAACCACATTCTCACTCCCATTTTTATCTCTAATCTCAGCATCAAATTCTTGAAGTAAGAGAATCCACTGGATTAGACATGGCTTGGTGTCCTTCTTCGCAAATAAGTACCAGATAGCGGTATGGTCCGAATAGATGATCACTTTGGAGCCTATAATGTACAACCGGAACTTATCACATGCAAAGACCATTGCCAACATCTCCTTCTCAGTGGTGGTGTAATTCTCTTAAGCTTCATTCAACGTTTTGCTTGCATAGTATATGGATCGAAAAATCTCTTTGTGTTGGGCTAAAAGAGCTCTAATCGCATAGTCGCTCGCATCACACATGACTTCAAAACGCTCATTCTAATCCAGAGCGACTATAATTAGAGCTGATGTCAACTTCTCCTTCATAGCAGTGAATGCTTCCACACAAGTATCATTAAAATTGAATGGGGCTTCTTTTTCAAGCAAATGACATAACAACTTCACCGTTTTAGAGAAATCTTTTATGAAACATCGGTAGAAGCCGACATGGCCTAAGAAACTTCGGACTCCCGCATTGATTGATGGTGGAAGTTTCTTGATCGTCTCAATCTTCGCTCGATCCACCTCAAGCCCCTTGGAAGAGACCCGATGGCCTTAGACAATTCCCTCCTTGACCATGAAATGACACTTTTCCCAATTGAGAACTAGATGTTTCTCTTCACAACGGTTGAGAACAAGTGACAAATTGTAAAGGCAATGGTCGAAAGATGAACCGAAGACCGAGAATTCCTCCATGGAAACTTCCATTATATCCTCCACCGTATCCGAAAAGATAGCCATCATACACCATTGGAACGTTGTCGGAGCGTTACAAAGACCAAACGACATACAACGATAAGCAAAGGTTCCGTACGGGCATGTGAAAGTTGTCTTCTCTTGGTCTTCCGGTGCAATGGCTATTTGATTGTAGCCTGAATAGCTGTCAAGAAAGCAATAGTGGTAATAACCAAAGAGACGATCCAACATTTGATCAATGAACGGTAGAGGAAAATGATCATTCTATGTGGCCTTGTTTAACTTTATATAATCAATACACACTCTCCATCCAGTGATGGTTAGTGTAGGAATTAGATCATTCATCCCATTCTTCACCACAGTCATGCCTCCTTTCTTGGGAACCACTTGCACCAGACTTACCCATTCACTGTCCGATATAGCATATATAATTATGGCATTCAATAACTTCAACACCGCGGCATGGACCATCTCCTTCATCTCCGGAGTTAGCCTTCTTTGGTGTTCAATAGAAGGCTTAAATGAGTCATCCATCAAGATTTTATGCATGCAAATTGTTGGGCTAATTCCCTTGATGTCGAAACTAGACCACGCGAAAGCAGATTTGTGTTGTTTCAAGATACTAAGTAGCTTATTCTCTTCTTCTTGAGTCAAATATGATGAGATGATAACCGGTAATTGCTTGAGAATCAACTCACCGTGAGGTGGATTTGAGGGTTCGGGTGAACTAACTTCGTCATCAAGGGCCTCCACTTGTGTCACATCCCACCCCGGGCGCCCGTCACCCGAGGCCAGGCGTGACGTCAGCGTGACACTCTCCGACTGACCAACCAAACACATGCATATATATTTTCATACACACTCAGAAGCACACGTACCACTATCAATATATACTTTTCCAAGACAATACCTCAATCTCGTTTCCAAAAAAATATGGGACACACCCGTCCCAAATATATAACCATAATCACCAAAAGAAAATGTTAAACCTTCCTCGGTTCGCCTTTGACCGGCCCATCTCTAAAATGACACTACTTCCCAGACTCTACCTAGTGCCAATAGTGGACCCACTCCTATTTGCGGCAACTGAAACCAAATTTTTTTATCGGTATACTGTATTCATAATAAAAACATTTTGAATGGATCAAGAATAAATATTAAACACCACATTTCAAAATATAATATTATATAATCACACACGATACAGAAATTCAGTTTTCCTATCACCACTTAAATAACTCATATATTTAAAACACCCAATCCAAATATTTTAAGTCAACCAGTGCAACAAATAATATACATATATATGCCAATCCATTTTAAAGTAATATATTTAAACCAAATCAATCCAGGCAGTTCATCGTATAATAAAACACCCCACACCACTCTCCTACTAGCCATAGGATCGTTTTTACCTCACGATCGGGAGTTACAACGGTACCGTACCACCCGCAGGTTTTTCACTCCTAACGGGTCAAATCACCCTGCGAGGCTTTGCCTAGCAGGTAATCCACATCTTGCATGATATATCCTCCTGACGAGAAGAAAATCCATATCTCGTAGGTCACACCCACCTAATGAGAAGAAAATCCACATCTCGTAGGTTATACTTGCCCAACGAGAAAAAAATTCACATCTCGTAGGTTAAACATGCCTAACGAGAAGAAAATCCACATCTCGTAAGTCATACCTGCCTAACGAGAAGAAAACCCACATCTCGTAGGTCATACCTGCCTAACAAGAAGAAACTATGGCATAGTGGGACGAAACATCACTTTTCATCTTAAAAACCGACTTGATCCAAAAATAATTTATCCACCTTTAAAACCAACTGATCTAAAAATCATTTTTCTACCTTTAAAACCAACTTGATCTAAAAATCATTTTTCTACCTTTAAAACCAACTTGAACTAAAAATCATTTTTCTACCTTTAAAACCAACTTGATCTAAAAATCATTTTTCTACCTATAAAACCAACTTGATCCATATAAGTTGCAAAATCGTCCATTTAAAATAAGCACATTTTCTACAATTTATATGAAAATAAGATTTGTAAATTTACATAGAAGACAATACACTCACCTCGATTTTTGCACTGTAAAATATCACCGTCCAAAACCCATCAGGACTCTGGCGCCTGCGAACCTAATAGCGATAGGGCCTAAATTAATATTTTACTTAAAATAACCTAACATGTAAACCATGGCCCTAAAAATGCAAAATTTCCAATTTCCCCAAATTTAATATGCAAAATTGTTATTTCGTCCGTTTCGCTATATTAATATTTACTATACCAATTTATTTAGATTAGCGATTAATAAAATATTATAACGATTACGAAATTACTATTAAGATCGCGAAACTTTTAATGCTAACAATTTAATTGAGCAAAAATAATAACCGATTGAAATTTTTACCAGTTTCGAATCGCCCGCCGACCGAGAAATTGATTTTTTTTTGGTTTTTGGTTTTTATTAGATTTTCTTTTTTTCTTTTTCTTTGTTTTTTTTCCTTTTTTTTTTTTTTTTTTTTCCCTTTCTTGTTTTCTGTTCTGGATGTTGAGCCTCACCGTCGCAGCAACGATTCTCACCGCTGCGACAAGCTCCTTCTTTCTCTCTTCTGTTTTCAAAACTCTGTTTCAGTTTAAGTTCTCGCCGCCGCCAACACCTGCTCCGATCATGCCCATACTCACTCTTCGCCTCTGCCGGCCGGCCAAACAACACCACACACAAACACCGATCTCCTGCACTCACACCAGCGATCGTCGACTGAACGACGGCCACCTACACATCTACACAAACTATCACCGGACACAAAACAAAACATACACACCCACCTACCAACCGACGGCGGCGATCACACGCACACAATCACATGCTGAACGACGGACACACACACAACCCATCAACCACATATATACCCCGTCGACAACCGTCTAAACACTGGACCCTCACACACACACACACACACTGAAACTCACTCACACACACACCTTTACCGTCGAACGATCACCACACCAATGTAGTCTCACTGACCCCGAACAACAGAACCGAACACACATACACACAAATACAGTCGACGAAGAGTAGAGCACGCACACAACGGACGACATCCCCACGCCGGCTGATAACAGCACAACACCCACACACGACACTCACACCTACATCCTGCCAGAGGAACACACCACTCCGACAACGACAATGGTGACGATCACACCCCACACCGACCTACTTCCTCATGTTCTATTTTTTTTTTTGAGAACTCTCCCGAAACGTATGGATTGTATATATATAGAGAGAGAGAGAGAAAATGTAGTGGGTTACTCACATCATTCCTCTGTTCACTCATTGTTATCACTTTAGTTTTAATTACACAAATCTCCCCCTAAACTATTTTCAAGTTTTTATTTAAACCCAAATCAGAAATTTGTATTGTTAAAATTGCGAATTAACCTCTAAAATTTTTAAATCAAATAAGAAGTGGTGAAATCTACCCCACTATTTTCTAAATGTTCTAAAATGCAGCTAGAATTATGTGTATGTGAAAATTAGGGTCTTAACTTGAACCAAAACCACTTCGTCTTTAGGTACGGCTTCCAAAGATAGGACGTAGTCCACAACACCTTCTTTCTTGGTTGAGCCTTTTTCACCAAAATCCCCCATAGATAGGGAATTAATGAGAGTATGCTCCAATGGATCCCGATTCAAGTTTTCATGAAAGAATTTCCTAACGCACGAGTCCACCACTCCCACTCGAATGCATGTTGGGCATTCATCTGGAAACTTCATTTTATTGAAAATATTGAATTTCACTTCATCATCACTCACCCTCAAAGTCAAGTTTCCATTGTGAACGTCAATCAACACATTTCCCGTGGTGAGAAAAGGCCTCTCAAATATTATAGGAATCTCTAGGTCCTCATCCATTTCCAACACGACAAAATCCACTAGAAATATGAACTTGTCCACCTTTACTAACACGTCTTCAATTATGCCCTATGGATTATTTAATGAGCGATCCACCATTTGTAGAGAAATCGTAGTCGGCTTTGCATCTCCAAGCCCCAACTTTCGGTAAACAGATGATGGCATTAGATTGATATTTGCTCCTAGATCACAAAGCGCCTTCTCAAAGTAAGATTTCCCAATAGTGCACGAAATAGTGAAACTTTTGGGATCTTTCAACTTTTGAGGCAACTTCCGTTGAAGGATCGTACTATATTCCTCTATTAACTTGACGGTCTCATGTTCCTCCAATTTATTCTTATTTGTCATTATATCCTTCAAGAACTTTCCATAGTTGGGCATTTGTTCCAAGGCATCGGCAAACGATATGTTGATATGGATTTTATTGAAAATGTCAAAAAAAATTAGCAAATTAGGAATCTAATTTCTTCTTTTGAAACTGTTGCGGATATGGTAAAGGAGGAGTGAGTATCAGTGGATTGTTTGGAAATGAGATTCTTCCCAGATTCACCCTTGGTGCTTCCTTCTTCTCCTCAATTGGAATGGCTTCCTTTTTCTCTTCAATTTTTTTCTTAACTTTCTGATCAACTTTCTCTTCAACTCTCTCCCTTGGTTGATCATTCGTTGTCTTAGTTGCTTTGACTTCCTTTGCGCTCCTCAATGTAATGGCTTTGCACTCCCTTGGGTTAGTCTCTGAATCACTTGGAAACTTCCCTGATGTTTTCCCTTTGATAGCACTAGTAGGCTGACCAATTTGAGTTTTCAATGACTTCACAGTTGAATTTGTATTGGCGCACGTTGTCTTAATATTGTCTAGCCTCGTCTCATGTTTGTTAAGCTGATTATATGTTTCCCGCATAATGCTTTGTGTTTCCTTCATGAATGAGCCGAGCATGTCTTCCAACGGTGGCTTATGGATTTGCACCAGATTTTGTTGCATAGGACGGTTTTGTTGCATCGGTTGATATCCTTGAGATTGTGACTAGTATCCAAGAGGAGGTCGCAATGTATTCTGATTATTCGCATAAGAAAAGTTCTCATGATTGCGAATTTCGGGGTGATAATGAGTTGGGATATTATTGAAAAAATGGAATTCTCAACCCTCGATTGCGAACTACTTGCAACATTTTCCACTTCTTGGCTGGATGAGGCATCTCTGGTAGAGAAGACGACTAACAGCTCCGTGAGCTTTGACACCTGGGCCGACAAGGTCGCTAGAGGATCGATCTCCTGAATAGTGGCTACCCTTTGTCCCACATTTCTCTAATTAGGCCATTGGTAGTTGTTGGCCGCTATCTCTTCCAAAAGTGCATTAGTTTCTTCCGAAGTTTTGGATAACAAAGAACCTCCCGAGGCGGCATCCACAATTGTTTTAGTCTGTCCATCCAGCCTATTGTAGAAGAGTTGGGTTTGAAACTAATATTGATTACTGTGTTGGGGGCACTTTCTCAATAAGTACTTGAACCTTTCCCATGCCTCGAAGAGTGGCTAAAAATCCCATTAGCGAAATTATGCAATCTTGCCTCTCAGCTGTGATGTCTTCGAAGGTAGAAAGAACTTGGTAAGGAACCATTGACCTAGTTCCTTCTAAGTATTGATGCTTCCCAATTGGACTGACTGAAACCAACCCCGTGCTCTATCTCAAAGGAAAAATGGGAACAAGCTCAGCCAGATTACACCCTCTACTACTTCGTTTATCTTCACCGTATCACAAATATCCAAGAATGTTGCCAAGTGGAAATTTAGTTCTTCGTGAAGATTCCCGCCGTATTGGTTCTGCTGAACTATGTTGATTAGGGTAGGTTTCAACTCGAAGTTGTTTGCTTGGATCGACTACCTCCGAATCCTAGAATAATTATCAAACATCATGGGTCGTTAGTAGTCCCTAAGGACCTGTTGTTGAACTTTTGGTTCCAGCGGCTGTTGCGGTAGCGCCTGTGGCACCGGCAGTGGTCATGGCATATGATCATCACCGTCGTCGGCCGTGTATTGAGTTTGGTTTCTTCTCTCTCTCCTTAATCTCCTAATGTACGTTCAATCTCAAGATCAAGAGTCAAGAATTCTAAACTCCGGCTACGTCGTATACATTGCTTGTCACCACAACAAATGAAAATGAATTAAAGAAAAACAAATTGAAACAAAATAAAACAAAAGAATGTAAAGATTAATATTGAACTACTTGGTAGTAATATCAACTAAATTACTAATCTAAATCCCCAACACCGACGCCAAAAACTTGTTGGCAAAATTTTAATCGCATTGGTTTTACTCGCAAGTGCACGAGGTCAAGTATTAATATAGTTGATCCGAAGATCGAGTGTCGTCCACTGGGATTTGTCCTAGGATTAGTTAAGTACTACAATTGACATAGCTTAATATTATCTAAACGTTTCAAGAATTGATTTGTGATTGCTTAATCGAAAACTAATTAAACCTAAAAACTTGGGATTAATTCTATGAAAATGGATTACCTAGGGCATAATTTTGTTCACTAATACATGTTTGATTTCATTTAGTGTACATTAACGATATTCAACCTATCCGATAATCTAGGTATCGTAAACTCGCTCACTACCTCTCCTGAGTGTAAAGTGAGCGAATATGCACCCCGTATCAACACCGATATCCCTATCTAGAGTCTAAATGAGTACATGAGTCTTGACCCAAACTCATGAATTGTACACGTTTAAATAATCTCCCGAAACATTAAACCGTCGTGTTGTGTTTAACCCTAGTCCAAATCTAGGGTTACCTCTCCTAAGTGCCAAACCCTGTATTCTCAAACCAACCATAATACCATACAAAGCATACCATGGATGTAATAAAATGGTAAACACAATTGGATAAAAATAAACAACCGTTAATGAAACATGGATTCACTCAAACATGCATATACATGAACTAATCAATCCCTAGATAATATTTACTAAGCCACACGTGATCACAACCAAATATTCATTAAAACATGAGAATAACTTCATTATTCAATACACAAAGTTTAGAAACAAAGAGGGAACGACAAATCTGAAGAGTGGAGTGTTCCACTTCCACAAAAATCTCTCCGAGATTGTTTTATTTTCCTCAAATGAGCTCTCCTCTTTCTTAGTCTGATCTAGGGCTCTCTACAAGTGTAAAAACATGTTCTAACAAGGTAGGAATGGGTGGATATCATTAAGGTCCAAAACATTTGCCACCTGTTTGATTGATCGCTGCAGCGATGGTTGAGCAGTAGGGCTTCTGCTCTTTTATTGTTGTAGATGTGGTTGGGAAGAAGGCCCACTGACTCTTTATTAATGCAGCGATAAAGGCCATCGCTGCAGTGGTCAAGGGTCAGTGGCCTTTGACGCTGGCGCTGCAGTGATGGGCTTCATCGCTACAGCGGTAAGGCTACTTTCTTTATTCATGGATCTTTTTCAACGTTTTTCCACTAACTTCCCACCAATTTGCTCGATTATCAACCATTTTTGTCCCTACACCTGATTTACATAAAAACGAATATAAAAGATTTAAAACATTACAAAAACACTCGAAAACTACCAAATTCGGGTTAAAAATATATAGGTAAATTCAACCTATCATTGACCCAAAACTTTTACTTAACCATATTCTGCCAAATTTAATAGTTTTATATTTTCTAGTATTTTTGTTACTTTTGTGTGTCGTATCCAGTGTGATCTAAGATAGAAATCCATTTTCTTTAAACCTCATTTTAAAGTTTATCTGAACTTGTATTTTCAATTCAACACTGACTGGGCGGGACAAAATGCGGTGTCTACAATACGTTATGTTGTGGAGTTGGTTAGTCATTTCCAAGGCAATCTAGGAATTGTTCATTTGAGAACACGTAAAAGGATCTTGCAGTATCTTCGTGGAATTCCAGACGATATGCTTTGATATCGTGGTGAAAATATCTATTTGCAAAGATATAGTGGTGAAAATATACATTTGCAAGGATGTAGATTAGAGTGGTGACTTGGACAAACGTAAGTCGACATCAAAATATACTTTCATACTCAGTAATGGTGTTATTTTGTGGTCGAGCAAAAGCAATTCTACATAGCACTATCTACTATCAAAGCAAAATATGTTGTTTGTGGTTCATCTGTTCAATAGGATGTTTGGTTAAAAAGATTTTTAGAAAATTACATTCTACAGATCCTGTAACCATGCATTGTGATAGTACGACTACACTCACATATGTCAAGGATCCTAAATATCATAGAAAGACGAAGCATATTTGGACTCAATATCACTACATCTGACATAGAGTCTCACATGGAGAAGTGGTACTCAAGCATATTTCTACGAATAAAATGGTGGTTGATCCCTTAACCAAACCTATTTCTAGAGATTTGTTCCATTCTCTTGTAAGATCTTTAGGTCTTCGTAGATTGTAAAAGATATGTTTGACTTATTGACTCGATATACTTGTACCACAATGCACATTTACATTTCATATTTTATTTGCATTCATTAAAAGTATGATGAGTAGTATAGAATATTGTTATAGCCATATTATTACCATGATGGTAGATGTCACTAGGTTAATGGTTGGCCACTCACACAACAACCAGCCTCGACGTTGTGATAGCGTGCGAGATGAGACTTAAGAATTTTGAAGATTGAATTAGAGTATTATTTACAATGTTGCATTGAATGAACCAAGATAAGGTTTATGAAAACTCGAACATGAAAGTTTCTCACACTTCTTGTAGCTGAGAATAGTCAAATGTGAGATTTCAAGTGAATACTCGAGGAGATACCATCTTGAGCTTCTCAAGTTAATTACTTATGTGGGGATTGGACTTAGATTCATATAGTAATTTAGAATGACATTTTCATTTTATTTTTGAGTATAATACCGTAGCATATAAATCATACTACATGTGCTTTAAGACGACCACATAGGGAGTGAGAAATAGATCCCTACTTTCTTATTGTGTGAGCCGTATATATGTAGATCATCAATAATGATCTAATTGTGCCCTTATAACTTTTAACAATGTTATTATTCTAAAATTTGATATTGCTATTTTAGCTTGTTATCCTACGGTCATGAATGATGCGATCTAATGGGACATGTGTAGGAAAACAGTCAAATAGAAGTTGAGTACATAGGATCAAAGGAAGACAATTTAGTAATATATCTTGTTAATATTACAGTGTATGGTGCTTAACGGTGGTCAACATATATAAATCTATTTTTTAAAATTATATTATATATATCATATTTTTTGAAAATAAGCACACTAGTGCATAGGAAATTAAGCATGTTCTGAGTTTTAAACTCTAGAAGGGTTATAAATACTTAATTTAATGTAACTGAATTGGTTTTGGGCATAGACGAGTATTTTATTTTGCAGTGGGATGTTTCCATATTAGTTAGATAGAAACTTAATATGATGCTCCCACATTGTTTGAAGACACTCGTTGGTCACATACACCACTAACCTGTATGAAGAGAGTATAATGAATGAGTTTAAAAAGAGAAGCATTTGGTGCCCATTGTGTTCGAGTGGGAGATGTTGGATTATGGAGCGGGTCGGGTTGACCCATGGAGCATCCATATGGGCTCCAAGTTTAATTGATAGTCACAATGTGAATGGGTGCACCGTTTGGTCTAAAGGATTGCGTCTATTCTGTAAACACATATTGGAAGAGACACACCCTCTGGAATTTTCCCTCTAAATAAGCTTTCATATCTCTAAGATTTCTAATCCCATCAGATTACAAAAACTTTGAGTGGCATTGATTAGTGAGTGTGTGAATATTATTAAAAAACACTCTAGTAGTATTTTTCTTACCGACGAGAGAGGAAACGAAAAATGCGTTGTAAATGAGTCTTTTGAATCCAAAAGGAACGCTTCTGTTTTAATGTTTCCACATTAGTCAATATGGAAAATACATAAAACTTCCCACCCAAGCTAGCAATGGCATTGGGATGTGTAAATCTAAATGCAACAATTCAAGAGACTTAAATGAAGATGCATGCAGTTTTTTCATAAAAGATTACCTAGCTTACTTACCTAATTGATATGAATCAAAAAATCTTATATTTAAAAAACTTAATATTAGGAAAACCATGAATAAGATTTTTCTTAGATAAATTAGAAAGTAATTCCATGTAGCATGCCCAAGACGTCTATGCCACAAAAAACTATTGTCAGATAACGCATTTAAACATGATAAATTTTGAGATGTAAAATCATCGAATGAACAAGTATAAACATTTTGAAATAGTGATGCAACAAGTAATATTATATTATCATTTTCGCTCTTAATAATGCACTTATTGTTATTTAAGATGACATTATAACCTCTATCACATAGTTGACTTATACTAAGCAAATTGTGTTTAAGACCCTCAACTAAAAAAACAACTTCTATAACAGTAGAGGAATTATTGATATTACCTATACCAACAACCTTACCATTGGTTTTTTTCTCCAAAAGTCACATGACCTCTGTCTTTAGGTGTCAAAGATGAAAAATTAGTTTTATCCCCCTTTATGTGCCGAGAACAACCACTATCTCAGAACCATTTGTCCTTGCTTACAGATGTTTTAAGATTAACATGTAAGGAGCACCTTAAATAGTTCCTAAGTAGTACCCAATCTACGTGGATCCAATCTTGCTAGTTAGAACACTTTTTATTCCTTTAGGACCCATATCTAATTGTATTTAGATTTTAGTCTTAAGTAATTTCTTATAGTACGCCACACAATACTACAACTAAAATATTTAACAAGTTTCTTGGTTTTAGAGAAGAAATTTTTAAATCACTTTTGCCTAATATTTTTCTGAAAATTAAGTTCGGCTTCCAAAAGCATTTTAAAATTGTTCTCACCATTTGTGAATTTGAGACAATAGAATTCAAATCTTTAACTTCGGATTTCAATTCCTTGTTTTTTCTTTTCCAAATTCCATATGATAATTTTTGAAACTTGATTTTTGAGAGAAGTATTTTTGGCTTCATATTTTTCAATCTGTTTGTTTAAGGAAATAGTTGTACTTTATAAGGCACTAATTTTAGAACACTGAGTTTTATGATCATTTAATAATTCGTGAAAAACATCAAATAACTCATCAAAATTTAAAGGGAAAGAACTAGAACATTTAGGTATCTCATTCCCAATAGCCATTAAGGCAAGCATCATAGATTCTTCATTACTGTTTGATGTGTTAGAATTGTTCGAATTAGAATCATCCTACGTTGCGTTCATAGATTTTTTGTACCCTTCTTTGATTTCCTTTTATCATTGTGTTTTCCCTACTTCTCGAATAAGGAAAATATGTCTGGAAATGCCCAGTCCTGTGACAATTGAAACATTTAATATTGGTCATATTGAAGTTCTTTCTTCCATGTAAAGTACATCAGGTCATTCTCTTGAATTTTTTGTGATGAGACCTACGTCCCCCTTTTGGTCACTGTCGAGGCTTTATGTTACTGATGTCATCATCATCATCAACTTTCTGATATTTAAGTAAACCTTTGTTTGCTAGCGCTTGCTTCCTTTTCATATCCTCGGATGGATGACTTATGAGTCATTAAGTTGCCAATGAGTTCATCAATAGTGTATTTGTTGAGATCCATGGCTTCCTTAATGGTTGTCACCTTAGATTGCCATGTTTTGATCAAGAATCTCTGAAATTTTCCTAACTCTCTCCGATATTGAATATGGATTTCCAAGCGCACTGAGGCTCTTACAGATGTTGGTGAACCTAGTGTACATTTCTTAGATTGATTCTATTTCATCCATCTTGAAGAGCTCAAATTGACCATAGCATTGATCTTGGATTCCTTCTCCTTATTTGTCCCTTTGTGTGTAATATCCAAGGTATCTCACATTTCTTCATTGAATCGCATCTTGATATCCTATTGTATTCATTCACATCTAATCCATAGAGTAAAATATTAATAGCTTAGGCATTTACTGATAATTTCTTAAAATCATCCTCATTATACTCGTCTTCCTTTGTGGGAACACCATGAGCAAAAGGAACATAAAAACCATTTTTAATGACTAACCATGCATCATAATTTGTAACTTGAAAGAATTTAGTCATTCTGGCATTCTAGAAAACATAATTGTCGCCCATGAAAAGTGAAGGGCGATGCATAGATTAACCCTCAGCTAGTGTATTACTCATGTGGTGTGCCGTGTGATCATGCTGACCAGGATATGAAGCCTATTAATCTAATCTAACTCTAATACCAATTGTTGGATCAAAGATATACCCAAGAGGAGAGGTGAATCAGGTAGTTTAAAAATTAACAAATAATTTTAAATTCTTTATCCAGTTTTTCTCTTGTTAATATGCAGAAACATAAATTTCTGAATGCACACACAAACAATAGAGGGATAGAGACAGTGACACACAACTTTATAATGGTTCGCAAAGTTACTCATACCTACGTCCACTCTGCTAAGCTCCAGCAAGAAATTCACAATGCACTGATCAATCCTAATTCTTTTCCCAAGTATGAATCAAACCCTTACACCAATCATTTTTCTTTTGGTAAGAATTAAATAGTTACACCCTGATTAGGCAAGGCCCTTTTATGCCCAATCAACACTCTCAATTAGACTAGTTATGTTTAGGTCCAAGCTATAACTCATAAGAATACAAAAAAATTATTATTTGTTCTCACAGAGCTTCTACCAACTCAATTCAATATATACACTCAATTAATGGTCCGATACTAGCAATAGATATAATTTGATAGACTAAATCTAGAATTTAAGAAATTTAAGGACAATAACTCTTTTCAATCAGATCTTAAGGAAAACTCGTTTTAAAATGATTTTCAATAAATTTCAGTGATAACGATTTTTTATCTCAGATAAGATTTTGCTGAAAATAAAGTATACGGATACATTAAAGCACAAATTTTTTTTGAGCACGCAAATAACTGAAATGATCTCACTGAGTTTTCTCAAGAAAGATTCAACACAATGAACAACTTCGTAGTAATCTTGATTTTGCAAAAACTTCTTATTGCGATCAACAACACACTTACACATATAGGTTTAAAATATTTTCCAGAAAAAATATTCTATCTTTTTGAAATCTGAAAACTTTTTAAATTCATGATTATTTTAAATTTGAAATTCGCAGGTCTATTTAAAGAGAAATTAAAGATAGCATATAACGGTTATTTTTCAAAAGATATGTTTAAAAATAGCACATATAGACCGCATATATAAATCATATTTAAATAAGTTGCATTTGATAAAAATATAACTTTTAAAATGTTCAATTTAGTCCTACAAATAATTTAATTTTTAAAATGTTCAATTTAGTCTAAAAAATAATTTGATTCAAAACCGAAAATGATAGAAAGAAGTTTTCCGGCATAAATCACAAAATCGTAAAATATGTGGATTAAATAATAAGATCTTAAAAATATATAGGATATATTTGAAAACCAGTTCTTAGACATTAAAATATAACTTTTCAATGTTCAAATGCTTAAAATATGGTTGGAAGATCTTTGAAAAACGAGCTCATCGAAAATGAAAAACAGAACAAATAGATTAACCGAAAGCTCTAGTAGTCGACTGTTTAGACCTTAACATTCAAATTCATAATTGTTGAGAGATAATTCAGTCGACCAATCAATAGACCAACTTAGCCTCTAAATCGATCATTCAACTAGTCAGTCGATCGAAATGGCTAAAACCTAATTTCCTGGTATCCTGAATCTAACAATTGACCTATCACCCTATCAATCAACTATTTAGGCTATTTTCACAATTTTTATTTATTTCCAAACATCTAGAAAAACTCTTTTGTAACCTAAATTTATAACTTTCTGTCATTTTTATGTGTTGTGCATGATCTTATTCGAGTTACATTAAGAATTTAGAAGAAATAAATTATCTTTACTTAGTAATATAAAAACTATTTCTTTCTAAAACTTCAATATATTCCATGGCAACCAGCTTAATCTTTACCATCTCTTCTCATTAAGGTAATCTCTTCTTTTTCAAATACCAAAACTAGAATCTAAAATATTTCTCAATAAAATCATTAGTTTCTTAAAACATTTAAGTTAATTAGTTCAATAAAACATCTAGGGCCAACAATACTTTATCATCTTTTATAGAGAGACATCAATTATAGAAGAAATTGTTTAAGACAAGGTGGAGAATTTTGAATGAATATGTTGAATTATGGAGTGGGTCGGGTCGACCCGTGGAGCGTCAACATGAGCCCCACGTTTCATGGATAGTCACCATGTGAATGGGTGCATCTCTTGGTCTCAAGAATCAGGTCTATTTCGTAGATACCCATTGGAACGAACATGGCTTTTGTGATTTTCTCTACAAATATGCATTGATACATCTAAGGTTTCCATTCCCATCATATTACAAAAAATTTGAGTGACCTTGGTTGGTGAGTGTGTAGATATTATTGAAAAATACTCTAGTAGTATTTTTATTGCCGATGAGCGAAAAAAATAAGAACGGGTTTGTAAACAAGTCTTCCGAATTCGAAAGGTATGCTTCCATTTTAATGTTTCCACATTAGTTTACATTGGTATCAGAGTCTTATAGACTCGTTTCACAAAATCACGTTCTTATAGTGTACGAACAATATTTTTCATGATTTTTTTTCCACTAGTGGCTGAAATTATTATTTCTAAAAAGTTTGATATTTCTGAAAATAAAAATAAATATATATATATATATATATATATATATATATATATATATATATATAGAGAGAGAGAGAGAGAGAGAGAGAAAAAAAAAAAAAAATTGTGCGTTTCATTACGAGTTCAACAATATAAATTTCATGAAATTTAGACTTGCGGTTGATTTTATATGATTTTTTGAAGATTGGAAAAACATAGAATTTCATACATATTCATTGGTTCTGGTTAAGTACTGGTTCTAGCCATGTGAACAAGACGACAAAAAACGAAGTCGTTTTGTTTATTTAATGAAATAGATGAAATGGCACGTCGTTCTTATGTATTAATTCACACATTTCCAACAAAAGGTTGCGTTGGTTCGTTGGCACATCCCTTGGGGTGGTTATTGGTTGGGTATGAGAGGTCATGGTTTCGATCCCTATTGATTCTTTTCTTTAAAAAAAAAAAAAAAAAAAAAAAAATTAATCCTTTAAATTGCGAAAAAAGGCTTTTAACGTAGGAGGAGCTTAAGGGGATTCAAACATATACCCTCTAGAAACGAAATAAAGCCTAACAACCACTAGGACAAACCAGTACTATGTTCACAATGTTGCACTATTTATTGATATCTCAAGTTACAGTGTATTAATCTCATACTCACTTGTATAACATGTCATGAAATTTTATTTTATTATGAACAAAATTTCATGCTGGTTAATTTTTTATATACATATTATATTCATTTTTTAAAAAAAAAACCATGAAATTTAATTTGTTGGCAATAATGAGTTGAAATATATTTTTCTCATTTTTTATTTTGTGTATTATGTATCTAAAATGATATTTAGACCTATAAATATAAGAGATGATTATGAGTATAGAAAAATTTTCGATCTTGTACTATAGAGATATGTGTTATTTTTTAGATTCGATTATTGTGGCAAAATAATTAGTGTGTATGCTAAAATCCTATGCATAGAATGTAGTGAAATAACTTTAATGAATATAGTAGTAGACCTTGCTAAAGTTGAGAAACTGGATGGAAATAACTACGATATTTAGCATTATAAGATCCAATTTCTCCTAAATGAGTGAGACGTCTTGGAAACACTAACACATAGCATGGAATTACCTTCAGAAGGTAATTCTGCCCAACACCGGCATGATGGAAACCTATCAAAATTGGGCCGAGAAAGATCGTATTGCAAGATTCACTATGTTAAGTTATATGCACGATAATCTGATTAGTGGTTAAAAGGTTATGCCACTGCACTAGAGATATGGAATGCCTTGAAGTTCGCATTTGTCGGTACATTAGCAACTAGGTTGTGAGCCTTGATGCTTAAGTTTGAGACTTACAAGATATCTCCCAAAACAAATATGGTCGAGCATCTTCGAAAAATGTCAGCTATGATATGCGACCTAAAGGCAACTGGTAACAACTTATCTGATGAGCAAATCATTACTATGCTTTACTCTTTGTCTGATTCTAGGGAACAAATGAAGCTCACAATGCCGCAAAATAAAACTATTAGAACTTTTACCAAATTACAACATCATTTGGAATTGGAGGCAGAGAGGTTGGAGGCACAATGTAACACTTCTATGGTTATCGTTGAGTCTAGCCATCGCCAGACATTTGGGTCCAAGCAAAAGTGGTGGGACAAAGCGTGACAAGGAGGAATAGGAGGATATGTTTATAAAAATAAATAAATAAATAAGAGGGCGAAAAGTATCAAAAGGAAAAAGTGGAGCAAAGAAGAACAAGTCTAAAGCTAAAGTATTACAACTGTAATAAACTTGGTCACTTCACTCATGAATACACTGAGCCAAAGAAGGTACAACAAAACTCTATCTTTCAAAATGACACTTATGTGTGCAGTCATATCTTGGTTGCTCATTTATATTCTTATTAGTTTGTAGATACTGGAGTAACAATACACGTCGCATAAGATTGAGTAAGGTTCATTGAATATCGCAGAATTCCAATTGGGAGTCAACGTATTTACATAGAGAATAGCACTTACAAATATGTGATAGGAATTAGAACATATCAATTAAAGATGCATTCTGGACCCACCGTGCTTCTCTATGATGTTTTCTACGCTCCTAGAGTTCAACGAAACTTGATATCTGTTGCTGCCATAGTCGGACTAGATTTTTCTTTTAATTTCGCTATACAATTTTATTTAGACTCCGTGTTTTATGGTAGTGGACATATTGTAGATGGATTTTATATACTAGATGTTGACGATTCTCTATATTTTGATACATATTTAACTTCTAGTAATAATGATTCTATCACATCTACATCTGTTACATAGCATGCAAGACTTGGTTATATTAGACAAAAAAGAATGACAAAGTTAGCTCAAGAATGACTTTCAGGTCCACTCTCTAGATTTAACTTACCTATCTATAACTCTTGTTAGCTGGAAAGACCACAAGAAAGCCCTTTAGCAAGGTTAGAAGGGCTACATATCCCTTAGAGTCAATCCATTCTGACATTTACGGACCTATAAATGTTAAGGCACGGCATGGAGCTAATTATTTTATCACATTCATTAATAATTACTCGCGTTTTAGTTATGATTATCTCAATTCTCACAAATTAGACGCATTGGATTGCTCCCAAAGATTTGTTAATTCAATTAAGAATTACATAGGTAAAAATCTTAAGATTTTACGTAATGACCGAGGACGTGAGTATTTGTCTGAACAATTCAAGGACTTATGTGATAATAGAGACATCATTAGATAGTTGACTATTCCTGGTACTCCACAACAAAATGGTGTAGCTGAGCGTAGGAATCGGACTTTATTGGATATGGTTAGGTCAATGATGACCCATGCTAATCTACCAATTAATTTATGGGGAGATGCTTTATTGAAAACAACCTATATCCTTAATAGAGTGCGCTCCAAATTAGTACCATCTACACCATATGAGTTATGGATTGGTTTTAAACCAAAATTAGAACACTTACGACCATAGGAATATGCAGGTTATATTCGTGTTACATCACATGCACATAGAAAGTTGGGCCCTAGAGCTCAAAAATGTGCATTCATTAAATATTCTGATCACTCCGAAGAATATGTGATGTTACATGAATGCTCTGATGGCATACTGACTGAGATTGAGTCACGCGATGTCGAATTTTTAGAAAATGAGTTTCCAAGAAGAGGTAAACTAAGAGGTAGTAAAGAACTTTATGAATTGAATGAGTTAAATGATAACTCAACACCATCACTCGGTGAGGGTAGAGAAATTAATCCTCGTCCTTTTACAAATACGCCAATGATAGCCGAGGATAGTGGGAGAGATTTAGAAAATAGTGGATGTGTACCATAAAATAATAATTCTCAAACTCTTCGAATGCCTATAAGTCAACGTGGAAATATTCCTCGACGTCTATTTGGGATTGATGAGGAATTTTTCATGTGTTCTTCACTAGAAGAAGATAAGTCTTCCTTTTATCAAGAGGCTTTATTATCGCCTACTGCTAAAGAATAGATAACTGCAATAGAATATGAGATTAGTTCTATGCATAAGAATCAAGTATGGGAACTTGTTGATCTTTCGCCTAGACAAAAATCTATTGGAAACAAATGGGTTTTAAAGACTAAACTTCAGGTAAATGGATCTATTGATAGGTACAAAGCTCATCTCGTGCCGAAAGGTTACACTCAAAAAGAGATTGTAGACTATAAGGAAACTTTTTCACCTGTTGTTAGGTTTGCGTCCATTCGCCTAATCCTAGCCATTGTCACGAACTTAGATCTAATTTTTTTTCAAATGGATGTTAAGACTGCTTTTCTCAATGGAGAACTAGATGAGGAGATCTATATAGATCAACCTATTGGTTTTGTCTCCAAGGGACAAGAGCACAAAGTGTACAAGTTAAAACATTCTATTTATAACCTAAAACAATCATCTAGACAATGGTACCTCAAATTTCATCAAGCCATAATTACTTTTGGCTTTATCATGATTGAGAAAGATCATTATGTTTATATAAAGTGGTCAGAGAAGGGTTTTATTTTTCTTACTCTTTATGTAGATGACATTCTATTGGCAGGAAATGACATAGGGATGATTGTCTTCACTAAAGAGTAGTTGTCATTTACTTTTGATATAAAGGACATGGGTGAATCAAATTATGTACTTGATGTTAAAATTATGAGAGACCGTTCTAAGAAACTTCTTACTTTGTCTCCAGAGACTTATACCAAGAAGGTACTTTAACGATTTCGAATGCATAATGCTAAGCCTATAGAAACTCTTGTTGAAAAAAGTAGCACCTTGAGTCTTGATCTTTGTCCTAGAACTAATGTTGATAAAGAAGAGATGTCCCATATATCATATGAAAGTGCAATTGGAAGCCTAACGTATTCCATGATATGTACACAGCCAGACATGTGTTATGCTATGGGGTTGGTTAGTCATTTCCAGAGCAATCCAAGAATTGTTCATTGGAAAGTAGTTAAAATGATCTTGCAGTATCTTCATGGAACCGCAAACTATATGCTTTACTATCGTGGAGGAAATATACATTTGCATGGATATAGTGATGCAGATTGGAGTGGTGACTTGGACGAACATAAGTTGACATCAGAATATGCTTTCATACTCAACAACGGTGCTATTTTGTGGTATAGCAATGTAATGACCCGGTTTCCCAAGGCCGCAACTCGGTTTCTCCCATTTATTTTTATGGAGAAGTAGACGTAAAAGATAAATCACTCTACCACCACGCTTTCGCTGTGCCATTCTGATAAAAATAATAATAGATCTGACCTCGATGTGATATTACCTAATCAAAATAATATGTACATAACTGATTGAAAATATTAACATTATAAATTCAAAATTTTGAGATTTCACAAATCCAAAAAATTTCCATAGCAAAATTTCAAAATCTGAACCCTTATGGATCATCACCTGCCTCGACAACACTAAAACAAAAAAAAAATATGACACCACCCTCTGGCTCTACCTAACGCTAGTAGTGGACCCGTCTCTACTTGAAGCACCTAAGACAAAATATTTTATCGGGGTACTGTATTTATAATATAAAAACAATGGATCAAATACATTTATCAAAATTCACTTTTCAAAACAAAATATAACCACACTGAACCGTATCAAAATTCACAGATATCATCGAGATATAACAACTGAATATAAATCAACCAATCAAATAAATTTTGTGTAATAAAATACCAAAAACATATTTCCCTATTAATCATAGGATCGTTTAATCTTAAGATCGGGAGTTATAACGGTACCGTAACCTATACAATTATGCAATCCAAGGTTGCCATCAGTGTCAGGGCCATTCAATATCTTCAATAATAGGAGCCAACACATGATATAAACCATCATATCATGATGATAATTAACATCGTCAACAACAACAACAACGTACAAGACATACCCTCTTGTCAGGTTACAACACAACATCCTACAAGACATGTCCTTCAGTTAGGACCAACAACATCCCGCAAGACACGCCCTCCTGTCGATATCACACTATGACATAGTAGTATAATAATAAAAATCACTTTTCACATTTAAACATTTACTTGATCCATTTAACGTTACAAAATAATCTATTTTAATAAATCTTTATTTCACACTTTAGTACAAAAATATAATTTGACAATTTATATAGAAGACAATACACACACCTCGATATTTGAATTGTTATTATGCTATCGCCATAATACTGATGTAGTCAACGTCGCCTATGAACTTTTGCCAAGAAAGATTGAGAGAAAGAAAAAATATAGAGAGGAAGATGATTTACAGTTAGAGAGATAGTATAAAGGGAGAAAATGATCCAAAATTACACATACACATACACGCACATATATATATGGAAATAAAGAAAGAGAATAGGCTCTATGCCTTTTTAATTCATACATTCCTTCATTAATTAATTATTTTTTTCCCCAATGTACACGTGTTGTACCCACTTGGGTACAACACAAATCTTTATTTGTTGCGTTATCTTCTTATGAAGACAAGACAACACACCATACCTTTATATATATATATATATAGTTAACTATTTGTGCAATGTACGCTCTTGAAATAAATAAAAAATTTAATTATATCCCCAAATTCTTGAAACTAAATTTTAAATATCACAATGACCCCTAAACATTTTTAAAGTAAAATTTAAAATAACACACTAAACCTAAATATTTTCTATATGATATAAAATGCACTTAAAAATATGCACATATAAGATCGAGTCTTACAATCCTTCTCCTCTAAAAGAAATTTTGTCCCTAAATTTAGTTAGTTAAATGAACAGGTGCAGATATTTATTTCTCATATCGTATTCTCTTTCCCACGTTGCTTCTTCTACTGTGTGACTGTATCATAGCACTTTCGCCAACGGAATCATTTTCGTTCGTAGTATTTGATCTTTATGATCTAGAATCTGTACAACTTAGGACTCCAAACTAACGTTTAAAACTGACCTCACAATCTCAACGATATATCTTATGGTTTACTAATGACACGACACTCTAACACCAAATCTACAGAACTTGTAACCTAAGATCTGATACCACTTGTAACGACCTGATTTTCCAGGGCCGCTACTTGGTTTCTCTCTTTTATTTTTACGGAGAAATAGAGGTAAAAGACTAACCACTCCACCACCATGTTTTTTTGCGCCACTCTGATAAAAATAATAATAGGTCTAACCTCAACCTGATATTATCCAATCAAAACAATATGTACTTAACTGGATGAACACCTGTCCTGATAGCTCATCCCGATCAACACCTGTCCTAATAGCCCAAAAATAAAATACAACACCACCCTCAGACTCTACCTAATGCCAGTAGTAGACTTGTCTCTATTTGGAGTACCTAAGACAAAATATTTTATCAATGCACTATCTTCATAATATAAAAATAATTTATGGATTAAGTACATTTATCAAAATTCACTTTTCAAAACAGAATATAACCGCACTGAACCGTATCAAAATTCACAGATATTATCAAGATATGGTAACTGAATATAAATCAACTAATCAAATCACTTTTGTATAATAAAATATCATAAACATATTTTTTTACTAGCTATAGGATCATTTCACTTCACGTTCGGGAGATAATGATACCGTAACCTATACAACTGTACAATCTAAGGTTCTCATCAGTGTCAGGGTTATTCAATATCTCTAATGGTAGAAGCCAACATTTGGTATAAACCACCATATCATGATGATAATCATCATCGTCAACAATAACAACAACAACAACAACAATAACAACAACAACAATAATCACCAGCAAGACCTGCCATCTTAAAAGGTCACAAGAAAACGTCTTACAAGACATGGGCTCTTATTAGGACCAAAACATCCCGCAAGACATGCCCTTCTGTTGGGACCACAATATGGCATAGTAGTATAATAATAAAAACCACTTTTCATATTTAACCATTTACTTGATCTATTTAACGTTATAAAATAATTCATTTTAATAAATCTTTGCTTTTTACTTTAGTACAAAAATATAATTTGACAATTTATATAAAAGACTACCCTTACCTCGATATTTGAATTGGTATTATGCTATCATCGTCATACTGACGTGTCAGCATCGCCTGTAAATCTTTTGCCAAGAGGGATTGAGAGAAGAAAAGAATATAAAGAGGGAGATGATTTATAGCTAGAAAAGAGATAGTACAAAGAGATAAAATGATCCAAAATTACACACATATATATAGGTAAAGAAAGAGAGAGAATAGGCTCTATGCTTTCTTAATTCATGCATTTCTTCATTCATTAATTATTATTTTTTCCCTAATGTACACATGTTGTACCCACTTGGGTACAACACAAATCTCTATTTGTTGTGTTGTTTTCTTGTGAAGACAACACAACATACCTTTTTCAATATACATATATACTAGCGATACCCCGTGCCTAAAGGCACGAATGTAACCGTTGATGTCTAATTATAAATTTAACATACACATAATAACAGGTATATATTGTTTTGCTTAAATTAATGTTCCTCGATTTAGCTAGAGTTAAACCAGATTATCTTTATGTTAAAATTAATGGTCTAAAATTAAAAATGAGAAAATGTTAAGGTATAATTGCAATCAATGTCTTTATTTCCTCATCTTTAGCTAGAGCCCAAATCAAATTATCATTAAATTAAAATTAGAGGGCTAAAATATAATGAGTTAGAAAACTTTATGAGTATAATTGTAATTGATAATTATACCTCTCATGTGATTTTTTAATTTTTTTTTTTTTTCTGTTAGGGTTAATAAGGGCAAAATAGGCAATTCATTAAAAAAATAACTCAGGCAAGGGGTAGCCGTGGTAATTTCAAAAATTAGGAAGGTGTATGTGAAATATCACTATAATTGAAGGGGCGCAAATGGAATTATCCCGACGTATAACCATCTCACCTATTTCTAAGAAAGCAGTTATTCCTAAATAGCAGGGTAAATCTGAGTCATTCATTCCTTCAAAATTTATTCCGGACCGTCGAGATGTCCCAATCAGCAAAAACCTTCCTGATTTATTAATAGATATATATTATGCAATGTACTCTCTTAAAATAAAATACAATTTTAATTGTATCCCAAATTTCTTGAAAATAAATTTTAAATATCATAATGACCCCTAAAAGTTTTTAAAGTGAAATTTAAAATAACAAACTAGACCCAAATATTTTCTAAATGTTATAAAATGCACTTAAAAATGTGCACATGCAAGATCGAGTCATACAAGCAAAAAACAATCCTACATAACACTATCCACTATGGAAGCAGAATATGTTATTTATGCTTCAGCTATTCAAGAGACTATTTGGTTAAAAAGATTTTTAGAAACTCTTGAGATAATACCACATTCTGCAAATCATGTAACCACACATTATGATAGTATGGTTGCCCTCGTATATGCCAAGGATCCTAAGTATCATGGAAAGACGAAGCATATTCAAACTCAATATCACTACATCCGAGATAGAGTCTCATATGGAGAAGTGGTACTCAAACATATTTCTAAGAGTAAAATGGTGGTTGATTCCTTAACCAAACCTATTTCTAGAGATTTATTCCAATCTCATGTAAGGTCTTTGGGTCTTCATAGATTGTAAAAGATATGTTTGGCTTATTGACTTTATATATTTATACCACAATGCACATTTACAATTTCATACTTTATTTGCCTTCATAAAAAGTATGATGAATAATTTAGGATATTTTCTATAGCACCCATTTTAACATGAAAGTAAATGTCACTAGGCTAAATAGTTGGCTACTCACACAACAACCAACCTCGATGTTGAGATGGCGTGCGAGATAAGACCTCAAAACTCTGAAGATTGAATTAGAGAATTCTTTACAATGTCGCCTTGGATGAGCCAAGATGAGGTTTATGAAAAACCAAACATGAAAGTTTTTTACACTTCATGTAGCCTTAGAATAACCGAATGTGAGATTTTAAGTGGATACTTGAGGAGATACCAACTTGAAGTTCTCAAGTCAATCACTTATGTAGTGATTGGACTTAGATTCATATGGTAATTTAGAATGACATCCTAATTTTTTTGTGAGAATAATATCGAAGCATGTAAATCATAGTACATGTACTTTAAGACGACCACATAGGGAGTGAGAAATGGATCCTTATATATATATATATATATAGAGAGAGAGAGAGAGAGAGATCATTAATAATGATCTAATCGTGCCCTTATGACTTTGAACTGTGTTATTATTCAGATATTTGATGTTGCTACTTTAGCTTGTTATCCTATGCCCATGAATGATGTAGTCTAAATGGACATGTCTAGGAAAGCAGTCAGATAGAAGTTGAGTAACACGAGGAGCAAAGGAAAATAATTTAGCAACATATCTTGTTAAAATTGCAGTGTATAGTGCTTAATGGTGGCCACCACACATAAAGCTATTTTTAAAAGTTATATTAAAAAATATTATATTTTGTTAAAAATAAGCACGCTACTGCAAAGGAGATTGAGCATGTTCGGAGTTCTAAACTCTAGAGGAGTTAGAAATACTTAATTTAATGTGACTAAATTAGTTTGTGGTATAGACAAATATTTTATTTTTACAGGGGATGTTGCCATGTTAGTTAGATAGAAACTTAATATGGTGTTTTCACATTGTTTGAAGATACTCATCGATCGCACACACGACTAATCTGTATGAAAGGAGTATAATGCATGAGTTTAAAGAGATAAACACATTTGGTGTCCATTGTATCCAAGTGGAAGATCTTGGATTATGGAGCGAGTCGAGTCGACTCATGGAGCGTCCACATGGGCCCCATATTTCATGGATAGTCATCATGTGAATGGGTACATCTCTTGGTCTCAAGAATCACGTTTATTCGGTAGACACTCATTAGAACGAACACACATTTTGGAATTTTCTCTATAAATATGCATTGATATCTCTAAGGTTTTCATTTCCATCAGATTACAGAAAATTTGAGTGGTCTTGGTTAGTGAGTATCTCAATATTATCGAAAAATACTCTAGTAGAATTTGTCTTACCGACGAGAGAAGAAACGAAAAACGGATTATAAACGAGTCTTCTGAATCCGAAAGGTACACTTCTGTTTTAATGTTTCCACATTAGTCTACGGAGTGAACTTTGAAGTTTAAAAACTTATATTTAGCCATTCAAGATTTTTTGTTTTGTATAGATTGTACTTCCTTTGTATAGACACCGCATTTTGTCCCGCTCGCTTTTATTTTAAAATAATTTCGGGTCTAAAGTGAAAATTTGGATAAACATTAAATCAACGTTTAGAAAGACACAATTCTACCTTAGTTTACGTGGTAAATATTGCAAAACAAAAATAAAAAATAAAAAATCGCCAATTTAATCGAATTTCGGTATAAATAAAAGTTTCGAGTCAAATTGAAAATTTCGAAAAACTATTTTGGGACTAAAATGACAAAATTGAAAGTGTATTCTCCTTGGATATCATTTTTAATATGTTTAATTTCAATTCCCACCCTTTAGTTTGAAGAAATTTCTCCAAACACATATTTTACGTTTTGACCCCAAAAACTTTCATTTTCGTTGATTTTATCAAATTAGCGACCAAAAATATTTTATTTTCTGAAATTGAACAATCTAATAATATTTTGAATAGTTTAATTTCATTGTATTTTTAACCCCTTAATTTCAATAAAATCAAGAAATAAGTCTTTAATTAGACAAAGAAGTGCCCAAAGCACAAAAAATGCTACAAACACCCCTTGGGGAATAAGATGAAGCATTAGATGCTTCTTAGGAGTTGCGATAGCCAAAATTGAGCATTCACAGGTCATTTCCATAAGTGATATGCTTTGATTTTGACAAAATGGAAGATTACACATGCAATACCATAAGTATGGGGCATTTAGAGAGAGGCGAATGATCAAGGGGTGAGGTCCCCTGAAAAAAGGACCCCATATTTATACTACTGGTTGGCTTGTGTATTAATGCACAGGGCAACCAGTAGTATAAATATGGGGTCTTTTTTTCAGGGGACCACACCCTTTGATCATTCTTTCCTCTCTCTAAGATCAAAACTCTCTCAATTTGGTTACTCTCCAAGCATTACTCTCTAAAGCTTTACAAAATCTCACTAAAAAAGCTCCAAAAATCATCTTGAAACCCTCACACAATAAGGTCAAGAACCAAACAAGAAAAGAAAACAAACGAAGTAAAAGAATGAGAAAGAAGAAGCAATAATAAGATTACTTAGGGAAAGACATCCTCTCTCAGCAAGGTAATCTTTCCTTAACCCCTCACATATCTTTTTTGTTTGTCAAATAAAAAACCACAAGAAACCAAACACAACACCCAAAATAAACCACTAACATAACACTAACTGCTAACTATTTACTTTTCTGCTCTGCGCCTTTCCGTGCTTTACTTTTCTGTCATTTACTTTCATGTTTTGCGCCTTTCTACGCTTTACTTTTTCCGTATTTTTTTTAGCCTAGGCCATGGACCGACACTAAGTCTCGAACCATGCCCTGGCACACTTTGTTTTAGCCTAGGCCATTGACTGGTATTAAGTCTCAACCTCGACCTAGCACCATTTTTTTTTTCTTTTTTAGCCTAGATCATGGTTTGACATTAAGTCTCAGACTATAGACTGACACCCTATATATATATATATATATATATATATATATATATATATATATATATATATATATATATATATATATATATAAATCGAGTTTTCGGACTGACATTATATATAATCTAAGTAAAGTCCCTCAGGGCTAAAAGATAGAATAGAGAAAGACCATCTATTCCTCTCGGGATAAGTGCAGCCTTCTTCAGAAACGTTTCTCCCTTCTTAGCTATGAGTAGAATATATATATATATATATATATATATATATATATATATATATATGACATAAATGGATTCATGTAACCGACCCTACATAAGTAAGACAAAGGTTTACTTCTTGTTGTTGTTGTTGTTCTATTCCTTAAAGAAAATTAAAAAAAACTAAAAAATAAACAAAAATATAACCTTGCCCAAGCAAGTAGGTTTGGTTGGGGGTGGTATTGACAAAAACAAATATGCATTTCATTTCGTTAAAATTTTTCCTTAAACAAACAAAAGCAAAGAAACAAAAAAGTTTTATCGAAAAGAGATTTCTTCACAACAAAGGACTTTTGCTTTACTCTAAAAAAATAAAACTTTAGTAATTATTTTTCAAGTTTCTTCTTAGAGAATTTCTAATATATATATATATATATATATATATATATATATATATATTATATTCCTTAAAGAAAATAGAAAAAGCTAAAAAAATAAACAAAAATACAGCCTTGCTCGAGCAAGTGGGTTTGGTTGGTGGTGGTATTGACAAAAACAAATTTGCATTTCATTTTGTTAATATTTTTCCTTAAACAAACAAAAGCAAGAAAAAAAGAAATAAATCAATGAATGAAGAAGAAAGGGTTTTATAAAAGAGAGGTTTCTTCACAACAAAGGATTTTTACTTTACTCTAAAAAAATAAAACTTTATTAATGATTTTTCAAGTTTCTTCCTAGGGAATTTCAAGAAAAATATGTTTTTCAAACTTGTATTTTTTTTTTTTCTAAAAAACTTCTTAACTTTGTTTTAAAATAACAAACAAAAAAAAAAAAATCTTGTTTCCAAAAATGACTTTCAAAAAAATTAATTTTTTTTTTCAAAACACAAAATGTGCTTACCAAAGTTTTACACAAATGTTTTTTAACTTGTTTTATAAATATGTCTCTTAACTTGTTCCCATTTCTAAAAAATATTTTTTCCAAATTGTTCTTGGAAAAAAAAAAAGGCTTTTCTTAAAAAATGATTTTTTTAAAGATTTTTCCAAAACAAAGTTCTTTAAAAAAATAAAAAAATAAAAAAAAAAATGAAAGGAACCCTTTTAAAATCGTCTCTGAAAAAACTTTCTTAATTTTTTTCGGTAACGACCCAGTTTTCCAGGGTCGCCCCTCAATTTCTCTCTTTTATTTTTACAAAGAAATAGAGGTAAAAGATAAATCATTCCACCACTACGCTTCAGCGGTGCAACTATGATAAATAATAATAATAATAATAATAATAATAATAATAATAATAATAATAATAATAATAATAATAATAATAATAATAATAATAATAATAATAATAATAATAATAATAATAATAATAATAATAATAATAATAATAATAATAATAATAATAATAATAATAATAATAATAATAATAATAATAATAATAATAATAATAATAATAATAATAATAATAATAATAATAATAATAATAATAATAATAATAATAATAATAATAATAATAATAATAATAATAATAATAATAATAATAATAATAATAATAATAATAATAATAATAATAATAATAATAATAATAATAATAATAATAATAATAATAATAATAATAATAATAATAATAATAATAATAATAATAATAATAATAATAATAATAATAATAATAATAATAATAATAATAATAAACAACGTGACATCGACTTGATATTAATCAACCAATAATAAATATAAACTGTCAACTAACATAAATTCTAAAATTTGCTTAACACTACAAAAGTTTGGATCACTGATTACCAACAACTGCCTTGATTGCCCTAAAAGCAACACCACCATTTGACTCTATCTAACGCCAGTAGTGGATCCCTCTCTAATTGGAGTACCTATGACAAAATATTTTATTGGTGTAATATCTTCATAATATAAAAATAATTTATAAATCAAGTATATTTATCAAACGTGACTTTCTAAAACATAATATATCACACATAGAGCGGTAAAATACCACATACATACTTCTCTATTAGCCACATGATTGTTTCGCCTCACGATCGGGAGTTTTAACGGTACTATAACCCGTATAACTATGTAATCTAGGTTTGCTATCAGTGTCTGGTCCATTTAACATCTCCAATGGTAAGAGCCAACACGTAGTACAAACCACCATATCATGATGATAATCATCATCATCGTTAGTAACAACAACAACCACCTTTAGGACTTACCCTCTTATCAGGTCACAACACAGCGTCCTACAGAACATGCTCTCTTGTTAAAACCAATAACATCCCGCAGGACATGCCCTCCTGTCAGGATCACACTGTGGCATAGCCAGATGGTATGCCTAGAGGACGGGCTAAAGATCTTCCACCCACCAACCCTTTCATTTATCAAGCCTAGTCTTTAATCCATGCAAGATTGTTCTGTTCGTGACCACAACTTGGCAATTTGACTGAGGATGTCTGGGGCAGGCAAAGTTCATTATGTTCCCCAACTCTGCGCAAAAGGTGGTGAATAGGGAGTTGTCGAACTGAGTGTTGATGTCGGACACAATCGCTCTCAAGACCCCAAAACGGCTAACTATGCTCTTCCACGTGAAGTCGCGAATTTTTTCTTTGGTGATTCGGGCCTGAGGCTCAGCCTCGACCCAATTCGTGAAATACTCAATAGTGACGACTAGGAACTTCCTTAGCCCGGTTCCCTTAAGGAAGGGTCCGAGTAGGTCAACACCCCACTAGGCAAAGGGCCATAGGTTGGTCATCGAAACTAGCAAAGTTGGAGAGGCGTGAGGGTGTGGTGCGAATCTCTGAGGCTTATCGCATTTCTTGACAAACTCCACGGCGTTTTCAAGCATTTTGGCCCAGAAGTATCCCCAGCGAAGCAACTTGCGGGCGAGGGACCTACCCCCCGAGTGGTGCCTCAAAGTCCTTCGTGAGTCTCGCTCTGGACATACTTGGCCTCCTATGGACAGAGACATCTAGAATAGGGGCCCGAGAATGATCTCCGATGTAGAACTCTGTCAATGAGGGTGTACTAAGTTAACTTGTAACATATCCTTCTAGCCTCCACACGGTCCCCTGGAAGGGTGCCGTGCTCTAGGTACTACTTGATTGGGTTCATCCAAGCTGCCTAATCATTGAGTTTATAGATGGTGGCCACCGAGTCTGAGGCTGCAATCCTCGGGGAGTCAAGGTACTCCATAAGGACGCTCATTTTCAGGGTCCAATACACCACCGAGGCGTGGTTTGCCAGTGCGTAGGTGTGCCTTTTCTCTTCTAAGAGGATTTGGGTCATTTGGATTTTTTTCGAAATTTTCAATAAGTGCTCTCACCCTCTCTAAGTATGCGAACATGCTCGGGTCCTTGGCCATATAATCGTCATTCACCTGGTTAACCATGAGCTGTAAGTCACAAAAGACCAAGAGACTTTGTATGTTGAATTCCCTCGCCAGGTAAAGACCAGCAAACAAAGCTTCTTACATAGCCTCGTTGTTTGGAGCCCTAAATCCGAGTAAGAGTGTATTCCACAATTTCTTTATCTAGGGCCATCAGAATCATTCCTACCCCACAGCCGCTCACATTGGACGATCCATCTATGTAGAGTTGTCACGCTGTCGAGCCAAAAATAGCAGGGGGTGGAAGAGGTCCGCAGGTCCCCCCGGGGATGGAGTCCCCTAGTGATTTACTTCTGGATCTTGATCATCCAGGAAGGTGAATTCTGCGATGAAATTGGTGAGGACTTAGCATTTGATGGTCGTTCTCGGCCGGTATTCTGTATGGAACTATCCCACCTTAAAGTTGTACTTCATCAACCTTCCCGAAGCGTCAAGAGAGTGCAGGATTTGCCTTAGGGGTTGATCAATCACCACTATAATTGTGTGCAACTGGAAACACTGTCGAAGCTTTTTAGAGGTGATCAACAGGGTATAATCCAACATCTCAAATCTTGGGTACCTTGTCTCAGCATCCAAGAGGACTCTGTTGGAGTAGTACACCAGACTCTGAACATCGTTCTCTTCCCACACCAGGGCTGTACTCACCACAGTTGCGGAAGTGAAAATAAAAAAGTACAACTCTTCCCTCCCCTCGGGGTACTGAGTAAGGGAGCCTAGGAGAGGTAGTGCTTTAGATCACAGAATGCAGCTTCACATTCGCTTGTTTAAGTGAAGTCTTTGTTCCCATGGAGCACCTTCAAAAAGGGCAAACACCGCTTTGAAGATTTAGAGATGAACTGGCTCAAGGCTGCAAGCCTGTTAGTCAGCATTTGGACTTCCTTCTTCAAGCAGGGCGGGGACATGCCAAGTATAGTGGTGATCTGGTCAGGGTCAGCGTCAATTCCACGCTGAGAGACCATATATACCTAAGGAACTTCCCGGCGGATACGCCGAAGATGCATTTGGTGGGGTCGAGCTTTATACGGTAAGCCCTCGGCATGTTAAAACATTAATCAAGAGCTCTCGAGCTCTTCACTAGCATATCGTCAATGTAGACTTTCATAGTTTCGTCGATCTCATCCTTGAACATTTTGTTTACCAGTCTCAAGTAGGTGGCTTTGGTGTTGCACAATCCAAATGGCATTACCTTGTAGCAATATATTTCCATATCTGTAATGAAGGACGTTTCGCTCTTATCAGGTGGGAACAAAGGAATCTGATTGTAACCGGCTTAAGCGTCCAAGAAGATCCAGAGCTCGTGGCCTGCCATGGCGTCAATAACTAGATCAATCCTCGGCAAAAGAAAGAAGTCTTTGGGCATGCCTTGTTGAGGTCCTTAAAGTCGACGCAGAGTCTCCAATTGCCCTTGGCCTTAAGAGCAAGCACAACATTAGACAACCAGTCTAGGAATGTCACATCTTCCACAACGCCAAACTTAATCAGTTTTTTTATTTCCTCTTCAATGATTTTTTGGCGCTCAGGATGGAACTTCATCTTCTTCTACCTGACTGGATGATGGTGTGGGTCTGCATGGGGCCTATGCAGGGCAACTCTTAGATCAATTCTTGGGAGCTCATCATGAGACCAGGCGAAAACATCAACATTTTACCGTAGTAGCTTTATGAGCTCGGCCCGTTGTTCGGGGGCAAGCTTGGCTCCTACTCTAACTGTCCTTTCTTTAAGAGTTAGGTGAATTGACACTTCAACCAAACCTTCATGCGGGCGAAAGCCCGACTCGTTATCCCTGGGGTCGTCAATTGGCACCAAGACTTCTTTGGCATCTAGGGCCATGGGCTTAGGAGTTACTAGCTTAGACCCTTTGAGTCCAGGCCCCGTCTTTGATTGTTATTTCTTTTGCTCCAATGCCCTTCGTGCATAAGCTCATGATGCCTCCTGGTCGCCTCTGACTTCTCCTACTAGGCTATCCCTTGATCGGTGGGGAATTTCATAACTTGGTGGTACAGAGAGCAGATGCCCTTGAATCCTGAAATTATCCGTCGCCCCATAATAGCATTGTAGGGCGACGACTTGTCCACTACCAGGAACTTGGTCCATACCGTCGACGACCTTGGATTTGTTCTGACCGCGACGGTTAGAGGTGCCCATCCAAATGAGTTGACCACTTTCTCCCAAAACTGACAAGATGAGACTTAGTGGATTATAGGGCGCCGACCTCAATTTTCAATTTGTCAAAGGCCTACTTAAAGATGATGTTGACCGAGCTTCCTCCGTCAACAAAGACGCGCCCCACTCTGTAAAGGGCCGTGATAATCGTGGTGTCATCGTGGGCATATGTACTCCTCGGAGGTCAGCTTCGCTGAAGGAGATGATGTTGTGCGAGGCAGCGTCAACCGTGCTCACCTCGTATACATCCTCATGAGCTTTCCTCTTGGCTTTCTGCTCGTGCCTCTTCCTGGAGGACGGCGTTTCTTCCCCGAAGCTGAATCCATTATGGATGACATTAATCTCGTCGTCCACATGTTGGTGATCATCCTCGACCTCAACCCTCCGAGCTGGGGATGGCCACGGTTTCCTCGTCTTCTCTGTGCCCGAGGCTCTCCCTAGGGGTTATCACTATCGGGATGCTCCAGATCTTCTCTCTGGACGTAGTTCCTGAGATAGCCTCTTCGGGTGAGAGTTTCAACCTCCGGTCGGAGCTGGAAGCAGTTGTCTGTGGAGTAGCCCCGGTCTGGGTTGAACTCACAATACTTGGTCATCAACCTCCTGGTCGACTTCTTTCTCAAGGGTGGTAGAGGAGGGAAGAAATCACGCCCTGAGTTTTCTGCAAAGATAATAGCCATCGAGGCTTTGAGTAGAGTGAAGCCTTACTAGCAACGCCCTGGGAGAGGAAATAGTCTCCTATCTCTGGGCAGGGCTCCCAATCTTCCTTCAATTTGTAATCTTTTCGATCCTTGGGATTGATTTAGAACTTTATTCTTCGGTTCTTTCTGCTTATTCATCCCTTCCCTCTTACTCTCCTGGTTGCAGCACGAAGGTCAGCATTATGAAAGCACAACGCAACGTCCTACAGGACATATCATCCTGTTAGGACCAACAACATCCCGCAAGATATACCCTACTGTTGGGATCACACTACGGCATAGTCAGATAATAGTAAAAATCAGTTCCCACATGCAACATTTCATTTGATCCATCAAACGTGATAAAACAATCAATTTTAATAAATATTTTATTTTTTTACAATTTAGTACGAAAATATAATTCGACAATTTACAAAGAAGACAATATACTCAACTCGACAAACGAGGTTTTTCACACTATTATCGTAACCCGGACAGGATCAACCTCGCCTATGAACCTAATAACGACAAGACTTAAACTAAGAATTTATTTAAATAAATCTAATAGGACATAAACAATGTGACGCTAAAATACAATTTTTCTTCATTCCTAATTTTTCTTAATTTTAAAAAATTTATTAAAATTAAACGATCTATTTTCTCAAATCAATATTAATTTGATAGCCAAAATATTACGATTCCATTCATAAAATTTATCAATTACTGATTTAACTATAGAGAAAAATATTAACTGATTATTAACAATATTACTAGACAATTAAATACCAAAAATATTATTCTAATCAAATTTATGATAATTTTTTTTTTACTTTAATTTAAATTCTTCACAAATTAAATATACCCAAATCTAAATATAAACCCATTATATTTTCCCCGATCCATATATATATCATAAGCTAATCTTAATTAGCATACGTGAGAGTGAGAGAGTATTCTTTTCGTTCTTTTATTGCATATTTATGTACGCATAGGAGGAGAAGGTTTCATATTTTTTTTTTAATTATATACGTATATACACGTGTGTTGTATATGTATATACAGCACACAACTGCTTGTGTTGTCTTCTTTCAAAAGAAGACAACACAGATTTTATATATATATATTTACGCTAACTACCCTCTTAATATAAAGAAAATAAGAATTCCTTCCAAAACTCTTAAAGTTATATTTCAAATAACATAATAATCTCCTAAACTTTTTAAAAATCAAAATTAACATTTAATCCCCAAAGTTTTTAGAATCAAACTTTTAAATACCATAATAACCCCTTAAGATTTTAAAATAAAATTTAAATGTCAAAATAGACTCTATTATTTTTCTACTATTCTAATATGTAAATAAAAATATGCACATTCAAAAGTTAGGTCTTACAATCCTTCTTCCCTAAAAGAAATTCCGTCCCGAAATTTCATTTCCTTAAAACGAACAAATAATGCATATGTACTATCTACTAGTTACGTAAAATGACTTCAACTCACATCCCAAATCGACCTCACCACTTAACTACCTATCCTACGATTCACTACTGACACGACACTAACACCAAATCTACAGAACCTATAACCTAAGCTCTAGTACCAACTTCGTAACGACCCGATTTTCTAGGGTCGTCACTCAGTTTCTCCCTTTTATTTTTACGAAAAAATAGAGGCTAAAGATACATCACTCCACCACCACGCTTCCACAATGCAACTATGATGATGATGATGATAAACGTGACCTTGACATGCTATTAACTAACCAATAATAAATATAAACTGTCAATTGACATAAATTCTAAAATTTACTTAACACTACAAAAGTTTAAACCACTGATTACTAATAACTGCCCTGACTGCCCCAAAAACAACACCACCCTCTGACTCTATCTAACGCTAGTAATGGATCTGTCTCTACTTAGAGTACCTAAGACAAAATATTTTATTGGTGTATTATCTTCATATTCATAATATAAAAACCATTTATGGATCAAGTATATTTATCAAATATTACTTCCTAAAACAAAATATATCACACACAGAGCAGTATCAAAATCTAACAGCTATCATCATGATAAAATAACTTAATTAAAGTCACCTGGTCAAATTACTTTGATATAAAAAAAAAAAAAAAATACCACACACATACTTCCCTACTGGCCATAGGATCGTTTCACTTCACGATCATATGTTTTAACGGTACCATAACTTGTATAACTGTGCAATCAAAGGTTGCTATCAGTATTAGGGTCATTTAATATCTCCAATAGTAAGAGCCAACATGTGATATAAACCACCATATCATGATGATAATCATCATCCTTGTCAACAACAACAATCACTTGCACGACTTGTCCTCCAATCAGGTCACAACGCAACGTTTTACAAGACATGTCCTCCCTTTAGAACCAAAAACATCCCGCAGGACATGCCCTCTTGTCAGAATCACACTATAGCGTAGTTGGATAGTAATAAAAATCAGTTCCCACATTTAACAATTCATTTGATCCATCTAACGTGATAAAACAGTCAATTTTAATAATATTTTATTTTTTCATAATTTAGTACGAAAATATAATTTAGCAATTTACATAGAAGACAATACACTCACCTCGAAAATTACGTTGTTTTTCACATTACTGTCATAAACAGACGGGGCCGGCCTCGTCTATGAACTTAACAATGACATGACTTAAATTAAGAATTTATTTAAATAAATCTAATACAACATAAAATACATGATACTAAAATACAATTTTTTCCTTCTTCAAATTTTCTTAATTATATAAAATTTATTAAAATTAAACAATCTATTTTCTAATCTATTTTCTCCACTCAATATTAATTTTATAGCTAAAATATTACGGTTCCATTAATAAAATGTATCAATTGGTGATTTAATTACATTGAAAAATATTAATTGACTATTAACAATGTTACTAGACAATTAACTACCAAAAATATCATTCTAAACAAATTTATAATAATTTTTCTTTTACTTTAGTCTGCTTTAGGGTATCTTTGACTAAGTTATGTTCTTTGACTTCCCACCTAATGGATCCATGTATGAATCACCGGTTTGGACCATTGTCCTCGACCTAGCTCTTTCTGATCATTGGGCCTCTTTATTGTGCTCGCTCAAGATGTCCTATGGGCTTGTCGTGATGGACTTCTTCTGAGTGATGTGATGGGCCGCCAATAGCAAGCCTTTTCCAAGATTGGTTTTATCAGTCAGATTTTTTCCGCTCTTTAGCCAAAAATCATGGCCCAATTTCCTTATCAAGCTCCTCCTGAAAGCTGAATATAGAATCGAGAATTTCTCCTACTTCATTTACCCTCCTGACCTAACTGTTGGTTTGAAAAAGTAAGACGAAATGTCATATTCTCTACTCATTAATCATAGTTCAATAAGTTTTCTAACATTTTCTTTACTTTCTTGATAATTTTCTATCATCTTTATCTTCTCGTTCTATTTCTTTCTTTTCTTGTTTTCTCGTAATGGCATCTAGCCTGTCAAATAGTCCTACAGAGGTTGGTTCGTCGTCCACACCACTTACCGAAGCAGTAGTGCCAACCAGCATTTTTTTTTCTCACACTTAGTTGTTTGCCCTGAACTGTTATTGGTAATTTGCCTTTATCGCACTTGGCAATTTATCCGAACTGATCTCAACAATTCGTTTTTATCACACTTAGTGATTAAGTCAAACCACTTTTGAATAGTTCGCCTTATTATTTTTCTCATGCTTTTTTTTAACCTTTAGTGATTAATCCAAACTAATTCTGTTAATACGTTAGTTTTGCTCACAATTAGTAGTATTTTTCACTATTTGTGATTCATTCTGAACTGATTCTATCAGTTTGCCTTTCACTTTCACACTTGGTAATTTTTAGCACCATTAGCAATTTGTTTAGAACTGATTTTATCAGTTCATCTTTTATTCTCACAATTGGTGATTTTTATCAGCACTGGTGATTCGTTCCGAACTGATCCTATCAATTCGCCTTTTACTCTCACTCTCGATGTTTTTTATCACCATTAGTGATTCGTTCCGAATTAATTTATCAATTCGTCTTTCATTCTCACACTTGGTGATTTTGATCACCCCTAGTGATTCGTTCCAAACTACTTTATTAGTTCGTCTTTTATTCTCACACTTAGTGATTTTTATCACTATTAGTGATTCGTTCCGAACTGATTTATCAGTTCGTCTTTTATTCTCACACTTGGTGATTTTTATCGCTATTAGTAATTCTCACACTTGGATTTCTTCCTAGTTATATTTTTTCTCCCTTTTTGCCCTCATTCATAACTTGTTTATCTGTTCAACGAGCAATGAATATGAAATTGGCTTTAAAGAAAGATAGATTGATCACTCTTTTGTAATTGTTCTTGTGATTTCTTGTTGAAATCCTTCTTACTAGATCAATTAATACCATGTAGAGTATGATCAGTAGTATTGTTTACTATTTTCTAACATTGCTTTTTTTAGTGAATATTTTCGGATTTCCAAGTTGAGCCAACTTTATATCATTGAAACTATTAAGTACTTTGTGTGTACTACTTTAGAACTGGGGTTCTCTAGTTCCTGACTGACCCGTCCTCTGCAATCTCACTTGTTTGAATTCTGGCTTGAATTAACCTCAAGGTTCCGTTGGTTCACAAACTGAACCTCCCCTCAGTTGATTCTTTGTTGTCCTGATCTTAAGCTTAAATCAACCTCGAGATTATGTTGGTTCAAAGGCTAATCCTCCCCTCCGTTTATCTTGCCGTCGAGGTACTGTCAATTTGATAGGTTGCATCTCCCTACCGATTATCTTGGCATCAAGGTACTGCGGGTTCAAGGGTTGAACCTCCCATCTCATATCCTAGACTTAATTAAGCCTCAAGGTTCTTAGGTTCGTTAGATGAACCTGGCCCCATGCTCACTTCTCAAGCGTTGAGTTCATCACAAATCTTAAACTTCTTCACCGATTCGTATTCAATTTTATTTCTCCATAATTGATTCCTTTCGGGAAGGCTAAACTCTTGTCCCCTTTCTATATCCTTCTGGTCACCCATTTGTTAATAGGATTTGACCAGTATACGCAGCTTTTTTAACTTGTTTTCTAAGAGTTACAGTTTCTTGTAGGCCACATAATAATCGTTAACAAACAAATAGTTTATTTCTTCAAAATGCAATACAAATTCATATTTTTCTAAATATTCGAGTTACAAGTCGAATTGGGTTTAAACCCTCAAGATTATCGTTTATCAACGAGAAACACTCTTGAACCAAGTATTTGATTTTTATTCATGCAATTTCAAGTTCTAAAATAAGTTGTAATGGTGTAATTGACCAAAGCATTTCCTGAGGCAAACCGTGTTTTATGATTTTCAAAATTTTTCCTGAGACCTTTAACGTGTGAATTTGTAGTCTACCCAATCAATAATAACCAAGGTGAAGTGTACATTCATCAAATCATCTAGTTATGCTAAATGACGATGTTATTATCCGTCACATATCAACTATCTTCTAATCTTAATTAAGGATAAATCAGATGGTTAGACTTGAATCGGTCTTGTATAATTCCTTCAAGTGCTTCCCCCCACTTCAGTATTTTTATAAAGATTTATCCAAATAATAAAAAGTAAGGGGTATAAATTGCAATTAAAGAGCTATTCTTGTATTATTTTTGAGGCAAAGTAAAGCTCACTTATAGCTACTAAGGTGGTGTTTGGTTAGTGTTTTCACTTTTCTGAACCCAACTGGAATAGGTTGGGTTGAATTGAATTGGGTTGGATTGAGAATTTTGGGAACAGAATTGCGTTTGGTAACGACAATTCTTGTTTTGTACTAAGAACAGAATGTGTTTGGTAACGATTTTATCTTAAAACTATTATATTTTTTTTTTGAACTTTTTTCGGTGTTTGGTGGCGGCGGCGGCAGTGTCAGACGGTGGCCGGATGCCGACGCCGGCAGTGGTGTCAGACGGCAACGGTGGCCGGACGGGCGATGGGTGGCAGAGGTGGCCGGCGACGGTTGCCGACAGGCGGCGGACGATCGGCGAAGGTGGACGCCGGTGGCGCGGGCTATCGCCGGAGGTGCCGGCAGCAGCGGAAGGTCACTGGAGGTGGCCGGAGACGGCGGTCGTTCGCCGGCGGTCGATCGCCGGACGGTGACCGGCGACGACGGATGGCGGCGGGTGGTGGTGGTCGGCCGGCAAATGAAGACGGAAGTTGAGAACTTTGGGTTGAATTTTTTTAGCACAAAAAGAAACAACTTTTTTTTGTTTCTGATTTTTTTAGGATTTTGAGAATCAATTCCTATTTTTTGGGTTGGGTTGAGTTTGGTTGGGAATACTAACCAAACGGGGCCTAAATTTACCTCTTAAATGTAAAGTTTGAGTGTACAATTTGTACTTTTTCACAACCACACGGGCTTTAAAAGATTTAACTAATGGATCGAGTGTTACCCATAATCGCATTCGATATAGTCTTTTACCTCTAAGTTTATACAAAAAGTAGAAGTACTAATTGTAATTCAT
The DNA here is from genome assembly GCA_016647705.1 of Eucommia ulmoides. Taxonomy (NCBI): domain Eukaryota; kingdom Viridiplantae; phylum Streptophyta; class Magnoliopsida; order Garryales; family Eucommiaceae; genus Eucommia; species Eucommia ulmoides. The sequence goes on from CM028326.1 coordinate 48,532,132, forward strand.
CTACTTTCTTAGGGAAATCTTGGAATTTTAAAATATAAACTTATTCCTCTAGCATATTTCTCCCAAAATTTATAATTTATTCCCCTTAAGAAAAACATAATATCTTAGGGGTAGAAATTTCAAATAAAATATTACCTTATTTGGCTTTAAAATACTTAGCTTCTAGGTTATATTCATCAACTTCCTCACCCTTGTCATTATTATATAACTGACATTTTTCTATATTATCATGCGCATCATGTAGAGTTCGTATGCTTATTTTATAGTATAGCTAAGTTATCTAATTTTGTACACTTATGGGCGTACTTGAATATTTTGAAGTGCCAACAGGGCTCTCATAACATGTAATTGGTGAAAATTAAAGTTATAGGGGCCAAAGTGCAATTTTTGCTAAGCCCTAGAATTTTGATTGATTCTTATGAAATTATGGGGCATATTATGCAATTCTAATGCACTTCCTATATTTCATTTATTTAGCAAATGCTAAATTTCCTCTAATTATCATAATTAGCATCTTATTTCGTGAATTAGAAGATGCAAATTGTAATTTCAATTTTTCTTCAAGGCACTTTAAATTTTTAATCAGAAAATATAATTTTCTTCGATTCTTGATTTATCATGACATCATCCATAAATTATAATCTTATTACTAAACATAAACTTGAGAGGTAAAGACTGTAAATATACTTGTTACCTCAGGGACTTTAGTGTATTTAGCCCTATATCATTCTTCATCCATATCACCTCCAACCCAACACAGCAACCGCCGCTTCCTTTCCTTTCTTTGATGGTTGAGGAAATTCTTCAATGGTTGACTGCTGATAGGGAAGCTGAAAATCGAATCAAATCCATGCCCCTCTACCGTCTCCGGTCGCAAGCAACCGGCGATTCAAATTTAGATCGGCAATGTATGATGGTGCGCTTCATCAATTGAACGTGCTCTTGAACCAACACTTCACTACCGACGATGATTCCAAAGTCCAGGCTTCTGACGATGGTTTAACGGCTATTTTTTTTGTTCCACGCACAGTATGGTTTGAGAGTGATGTCGTCTATTTCGTAAAAATCACCGTCCTTGTCTTCCTTTTCCCCAGATTCGTTTTCTTTTTCATTTAGATCCTCTAGCGATGAATTCATTGACATCCTTGCTTATTTAGTGTCAATTTCTTTAGTTTCGTTGAAATGCTTCGTAAACGAAAGTCGCAAGTCTGATCCTCGCAGACGGCGACATCAATCGTAGAACTCGTCAGTAGTCTATGATGGACACAGCTCCGGCGATCGTGTCCTGATCACTAAAAACGATTTTGAATGATGGATATGGTTTCAGATTGGGTTCCAGAGTGTGAGAAAACATAGGAAAAGCCATCGAAAAAAAAAGGGAACACGAACCACATATTGATCAAGGAAAAGGCTTTCCTTTGAGAAATCCTTATTCCTAACTTGAACAGAAGCTTCAGCTACTGTCACCGTCCTTCCATAAAAACATAAAATTGAACAAGATCGGACGGTCCTCGATCTCAACAAGATGGCTTTTTCTACTTCAGCGTCATGCGCTTTGCTTCGCTTTATAGAAGAGAGAGCGCCTTGCCTTGAGAGTGAAAAGCAAGCGATATAAAGGATTTCCATTCTTTACCGTGTTTGGGGCTTAGGGTTAAAAACCTCTCCTCACTCTGCTTGCTGGCCTATTGGGATAGCAGCTTCCGGCTTGCCCTTTCTGAGCCTACCTTTTTAATCCATCATTCGACTTTCTATTTCAATTAAAGAACTAGTCTCTTATCACCCCATTCAATTGGCATTACCTTTCGTTCTAAAATAGCATTTTGTAGATTCTACAATCGTAGATTCGCTGTAGTAGGACAGAGGATTGATCGCGATGCCCACATACCAATTTACGATGTCTCCGTCGCTAACGTTCGTCAAGCAGGCCACATGGATTGGCGAGGGTCTTCTTCAGCTATTAAGAACTAAAACCGAATTGATATTGATGGGAATTTCGAGATTCTACTCAGTTCCCACAGACGACGCCTTTGCCAAAGTACTTCTAGTGTGAGAATAAGTTAATATGTTTTAAAGTGTTAAGCAAAAGACTGGAATGAAACCATTAATGTGATCCATTCCCTTATTTATAGACCTCGTTGATCACGACCGTTTGGTATGGATGACCTAGTCTTTGATAACTTAGTCTTTTCCACTATATGTTGCTATTTAGTTGGGAGTGGTTCCAAACTTAGCGCAACATGGGAGTGTATTTTTAACTAAGTTACGTTCTTTGACTTCCCACTTGATGGATCCATGCATAGATCACCAGTTTAGACCTCTATCCTTAGCTTGGCTCTTTCTGATCATTGAGCCTCTTTATTGTGCTCACCTAAGATGACATGTGAGCTTGTCGTGATGAACTTCTTCCGAGCAATGTGTTGGACCACCCATAGCATATCTTTTCCTAGCTAGCATGTCTTTTTTTGTAAGTTTGTTTTTCTTTTTTTTAAGAAAAATTAATAAAAAATCTAATTTATAATCTTTTTCTTAACAAATGTTTTTTAGAGACTTTTCTAAAAGAATATTCTTTTTTTTTTTAACCAATAATTTTATTTAAAAATATATATATTTTGATTTAAATTCAAAAAAAAAAAAATTAAAAACTTCTCTAAATGTTTTCTTTGAAGGTTTTTATAAATAAAATAAAAATATATATATTTTTTTTATTTTCTGTACTTAAAACATGATTTTCCACACTAATTATATCAAAACGACCTAAACCAAACAATCTAAACAATAAAACCTCTCTAGAGGACAAACTTGTTGATTCTTCCATAATCGATAGGTAGTCTAAAAAGGGAACATTGAATTTTTTTTAATTCTTATTTTATTTATCTTTTCGTTATTTTCCATCATTTTTAAGTATTTCTTTCTTTTTGCATAAAATAAATATAAAAAGATAAAATAAAATAAAAATGGAAATTAGTATGTTAACAAAACCAAAGAAAATTATTTGGATTTGTTCTGATTTAAAGATTTATTTAAAATTAAATACCGTCTTTGGACGAGTGTCTTGGAGTACTTAACATCTTTCCCAAGTATAACCAACTCCCAAACTTTAAAAAAATCTCTAATTAAGACCAACCGTTTTTCGATTAGAAAAATTGGGTCATTTTTGAAAGAATAAATGATTTTCCAAAATCTCGGTGACCTGACACACCATTTAACTCAATCTTAGGCGGCGACTCTATTTTTCTAACAAATTTCAGCTCAAATAAATGTTTTCAAAACATATGCCAAAAAAAGCCCCTGAAACAGTTTTTTTCTAGAAAGAACGGATTTAAATGAAAACCGAATCGCTTCTTCCTCTTCTCTCACTTTTCAAAATCCAGGGTGCGTCAATATACACAACCCAAATGTAGGGAACCAACCGCAAGGACAAAATATGATTTCAGCAGCAACCGAAACACTATACAAGACATCACTATAGAAATAGGCCAACTACGATAATAAGTGATCTTGGCATATGAACATCTTTTCAAGCAGAATAGAAATAAAAAAATAATCAAATAAAAAATTGGGGGACAAAAAGAGGCACTGAAGAAAGATAACCATTACCATACACCCGATACTTTCAGCGCCTCAGAATGATGGAGCTCTGTCAAAACAATATCAAAAGATAATCACAGCTCCCCCTCCATGTATCATGTCAATGAAACACATCAAGCCTCATTAAAATCCTTCAAAATTTTCTCCCCTTCACGACGTTGATGAATCTGATCATGTGCAGAACTGGACGAAGATGGTGGTGGAACTGCCATGCCATCGGAAGTGTGAAACATATGCAAGTCAGTAGGAGAGCACAGCTACCAGCAATTCGTTGGTTATACACAAAAAACTGCTACCATAAAGGCAGATTTCATTGTCTAATATGTTGAAGCAAATCGTTGGTTTCCCTTGCATTTCAAGGGTGTTTGTTCTAACTATTTAAATTTGAGCTACGAGATTACTATTCTATGTTGCAAAATGCACATTTTACTTATTGCGATTATAACATCCAATTATTGTTTGCTTCAAGTGTTTCGGGAATATATGGAACGAGACTCCTAACATCCAAACATTCAAGATAAAGATATAAGGAAAATCGTGTATAGTCTTTGTTGGAAGATTCGGCTGATATCAGAGAGAGAATCTCTAGGATATGTTTGTTATTTGTATTTACTAATGTAGGAAAAGTCAAATATGTAAATTAAGAAAATAGCTTATTAAGAAAGTAGCTTATTAGTAATTATTTAGTTGCTGATTTTGTTTCTAACATTGTGTATTTTGTTAGGCATGATTATTGCATAGCCGCTACTATATATAGTCTAGAATTATACAACTAATTATTAATATATTTCTTATTCAAATCAATATGGCATCAGAGCTAAACTAGGAAAAAAAAAAAAAACCTAGCTTAGCCATCGACCTCCTTACCCTGATACTTCCTAGCCAAAAAAATTCCCTTGCCTTCACCATGTTCGACGTTACTTCAGAATCCACCCCAAGGTCGAGCCAACACACTGAGCCAAAAAACCTCTCACTCCGAATCTCACTCCATCCAGATCACCTCTGTTCGGCTAAATGGAACCAATTTCTTGTGTTGGTCTCAATCGGTACGACTGGATATACGCGGAAGAGGACGAATGGGATATCTAACCGGTGATGCAAATGAGCCAGCACTCACAGACCCGCTGCATACGACTTGGGATGTTGAAAACTCTATGGTTATGACATGGCTTGTGAACTTTATGGATAAAGAAATCAGTTCCAACTACATGTGCTACCCTACAACGAAGGAACTTTGGGACAATGTCAATCAGATGTATTCTGATATGGAAAATCAATCTCAAAAGTATGAATTGACTCTAAAACTTGGTGATGGTCATCAAGGAGAGGACAATATCACCAAGTATTTCAATTCACTAAAGAAAATAATGCAGGATCAAGATATGTTCAATGATTATGAATGGCATTCGATCGAGAATTATAATTACTATAAGATATTGGTGGAGGGTAACCGTGTTTTTAAGTTCCTTGTAGGACTAAAACCAGAACTCGACGAGATTAGGAGACAGATCATTGGTCGTCAGCCTCTTCCCTCATTCGGTAAGGTCTTCTCGGAGGTCCGAAGGAAGGAGACCCGTCGTAACGTCATGCTCAACAAGAAGGAGAATGCTAGTTTAGCGGCTGCTTTAATTGACTAGTCAGCCTTGGCTGCCGCTGATGCTAACTCCAACAAGTTTTAATGCCGAGCAGACGAACGCCCTCGTATATGGTGCGATTACTACAACAAGCCTCGTCATACATGGAAAATATGCTGGAAAATACATGGGAAACCAACCAATTGGAAGAGCAACAAGTCGGGAGATTGATAAACTTCTGAAACTGCTGACTGCCAATCCATAATCCGGTACTCCTAATGCTTCCTTAGCTCAAGCAGGTAACAACTCTAGAACCTTTTCTTGTTTCTTAAACTCAGTGCCTTGGATTATGATAGGCTCAAACCAGTAATTGAATTGAAATGAAATGGAAAATTTATTGAATACTTGGAATGGAAATGTAATTACATGAAAATTCACTAAGTATTCGAGAGACTTAGTACTCTCCTAAAGAGCTAGGCTCAATTCTCCGAGAAATTACATGCCCTTCTCTTCTCTCCCCTTAAATCGACATATCCCCCAAAGCCTAACAAACTTGGCAAATAGAAAATAAACATAATCTAACCAACATTCTCATCCCAACAGACTGCCCGTTGGCATAGATTCCCCCTGCCCTAGCTGCCTGACTGCCCCCTGCACCTGGAATAAGTAAAACAAACCTGGGGCCTATCATTACCCCCGCCCCCGCCTAAACTTTCATCTTGTCCTCAAGGTGAAAATCCGAAAACTGCCTCAATATGGAGTGATAATCTTCCCAAGTGGCTTCAAAAGGCAATAAAGATTTCCATTGTAGTAGTACTTCAAGCTCCCCCCGGGTTGCCATTTTGTTTGAGACGTACTACAAGTAGTGCTTCAGAAATGACAATTAACTTCAAGTCCGGTGAAAGCTGTTGTGGAATAACAGGGAAAGAGTTGGAGACTCCCTTAGCACGCCGCAGCTGAGAGACATGAAAAACAATATGTAGAGTAGCTGAAGATAGAAGCTCCAACTTATATGCGACGCGCCTACAACGCTAAAGGATTTGGAAAAGCCCATAATAACGAGCTGCTAACTTCTCATTTCGTCGTTGAGAAAGAGAACGTTGTCTATAAGGAAAGAGCTTGAGGAAAACTAAGTCCCCCACAGAAAACTCTTCACCGCTTCTTTTCCCATCAGCGTGCGTCTTCATTCGTTGTTGTGCACGGAGCAAGTGCATTCTCAAATCATCCAAAATAGCGTCCCTATCTTCTAGCAATTCATCTACTGCCGACACCGGAGTGGACCCCCTTTCGTAACGAAGAATCAGTGGTGGATCTCTCCCATACAAGACATGAAAAAGAGTACGAGTGGCGAAATGAACGGTTGTGTTGTACCAATACTCGGCCCGTGCCAACCAACGGAACCAACAACGTGGTTTCTCGGACACAAAACAACGGCAGTATGTCTCCAAGCACCTATTCACCACCTCCGATTGTCCATCGGTTTGAGGATGGTAGGCAGTGCTCCTTTTCAATGTAGTTCCTCGCAATCTAAACAATTCTTGCCAAAATTGACTCATGAAAATCTTATCACGATCAGAGATTATTGATTTTGGAACTCCATGTAATCTGACCACCTCCTTCATAAAAATGTCAGCCGTAGAAACAACAGTAAAAGGGTGTTTAAGCCCCACAAAATGCGCATACCTACTCAACTAGTCTACCACGACCAAGATGGTGTCCGATCCTTCCGAGCGAGGTAACCCCTGGATGAAATCCATCGTCAATTCATCTCATACTTGCGTCGAAAGAGGAATGGGTTGTAAGACTCCTGCTGGTGAAGTTGCTAAGTGTTTGTTTCGTTGGCACACTTCGCATTCTTGCATGCACTTAATGATATCTTTTTTCATACCCAACCAGTACACCTCAACTGCAATATGCTGATAGGTTTTCGTTTCACCCGAATAACGAACCAAAGGAGAACCATGAAACTCAGCAATGATCACCGGAATGAACTAAGATTTCTGGGGAATGACTAACCTGCTCTTGTAGTACAGCACCCGTTTTCAACCGAAAAACCCACTTGTATGATTGTGCCAGTGGTGATATCAGTCTGTAACTTTGGTAAAAAGGCATCAGCCTCCTATTCTACCCGTAAACTTTCTCAATGTTGCTACTGAGGTACGATGAGCTAGTTGCAAGAAGTGTAGTCCGGAATAGGACATACAGCATCCGCCACCTTGTTGCAAACCGGGATACAAAATCATAACTCATCAATTTGGTGATCCACTTTTGGTGTTCCGTGCCCACCAACCATTGTTCTAGAAAAAATTTGAGGCTTTGTTGATCGGTTTTAACTATGAACTTGCGACCCAAGAGGTAAGGCTGCCACTTCAATACCGCGAATGCAATCGCCATTAGCTCCTTTCCGTTGATAGATTTTAGGTATGCTTTAGGCACGAGAGTACGACTATAAAATGCTATTGGACGCTACACTTGAAGAAGCATCGCCCTCAAGCCGAATCCAGAAGCATCCGTCTCAGTAGGAAAAGACTAAGTAAAGTTGGGCATAGCTAGCATGGGCACTTGAGTCATAGCTCGCTTCAGATTTTAAAAAGCCTCTTCTGCCTCCACACTCTACCCAAACTTATCTTTTTTAAGTTGCTTAGTCAGTGGTTGAGCTCTCTACCCATAGCCAGCAACGAACTTCCTATAGTTCTCCGTCAGCCCCAAAAATCCATGAAGCTTCTAAAGAGTATTAGGCGTGGGCCACGATAGCGAAGCCTGAACCTTAGATGGGTCAACTGCCACCCCATCTCTTGATATTATGTGCCCCAAATAAGCAAATTGAGTTTTACCAAACTCACACATCTTGCGGTTGGCATATAGGCTATTGAGCTTCAGCAGCTCCAACACTTTGGCCAAATGCTCCACATGTAACTCCTCCGTTGGGCTATACACTAAAATATCATCGAAAAACACCAATACCAATTTTCGAAGGTATGGTCGGAATACCTTGTTCATCAAAGATTGGAAAGTGACCGGTGCATTCGTAAGCCCAAAAGGCATCACTAGAAACTCATAATGTCCCTTGTGTGTTCGAAAAGCGGTCTTTGGCGCATCGGCATCCTTGACTCGAATCTGATGATAACCAGACTTGAGGTCTAGCTTGGAGAAAACTCGAGCCCCATGAAGTTCATCCAATAACTCATCAATAACTGGGATTGAAAATTTGTCAAGTACGGTGGCTTTATTTAAAGCCCTATAATCCACACAAAACCTCCAGCTCTCATTCTTTTTCTTAACTAACAACACCGGATTAGAAAATGGGCTAGTACTCACTTGAATAATTCCAACAGTCAACATCTCCTTAATGAGCTTCTCGATCTCATCCTTCTGAGCCTTTGGCATCCTTCTGGACTTGTGGGTACTTGTAAGGTCTCACACTGATTGGAGATGTGCCGTCCTTGAGGATGATGGAGTGTTCTCGTCCCCATGCTGGTGATAACCCCACTGGCAAACAGAAAACCTGATCATATTCGGATAAGACAAACTGCACAAACGCTGACGTGTCTATTACTTCCTCTGATTCCATAAAAAGTGGATTCAACTCTACTAAAACGCCCGACCCTTCGCGTTTCAACATTTGCATCATGGCCTTTAAAGACACCAAGGACTTCCCCAAAGAAGGATCTCCTCGCAAGGTAACTGAATCATTGCCCAATCGGAATTTCATAATTTGTGTCTTCCAATTCGTATACATCATACCCAACGTTTCCAGCCATTAAATTCCCAAAATAACATCAGAACTCCCTAATCCCAGGGGCAGAAATTCGTCCACAATTTTGATACCTTGAAGTTGCAAATGAATGCCCTTACACACACCTTCTTTAACAGCTTCTCCCGTACCAATGGTTACTCCGTAAGCTTCCGTAGCCATAATTGATAACTTCAGTTTCTCCACCAAGGTCGTGGATATAAAATTATTTGTGGCCCCACTATCCACTAGAATCACTACTCGTTGATCCTTAATCATCCCTTCCACCTTCATAGTCTTTGGTGATGTAAGACCCGATACAGAATTGAGTGACATTTCAGTAATTGGAGATAATTCGGCAGTTTCTAACACTGGCCCATTGTTTTCCAGCTACTCCTCTATATCCTCTAATTCGTCTTCCGTGTCCTGGGTAACCAAAACACTCAACTCCTTGTTTTTGCATTTATGCCCAGGTGACCATTTTTCATCACACCGATAACACAACCATCGTTCTCGTTTCTTTTGTATTTCAGAATCCATCAATTTTCGTACTTCACCAAACGGATTAGCACCAAAAACGCTACCAACCAAAGGTGATCGGATTTCCCCTGATGAAGCAGTGGCCCGGCCCAAATTATTGAGCATTAAATATTGGTTAGTTCGAAAGGCCCCTGCTGAACCAGCTACCCCCTTTAAATGATTGGGCTTGACTGATTGGGCCACAAGCAATTTCTCTTCAATTCTCTAGGCCAAATCCATAACCCGGCCCAAATGACTAGGTTCCAATACCCTAATTTCAGCCCGTATCTCTAGTCTTAAGCCCTGAATGAACTGACCCAAAGCCATTTCGTTCGAGACATCGTCCAACGGTGTTGACAGCACTATGAATCACCGGCGATACACCTGTACACTGCCTTCTTGCTCTATCGTCAGCCACTGCTTGTGGAGAGAGCCGATGTGCGTGGAGCGAAACTGCTTGAGAAGCAGAATCTTCATCTCCTCCCACGATTCAACGGTTCTCCTCTTATTCGCCCATTGATACCAAAGCATAGCATCTCCTTCGAGGCCGATAACTGCTGCTTCGAGCTTCTCATCGTTTGTGAGGCAGTGGAGGGAGAAATAGCGTTCTGCCTTCAAGATCAACCTGTCGGGGTTGATGCCGTCAAACACTGGTAGTTCCAACTTCCGAAATCGGAAATCATGTCGCAACCCAGATGGATTGTTGTTGTCGTCAGCTACAAGCAATCCTCCCACCAATGGGCTGAGAACCACAACCTCCGTCACCCTTCCAGATGATGACAACAAAGCGATTCGAGCGAACTCCGCTTGAAACTTGAGCATCTGATCCATACGTTGCGTCATGTTCTGAATTTCCTCTTTTAAGGTGTTGACGACTTCTTCAAATGCATCCAAACGTTGACCAACATTCTTGGCTGCCATCTATCCAGAATCAATTTGGTCTTGCAAGTTGTGAAATGAATCGTCGACTAGCAAGGCAAGGACGAAATTCAATCGAGAGAATCGGATCGTACTGAAATCGGAAAAAAAAAAAAAATCAACTCGAATAGAACCGACTTGAATAAGAAATTGTATCGAAGAACAGATGATGAAGAATAGCAGAATCGATGAGACACAGTTGATTAACAGAGCAGTGATTGCACAGCGCCCCTAGGTACATGCTCTTGATACCAAATGATACGCTCAAACCAGTAATTGAATTGAAATTAAATGGAAAATTTATTGAATACAGAAATGGAAATGAAATTACGTAAAAACTCACCAAGTATTCGAGAGACTTAGTACTCTCATAAAGAGCTAAGCTCAATTCTCCGAGAAGTTACCCACCCTTCTCTCTTCTTTTCTCTCCCCTTATATTGACCTATCCCCCAAAGCCTAACAAACTTGCCTCATAGAAAATAAACAGAATCCAACCAACATTCACATCCCAACAAACTGCCCGATGACACAGATTCCCTCTGCCCTAGCTGCCCGACTGCCCCTTGCGCCTGGAATAAGTAAAATGAACCTGGGGCCTATCAGATTATCAATTCAGCTGTTTCTGACCATATGACAAGCTTTTTTCACCTTTTCAATACCTATTCACCATATTCTGGTAACGAAAGAATTAGGATTGCAGATGGTATTTTCTCACCTATTGTAGGAAAAGACCAAATAAAAATCTTAGATAGCATTAACCTAAAAACGGTCCTTCATGTTCCTAAGCTTACTTGTAATCTCTTATCCATAAGTAAAATATCGCGAAATTCTAACTATCATGTTACATTCTCTGAATCTCAATGTCTATTTCAGGACCAAAGCTCGGGGAAGACAATTGGCAGTACTAGAATGGTGGATGGCCTTTATTACTTCGATCATAATTGCTCCAAGAATAAAACAACTCAAGGCCCCAGTGGTATGAGTTCAACGTCTATTCATGATCAAATAATGCTTTGGCATCTTAGACAAGGACATCCTAGTTTTCAATATCTTAAACATTTGTTTCCAACTTTATTTAAGAATGTAGATTGTTCATCTTTTCACTGTGAAAGTTGTTTGCTAGCAAAAAGTCAGCGTACTTTTTATATTTCAAAACCATATTGTGCATCAAAACCTTTCTATTTAATTCAGAAAGATGTATGGGGTCCCTCAAAATCACAACACTATCCGAAAAAAAATAATTTGTGACATTTATTTATGATCACACATGTCTATGTTGGATATACTTGATGCGTGCAAAATTTGATGTAGAAAACTTGTTGAAAAACTTTTGCAACATGCTCAAAAACCAATTTGAAATGAAACCTAGCATTCTTCGCACAAATAATGGCACAGAATATTTCAACGAATGTTTAGGAAGTTTTTTTTAAAACAAATGGTATTTTACATCAATCCACATGTCGTGACACACTAAAACAAAATGGCATCGCTGAACGGAAACTTAAACACTTATACGAAGTAGCTCGTGCAGTCATATTTTCTATGCATATTCAGTTGCATATTTAATCAATCGCATGCCTACACGTGTTCTAAACTACACCACACTATTGGATAATTTCAAAATGCGTTTCCAGCATCTAGGATATCAAGCGACCTACCTCTTAAGGTATTCAGTCGCACCTCCTATGTTCATATTCGTAGCCAATTTCGGTCTAAACTTGATCTTAAGGCAAATAAATGTGTTTTCATAGGTTATGCACCAAATAAAAAAGGGTATAAGTGCTACAATCCGTGAACAAAAAAAAAATCATGTTAGTACGGATGTCACGTTTTTGGAAAATGTCCATTTCTTTGACAAAAATTCCCTTTAGAGGGAGAATCTAGAGGAAGGAAATTTTTGGGTCACTGATGATCCCCTTCCTACCACAGTCTTAGAAACTATTACTCCAAATCAGTCAAAAATAAGTGATGAAAATATTAAAAAACAAAAAAGGATCCCTACTAGTCCACTAGTGCCGAGCTTAATTCCCTTACAAACAGATGAATAAATACCACGATCACATACTGAGTTGCGGGTTTATACTTATACTCGAAAAGGTACAGAGAAGAACAAAGACCTACCTACCATTCTAGCACAAGATCAATCCAACTGTCCAAGCAATGATCTAGGTAATCCTATCTCTCTGTCATCTCCTAATGAACCCTCTCATCCAGGTAATCCTATCTCTTTACCAGCTCTTAATGAACCTTCTCATTCCAATATTCTTTCAGATCTCAATATTCCTATAGCCATTAAGAAATGAGTTAGAACATGCACTAATCACCCCCTATCCAAATATGTATCCTACACAAAACTTTCCAAACCGTATAGAGCCTTTACCTCTAAAGTTATTAATTTGATTATTCCAAGCAACATTGAGGAAGCACTAGGTGATCCAGATTGGAAGTTGGCAGTTTTGGAACAGATTAATGCTCTAAAAAGGAGTGGTACGTAGGAAATAGTTGATTTGCTAAAAGATACAAAGCTAGTCGGGTGGAAAATGGGTATTCACCGTCAAGTGTAAGGCAAATGGAATTATAGAACGTTACAAAGCAAGGATCGTAACTAAAAGATTCACATAGACATATGGGATAGAGTACCAGTAAACGTTTGCCCCAGTTGCTAAGATAAACTCGATTCGGGTTCTATTGTCACTAGCAGTGAATTTTGATTGGCCCCTACACCAATTAGACATAAAAAATGTATTTCTAAATAGAAACTTGGAGAAGTAAGTCTTCATGAGTTTACCACCGGGCTTAAAAGAAAAATAGGACAAGGAAAGTGTGTAAGCTAAGAAAGTCACTATGGCCTAAAACAGTCTCTTAGAGCGTGGTTTGAACACTTTGGAACTAGTGTAAAAGGTCATGGTTATCAACAAAGCCAAACAGAGCATACTATGTTCTATAGACACTCAACAAATAGTAAAGTTGTCATTTTAATTGTCTATGTAGATGATATCATCTTAACAAGAAGTGATAGTGACGAGTTGGGAAGACTTAAAAGAAAACTTGCGGATGAGTTTGAGAACAAAGACTTAGGTCCGTTGAAATATTTTCTCGAAATGAAGTTTACTAGATCAAAGGGAGGCATATTTGTGAGTCAATATGTACACGTCCTACTAAATAAAACAACGCTACTCAGGTACAAAGCTGCAGAAACTCCAAGCGAATTAAATGACAAGCCACAACCGGCTAAACCTAAAGCAGTTGTAAACCGAGAACAATATCAAAGGCTCATGGGGTGGTTAATCTACTTGTCAAATACCTGTCCGGATATAGCTTTTGCTGTAAGCATAGTCAACCAATTTATGCACTCATCGAGACAAGAACACTTCGAAACTGCCTATAGAATTCTAAGGTACTTGAACGGTACACCCGGAAAAAGAATTTTGTACAAAAAACGTGGCCACCAAATGGTAGAAGTATATACCGATGCATATTGGGTTGGGAGCATCACAGACAGAAGATCGACCTCTGGTTACTGCACATTTGTTGGTGGAAACCTCGTCACATAGCAGAGCAAAAAACAAAATGTCGTAACTGGAAATAGTACAGAAGCGGAGTACAGATCAGTAGCTCACGGTATTTGTGAAGTATTATGGATTAACAAATTACTAGAAGAGTTAAAGATGTCTAATTCAGCACCTATGAAAGTCCATTGTGATAACAAATCAGCCATTGCAATCGCTCACAATCCGATGCTACATGATCGGACAAAACATGTGGAAGTTGACAAGCATTTCATCAAGAAAAAAATCGAGAGTGAACAAATATGTATGTCATATGTACTGACTACCAAACATATCGCAGACATTTTTACGAAAGGATTACCAAAAAAGATATTCGACTATCTAGTAGGCAAACTAACAATAGAATTTATTTTCATGCCAGTTTGAGGGGAAGTGTAGAAAGATTCAGCTAATATTAGAAGGACAATTTCTAGGATATGTTTGTCTTTTGTATTTACTAATATAGGAAAAGTCAAATATGTAAATTAGGAAAATAGTTTATTAGGAAAGTAGCTCATTAGTAATTATTTAGTTACTGATTTCATTCCAAAGATTGTGCACTTTGTTAGGCATGATTGTTGCACAACCGCTGCTATATGTAGTCTAGAATTGTACAATTAATTATTAATATATTTTTTATTCAAATCAATAGTCTTGTAGATTTGTTCTAATCATTTTGTATTTGTTTAGGTTAGAATAGGCATCGTACTTCAGTGAATTGCCTGACGGGAATTTGTAATGTTTACAACTGTAATTGGCCAAGTTCGGTCAGGTCACTATTTTAAGGAGTAGGGGATTCGAGTTTGAGAGAATGTGTTTGGCTGGCAACCAAAAATAAGACTAAATTCACAGCTACTCCAAGATTGTCTAAAGATTGACCCAAAATAGTGCTCAGTCAGCAAGCACATGCATATACAATGCATGCCACCACAAGAGTGCACTTAGCCTAGGTCCAAGAAGCATGAAAGGGTTAAATATGCATTTTCCAACATACTTGAGCCAAACTCGACTCAACGTCCGGACAATAGAACTTAGGTGTCCGGAATCCGGACACCCTATTCACAAGATCAATGCATGCTGATGATAAGGAAATTCAACAAATCAATTGAGAAGGTTTTAGAAACACTGTAGCTAACTCCACCTAATAGTTTGTTATTTGTTAGTTTGTTGAGCTACAGTCATTCATTGTAATCTATATATACTCTCTTCTAAGGGTATTCATTTGAAACTATTCATTCAATCAAAAGATTAGAATAATGATTGAATCTTCTTCTATTCTTTAATTTCAATATGGTATCAGAGCATATCAAGACTAACGTCTGATATGCATTTGATATCGCATTTCTTTTCGATCCTTTCTGCGTAATCTCTGTCAAGAACTTGAAGATCCAAGTTCAGCTCTCATGGCAGCTGAAATACCAACAACCTTAACATCCAGCTTAAACTTGTTGACTTCAAATCTTAATTCCTTAGTTCAGATCAAGTTAGACAACACAAATTACGTGATTTGGAGATCACAAATACAAGATGTTCTAGATGGTCATGATCTGTTGGAGTTTGCAATTGGAAAAATTCCTTATCCAGCTCAAACTGTTACAGATTCAATAGGTAAGGAAGTTTCAAATCCTTCGATTTTGATGTGGAAGGTGATTGATAAACGTCTAAAGAGTTGCATTATTGCTACAGTATCTTCATCTATTCTGCCTTTAATTGTTAATTTGAAACATCCTCATGAAGACTGGACTGTTTTAGAGCAAAGATTCAACTCTCTATCGAGAGCACATATCCATCAGTTGAAACTTGAAACATAAGTTTCACAACATATCAAAAGGAAATTTAACCATTACTCAGTATGTTGATCAGATTAAAGTCATTACTGATAGCCTATCTATTGTTTCCATAATAATTGATGATGAGGATATCGTATTGCATACTCTAGATGGTCTTCCTAAAGAGTATGATTCCTTGAAAACTTATGTTAGAGCTAGGCCAGAACCTATTATTGTCAAATAAATGAATTCTCTACTTCTTGAGGAAGAGTTGCATATTCTCAAACAAGCTCAGACCATTGCGAATACTAACACCTCTGAAAGTTATACCATTTTTCAATCATTTCATCCTAATATATCAAGAGGAAGATGGAGAAATAATTCAAGAGGAAGGGGCAGAAACTATAATTCCCAAGCAGGTAGAAGAAGTTATGGAAATTCTGGGAGAAATGGCAGAGGTTTTAGCCCTCATCAGTAGTACAATCAATTAGGAAAGCCTCAAAATCAGCAATTCTTAGTGTGTCAAATCTGTGGGAAGTACAATCATTCAGCAACTAAATGCTGGTACAAATTAGATATGTCCTATGGTAACAAAAAGTCTCAAAAACAAGCTTACTGTTAAACCCTAACAATGCTGGAGGACCAAACAGCACCGACTTGGTGCGATTTGCTACCGGGCATGGTGCATGCGGCACGAATGGGATCGTTGGCAAAGAGGGCACCAACTTGGTGCTTGTCGGTGAGCAGCAGCATTGTTGCACAACACCGGCAGGTGTTGGGTAGTGAGGAAGACCTCGGTGCGGTACCGAGACAAAACGGTGCAACATAGGCACAATGCTACGTTGTAAATAGTGTCATGGACGCGGCAACATGCGTTAGAGGAGCGGGGAGGCGCTGGACCAAGCTGTTGGGTAGGCGTTGGCAAAATGGTGCGCTGTTGGGCAAGTCTTCACGAGACCAAATGAAGACCTCGGTGCAGTACCGAGACAAAACAGTGCAACATAGGCGCAACGCTACATTGTGGGCAGAGTCATGTAAGGGCATGACGCACCGTTGGGTGGCGGTGCATTCTAGTGCGAAAAATACACACGGAACGTTGGCAGTCGTTGGGCGCAACGATGCGTTCCGGCCATGGAGGAGACGTGGCAATACGTTAGAGGACGTTGGCTGAATATGGGACGAGACGGCAACGGGCAGACGCTGGGACAGTGCAAAAACGCTGGAAGAATGTTGAGCTTGGGTGAGCTTATGGACTGTTGGTTACCAGACGGTTCTGGCCAGTTCTGGGCAGTTTTCTGGTAGTTCTTGGTTGGTTTTCAGATAGGAAAACCGACTTCCATGATGCTGACACATGTCGGAACAGGTGTCATCTGTCTGCCTATGCAGTTGGGACTGTCAACTGCCGTTTTTGCCTATAAATTGTAACGTTTTGGTCTGTTTTGGGAGGCTGAATGAATGCTTGCGGATTTGCAGACTAAGTGTTGTAATTGGTTCCTTGTAACCCAAGTTATATAATACAAGGTTGGGTTTTCCCGTAAACGTGTGTGTGCCGTTGAATGGGTGCGTATTCCGGTACTGTTTCGGTGTATATCCGTTGTATTACGTTGTAGGGACGTGTGTGCGTTACAAACATATCAGTGCAATTCCGCTGCAGGGTAGGACATTCACAGGGCTGCTAGTTGTCAGTGCAACTAGGCCATCACTCGGTTGTAATTTTTGCGGTAAAAATTTCGACCCCGTGACACTTACCATGTTGCTGGTTTGGGGCTTAATTCTGGTTGAATTTTTCATACTGGTGCTAATCATCATGTGACTAATGATTTTGGGAATCTTTCCATTCACAATCAACCTCACCAAGGCACTGATGGAGTAACAGTTGGCAATGGTCATATCAAGGAAGTTAATGCCACAGGTTCTAGTAACCTTCTTACCTCTTCTTCTTTCTTTAAACTTCAAAAAATTCTTTACGTTCCACAAATCTCCTCCAATCTTCTATCTGTTCATAAGTTTACAAGGGATGATGATTCTTCTATTATATTTCATTGTCATGGATATTTTATTGAGGACAACAAAACCAAGAAAATCCTTTTCAAGGGCCAATGTAAAGAAAGATTGTATCATCTTCATCATCTTTCTCAAGCTCTTCCAATCTCAAGTGTTGCAGCTCTTAGTTGCTAAAGTTGCAGTGGAATCAACTCTAAATTTTTGTTGTGGCACAATAGACTTGGTCATCCTTCTCCCAGCATTCTCAACTCTCTGGCTTCTCAATTACAATTTTCAGCTTGTACTAAGAAGTTTCAATGTGAACATTGTATTGTTACCAAGAGTCATAAGCTTCTATTTTCTAATTCTAAAACTGTTGTGACACAACCATTTGCTTTCATTCATTCAAATGTTTGGGGTCCTTCCCCTATTCCATCATGTACTATATTTAAGTACTATGTTGTATTCATTCATGAGTTTACTAAATTTTGTTGGCTTTATCCTTTGAAATCCAAATCTGAAGCTTATGATAAGTATACTCATGTCATTGCACATATTCACACTCAGTTCAATGCCCATCTTAAAAAATTTCGAACAAATAATAGAAGTGAATACACTAGTGCTCAATTTGTCTTATTTCTTCAAAGCCAATGTACTATCCATCAAAAATCATGTCCTCACACTCCAGAACAGAATGGAGTTGTTGAAAGAAGACACATACATCTTCTTGAAACTACACTTACTCTTCTTCATCAATCTGGCCTTCCAGCTTCTTATTGGTTAGAAGCATTGTCCACAGCTAATTATCTCATAAACAGGATGCCTAGGCATAATTTGCAGCTCAAAACTCCATTTCAACATCTCTATCATTTCATTCCTTCTTATTCTGATCTTAAGGTGTTTGGTTGCTTGTGTTTTCCTTGGTTTAAACCATATAACCAACACAAACTTCAGCCTAAGTCTGTTCATTGTGTGTTTCTTGGTTATTGCCATAATACAAAGGGTTACAGACGTTTGGATGTCAAAACCAAGAGAGTATATGTCCCTTGACATGTTCAAATTTTTCAAGACACCTTTCCATATCAACCTCCACTTCTACCTACTCCTTTACCACATACTCAATTCTCTTCCTCTTTTCTTTCACATGCTGCCACACCTTCTGTACTGCCACCAATTTCCCAATATCAAATGTCACCCCCTTCACTCAGTCCCAACTCCATTTCTACTTCTCCTTTTCCCTCGCACTCTTCTGCTTCTTATTCTCCCACCACATCATCACCAACTCTTCTTCATCCATCTCTATCTCAGTCTCATCTTATGGTTACTCGGTCCAAAAGAGGCGTGCGTAAACCTAATCCAAAATATACCATGCCAGCTATTACTTCAGCAACTCCTTCTGGACCTCAAAGTTATCGTGAAGCCTCTCAATTACCTTAGTGGAAAGCTGCAATGCAGACTAACTATCAAGCTCTCTTAGATTAAGGCACTTGGGAACTTGATCCTCCTCTAACTCATAGAGAACCTATAGGTTGCAAATGGGTTTATAAAGTGAAAACACATGTTGATGGTATTGTAGCAAGACATAAGGCCAAGTTGGTTGCTAAGGGGTTTCACCAAGAATATGGAGTAGATTTTTCTAATACCTTCAGTCATGCTGCTAAACAACCGACAATTCAAATTGTGTTAACCGTGGCTCAACATTATCAATGGTTCTTGAAGCAGTTGGATGTCTCCAATACTTTTCTTCATGGTTTGTTGGAAGAGGAAGTGTATATGAAGCAACCTCAAGGATTCATCAGCTCTAGTCATCCTCCTTATGTCTGCAAGCTCAGAAAGGCTTTATATGGTTTAAAACAAGCTCCTAGAGCATCGTTTTCCACATTTTCTCAGTTCTTGAAGTCTCAACAATTCCAGAATAGCAAGGCTGACCCTTCCTTGTTCATTAGGAAGACTCCAAACTCTATTATTATGCTTTTGTTATATGTTGATGATATTTTTATTACAAGTTCTAATTCTAAAGTCATTAATAGTTTGGTGACTATCATGAGTACTACATTTGCCATGAAAGACTTGGGATCTTTAGCATATTTTCTTGGAATTTAATTTGACCCTACAACTATTGGGACTCTATTACATCAAACTAAATATGCTACAGACATTTTGCATCGAGCTAGTATGCTTCAATGTAAGTTTTCTCCATCTTTTACAGCTAGTTTGCCTTCTACATTCAAGTCCTCTTATGGTTCTTCAACTTTTGATGCATCTCATTATAGTAGCATTGTTGGGGCACTTCAGTATTTGACAATCACCAGGCCAGATATTTCTTATGCTGTCAATACTCTTTGTCAGTATATGCATAGTCTAACTCTACAGGATTTTGTTACATTGCAAAGGACCCTTCGATATGTTAAGGGTACTGTTAATCATGGTTTGCTTTTCAAGGCTTGTTCTCTTTCTCTCACTGCATACTCAGATGCAAACTAGGCTGGTAATGCTCTAGATCGGAAGTCCACCTCTGGCTATTACGTTTATTTTGGTTCTAACCTCTTTTCTTGGAACTCTAAGAAGTAACAAACTGTTGCATGCTCTTCTACTAAGGTAGAATATAGGTCCATGGCACAAACTGCTGCTGAAATCAATTAGCTAGAATATTTGCTTCAAGATCTTCATGTTGTTCTTCCTCAACCCCCAATGCTATGGTGTGACAATGTGTCTGCTCTTCATTTAGCTACTAATCCGGTCTTTTACGCAGAACCAAGCATATAGAAGTGGATTATCATTTTATTCGTGAGAAAGTTATGGCTAAACAACTTATAAGGGTATTCATTTTATTGTTGGGTTGTTAGTTACAACCATTCATTGTAGTCTATATATACTCTCTTCTAAGGGTATTCATTTGAAACTATTCATTCAATCAAAAGATTAGAAGGATGATTCAATCTTCTTCTTCTATTAATTTCAATAGCCGATACACCCTATTCACAGACATGCACTTTTTTTATCAAGAGTTGCACAAATCATAGTCATACTAATATATTCATTTTATACATTGATCTGGAATTACTCGGGTCGTGGTAAATGGAGATAGAACCAACGCTGTGTTGAATCAGCAGAAAGAATGGTAATTAAAGAGAGTATCTGGAAAAGGTTGAAGGGAGCAAGGAGTTTGTGGGCTAACACAACACGACATTGAAGGGAGCAATTGAATAGACAAAAATGGCTCCCTACTACCATTAAGTCGCTAATGGAGTCTTCAATTATAGTTGATTAGGTTCATGCTTCATATAATTCAATATTCGTAGTACCCATGGATCATACTTTTCCTGAGCAAGTACATAAAGATCGAGAAAAGTTTTCAAGGACAGGAAAGTAACATATTAATGATATATGCGACAATGCAAACACAACACAAGATAAACACAGAATGCAAACCGTTTCACTCTTTGATAAAGTTATGGGCACATGGCGCTGCAGAAAAGCAAAAACTCAAAATCATAAACCACTCATGCATATATATATATATATATATGAATAAAAAAGTTGAATCATATTTGAGATTTATAGGAATTTCTTCTTTGGGAAATATTGAATATGAGCAGTCCAACTGACCATCAAAGCTTTGCAGAACATTTGACATCTTTTCATTGTTATGTGGCATAACAATAAAAGAGAGAAATTTAGAAAGGAAATAAAAAGCAAGAAAGAAGAGAACCCAAGAGAAAATACAACACTCGGGTAATCACAATAACAATGCGACCTATTTATAGCAACCCAGAAATACTAAGGTAGCAACTACCTAATGTTAGGGAATAATGTGTCGAAACAGTATCATGCAACTAAAATAGAGTTGAGAGAAAAAAGAAATTGGCACACAATATTTACGTGGTAAACCCTCAAACAAATTGATGTAAAATCACGGGCAAGTGTAGGAGGATTTCACTATTACAAAATAGGAATTACAACACCTTCTCTCTAAATACAAGGAGAAAACAAATGACAATTCTCTCATCAAATAGGAGAACACAAACTCTATTTGCACAAAGCAACAGAATACTAAGACAAATGAGGAAAGAAGAAGAAACAAAAATGAGTTCTCAAGTTTTTTTTCTTTTTTTTTTAGGTATAACTAAAACCATAACCAATGCCCTCAATTTATATGTTTCAAGAATGAACTATAACCACATATTTCTGGTGCATCTGATCATATGACCAACCTTTCTCACCAATTTAATCACCTTTTCCTATTAATTTAAAAGTTAGGATTGCAGATGGTATTTCATCACTGATTGCAGGAAAAGATTTGATAAAAATCTTTGAACATATTGATTTGAGATTTGTTCTCATGCCCCTAACTTTCCTGTAGTCATTTGTCTCTAAGTAAATTATCCAAAGACTCTAATTGTCTTGTTACATTCTTTGATTCTCACTGTGAATTTCAGGACCTAACCTTAGGATGATAATTGAAAATACTAGGATGATAGATGGACTTTACTATATTGACATCAACTTCTTTAGTAATAAATAAGCTTGAGGTTTGAGTAGTCGTATCAGTTTCACGTTTTGTTCATGAGAAAATTACGTTGTGGCATTTTAGGTTAGGACATCCTAGTTTTCCTTATCTGCGAAATTTGTTTCCTGTTATATTTAAAAATTTGAATTGTTCTTCCTAGAAGAGATATTGCCGAGATCCTAGGAGAAATAGTGCCGAGATAGAAACAGTCGGAAAGTTTAAATAATTTGGTCAAGATATTGCCAAGATTACCTAACTGTAATTTTATGTAATTATTAGTGTATCCAAAATTAGCATAACTAAAAATAGAATAGTTGTATTTGGTATATTCCTAAATTCACATTATAGAGTCTATAAGTAGGAATTTTGTAAACAGAGAAATATAATGGAGTCTAATTCCTTAACATTTCCCTGTGTTTTTATTTAGATTAGTTCTAGTAGGCACGACAGCCTTCACTAACAATAAAACAGAAGAAGAAGAAAATGCCCTAACCTTTTTTCGGCTTGGGAGGTTTACTGCCATGCCCTGTTCTTTCGATCGGGGACGGATGCCTTTTGTTAGGAAGAGGTTTCCTTGAAGTTCCAGACTTTTTTGAGGATATGAGAGCTGAAGAAAGAAGAGCGTCAACGGCTTCACGCTGCTGTTTCCTTTTCATGATTGCATCTTTAGTAGAAGGTCCAGATCCATCATTCCCTTCTCTCACTTTAAAGCTACCTTCAGAAGAAGATATTTCAATATTCTTAGTTTCTTTCCTTTCAGCACGTCCAACTGATTTTGGAAGTTCTTCCAGAGCATCCAATTTCAATGAACTACTACTACCGCCCATCTGACGCTTGGAGTGCTTGAGATTTGAATTGCTCTTTAACTTTTCAGAACCACTTCCTCTATCCACATCCCTAATGCCCACATGGTGTTTCTTCTCGTCCATTTTTTCGCCTCTGCTTTCTTCATTTTTTCGCCTCTTTAACTTTTCAGAACCACTTCCTCTAACCACATCCCTAATGCCCACATGGTGTTTCTTCTCGCCCATTTTTTTGCCTCCGCTTTCTTCATTTGTAACTTGATCACCTGCTGTTCCGCAATTCATATCAACAGTGGTGCCGACAGAACTTTCAAGAGCTGCGGATGTTAAATCTTTTTTGGAAGAAAATGGACGTTCATTTTTGGCTCTTCTTTTGTAATATGTAGCAGTCTTCTTTCGAGCCAAAACGACACATTCATCTCCAGCACCATTGTTGTCATCTTGACCACCACAGCTTTTGTACTTCCTTTTCCTTCCAAAGCTACTATTTGTTTTCTCTTCCACTTTAGCATTCTTTCCCACTTCTTTGATCTTGTCAGAACGCCTAAGTTGTTGTAAATGACTATCAGAATTGTCTGAAGTATGACTTATTTTCATAGCTGACTTAAAGATCGAACCATATGGCCTTCTAGCCGAAAGAATCAAATTTCTCTCTTCAGCATCCTTGAGAAGAGCTGCCCAGTTCTGATTTGTCTTCAAAGTTCTTCCATTACCCAAAATCCAAAGAGAGAGCTTAGCCCTTGTCAATGCAACATTCATCCGTCTGACATCGGCAACAAACCCGATGTTACAAGAATTGATCCTCATTGCAGTTGAACCTGGTTCTGCTGCTCTAACTGTCGAAAGTATAAGTATGTCAACTTCCCTGCCTTGGAAACCATCCACAGTATTAAATTCCATATCAGCTGTGACAGAAGAACCAAATGCACTAGAAAATCGTGAGCGCAAAAGAGAAAGTTGACACTTATAAGGAGTTATGATGCCAATTCTTCCACCAACGAACTCTGCAGGGTACCTATGTGAAATAACCAAACACACTAATTTTTGAAAAACTTAACTAGAAAATCACAGCAAAGGAGAAGTAAAAAACCATACCTTCCCTTGAAATACTTGAGTAATTCGACAGCAGCATCAGCCTCACAATCATTGTAGAGTGACATAGCCCCAGAGTTCTTTCCATGAAGCTCTAGTCCATCAATGATATCAAAGAATACATACGGTCCAAGGCATTCAATCTCATGAAATGGTGCGTCTTTGCTGCACATTTTGTCTCCATTCAGTAATTTCCCATCGTAGAAATGCAGAGAAGGGAATCGACATATCTCTGGGTGCATCCGATACTGAAAGATAATCAATGTTTCATATGTTTGACAATCAGTTAAATAAAAATATAGCAGACGGGATGAGGAGGGAAGACGCCATATTTTTCGATAACATAGTTCCAAGTAACTATAAACACACACCTCTAGACACATATATATTTATATATTCTTAAAAGAGTAAAGGTATATACACAATTCATCACTCACAACTAAATAAGTTAATTATTTATTTAATTGAGTGCATTTGAAAAAAAATAAAAATAAAATAACCACATAAAATATTATGTGTTTTAAAAAACGCATCAAAATTTTAAGAGATGTGCACATTACTTATCCATTAAAATTATTGAATTTAAATTAACACAAATATAATTAAATTCTGACTTTTTCCTCATCGATACTCTTGGAGCGCAAACCCAAAACAACAAGTTATATGGACTGAAACAACACTTTGATGTTAGAGTAAAACTCGTTTACTTACAAAATTGTACAAGGCTTCTTCAAGTACAACAAATGTTTTTCCTTTGTCTCGCTAAAAATTAAAATGTCGTAAAGTAAACAATAAAAGGCTTTAGTACCAAATTCATCAACCTCATGAAAGTACTAGGGGCGCTTGAGAACCCAAAAGGCATCATCAACCATTCATACAATCCCTATTTTGTCTTGAACGGTGTTTTCCACTGATCTCCAAGTCCGAATCTGTACTTGATGATGACCACTCTCATTAGGTTAACTTTTGAGAACACACGAGCTCAGGCAAATTGATCCAGCCTGTCTTCTAATCTAGCTATTAGAAAGCAATACTTGACGGTGATTTTGTTGATGGCGCAACTATTAATGCACATATACCAGCTACCATCCTTATTTAGAGTAAGAAGGGCTTAGGACAACACAAGGACACATGCTCTCTCAAAGCATATCTTTCCCCAACAACTCCTCTACTTGACTTTGTGAAATTTGGTTCTCCTTTGGACTCATCCAGTAATCGGCAAGTGGGAAGACTTGCTCCTAATGCCAAATCAATATCATGTTGGATGTCACGCACTAGTAGTAGCCTATCAGGTAATCCATCCGGCATAACTTACCTCTATTGAAAACTCTCGAGTTTGCCCGATGTACCCCTTCCTAATAGTAGAAAAATTACTCCAGACTCATGACTTGTCTGTTAAAACTCTTCCCGGATAACCAACATAAAAGATCGCCCCTCCATTTTAGAAGCTTTGGTTGCGACTTTACCTACGTATGGGGAGAGCCTCTGGCCATTCTTGTAAAAAAACATAAATGTTATCCTTCCCATGTGGATGGCATTGGCGTCACTCTATCGTGGTTTGCGTGTAGACTACGTCCAAAGGACTCCATCAATGTAATTCTGAGACATTAAAATGTATGGCATTGTTTAGTGACCTTGGTCTAAAAGCCCAATTTTATCCAACCGATCTTACATAGTACAAGGCATTTCTCACCCTCGAAGCCCAACAGCTCAACCATGGATTGAGACACAATATTTTCACTTCTTCCACTATCGATAATAATTTTGCAAATTTTATTGTTGATGGCGCAACAAGTCCGAAAAATACTATGTCGTTGCAAATGCTCTGGCTGCATGAGAGGTCAAACCTGATTTGTCACTCTACTAGGAAATTCGTAAGCAACTCCCTTTCATTTGCAGGAGTGACCTCTCCTACTTCATATCCATAGGGATTGATTCCGCACCTCTCTCTACCACAATATCTCAGTCTGCACCGGTCTTATTCTCTTGTGGCCATTCAAATTCATAACATCGCGTTTTAGACATTTTGGGAAGTTTGATTTATGACCAGGTTGTCCGCATCAGTAACACTTGTCAAGACTAGCTTTTGCATCGACATTCAATGGGGATTCCTTCTAAGGTCTGGTTGTTGTATATGGTCTTGCAAGCCGACTACTGCCTTTTTCGGGTGTCAAGATTGGTTTTTGTGGGCTGTTGCCTGTGACCCACTACTGGTTGTGTAGGTTCATGCAGATAACTATTGTCGTTATACGACTTCGAGAACCATTATGATTCAACTATGCCTCTATCTTCATGCTAAGGAAAGGACATTATGATTCACCTATGTCTGTAGTACCTAACTTGAAACATTCCTCCCAACCCACTAATAAATCAAGTAATTCGGTCATGTTAAAGAAGAAACTACAAAAAAGAACGGAATCTCCCAAACCATGCTCAAGGAGACTGCTTGAGGCCATAAATGGATTTCTTCAAGCGACATACCAAACCAAACTCCCCTGAGCAACCAATCCAGAAGGTTGGTCCATGTATACTTCCTCAGTCAGAACGTCGTTTAAAAAAGCATTCTTGATGTCGAGTTGATGCAACAGTGAACGAAAGGTGGTAGCCAACAAGATGAACAAGTGAACAGAAGCGAGTTGGGAACGGAAGAGATAGTCTCAGAGTAATCAAGACCATATACCTAAGTATAAAGCTTTGGCAACTAAGTGAGCCTTCGATCAATGGTGTCATCTAGATGAACTTTGACTGTGTACATCCATTTACACCCAACTATTATTTTGTCAAGCAAAAGCGAGAAGAGATCCCAACTCCCAGTTTTATGTAAGGCTAGTATTTCATATTCCATTGTAGTCGTCCAACCAAGGTGAGCAAAAGCCTTTGAGACAGACTTAAGTATTGAAAAAGATGACCGATAAGCAACAAAAGAGGAGCATGAAGGAGATAGGTTTGCATATGAAACAAAGTTAGAAATAGGATGGTCACTAAATGTGCACTTCCCCTTTCGAACAGCAATGGGCATGTCCAAGTTAAACGAGGATAGATGAACTAGAGAAGAATCTGAGGACACAAAGATGATGAGCACGATGGCGGAAGCTACTTTCGGCGACAAGCGTATACCTTCAAAGCAAGTGAAGAACGATTAGGTGGGCTAGGTTCAACAGGGGATGGAGATGGGGTAGAGGTTTCGGGAGGCTTGGCAAAAGGAGTGTAACATATAGATCATCCTGAGCGGATAAGGCAGAAAAGTAAAGGGTCGACTCAAAGAAGATAACATCTGCACACACAAATGAGCGAAGCAACGATGGACTATAACAACAATAGCCCTTTCTATGCGAGAATAGCCAAAGAAGATACATTTTAAAGCACGAGGATCTAACTTATCCCTACAGGGAGTCAACTGATGAACAAAACAAACACAACCAAATATACAAGGAGGTAAACCAAACATGGGAAAATGAGGAAAAATTATGGAATGGGGAACCTTACCATTTAAAGTAGATGACGGCATCCTATTGATCAAGAAGCAAGTTGTAAGAACCACATAACTTCTAAAGTGTTTGGGAACATTCATCTCAAAAAGAAGAGTATGAGACACTTCGAGGAGATGTCAATTCTTACGCTCATCGACTCCATTTTGTTATGGTGTGTGAGGACAAGAAGACTAATGCAAAATACCAGTGTACGACATAAAAGAAGTAAATGGTTGAGAAATATTCTCAAGCATTATCACTTCGAAGTATACCCACTGGTACATTCAATTGGGTTTTAATTTCAGTACAAAATGCACGAAAAATAGAGAACAATTCAAAAAGATCTTTCATTAAATAAAGCCATGTAACTCTAGAAAAATCATTCACAAATATGACAAAGTAACGAAAACTTAATAAAGAAGCAACACGAGAAGGACCCCAAACATCTAAATAAACTAAACTAAATGCTCTTACACGAGTTGGGGAAGCAAATGAAATGTGATGATGCTTATCCAATTGACAAGACTCACTCTAAGGAAGACAAATGACTTAAATCAGGAATAAGGAACTTGAGGTTGCCAAGGCATGGATGACTAAGGCGACAATGGATCTGGTGGGCCGATGCAACAGCAGGGCAAGCAGTAGGTGGGATCGTAGGACTCGCCTCGTGATCATCAAAGTCGTAGAGGCAAGGTTTTAAATCGCGGTATCGGGTTACGTAACGGTAATGGTCGCGGTGTAACGGTATCGGGAGTATCGGCCTGTCCGTAACGGAAATCGGCCGTAACGGTCGTGAATTTTTTAAAATCACCAGAATATCCTCAAAAATTCAATAATAGTTATTGTTTTACTCATTTGACGCTTAATAAACACATTATAATAGATATCATGACATTTTAGGGTTATATAAAACATAATAAAAACGTGAAAAAAAAGACGAAAACCCGTCGTACTGCATAATCTTAAAAGAATAAGATGATGCACACAATACTTAATAAAAACATATTTCCAAACATAATAAAAGAGTAAATTGTACTTGTACATCATATTACAAAAACAATACACATATAAAATTATCAATACCAAAACGAATTGCGCGCAAACTCTTCATATATATATATATAATCAATTAGCATACTAGATGATATTGATGTAGCTGAATTCTTAAATTTAGGGAAGTTTGGATGAAATCAATTAATATATGAAAAAGTTCAAAAAAAAAAAAAAATTGTTCAACACTTACTATTTTTTTAAATGAACAAATTAGGGACAAAGAAAAAAATCTATAAAAATAGAAATTAGAAAACTTTAGGACTAAATTGTAAACCATGTAAACTTTTGGGAGTCAATTATTATTTTAAAATGCTATTTTCTTATATTTGGGGTTAAATCACAATCTAGAATTTGTATAGGGTAATTTATGTATTTAAGATAAGAAGATAAAATGTCTCACTGATAGCTCCACCGTTCTGTCAAACTCAAAGTCTCTCACTCTCTCTCCTCTGTAATCTTGCTACGACGAACAAATGCCAAATATTTCGTCATTTGTTCTTTGATGGCGATGGCGATTTCAGGCCTTCTGATTCCAATTCCGATGGCGAACATTTGATCATTTATTCTAGCGATGGCGATTTCAGGCGTTCGACGTTCACGATGGCGATTGGCGATTTCCGGTGGCTATGGCGATTTTCGGTGAACTTGCAAGCTTTTTAGTTTCGTTATCTTCAGTAGCTTTTTGGTTTCAAACACTGAACCAAACAGACATGCGAAAACAACTATAACGGCGTAACGGCTGTTACGCTTCTCTATAACGGCCGTAACGCCTGTTACAGGTCCGTATCGGCCCGATACGGTGCGAATCATCCCTAGACTCGAGAATCAGCCCTGTATCAGTATCGGGGGTTCCTATTTCCAGTACGAATCGGCCGTTACGTTACGTTATGTAACGGCCGATATTTAAAACCTTGCAGAGAGGCCATTTTTCTCATGCCATGTGCCAATCATCTTCCACATCCTCAAATCTTGGAGAATGAAAAAATTAGGGAAAAATGAAACAAAACATTTAAGTTGTTAGTAAGCTCACTAACAGACATCAAATAAAAAAAATGAAGGAAAATATACAAGACAGAGAATAGAGATAAGGGGGGTGAGGGTTCCACAGTGCCAAAGCCATGAATAGGGACGGTAGAACCATCAATAACAGCAAAATGAGATATTGAAAAAGATGATTGAATATGTGTAAATAAGAAAAAGGTACCTGACATGTGATCAATGGCAACAGAATCTATAACCCAGGGTGTGGAAGAGGAAGGGAAAATCGAAAGACAAGCAATAGAAGAAGTACCTCGTTGAGCTAAAGAGACAATGGGGAAAGATTTCTGCTAGGATGCCGTGTATAGAAGGAATTGACATAATCCTCATCAGAGATGTCCTTGACTGCCTAAGATTCTGGAATTATCGCAGAATCATCTGTCACTGCATTGGTGAATTTGGCTGGACAAACAACTAAGTTCCAACATATTTCTCAGGTATGATTGTCCATTCCGTAGAAAGAGCACCGATGATATGAGACATGACCAATTGGGTTAATTACCACGATCTCGTGGAAGGATATGTGTAACAAAGGTAGAATGATCAAATGGCACAGATGAACTGGAGCTAAAACCACGGCCCTTGTTAGCGCTACGCAAAACTCATGAATAAATTTCAGTGATAGAGGAAAGAGTAGCACAGGCAAGGATCTGAGATTGGACAGGATCAAATTTTAGGCATAATCCAGCTAAGAATTTCATGACAATTATCAACCCACATTGCTTTTGCATTTCTTTCATATCAGTAGTCATAGGTAGAACAGTATTTAACTCTACATGAAGCCTGTTGAACGTGGCAAAATAATGCGTAACTAATTGCTTAGCTTGCTGAAGCAGGAAGTACTCGACCGTCATTCATCCGGGTCAGAATATTGGAATACAACACACAAAGATATTATCATTGTTAAAGGGTAGTTAGGCCTTTTCTATATTAATTAGGGTTTCCCGTACGGTTTAGGTTTTACCGTATTGTTTTCTAATTCTTATTATAAATAGTGGAAGAGGCTAACACAATAATGTAAGCCTTTTCATTCTTTTCATATCACCTTTTTACTTTATCATGGTATCCAGAGCAGGTTATGAGAGATTGATTCCATAGATCTGTTCAAACCAAAAAAAAATTCTTCTCTTTCCCTCTCTACTGCTCATACGCGAAAAAAAAATTGTTGAAACCCTAGCAGCCCACAAACCCTCGCCACCGCTCCCCACAATCGGATCCGAGCCTCGCCGCTGTCGCCCACGCTATTCTGAGCCTCTCCATCACCATCGCAAACCATTCTCGCACTGTACCTTCGTCGCGAACCAGATCTCATACTCGCTATCCACCATCGACGTCGCCGAAGTTACTGCTCATCGTGAACCATCCTTTGCCACTGGTGAAATCAAACTTAATCCACCGGCTGCTTCTGGTTATTGTTCTTCGCGAACCAGATCTGCTTCTGGTTATTGGTCATTGTTCGTAAGACAGTCCTACAAATGTTCGTAAATATTTTTCTGGTTCTCATGTTCTTCTTTTAAGCCCTACAATTATTTGTATTGCTAGTTTGTTTCCCTTGTGCACGTTGTTTGTTAGTTGTTGCATTAGAGGGTACTAATGTTGATGACTACACCTCAACCATTAATAACTCTTAAGTTGAACGGAACCAATTATTTAAATTAGTCTACGGCTGTGAAAATAGCCCTAACTAGACAAGAGAAACACCGTCAACCCACGGAATCCGCCCCGGCAACAGATGATAAAAAGTATGACGACTGGATTCAGGCTGATGCGCAGATTGTAACATCGTTGTGGAATTCGATGGAGCCTCAAGTTGCTGATCTCTGTACTCATCTAGATACGTGCAAAGATATATGGGAATATCTTCGTGTATTATATTCTAGTAATCTCACCAGGATGTATGATTTATCGGTAGAGTACTTCCAACTTCAGCAAGGCACGCCATCCGTTACAGATTATTTCGCCACATTCAATCGCCTCTATGAGGAGATGAATACTATCCTGCCAATGACTATCGATCTGAAAGAAATGCAAAAGCAACGTGAGCAGATGGCAATCATGAAGTTTTTGGCTGGATTACGTCCAGAATTTGAACCAGTCTAATCTCAGATTCTTTCCAGTGCCACTCTCCCCACCATCACTGAAATGTATTCTCGCGTAGCACTACCAAGGATAATATTTCTGGCTCAAGTTCGTCTACGCCATCTGAGCAATCAGCGCTTGTTACACAAATTCCTACACGAAATCCAGGTGATGCACTCAGTGGTTGTCGTGGTGGTTTCTCTCGTGGTGGCCGTGGTAGTGGCCCTCGGGGTAGACGTAGTGGCCGTGGTCATGGCTCCTTTCGTCAATGATCCTTTTGTGGAAAGGAGAATCATACTAGAGAAACATGTTGGGATTTAGTTGGCCGTCCACCCAAATTCGCCAATGCAGTGACGTCTGATCCAGCTAATCCTACTATTCCAGAATCTCAGGCGGCCAAGGACATCTCTGATGAGGAATCTGCTCAAGTCCTTCAGTATAGGGCATCTCAGCAGACATCTCTTCCCATTGCTTCTTTAGCTCAACGAGGTACTTCTTCTGCTTGTCTTTCCATTCACCCATCCCCTCCCACACCCAGAGTCATAGATTCTGCTGCTACTGATCACATATCAGGTACATCTTCCTTATTTTTGCATATTCAGCCATCTTTTTCGTTGTCTCCTGTTACAGTTGCTGATGGTTCCACTGTCCCTATCCGTGACATTGGTACAGTAGAACCCTCACCCTCTTTATCTCTCTCCTCTCTCTTGTATATCCCTTTGTTTTCTTTTAATTTGATGTCAGTTAGTAAGCTAACCAAACATCTTAATTGTTCTGTCTCATTTTTTCCTGATTTTGTCATTCTCCAAGACTTGGGGACGCGGAAGACGATTGGCACAGGGCGTAAGGACAATGGCCTTTATTACCTTGATCATGACGAGAGTCCTGCTCACCCACCTACTTCTTGTCCTGCTGTTGCATCTGCTCACCAGATCCATTGTCGTCTTGGTCATCCCTGCCTTGGCAACCTCAAGTTACTTGTTCCTAATTTAAGTCATTTGTCTTCATTGTGTGAGTCTTGTCAATTGGGTAAGCATCATCGTATTTCATTTGCTTCCCCAGCTCATGTTCGAGCATTGAGTCATTTTAGTTTAGTTCATTCAGACGTTTGGGGTCCTTCTCATGTTACTTTTACATTTGGTTTTCATTATTTTGTCACATTTGTGGATGATTTTTCCAGAGTTACTTGGCTTTATTTAATGAAAGATCGTTCAGAATTATTTTCTATTTTTCGTACGTTTTGTGCTGAAATTAAAACTCAGTTTAATGTACCAGTGCGTATTCTTCATAGTGATAATGCTCGAGAATACTTTTCCTAGCCATTTACTTCTTTTATGTCGCACTCTAGTATCTTGCATCAGTCTTCTTGCCCTCACACACCACAGCAAAATGGAGTTGCTGAGCGTAAGAATCGACATCTCCTAGAAGCGGCCCGTACTTTTCTTTTTGAGATGAACGTTCCCAAACACTTCTGGGGTGATGCGGTTCTTACAGCTTGCTTCCTAATCAACCGGATGTCGTCCTCTACCCTAACAGGCAAAGTTCCTCGTTCCATTCTTTTTTTCCCGTTCTCCCTTATTTAGTTTATCTCCTCAAATATTTGGGTGTGTTTGTTTTGTTCATCAGTTGACTCCCGGCAGGGACAAATTAGATCCCCGTGCTTTAAAATGTGTCTTCCTCGGCTATTTTCGCACACAGAAGGGTTATCGATATTATAGTCCATCATTACGTCGCTCATTTGTGTGTGCAGTTGTTACATTCTTTGAATTCACCCCTTACTTTTCTGCCCCATCCTCTCGAGATAATCTGGTTGTTACACTTCCTTTGCCAATTAAACCAACCCCTACACTATCTTCCTCAACTCTAGATCCTATCCCCCCTGTCGTTCTTCAGCCCCTTTGCAGGTATACTCTCATCGCCTGAAGGAAGTCTCCGCTGTTATGCCCATCGATTATGTGCCCTCAGATTCTTCTCCAGCAGACCCACCCATGTCTGACCTAGACATACCCATTGCCATTCGGAAGGGTAAGCGCACTTGTACTAACCATCCTATTTCTAACTTTGTCTCATATGCGCACCTATCTCCTTCCTACTCCTCTTTTGTTGCGCACCTATCTCTGTCCTCTATTTCTATTCCTAAGTCTGTTTCAAAGGCCCTCACTCACCCTGGTTGAGCAAAAGCAATGGAAGAAGAAATGTTTGTCTTACATCAGAATGGCACTTTGGATCTCGTCTCGCTTCCGCCTGACAAAACTATAATTGGATGTAAATGGGTGTACACTGTCAAAGTTCATCCAGACGGCACCATTGATCGCCTCAAGACTCGCTTAGTTGCTAAAGGCTATACTCAGGTCTACGGTCTTGATTACTATGAGACTTTTTCTCCCGTTGCCAAGCTCGCATCTGTTTGTTTGTTCATCTCTCTGGCTGCCACTTTTCATTGGCCATTTCATCAGCTCGATATTAAGAATGCTTTCTTAAATGGCGATCTAACTGAGGAAGTATATATGGCGCAACCTCCTGGGTTTGTTGCTCAAGGGGAGTCTAATTTGGTATGTCGTTTGAAGAAATATATTTATGACCTCAAGCAGTCTCCTAGAGCATGGTTTGGAAGATTTAATGAAGTGGTCACTGAATTTAGTCTTCGGCGTTGTGGAGTCGATCATTCTGTCTTCTACAAGCATAGTAAAGTCGGGAGAATATTATTGATTGTGTATGTGGATGACATCATGATTACTGGGAATGACCACAGTGGTATTCAAGAACTGAAAAAGTGTTTGCATAGTAAGTTCCAAACCAAAGATTTGGGGCAGCTAAAGTATTTCTTGGGGATTGAAGTTGCTCGATCAAGTCAAGGCATTTATCTGTCTCAGAGAAAATATGTCATTGACCTATTAAGTGAAACAGGAATGCTACGAGCAAAACCGATTGACTCGCCTATGGATCCAAACACCAAATTAGTGCCAGATCAGGGTGTACTACTGACAGATTCAGCTCAATATAGACGGTTAGTTGGGAAGTTGAACTACCTGACAGTTATCAGACCAGATATCTCCTTTATTGTTAGTGTTATCAGTCAGCTCTTGGATCGTCCAATGGTTTGTCACTGGGATGCAGTAATTCGTATTCTCCGATATCTGAAAAGTGCTCCTGGTTGTGGTTTGCTATATCAAAATTTCGGTCATACTCAAATAAAGGGCTACACAAATGCAGATTGGGCCGGATCACCCTTAGATAGGAAATCTACTACTGGGTATTGTGTGTTGTCTCTTGGAAAAGTAAAAAAGCAGACGGTAGTGGCATAGTCGAGTGTGGAATCGGAATACAGGGCAATAGCGCATACCACTTGTGAGTTAACGTGGTTGAAACATTTGTTGGAAGAACTTGGATTTAAACACACTTCACCGATGGACCTGGTATGTAATAATCAAGCAGCACTTCACATTGCATCCAACTCAATCTTCCATGAGAGAACAAAGCACATTGAAGTTGACTGTCACTTGATTCGGGAAAAATTATTGCAGAAGCAGATTGAGACTAAACATGTAAACTCAATTGATCAGTTAGCTGATATATTTACTAAACCATTGGGGAGTTCAAGGATAAAATACATTTGTAACAAGTTAAGAGCATACAATATATATGCTCCAACTTGAGGGAGAGTGTTAAAGGGTAATTAGGTCTTTTCTGTATTAATTAGGGTTTCCCATACGGTTTAGGTTTTACCGTATTATTTCCTAATTCTTATTATAAATAGTGGAAGAGGCTAACACAATAATGTAAGCCTTCTCATTCTTTTCATATCACCTTTTTACTTTATCAATCATATTACTCTGCACATATCCAAATAAGTAGATAGATCAGCAACTTGAGGCTCCATCGAATTCCACAACATCGATACAATCGACAAATTATCTTGAATCCATTCATCATACTTTTTATCATCTTCTCCCGGCAAAAATTCCGTGAGATGACCGTGTTTCCATTGTCTAGTAAGGGAACTTTCACAGGTTTGAACCAATTCAAATAATTGGTTCCATTTAACTAGTAGATCGTTAACGGTTGGGTGAAACCGCCGACATTAATTCCCGCCAATATGACAACTAACAAAAAAAATGGACAAGGAAAACAAACACACAAGAACAAGTGTAGAGCTAAAACAAGAGACATCATTTTTTTATGTTTTTTTCCCCTCTTTTCTGTTTGTTTTTCTCTTTCCTTTTTTTTTTACAACAGAGTGGAACAAGACTCACCGGGGTTGGAGAAGGGCAAAAGATGGTAGATGACGTTGGCAAAGCAACAGCAGCAGCAGATAGAGTTGGTGAACAAAGCAGTGGCGAACGAAGAGGTAGATAATGTCAGTTAAGTAACGACGGCTAGGGTTGATGAATAAAGTGGTGGTGACGGAAAAGGTAGATCTGACGGCAGCGAAGCACTGGACATCACCGACAAAGGTAGATCTGACGGGCCCGAAACACGACAGCATCAGTGAAGGCAGAAATGGCCTGAATGGTGCTGGCAAAGGTGGTGCTGCCGCCTGTCGCTAATGGAGGAAGTGGCAACGAATGGGCT
Organism: Eucommia ulmoides; assembly: GCA_016647705.1. Classification (NCBI taxonomy): domain Eukaryota; kingdom Viridiplantae; phylum Streptophyta; class Magnoliopsida; order Garryales; family Eucommiaceae; genus Eucommia; species Eucommia ulmoides. The sequence continues at coordinate 48,568,381 of CM028326.1, forward strand.
AGGGTTTTGGTCTTTTTTTTCTGTACGGCAAGTGAAAAAACAGTTGGAAAAAAAGGAAAAATTAAAACTAGAATAATGGTTGAACAGAACTATGGGATTAGTTTTCCGTAACCTACTCTTTATACCATTTAAAGAAGAGAATACGAAAAGAATGAGACTGTTTATCAATTGTGTTGACCTCTTCCTCTATTTATAATAGAATCTTGAATCCACAAGAAAGAGAAAAAAATCTCAAACTATATTGAAGTTGAATAACGGAATAACTGAATGAATAACCATAGGTTGTCCTGGGTGTATGTATAGTCAACCAATCTCTACACTAGTAGGAAAATAAAACCTTCAACCATTAAAGAAGGAAACAAACTAGTCCTAATACTTGTATGGAAGAAATATAAAAACAAATAGAAAACAAACTAGCCCAATAATTGAAAAAAAATAAATAAATAAATAAGAAACAAGCTGACTTAATACTCAAGGAAAAGAAAACATAAAAAAGGAAAAATCCTACTTGAACAATGAGATTCTAGTTTGATTGTCATTCATCATTATATGACTTGGTTGAAAAACAAGGTTAAAGTTGGGGCTGGGGCTTTGTCGTAGAAACTGAGATGACACAACACGAAAATAGCAAGATGCCTGGTACCTCAATGTGGTAAGCTCCCTATGCATGCCAAATTGTGCTGTGCTGTCAGAATAATGTGGAGTTAATTTTTCTTTGAACTACAATTGAGGTATGTGCAGTGCCAAAATATCTTCTTGGGGTTAATCGCCATTTACCCCTTTATACTTTGATTTTTTTTATTTTATCCTCTCTACTTTAAAAACCAACACTTTACCCCCATTCTAATTGAACTAAATTGGAACACTTCACATTTCAGTTTTAAATTAATGGAAAATGCTAAAAGAAGGGTGAAATTAAATTTTCCATCCGAATTTTACATAAAATAAACCAAAGTACCCTTTATTTTAATTTTTACTTATTTTTATCTTTATTTAAAATTAAAAAAAAAATAGAAGTAAAGAAAAAAAAGTCCGGGAGAGAGCAAGAACGTCAATTTCTCCCTTTTGTTACTTTTCATTTTATACTTTTTCAACAGAAAATTAATCTCCCTTTTGTCAAGAGTGGAAGGGGGCGAACTGTAATTTTTTTAAAGTAGAGGGATAATATAAAACAAGGTGAACGTACAAGAAGGTAAATAGCAATTAATAATAACCCATCTTTTTGAGAACAGTTTTTCCTCACAGCTGATGCATTAAGGGATCCCTAATTAAGTATTCGCCAAATGTCCAAGTACATATGCTTTGTTTCCTATTTGGAGCATGGCTAACAACGGAAAAGAAACCAATGATGAATTCACTTACCTAATCCCTAAGAAAGCTCATTGGTTGGTAATGTCATTCAAATATTAGAATGTGAGGGCTCGAAGAATTGAAATTGAGTTGTATTCAAATTTCCTTACCTGGTCGGTGAGCATAATAACAGGATGACCGGCCCTTTGTAGACGCTCAAACATGCTGCATTGGTACATATATTTGCTTGCAACATTAGAGAGAACTGTTGCAGGAAGCTGCTTTGGATCGCCAACCTTAAAAACAAGTATCATTTGAATAAAATTTCTACTGCCCATAGAATACTTGCAAAACAATTACTGTCTGTGACACTATCTGATTTGCAAGACATATATCCACTCACGACTCTGGTTAAGTCATGTCCTTACCATGATACATTTAGTCCCCTTTGATTTTAAGAGCTGAAGAGGGATCAGAGTGGCAGGCTCCAGAGCCTATATCGATAAAAAGACAAACCTCAGAATAGAAAGAAAGAACAACCAGAGCCAATAAATTGAGAACCCTAACTAACACAACACGGGGAGAGAAGGGAAAGATTATACTTGAGCAGCTTCATCAATGACAACAGCATCAAATAGAGTATCCTCAGGTGAATTGCCAAACTTATGACTCAAAATAGATTCAGAGCAAACTCCATACAGATCTCCACCACAGCCACTTAACGTAGTTACCACAATTTGAGCTTCCTTTAATATGGATTTCCTTAATTTGTATTTAAGAGCTCTGCTTTCTTCATTGGCTTTCTTTTCCCACATCTGAGCAGCGGTAAGATCTCTGTAAACTGATTTCTTTTCATCATATAATTTCCTCAATTTGGCCTCGATTTCTATATCAGACATTTCCTTTGCATCATCCCCCTTAGGAGCCTCTCCTTCCAATGAATGCTTTGACTCCGAATTCCCATCCCTCGTGTTGGCACGCTTGGCTTCAAAGAACCTGATACGGTCCACCAACTTTTCTAGATTAGAACGGAGGATTGATGAAGAATCCCCATTCATTTCATTATTTCCATTACTTAGATTCGTCATTTCCTCTGCCAAACGATGATCAACAAGTGTGTCTATAAAGAAAGGCAGGGAATTCGGATGAACAGTCTTTGCGTTACCAACACGAACCAGATATGGTTTGTACATGACTCCATCACTATCATGGAGACCTTCACTGGATATTCTGGATACCAACTCATCAACGGCAGCATTGGATTGTGCACAGATGAGCACCCTTCCTCTTCTGCAATTACTGACTAATTTGTAGTTATTGTCTTCCTCATTCATCTGCCTGGCAAAGGCAGCATCCTGCCAAGCCCTAGCAATTGCAGCAGACTGACTGATTCTTAATTTCGAATTATTGCATGAAGTATTGCCAGCTCTTAAAGCACAATTTTGTGAACGCTTTCTGTCATTTGTTTGTTGAGAAAACATAAGCAAACAACTTACAATGACCATAATTGTGCGTGTCTTTCCAGTTCCTGATCCAAAAAGAAAAAAGATAAATAAGCATAAATACAGCAAACAATAAGCCGATAGAAGGATACATGAGTTTACAAATATGTACCTGGAGGACCCTGTACAAGACAAAAATTGAAAAGTTTTTTTGGATCCACTGGTCCAATAGCAGCACTAATAGCATTAAGTTGACTCCCATTGTATGAAGATACAAGAATCTGCTGTAATGGTTGAGATATCTTACCAAGATCTTTAGTCGATTCATAACTACAGGGAGGATGACTAATAGGATTCAAGATTATAGAAAGTACAGGTATATCTTTTATTGATGACAGAGCCTGGAATTCCCGAAGTTGAGGCGTAATGCTCATAAGATTAACTATATACCATTTGCTTCGCTCAGCGAGGAGCTTTCTAGCCCGATTCAGACGAGAACTTCCATTCAGGAGATAAAACCTGATGACTAGGACACTGGATCTTTTTTTGTTGTCTCTCTCTCGCCTCTCCACCTAAAACACAACACGTAGGATGCATCATAAAATTTTAAAAATAAAAAATAAAAAAAGGGAAAAACAGAACAAGGCAAGTAAATATTGAAATGACTTGGTGAACAATATGTCTACTGAACTGCTGATATAGTCATCTACGCTCTTCAGAGAGAAAGCGGACTGACTAGTAAACTGATGTCAGGAAAATTACCAAACAAATATGCAGACAAGGCAAGTCATGATGCTATAATCACCCAATCACATTTTGAACAGGAGGGCTTGCAACAAGATTTTCAGGTAGAGCTTCGGTTACTCTAGGAGAAACAAAATCCATGAAAAGCTTAGTGAAAGATAGAATCCAGAGCAAGTCCCATGCACTCCTTACATATGAGGTGAAGTAAAACTTCATTTTACTTGTCGAAATAAAAAGGTCAATGCAATTCTCCAACAAGGTGCAAGAAACAATCCACATAATACACGCCATCAATCATGGAAATAATCCCTTTTGGTTTAGGGAAAACAGTTTACCTTATTCTAAAAATATTTGTTTGAAACACTAGTCAAAATAGGTAAACTTTTGGAGAATATATAGGAAAGATTTGGTGGCATAGAAGTAGCACTTGTGTGAAAACGCTGAACAAATACTAATTGTTTTGATCCTCGTGAGGACACTCAGTGCACATCCCAAAAAAGAGATTCCCCACTATAGAATTTGTGGTGTGCACTTGTAAGAGTTTTGATATATATTGAAGGATTTTTTAAAACTTCCAAACGCCTGCCATCATTCAAGCCTGGCATTGAGCCATTAGTTGTTCCCATATGCGTTTTTCTTCCCCATCTCCCACTAAACTTTTCCCGAGTTCATATTTGAAAACCATCTTTAGGCTTATCGAAAAAATTGTCATTGGAACACTTACTTCGAAAGCATCCAAACCTAGAGGGCGTCATGGGGCAATCCTGGTGGGCAATGGGCATTATTGGAAAAAGGTTCGAGGCAATCCTGGGAATGACACTAGGATCAAAGTTCATGGGCACGGCATAAAACCAACAAAGACCTTGGCACAAGACCAAGGCAACCCGGGCAGAACATGGATGCAGTGACACGATGTGATCGCAGTCATGCAAAGGAACATCCAATTGTTGGTGTGCAATGGTGGAACGAGCATGGATCATGAATTTGTTTGCACAAAAATAAACAATCTACAGGGAATCATAGTGCATGTCCCAAACATGTACATGCAATTATCATTCTCTTCCTTTAAAATTGATTGTATGGGTTCAGTAGTAAGCGTGTTCCTGCAACCCAAACCAAAAATGGAGTGTATGTTTCCTTCTTTTCAATGAGTTATACAAATAGGGTTGCCTTTGGCCGTACAAGTGGTACATTTTACTAAGAGTCTGCAAGAAAGAACAGAGGCATGGCTAACTGATTAGCAGGGAATAAGGCCATCACATTGTTGAAAAATTCTGGTTCAAAATTAACAATGTGACAATAATCTATAACCTCCTTTAATTATAGGGGCTAATATGGTTGCGGACTTGTTAGCTAAGGTTGAGAGTGCTGGTGACAATCAGACTTTTTGGTCTGAATCAGAATGTCTGACATTTGTTTGTGGAAGTCTAAGACTGGACAGCTTTCACTTCCCTAACATTAAAAAAGTACAGGGAAGTTCTTAACTCTTTTCTAGTTTTAATTCTTGATATTCATTCATTTTGTTACTTGTATTGATTTTTTATAAGTTGTTACTTGCTTTGTTTAAGAGGACACTCCTCTGAATTTTGTATCCATTTCATTATTCAATAAAGTTTTTCTCGCAGCGTCAAAATTCCCCTCGCCAAAAAAAATTATAACCTCCTTTGATTTCATCTACATTAGTTCACGCATTTTTTCAACAAAATTGTGGCCAGCCTTCTCCCTACCATGCTCAATTCCCTTTTTCAAATCTTATTTTTCCTGAGCAATATATGTTTTGCTAAGAGCACACTTATTCAAGATTCTTTCTCTCTTGGCCAAGGATGTAATTCAAAATATTATTTTAAGAAATTTGTGGCCATAACTTCATAATCGGCAAGATGAAACCTTTTGATAGGTTAGAATGGGATTTCATTCTTGTCGTTCTTCATATTTTTGGGTTACCTTATTTCCTATCTCTCATCTTCACTCTTCATTAATCTTTCCACGGCCCACTTTTCTATCAAATTTAATGCCTCCACGGTTATTATTCCAAAGCTCAAGGAAGATTAGATAGGGAGACCCTGCCTCTTTTTATCTTTAATTTTAGGGAAGAAAGCTTTCAATAGAGACTTAATAGTCATGTATGAGAGAGTCCTTCTCATACAGACTTAATAGGCATTCGGTCCTTCTCTATCATGTTTTATATGCTGATAATATCATGATTTTCTCCAATGGTACCAAAGATCAATCTTACTTCTCATTAAGTTTCTGGAGTAGTAACACCCAATACATGAGATGAAAAGTTGTTTTCACCTTCATCCCAAAATTAGCCCTCTGTAGGCCAATAGGCCTCTATTGTTGCTTCATTTACCATTGATAACGTATATCAAAAAGGAAACATATTGGCAAACCATTTGGCTAATTTTGGAGTGGATAATCTACAATCCACTGGTTTTACTGCTGACATCGATTCGCCCACCTTCTAAAAAGATTGTATTCAAGGATGTGATTCAAATCGGTAGCTTTGGCTATCGTAGGGACTATTGGACTGGTCCCCCTCATTTTTTTTGTTTGATTCTAATTAATTTTCTTTACTTCTTTAGTTCTTTACCAAAATGAAAAGAAAAAGAAAAACATCGTTCAACATGTGTCAGCGTGAGAATTATATAGTAATCCTACACGTGCAGACATAAAGGAGTGAAAAAGTTAAAAATGGTGTCCAACAGTATAATTCAATTATAAACACTTGGTATGGGACCTATGTACTTAACATATATCAATTATGCATTATAAAGAAATTAAATATGCAAGTCAACAAATCCTAGGGTACACAAAAGAATTTCTTTGAATTAAGATAGCATAGGTTGAACGATTTTTTTTGAAAAGGTGTATAAAAGGTTTTCCTTATCAAGAAAACTTAGATTGAAACAAACTAAACTCTTCATGAAATGAACAAAGCCGAGGTTGAATAAAAAATTTACAATATGTAAATATGCTTCATCTTTTATATATTATTAGAATCAACAAATAAACAATTAATTGAAGTACCTTTCCAATAGTTCCACAACTAATCAAAGTACCTTCCAAATAGTCCCCCTCCACCATTGTTTTTATTTGATGCAAAATTCTATTCCTTTCAAAAGTAAATAAAATATACCTTTCCAACCATGTGAACGTCACCGGGAGAACTTTTCATAGGCTGTCTTGTAACCAAAATGAGGTCATTTTCCAAGCAACTTCTAGAACCAGCAGAATCGACATCGTCGTGGATACAGCGAACAATATGGAAGTCGTCAATACGCTCCACTGACAGGACAGACAAACAGCCACAACACATCTCTTGCATAGAACCTATATCCCGAAAGGAACTATGCAGCTGTGCCTTGAACTCCTCCAGTACCAGTGGTCGGAAAATATCCACATATTCATCAGCAGATGAAAAACAAAGAGGGACTTCTTTAAGTTTTGTAACTGTCCGAGTCTCCTGTTCATTTCCAGGTGCCAATCCCACTGTAGCAAAATAATCCAACTCTAGGATAGGTTTATACCAGTTATCAAGCCTTGGGGGCTTGAATCTTTGAACCGCACCACCTAACCTATATAAGTTTCCATATCTATTTTCCCCAGGTAAGTTGAGTTGAATGACTTGGCGCTTGGGAACAGGGGCAATGGGTTTCATCACACGTGACTGCTGATGTGTAAAAGATTTTAGTGTAAAATCCCATGAATTATCTTCAGCATCATGTATAAACTTTTTTATGACAGCATCACTACTGATTGAAACCTTGTTGATGCCTTGATGATTTCTAGTTTCAGAACTGGTCTTTTTATCAGATGAACTCTTTAGATCTGATTTATGATGAGGTAAAAAAGAACTGTTTAGTCCATCGGAACAAAAATCTTTTCTGACACTGTCGATAGCAGTTGATTTAGCAAGAGAGGTTGATGCTTCCCTGCCTACAAGCATACCAAACTTCAGATTGTGAGGAACAGAACCAGCATGATTAGGACTGTTTGTATCAAGTGAAGACTCTGACAGGTCCTTTAAAGTGACAATGCCAGAAACGTACTCCCTTGCTTTGTCATCTTTTTGAACTTGTACCGCATCACCAACAGCCAATGTTTCTCCATGCAACATTTGCTGACTTGACCCTGCACACGAGTCAATCACATCATTCTCACTATCACAAATAGTAACAATGCTAGAAATATTCTTCCTTGCATCGTCATCTTGTTGAACTTGTACAGCAGCACCAGCAGTCAATGCTTTTCCATGCAACACACAACTTGACCCAGCAAAGGAGTGATTCACATCCTCGAAAGAATCTTCTAATTCCACCTCATTATCTGAAATAACTATCACATCCCCTCTCCCCATATCAAGCAAAGACGAGGAATTCATAATTTGTACATTAGCATTTTCAGAGGAGAAAGGTTCAGCATCGTGACCTGGGGACATCCTTCCACGTGATATGCCTTCATAAATCAAAGATGTGGGCTTCATTTTCGTTTTTCCATCTGCGTAACCCCCTTTATTCCTTAAGGAAATGCAAAGATGTGATACTTTCTCCTCTATTAAATCCATAGCAACATTTTCTGCATCTCAGATAAGAAAAACATGGAAAGTAAGCAAAAGAAGTCTCCAATGATATTTAGGCATAAAAGATCAACCAATAAGAAATTATAGATGGACAAGTAAACATGTAAAACTCACCACATGATATAAGGTTTTCAATGGCCCTCAATGTAGAAAAAGAGTTACCACAACATACCCCTTTAAGCAAGCCTATCAAAGAAACTACCGTCTGTTTCCAATACCTAACTACAATTGAAAGTGATGACTTTCCCCAGTCCATCAAGTCATGAAGCCATCCGAAGTTGCTTCCATTTTCCCCCATAATATCAGAGTTTTCAGATATATCATGGAATGATGGGAAAATCCTTTTAAAAATAACAGGCAGGGTCTCAAGTAATCTGATGCACGTCATCTGAAACAACAATTAAACAATGACTGAATGTAACCCAAAAAAAAAAGGGCTGTTGGAATAAGTAGCTTAAATGTAGAAAAATTATCGTTTCAATGTAGAAAAATTAAGTGAATTCACAACATTGATAGAGTTCAATGAGTTGACCAGCTCTTGAATCCAAAAATATTACAACCAAACATCGATATAGCAGAACTAATTAATATAAATAATTTCATTAATGACTTGATCAACACTTGAATCCTATACAACGGGAAAAAGTTGAAATTGCTGCACAACTAATATATACAAATGATTTAGAAAGAACATAATTTTGTTCTTTGCACATTTGTGAGCGAGTGTGAAGAAAGTTAGCCAGTGCACACATGCGCCAAAGCATGTGGTTCCAATCAGAGAATCTATGAAGTAAATTTTGTTCGCAGATATTCATCTAAGACATTATCAGATTTACCATGTATGTATACAGAGATTATAAAACATAAAATCATAAGTCCACAATCCATTTAAATATTAAACCATCCAATATCAATATTGGTCATCACCCAAGAAACAAAAGAAAACCCATATATGCAATCTGAACATCAAAAACCAAAGCTTTAGACAACAAGAACTAGGATTCAGAAAGGAAAAATGACAAAACCAAAATCCACTTCTTTTGGAAAATATGGTTCTGAGAGAGTACAAACCAACTTAACAAACATTTAAAGCCCAACAAGTTCAAGTTACAGATACAGGAAAGGATTCAGTAAGATTAAAATTTAGAACGAGGTAGTTCGTCTCAAGTTGAGATTCATAAGTTTTGTGAAAAAATTAGAAAATAGGTAGTTAGTAAGTCTAGTTAGGGCCCATAAGTTTTGTACAGAAATTAGGAATGGGATAGTTTCTCTCAAGTTCGGGTTGGAAGGTATTATAAAAAAATTAAGGTCTCAAAAGCTTGAATCACATTAAGATGGATAAGAAATGAAATACACTGGGGGCAAAAGACATCCCCACTGAGATTTGGAAAAGTTTGGAAGATTCTGGGATATAAATAGAGATCTCACGCATGCAAGGTGTAGATTCCATCAGTAGGGATGCCACAAAAAACCGAACCGATGGGTAACCGAAAGAAACCAGACCGACTAAAAGGTTCGGTTACGGTTTTGAAATTAGCAACTGAAGTGATTTTGATTTTGGGTTTGGTTTTGAGATAGAAACTGTGAAACCAAACCGCGAAACCAAACCACAAAACCGAACTACAAACCAAACTACAAAACCGTGAAACCGATATTTTAAAAATATTTTAATACATATATACCCTTAATATATATATATATATATATATATATCTTTATTTATTTACACTTTTAACCCCTCTCACCATAACAAAAACTGTCTGTTAAGGCACTTTTATTAGGACACTATATGTAACGTGCCCCATAAAGGTGTTTTTCGAGGCACAAAATTGAAAGTGTCGCATAAAAGTAAATTTGATATTTTTAATATTGATTTTTTTATTATTTTATTAAAAACTAATATAAAATCAATTATTTAAAAGGCAAAAAGTAGTGCCCCGATAAAATTAAATTAGTGAAAAAAATTAATATTCTATATATAATATAAAGGGACAACAAATAGTGACTAAAAACAAAAATTATATTAGGGCACAATTTTGTGTCTTATTGTAATTGAATAATTTAATTATAGGTCAATTAATTGTGTCTTAATACATATAATAAAATAAATTAAAAAAAAAAAAGATTAAAATTGAAATTAAAGGTCAATTAACAGTGCCCTAATAGATATAATAAAATCAATTGAAAAAAAAACAATAAAAATGGAAATCATCCTTAGAAACGACGTCATTTTTGACAAAACGACGTCGTTTTGTTCTTGGCGCCAAACCAAAACAACGTCGTTGTGACCTACTATTGTATTTTAATCATGGTTATTGTTTAGAAACTTTAATTATGGTTACTGATTAAAAATTTTAATTATGATTATTTTGTGTGTGTTTTTTTTAAGAATTTATGTTTGATATTTTAACTATATTTTTGTTTATATATAAAAAACAACGATTTAAGGTTTTGGCTTTATTTTTGGTTTTTATAAAATTAAAAAATCTTAAATGGTTTCGCAGTTCACAGTTTTGGTTATGGTTTTGTGTAAATTTAATTGGTTTGGTTTTAAAACCGAACCGACGGTTTTTGTTTTGGTTTTGGTTTGATATATTTCTAGTAGTTTTGGTTTTGGTTTTATATGAAACCGGATCAAAACCGAACCAGTGACATTTCTATCCATTAATGAACGATTTTTAGTTGAGTCAACAATTGGCCAAAATTTGAACCAAGGTGGAGATCGTTAGGAACTATGTCTCAAATATCTAATTAGTTATATATTTCTAATTCGATTAGGTTTATATTTCTAGATTTCTACTAATTGAGGTGGAGCCAACGGTTGCCAAAATTTGAGCCAAGGTGGAGATTCTTTTGAATTGGTCTCAAATCCCTATTGTTATTAATTACTAATTTCAGTAGGTTTCTATTAATAAATTTCTATTAATCGAGGTGGAGTCAACAATTGGCCAGAATTTAAGCCAAGGAAGAGATCGTGAGGAATTGTGTCTCGAATTCTTAACTTGTTATTAAAACCTAATTCGATTACGTTTCTATGTATACAGTTGCATTTGATTTTGTATTTCCTTGTTGGAGTTGTGAATTCCTTGTCCAAAAAGAATTAGGACTTTGAACTCTACAAATAGCACCATATGTAATTGATTGAGATTCACAGGTGAGATATAGCCATATGGATGAGATGCCAGTGGAGAGTGTTGAGAGTTGAGCGTTGCGAGTGGGAACACCATGTATCTCATTCATTTCTGTGACTAGTTTATGATTATAGTGCAATCCTCTTCATCTGTGGACGTAACAGTGGTTATGCCGAAACCACAGATATCCCGTATCCTTGCATGTTGTAATCATTCAGTGATTTGTATCAAAAACCTAATTACTAAAAGACCTGTAAATGACAGTCAAGATACCGACAGATCATTTTAGATGAATGTATATCGGTACCCTCATTGGTTTGATCGACGGTTCCTGTATCTTAGTTTAGACATATTTACCAATCTTATCATTTATTATTCAAAAATTTATTACAGAGATGTTGGGTAAATATGTCCAAAAAAAAAAAGTTCAATAGTGTAGTCACGGATATTCATCAACCAAATATGTTGATTTTACATTTTTTTGGCTAGTGATTATTATTCTATTTGTTATTGGTAGAATCTGATCCAAAACAGAAAGCCTACCTAAGAGGGACGTTAGGGCTATTGTAAAAAAGGGTGTGTTTTATATTATCAAAACGCAAGAGCGGGATATGATTACCCCTACATTCTATTTCTAGCATGAATTCTTGGCTACAGCAGCAACATTGGCAACCAACCTTCACCAAAGAGATCATTCCAAGTCATTCTCCTCAGTTAAATTGGATCCTTCCAAGGCAATTTCCTCAGTTAAATTGGACAAAATCAACTATTTTCTAATAGCTTCTTCCAGACCTCTCTCTCCAATTGCAACACCTCCCACCTGGCGTTGTAAAAGGTGGGGGCACAGCCCATTTTAACCTGGTTAAGCGATGCATAAGCCCCAAGTTGTGAGGCACAAGCCCTGACAAATATGAATTTTTAATACTTCAAATAGTAAATACTAATCAATGCCAAGTCCCTAAGTCACTTAAAATTTAACACGTAAGGAAATTACAGAAATGAATTTGAGTCAATATGTGAATCATAAATTAAAGATATTTCACATTAGAATGATAGGGAAGAAGAAATGTGCTGAGACATTGAGAGAGAGTGGGATTAGTTTTGGAAATTAAGTGGGGGTAAACATTTGGGGGATGATGGATTTGGAGGGAACTGTCCCCCAAAAAAAATCATAAAATAGTATCATCCCAATACTTTTGCAAAAACAATCCCACCCTTCATGTTAGGACACTTCCAATGACTACTGTGGTTTATTATATAGATAATTAAAAATATAAAAAATAAATAAAATTAATAATCTGAAAGGAAATACAGATAAAAGGGCAAAAAACAATTAAAATATTTATGGAAGTAACTAAAAAATCAATCTCTGTAGTGTAATGGTAATGTGATTGATTGATAAGCAAACCTGCAGGTTCAATTCTAGAAGAAACAAGCAGCCGAAAAATATTGCAATCGCTTCATTTTGCATGGCCAAAATATCAAAAAGTGAGTATAAATCTAATATAGGGCCTTCTTATCAAGCCAAGTACGGTTAAAATAAACTAAGGAAATTTCAGAAATGAATTTGAGTCAATATGTGAATCATAAATTAAAGATATTTCATATTGGAATGTTAAGGAAGAAGAAATGAGCTGAGATATTGAGAGAGAGAGTGGGATTAGTTTTGGAAATTAAGTGGGGTTGAACATTTGGGGGATGATGGATTTGGGGGGAACTGTACCCCAAAAAAATTTCATAAAACAGTATCATCCCAATACTTTTGCTAAAACAATCCCACCTTTCATTTTAGGACACTTCCAACGACTATTGTGGTTTATTATATAGATAATAAAAAATAAAAAAAAACTAAATAAAAGTAATAATCTGAAAAGAAAATACAGAAAAGCTTAGTAAAAGGGCAAAAAAAATAAAATATTTATGGAAGTAACTAAAAATCAAGCTCTGTAGTGTAATAGTAATGTGATTGATTGATAAGCAAACCTGCAGGTTCAATTCTAGAAGAAACGAGCAGCTGAAAAATATTGCAATCGCGTCGTTTTGCATGGCCAAATTATCAAAAGTGAGTATAAATCTAATATAGGGCTTTCTTATCAAGCCAAGTACGGTTAAAATAAACTTAGCTGAGTTAAATTACTGAACCACAGTTGTTTTACGCATAACATACGCACACAGAAAGCAAACCCAGAAGGTTTTGCCCTGTGCACTTTGAGGGTCCACCCACCATTTAAAGGGTACACCCGAGGCCATTGCATCCCCCCCCCCCCGGGGCCCCCAAATCTCCTCAGTACTTTTCATGTACGCCCCACCAACAATGCCTTTTACATCATTGCTTCCAACTCAATCTGTCACACTTTCTAACAGTGCCGTCTTAGTACATGTCTTGACTGTTTAGTTGATTGCCAATATTACTGCCTTAACTAATATGTTCAAGAATTTGACTATGAGTGCCCGAAGAGATGAGGAGTCATTGATGTATCTATTGATGTTCAATGTAAATAGCAGAGCATTAAAAAAATTGATTTCATGAGGCTGAATATCACCACCACTAAGCTTATTCAGTACATTTAAGTGATAAATAAGAGTAAAACATACCCAAGAAAAAGTTATAATCAGAGAAAAGTAAAGATCCGTACTTGAGAAACTTTGTAATCCACAAATGCCTTCCCTTCTGACAAACACCTTTTTATTGTAGGCCATGCAATTTCTGATAGGAAGCAAGAGAATTTGTCCCAACATGTAGGATCGACAATTGATAGATTTCCAACAACAGAAGAAGACTCAAAGATGGGCTGCCGTAGAAATCCACCTTGTGAGGAAAAATCATCCGATAATTTTCCGGAAACGGTGGACATAAACCCTTCCTTGAGTAGTTTGCATAATACAAAGAAGAAATGATGTAAAGTCTGAAACTTTAAGAGAACGGAATCCAGTTGAACCTGGAAAGAGGCCAGTAAAACTAGATTAGAGGAGAATGAAGACCTACAATATAAGTAATTCGTTCAAAATAAAACCAAAAGGTAAAGAATAGGATCGGGTGGTTCTTTTCGATTTCGATTTCGTCCTGTGCTTCTGCTTTTCGATTTCGAAATCGAAACTCGAAATTGAAATTGATTTTGGATAGGATTTCGATTTCAAAATCAAAACTTGATTTCAATTTCGATATAGGGTTTTGATTGTTTGATGATATGTTGCGATTTCAAAATAGGGTTTTGATTGTTTGATGATTTGTTGATTGTGGTTTAGGGTTCGTTCTTGATTTCTTCGATAAAATTGTTACCAAACGCGATTATATTCCCGGATCCACGAAAAAAATTGTCGTTACCAAACGCCCTTCTATTTCCAAGAAAGAAACAAAATTTTCATCTCATTCCATCTCATTCTCATCCCACTGCATTGGATGGGCACGAAACGGTTACCAAACAGGCCCTAAATAAATCTAATTGACTCATTTCTAAACTCAAAATGTTTTCCCCAAACTTTTTTCGAAGTCTACACTATGAGTGCAATTATTATTTCTACAGGAACCCCTACAGCAAGGGGGAAAGCTTTATAAATAACAATTCAAAAATAATACACCACAGAGGGGAACATACCGAGTCTTAGCTCGCCAAAAATAATTTACTTGCATATATAACAATCAATATAAACTCAAACCCAAGGCTTAAAACTAACCTGCCTATACTGGAGATAACAAAAGCATTAATTGCCTAAACTTTCCTTGGAAGATCCACCACTGAGAGCAGACTGCCGAAGCATGCATCAAAATCTCACAACTCCAACCCCATTTCTATCCAGCCAAACAACTCTGAGTATTAGCTTTGAGAAAACAATGGACAAACCTAATATTTAACTGAGAAGAACATTTAAGAATTTTCTGACAGAGCATGTGCTCTCAAAGTAGGGATGGCGATGGTGATCATCCAACTCGGCAGGTACCCACCTGACCCATCCTGATACAATCCAAAAAAGTTCGGGTAATTACTGCTTTTTTTTACCCATAGGGTCGGGGTTAAATTACTTAGAAACCCGGTCGGCTTTTGGATCAGGTATGGTTATTTGGAAACCACTTCCGCAACTCTAAAAAAATTCCTGTGTGTTGTCCTTGGAAACTCTCTTCTTCTCTTTCTCTACTCATGCTGCACTTTCTTTCATTTTCCAGACAGCATCTCCCATTTTTTTTCCATAGATCACAGAAACAAGCCCCAATAGTTTCTAAAACTCACCCTCAATTTTTTTGCCCACAAACAGAAGTCTTCAAAATTTATAGAAGCTGCCCCACATGTTTCTGAAATTGAATGAAATAGTCCAAACTTTCTGGAATTCACAGATTCTTCCCTGTAACTCAACCAGCTGCTGTTTGCATCCCAAACTCTTAACAATCTTTTCACCCATTGCCCCATGGAAGGGGACCTGATGAAGTCTGAGATTCAAGGAAGGGGGAATGTGTAGGCGAAGAATTAGTTGTGTTGGGCCTCATAGTTGAGTAGTGGACCATGCCGATTAGAAAATGATGGCAGTGAGTCAAAGCTCTCAATGGGAGTGACTAAAGTGTCAAACTCACAACAATGACTGTTGAGAATGGCAGTAACTAAATATTCATTGGAGGCAGGCTCGCCTATAGCGGCGAAGGCAACAAAATTAGATTTGGCTTCTTGAAGATTTACAAAGACCGATCGAGTGCCAAGCTCAATGGTGGTGAGATATTTCACATGAAGGGGGTTCGCAACGGATTTCTGGGAGCAATAAATCCTGAATGAGTGTCCAAATCACAACAACTAATTTGCACCCAAACACGGATGCTAAGATGGGTTCCGATAGTGTAGCATAGATGACACTGACAACAATTTTGTCGACTGGAAGCAAATATATCGGCCAGGAACGCCAATAGGGCAGGTGCAGGAGCCATCAATAAACCTATGAAGGGTTTGGCCATAGAGAAAAACTTCCATTTGGTTAGACCATAGAAGAAAACTGTCATCTATGAGTTTGACAGTGATAAGGTTGATAACAGTGGGAATGGAGAGGGTTTGAGGTACAATAGAAGTGGAATTAAAGATGGTGGAGCCGCTAATGGAATGAGCAGACATGATGGATAATGAAATAATTCTCTCCAGAAAGGATGATGAAGAAACCCAATGGGCCTAACTCACCCTCAAAAGACGCCTTGTAAGAGGAGGGATGTCCTCAGCTTTATATATAGCTCAGGATCAGGTAACACAAACGATGTGGGATTTCACACGCCCCCTCACGTGTAGGATGGACTTTGACAAACCATTGCGAACAGATATCGAGGGGCAACATCAACGTGGGATTCAACAAGCCCCCTTACGCGCAGAGTGGACTTTGACAAACCATGGTGAACAGATGTCGGGGGGCCATTATTGATGTGGGATTCAACAAGCCCAAAATCAAACAAAATGATGCTCTGATACCATAAAGAAACCCAATGGGCCTAACTCACTCTCAAAAGACGCCAGGTAAGAAGAGAATTGCCCTTGGCTTTATATATAGCTCAGGATAAGGTAACACAAGCGATGTGGGATTGAAACAGACGCAAAAACACTAGTTGTCCACCTTTCAACCACTCTAATCCCTCAAGTATTCTTGGCCATGCACTTGCACCTCCATCCATGTCTCGGTGTCAATTGTGTTTTCGGATTGGTCATTACGCCAACAACTACAACCGATTCTCTTCCTTTGCGCAACAATTCGTCTTAAGATCACTGATCTTTGCCTATGCAGGTCTCCAGATTCCTCCAAGTCAATAAAGTTCCCCCCATAACACTAGGGTTCCCCGAAAAAAGAGAGATGACAAATCATCGTTAAAAAAAGAAAGAAGCGAGATATGTTTCCTATGGAATTCAAGAAAGAGAAGATAATGATGACACCATCCCCCGCACGGAAGAACGACCAGAGAGTAAAAAAACGAAGAGAGAACAAATGGATGACGAGGGTTTAGCGGTTGGTGATGGATGAAAGGTGTTAATTCTTGGTGCAATAAACCAAACTTAACCACAAACCCTAATAAACAAACCAAAACAAATAACAGCCAAAAATTATGTTTGTTCACGACTCCCTTGTTTTTGTATTGGTGTAAAACAAATGGGCCTATCCTAGGACTCTTTCTCGTGAACCAAGGACCATTCACTAAACACTACCAGGTACTGGGTCCATTTGTACGCATTAGCCTACTTGGCATACCTCATCATACGCATCCACAACTTTGGAAATAAATTTGAGGCCGGATATGACACTATTGGTTCACCCACGTAATAGGTTAATGGGATGATTCCTGCATGCCACACTTTCAGTTTATCAACTTTCAATTTTCAAGAACGTATAGGAATAGATAAGAAAATTACGTCCAAAACCAAAAGTAAAATGGTTGTAGGGTTTTTTTTTTTTTTTTTTTTTTGGGGGGGGGAATGGTACCGGCATGAGGAGTGTGAGGGGCTAATAAAACACTTCCCAAATTTTTTGGTGTTTTTTGCGATCGGACCAAGCCAATCTGCGAATGGGTTGTGTGTATTGGGACACTAACAATTGGGGGTATTCACAGGTAAACGAGTGTACTATCTAATGCTGTCAAATTATTAATTAAGGAAATACTTAAAAAGGAATATACCAGTTTCAAAGCATGTCTCAATCCTAAGAAGATGGCAGTCAAAGAAGATGGGCAGGAGCAAAGAAACTGCAAACCAGAAGCCAGTCCACGTGTACTAGAAACTTGCTCAAGGATACGCCGAGCAACTTGCCTCCCATTCTGCATAAAGCAGAACACTTTTACTCTCCATCTTCCCGTGAAAGGCAATCACAAGCATAAAGAATGTCAGGAGATACAGATTGATGATAAGTATAGAGAGTGAGAGAGGAATCATTATTGAATTACTCAAATAAGAACATGGAAAAGAAACAAAGATATTAAGTATACTTATATATCGATAGTTACATCATTAGGATCCACGAGCAAAAGGATCAAGGTTTCACCCATCCGTGGTTCCCATGTCCATTGCTTCCAAAGTTCACATTGCTCCATTCTAACAACAAATTGGGTAGTTAACCTGCAAAAGAGTTTGGTCAACAATCATTAATGTGCACTTTTTTATGCCAGTAGTTCAAAGTATAAATATAAAAGACCGGCCTTTATATACAAGCTAGTAAAAGCAACAACAAAAAAAAACTTTTGAATGTACATAAAAGCTAGTAAAAGCAACAAAAAAAAAAAAAAAAAAAACCTTTTGAATGTTCTTATCAATGGCATACACATAGTTGAAAGTTTGATGGAGTTCCTGAACTCCTTCCTGTCTCCACCGTCATCAGAACCAGATGGTGCCTTCCACCCAAATAGATGCGAAACTTCTGGAGCGCTTGTGGCCAACCACTGTCCAACTGGGAGAGCCATTTCTGTGCCATTGTCAGTTTCTACCATAGAAAAACGAGATAAAGCCCAAAAAACAGCCTTGGAGAACGATACTGGAAGAATTGACGGTCCAATTTCAACCAAAACATCAAACCATAACATTGGAATACACATCCAGTACTTGTATTCCTGTGAGGTGATATTACTCTGCATACTGAATTCCTTCCAACAACTAATCTCTTTTTCTTCAATATTATGATCAAGGGGAAGTACTTCAGGATCATCTTCATCAATCAACTCAGCACACACAATTCTATCAGTACTTGATGGTGCACGGAAGTTCAATATTGAAGTTACTAAGGCAGCAGCATCAGACACTATTATAGTTTGAATAAGATCAAAGGCAGGTTGCCGAAGAGAATTGTGAAGCGATGAATCCTTCAGCGAGGACACGAGCGAAGGGCCCCTATAGAATGACATTGAAGAAGTCATAACATGTATTTCCAGCCAAATCAAATCAACAACAGAGCATTTATCCAAATCAGCTAAAAGGATTTTCAATGGAAACATAGATTGCAGATTGTCTGGTAAAGTTAACATGTTATCACAAAGCAAAAAAACAGTATGAAATTTAAATAGTGAATTGGACTTTCCAGGAAATGAAATGGTGGTAAGTAAATGAAAATAAAACTTTACGTTCCTGCTTATATATGAAGAAAAAAGACATCCATCTAAAGATATGCAACTGTGCCACATCAGACCTTTGGAACCATTCCAGAATAAAAAAAAGAACCACACAGCTACAACAGGTGTACTTTGTCAGACAAATCCACCTTAACAAAGGTTTCTATACTTTATATTGTAGCAAATTCTGGCCTCCTTTACGACATGATCTTGGGCTGGAATTGAGAATCCAAGCAGGGATTATTCAAAATGTTGCCCAAATGGACTCTCAAGTGCCAGTGAATATGTTAAGTGGCTAGGTGGTTGTTCCTTCAAGATTCCATGCAATGGTGTAGAGAATTCTTACACATGCAGAGTTCTGAGCTGGGGGAAATTCCCATTCACATTGAGATTATGTGGCTACAGGTAGATGGTTCTCTGGATCTTGTTAGCAGCTATGGGTTACTAACACCCCCAGCTCGATTCTCGCTAAAAAAGCATTTCCTACTCAAACAAGACCTTAACAAGAGGAAATGGAACGCAAAAACTTTTAGGAAAGTTGAGGTGATTACAGCTAGAATCTGGAGACTATTGAAGGTTGTCAAATTAGAACCTAATACGAACAAATATCCAGCAATATATCGCCGACATTAGGATATCGAATCGACAGGGATCGGATTGTTACTATAAAAAATTTCTTATTTTTCTTGTGAGAAATACTGACTTGGGCATTTTTGTTCCTAATTATCAAGAAGAAAACAAATAAACTTAAATTTGACAGGAAATGAGAATCAGGTTAGGCATCTATTCGTGTAAATCAATAATCTCGTAATTCTAATTTTATATCCATCCTAACCTGTGTGTAAACAAGTAATCTCAGCTACAAGCTAGATTTACAACCAAAGTTTTGATTGACCATTTAGTCAGGGGCATTAGCCGATCTTCAAGAATTGATTTCTAATTTAACTAATCCAAGGTGAATCAATCTCTTAGTATAACCCATCCTATTAAACCGGATCAATCACAAATATGGATTGATCATTCAATCGGCATGGCCTATCTTCGGGATTTGATTCCTAAGTTAACTAATCTAGGCTGTATCAATCCCTTCACATAACCATTCTATTAAATCGGATCAATCCTAAAGAAAACAATTGCATAACCATAAAATCTAAACTTAGATCCCATGTCTAGAAACAAGAATTCCAAACCCTAACCTCTACAAGATAATTTGAATGAAAAAAACAAAACACTTGTATAAATCAATCTAAACCAAAGGTATTAGCAGCTCACATCAATCTTGAACTTATTTCCTGATTTGATCTTGAAATACATTGTTCTTCTGTCCCCACGGCCGTCATCTCCCCCTAGGGTTTTTGAGGAATCAAACCCTTAGAAAGGCGGTTTCACATAATGCCTAGAAATTGCAAAGTCTGCAACGAAGTCAGTGAATCAGCCAGACATTCTGGCCCGTTTGTGCACAGTGTGGGAATAATCTTGCACAGTTCTAGATTTAGCCAGAGGCTTGGGAGTGCACTGGCCCATTCTCGCACTTTGCACATGTATTCTTGCACGGCCAGCAACAACTTCAATTGCACATATATCTCTTGTCTGAACTCTATTTTAGCTCTATGACCACTAGTTGGAAATATTAGAAAGTGTACTTTCATATGCAACTCGCTTCGTCTGAAAATTCCAACTTCATCTTTAGTTATGGTTGAAATAGTATCTGATGGTTATCATTATAATGTCCATAAAATGCGACTTTTAGCTCTAATCTAGTTGAACTCCCCAAAGTTGCCTTAACACAACTTTTAACTAATTAAAAACAAATGAATACTCGAAAACATAAACATATATATATATATATATATATATATATATATATAGTTTTAGGAGATAAATAAGTATAAAATTGATCCAGAACAGCCATCAAGGCCTTGGAAGATAAGGAGCAAACTGGCACACTCATGGCTAAGGAAAGTATGGAACACGTTGGAAGATAGCGGAGCTGAGTAAGAATCTTATGCACAAGGAGACATTAGCTTTTAGTCAAAGACGAAGATCGAAACATTCAATAGTTTCACAGGATGGACGTAGCTCACAAGCGCAAGAATCTAGTATCCTCTCTTTTCTCTGAGGCTCTCAATTCGAGGGGAAGGAGAATGTGAGAAATAAGATTACAGGCCCTATCTGTTTTTCTTTTCAAAAACTGTTTTCTGTTTTCCAAACAACAGAATACAACTATTTTTCTTTTGACAATACAACTCAAAAACAATTTTGCATCACATTTTTCACAGTACTTAATCTATCTCATCAATTTTACTTGTTGATTTTTCAATCATTATTAATATATATTTCCTTTTTCATAACTTTCTGAAAACTAAACCAAACACCTTTTCACAATTTTCAGTAACTGTTTTCAAAAATTTTGAAAACCGTTTAAGAAAACAAAACGAAACAAGCCTTCAACCTATATCAAATCTGCTTTCCAAATCTGAGCCGTCAACGGGACTTGGAAAGTCGTTGTTTCCAGAGTATGTCAGCAAGAGACAGGAATATCTTGGAGCTTCATTTTTCAGAGGAAGTCAATGCCGTAAGCTACAGCAATGGGGGAATTACTAGGTCTGAATGTCTTTTCTCTTTGCTTTTTCATCAATGTTAGTAGGCGGTGAAAGCAAACAATATTCCCTCCATTAAGAGTTGCTTCCTATCCTTCAAGACTCTCGGTCCAATTTTTCTAAAGGTCTGACAGATTGCGTTGGACGGAAAATAGAAAGGGCGTTTCTCTGTCAAATCATTTAAATCCCTCCTCATAGGCAGATGTCCAAATCAGCTTTGCTTTGGAAGGATATCTTACGCATGGAAGCTCCTCCCATAACTACCTTCTTCAGTTGGTCGACTGACCATCCTTACTCTTGACAACCTACAGCGGCTGGGTTTCATTTTCGAAGGTTGAGTCAATCGTCCATTCCTCTATTGTCTCGCGGCGACAGACATTAGGGATGTGATATTTTCCTATGCACGACTGTCTTGGTACATGCCCAAGTGCTACATAGACCTACTCCATTACTAGAAAAGTCTCAGACCATTAATGATGCCTTAACTCTCAAATGTCGCATAACATGACAGTCTTATTCTTAACAACACCTTTCTGTCTCTTCCTTTTTGTTCAAGCATTCTCTCTCATACAAGCTCTTTTTTCGGTCCAAGGACCATTAGTCCGTTACCTATGAGAATATTGCACTACATGATTAGCTAGAAAAGTTTGTGTCCTCTTAGTTTTTGTACATGGATGCGCGCATCTTGTGTCGGATACACGGCTTTTGTGGAGCATTGGAAGAGGATACAAAAAATTTGAAGGAATAGGGATTCAGAGAAGAAAAGAAGAGAGAGGAGAAAGGTCAACTCTGGCACCAAATAATTGTTGGACACCCCACCAAGAAGAGGAGAAAATAAGAGTAGGGAAAGGAACTCAATAAGTCAAACATCTCAATTCAGTATTCAAGTAAACTAAATTTTGATGTAATATAATAATATATTTATGGGCCATTTAGCAAATACAAAACTTTACTCAAATGAGAGAACTTAATCAAATACAACCCTAATAATAAAAGCATTCAAAACAAAAAGTTATTATGGTATTAAACTTAAAACACTTCCAAAGTTAGCAGCTACTGTACCGAATCAGTGGATCTCAAAGTTTCTTTGACGGTTACTCAATTATTTAGTAGAGTTATAATGAGAAGAGAACTTTAATTACTAATTTTCTCTTAGATGGAAGTTCACTTCAATTTCTTTTCTTTTTTTCTTTGTTTTTTTGGGTCCAAATTTCACCGGAACCATTATTGTAGTTCTATTGATAAGATCACAGGAGGTTCAGTGCTACACAAGGACATTGTAGTTTGGTTTGGGTCGTTGTACTACTTCCTCTCATATTTCATGCTCCAGTTATAACTGTACATGTCAAAACATTGGTTTAGAATGCAATGAGAAGCAAAAAAATATAACACTTCTCCTAGTGGAAAATACATTTAATGAAAAGCAAGAACATGATTTTGCAAATTCCTAAATCAGGTAAAGAAGTCCTCCAAATACCTAAAAGACAGATGACAACAATGGGCTAAAAGCTACATACCACATATGTGCACATTCAAACGGTGGGCAAGGAGGGTTCATCTTGTAACCGCGATCAATAATTTTAAGGGCTATCTGCAAATATAAACTTAAAATAAATAGCAAATACATTAACCTTGTGTTTGGTTGGGCAGAATAGGAGACTTAGAATTGGAATTACAAATGAAATAACGAATGGGTGTAAAAATCTAAAAATTTGCAAGCATTCATTTTCATTACAATTCTGAGGTTTCAATTCCGTGCTACCAAACACTATCTAAGAGAAATGACAATCACAATCTATTCATTACGGAACAACGAAATAGACTTGCTTTGAAAAATTAGAAACTAAGCACCTGACATGCTTTTTTTCTCATTAGAATGCTGAAGTTACTGCTCACGGTCACTTGATGTAAGAGAAAGTATAGAAAATGCCTACGTTGCTTTTCATGTTCTCCATCTTGCAAAGCTTCAAGAGACTGCATGATGTAATTTAGACATCAGTAATGTCGGAAAACATCTTAACCAACATGCAGAGCCACAAAAACAAAACATGGAGGAGAAAAAAGAAAATTGAATACCAGAGTTATAAACAACTTGCCTGGAGAAAAGGCTGGAAGAGATCAAATATTTCCTTATGGCTTTTCTCAGTTCGAGTATGAAAACACTGACCCACTAGTGTGTTGCGCATTACACTTGGAGATAAAGTAGCCCGTAACCAAAGCTTACAACCTAATGGATCCACATAAAGGGAAAAAAATAAAATGTCACCTAGATGGAAAAACATCAACCCAGACAGTGAAGGGACAGGAAAGAACAAAAACCTACCAAGCATTTCAAATAGAAGCCTCAAGCAATTAACTGCGTAAGAAAATTCGATTGAGTCATCACTGATATGATTAAGAACAATACTGAGAAAAACAGGATAGCGCTCCAATATTCCTTCTTCAAATGCAAGAGGCTCCAAAAACCCAAGCCTTCAAGATACACATGAACACTTATCAGGAAAAAAAAAGGGATAAAGTAGTATTTTGGCAATATATTATAAAAACAACTGCTTCCTACAATGCTTTGATTCCAAGCCATACGGTTATTCTCTCCAGCTGCACCCTTGGCCTAGAAGTCTTGGTAGCTGATGCCACAGCCTCTGTCTCCAAAAAACCAATGAATTTTTTGAGCAAAGGCTGCAAAGGTTCTAAATCCGATGGTCTCCTACACATGAATATGAATATTACAAGGGGAAAAAACAAAATCCAGATGTTCATTTAATACAATATCATATTTTCAAATCAAGCATATTGACGAAAAATATTTAAATGGGAAAACAACATTAAAGCTACTTGAGGGGATCATCCCAAGTACATGAGACATGAGAAAGCATACGGCAAACTCAGTTTAGTCACCACAATTGCTCTCACTAATAAAACTTTGTGAAAATTATATAATATCCCATTACTTCTGAAGAGAAAGATGAAAACACAAATGTACATAATAAAACACAGAAA
The DNA here is from genome assembly GCA_016647705.1 of Eucommia ulmoides. Lineage (NCBI taxonomy): Eukaryota > Viridiplantae > Streptophyta > Magnoliopsida > Garryales > Eucommiaceae > Eucommia > Eucommia ulmoides. The sequence goes on from CM028326.1 coordinate 48,593,217, forward strand.
ACCATTTCAGATTGGTCAAACTTGAAAGAGGTTGCAAAATAAATTTTGCACAAGAAACAAGGGCAAATAACCTCATAGGTACTTGCTGCAGCGTAGCTTGGAAAACAAGATCAAATTATTTCATTCAAAAGATAACATGTAAAACATTATTTTCTGTAGAATGAAGAGGTATCTTCAATTCATTTTGTAAAATGTATCTGTTTAATAATGGAATTCCACTACTTTCCCTTGTTTGATCTCTTTTTTTATCTCTTCTATGTGTATGTACAAACCCAATGGACCTAACTCACTCTCAAAAGAAGCCTTGAAAGAGAAGGACTATCTTAGACTTTAAATATAGCTCAGGATCAGTAACACAAGTGATGTCGATTCAACACGCCCCCTCATACGCAGGGTGGACTTTGCCAAACTACTACGGACGAATATCCGCGGGGGGGGGGGGGGGGGCGGGGAGAGCAGCATTAATGTGGGATTCAACATGTCCCCTCACGCACTGGGTGGACTTTGACAAACCACTGGGAACGAAAATCGGGGACCCCAACATTGATGCGGGATTCAACAAGTCTAACATCAAACAAAAGACCTGGCTTACCATGTAGGAACCCAATGGGCCTAACCCACTCTTAAAAGGAGTCTTGTAAAAAGAGGATTACCCTAAAGTTTATATGTTACTCAAGATCAAGTAACACAAGCGACGTGAGACTATACCAAACTAGTGCGAACGGATTATAACCAACCTAGCCCCTGTTCCACCATCTAACTGATTCAGAAACAATATGTGGCAACACATGCACCTAGATCTCAATAAGTCCTAAAATCTTCAAAATCAATTCGTAGAACAGGAGCATCCACTCGAATACGATCAAATTTCTATGGAAACTTGCCTTTTGAAACACGAAAATGAAACCAAAAATAGAAAGCATATAGGAAACCCCCAGATCTTTACCCAAACACCAGATCCGTCAATTTCAACCCCCCAAACCCCTGAAAATGGTCTGCAAGTCCCAAGCCGAGATCCCCCACCCCTAAACCCTTGATCTGCTAAAACAAACACTAAACTTTTATGTTCCTATCTTTGTATGTGTACTACAGACATATATGTGTGTGTATGTAGGTGTGTGTTCCATCTTCATCAGAAAAGAGTATGAAAAAAATAAGCAAACAGGAATTTTGACGGGCTTCAACAACATTCAAAAACGAGGTTAGATTCACTTACTTACAGCTACAATATATCACATATGCGTATGAAGAACGAGAAGAAAGAAGAGGATGATGAGGATGAAGTTCAATGGTGGCCCCCAGCATAGCGGTTGCGAACATGAAAATGGAGCAATCAGAGAAGATAAAAGGGAAAAAGAGTGGGAGAAAACGGGGATTTTTTATAAAGAAAGAAAATTACATTTTACCCCCAAAACATGAAATATGAATATAGAAGGTTGTAATTGTCAAGTTTAATCTGGAAGTTTCAGTTTTCTTTTCTTTTTTTCTTTTTTTTACACTAACAGCATAGGCAAGGGGATTTCGTAGTAATTTTCAACCGTTGGTTGTCTCAAATAAATATTTAGAAATAACCCCAATTAGACTTCAACCAAACCGTAAGTATCACAATATTCATGTATTATCCTCCCAAATGCGTTATTTTAATTAACAATTATGATACGACTGAAATAACAGACTAAGAAAAATGTTAAGCGGGCTGAGACATTCAGATTTAAGGGACAAGATTATTTTTTGTGTTCAATTGTTTCACAACATTAAGCATTAATCATAGGTTTACTTTACCTCCTCATTTGACAAATAAATATTATTACCTCCATGAAAGACTCAAAAAATAACATTACAAAGACTCGGCCAGATGTGTCAAGCTCGTGGCAAAGAGTTGGGGGCATGCATCCCAAAGTAAATGTTTATTTTTCAAGAACAAAAATAGTGCTATACAACACCATGATACTTTTCAAACACATTTCGCCAACATATTTACTGCAAAAAAACTTAAAAACAAATCCTAATGACCGAAAAAACAAAAAACAGCAGTGGTATTCCGCAGTTCAAAGCATGATACATTACTAATATTAAAAAAAAAATTACAAAGACTAAGAGCAGAAAATTGAAAAGATAAAATACAAATGAAGATCTCAACATCATGAACAGAAAGACTATACAGTAGCATGTGTTTCCTAGAAATCGTTCCAGTCCAGTGAAGAAAAGTCTTAGGCACTCTCTGAATTTCCTACATTAATCACGAAATTTGGACAACACTACTCTGCTGTTACAAGGTTCAGCGGCATGATCCATAGATTCAGACAAAAATATGAATCATGTTTGAGTAGGACAAGCGTGATTCTGAACCAAACAGCTTTTTTGGGGAAAGGCCACGCCAATGAACAACTACAGAAATGTCTCAAATAGTTTCAAGTCAGATTTAAATGAACCCCGGTTTCCCCCAAACCACCAGTATTACCAGGAGAAGTGACGCATGATACCTTAATTTTCCAGCATATCCTGCGAGGCGAAGACCAATGGAACGTGTTCTTCTGCTTTTCATGAAAAGTAATGCATAAACTCCCTGTAGAAAACTTGATGATTTCAATGAGGAAAGGAATGGAACATAAGATTAACCAAGGGAAACAGCTACAGAAAGAGACTTTTATACCGGATACTGTTGATGTCCAGCCAAAGTCAGTTCATGAGATTCATCAATTGCTTCAATAAATATTTGAAACTCACTCGCCAATAATCGGTCATCCAAGAGAACAGGGAACATCAAAACCTGCAACTCATTCGAAAACCACATTACAGAAATGATTAAGCAATGCATGAACAACTTATACCACTGAGCATCAAGTATTAAATTCTTTGGTTTTGAACTGTGAACCCGGGCAAACAAATAAAATAAAATATTGACTCTAAACAGCCTTCTATTAAAACCACAGAAAAACCAAACCAATATGAGAAAAAAATACACAATATCCCATCGATTGAAGAATAACCTGAAGAAATAAATCATGGAAAAATAATAAAAGAAAACAAAAATTAAAGAAAAAATGATCGAGGCAGGTGGTGGTCAAAAGTAAAGAATTTAATGAGTTATTGTTTCTTCCAATACATGACACAGGAAGAGGGAAATGTGCGTCCAGCAATCCAGTTATGGCAAGGGTTAGCCCATTGAAGACGAGGCAAGAACACATGGACTTCAGTGTCATGACCGTGCCAAGGCCCTAACCATGGTTGGGTCCTTGCTAGTCAAAACCAAGATAAGCTACTACCAAACTCTCTTGTTGTTGCCAATCCGGAACCTCAAGCAACCACAACCTGTCTCCATAAGCTCTCTGGTCCAAATGCAAAACCCCACAATCTTAGACTCCCCTACCAAGGTCACCGTATTACAATGGGATGAGAAACCCTCTCCCCCCCCCCCCCAAAATCGGATGAATATTTCTTTCCTCCTCCGAATCACTCCCCAAAAAATTCCTCAAAATCTTCAGCAGTTTTTTATCCAACAATACTGGCAAAGTAAATAGAAATAAAAAGTAGGCAAGAAGGCTAGACAGTGAAATATTAACTAATGATAAGCCCTCCCCCATACACAATTACCTAGACTATCACTCTACCAAAAGTTTCCGAAACCTCTCGAGCACAAGCTCCCAAAGAACTCTAGACTTGTACTTCACCCCCAATGGATGCCCAAAGTAATAAATGTCAAGGACCCTACAACACAACGCAAGGCCCAGGCTAAAGCATCCAAACCACCACCCACTTAACGGCCTGACCAACAAGTAAAATGTTGCATTTGCCAAGGTCAACTAACAGCCCAAAGGCTTCCCCTGCACAGCAACCTAGATCTCAAAACATGTGTCTCAAGCACTTGAAGGTAGCAAAAACGAAGTGTCATCTACAACAACAATGTGAAACTCTTAGCATGAAGCCATGATGGTTGCCAACCAAGAACCCGTCAAACCTCCGTAACTCAGTTGCTCTTGCTAAAAGCATACTCAACCCTCCCACAACGACAGGAAATAAGCAGAGAGAAACGAATCCCCTTTTGTCAGAAAAAACTGCAAAGTCCGATCCAATTCAAGCTAGGAAAGGAACCTACAAGGTGCACAATCAGAAATTTAGTGAGTTTACACCAATCAATCCAACAAATTCATCCATACACCAATCAATCCAACAAAATCTCTTCCCAAAACTCATCTATGAAAGCAAAAACTCAAAGAAATCCCACCTATATGATCATAAGCTTTCTCAACATCAAGCTAACAAAGGACTCCCGGAAACCCTATCGTGATCCACACATTCATTGACAATATGAACTCCATTGAAGTTTTGTCGGACACCCACAAAGGCATTGAGCTTTGAAGATCATGTCATAACCTTCCTTCGCCAGATAACAAGGACTTTGGAAAAAGAACTTAATAATTTTATCTATTATAGCATCATCGACATGAAGCATGTCATGCCCTAACTTCCAACGCATTCACATAAACTTCTCTTAATTAACCCCCCCCCTCCCCCCCCCCCCCCCAAAACAAACGCATACACACACACACACGTTTCTAAAGAGATGTATTTTTGCCAAGTCACATTTCAAAATGTGCCTACTTAAAATAAGAGGCAAAGCACAAGGGATTGTCATGTAATCTGGCCTTTCTAAAATGAAATATAATTTAAGAAATTGAGAGGTCCGTTTGGCAAAACAGAGTGTCCATTCAGCAGAGCGCATGCATAAATTCAATGTAATATAGAAAAGCATGTAAATAATGTTCTTGACATACCCAGTTTACTGCATACTTGTTTTATTTTAAAATGAACCGAAAACTCATATAGGACACTCTAGAGTAGACGGGACATTCTTTTCACTAAAAGAAAAAAAAATACAGAAAACTATAAATTATCCTCACATGCTCATATTTTAATGTTAAGACTAAAAAAATCTTGAAATTTTTATACATACTTGAACTCAGCACTTGTACCTGAGAATGGAACATGAGCAGAGATGGTAAGAGTGACGGCCAAGAAATCGAGCAAACTGGGGGAAATAATTGATCATCTCTCAAAGGTGATTTGAGAACATGAGGTTGATTTCAAACTGAGTCAGTGAAAGGTTCTTGTGAGGCTTGTTGGAAGTGGAAATGTTGGTGGAGAATTCTGGTTGATTTGAGGACTTTGAATCTCTCATGCCAAATGGATGGCAAGTATAGAGGATTACAGATCCAAGAAAATGGATAGCTAGTGATGTATCATAGGTCAATAGCAGTGAATTAGACGGCAAGGCCAGGGTTGATCCTGCAGGATTGACCTGCTACGTACCAGCTAGCAATGTCTACTTGATGCAGTCACTATTTGCATCGCTACCTACCTTCATGTAAAGGGTACAACGAAGCATGGAAGCTATCGAGCTGAAATGTAGAAGCACTATTGAGGAGTATGGGGTAAAGATTGGGTTTTTATTGAGGTGCCAAAATGCCAATGTTTGAGCATGTCCCAAGAGAGTACAGTTAATAATACTATGTTCAGCACCAAACCAAAAGTCCACTTCTATTTTTTCCTGGCCCACAACTGACTAAAGCTTGTTTCCAAACCATTCTGATTTTGTTAGATCAAGTTGGATCAGCTGATTGAATCGGCTTATGCAGGTGTTTCCACAACCTAGGAGGAGTTGAAATACCAATTCACGACTTCTGGCTAAAATTTTCCATTTTCTGAATTTATGACCTGGAAGTCAAATTTATGGAACTGCACTAAAATTGCAATGACAATTCTAAAAAAATCAAAGAACTGGATTATTAAATTCTAAAAATATATACACAGAACTGAATTATTAAATTCCAAAAAAACATATACAACCAAAATAATTGGAATAGGACAATAAACAGGTCCTTTTCCAAGTCAAATTCTGAGACCCAATAGTCACAGCCCCCATTCTGCATCAAATTTTAGAAAGCCACTAGACCATGAAATTCATAAAAAATGAATTACCTCAAACATAATGGTAACTACTTCAGAGTTGTCATGCACTGGATCGTATTCTCCTCCAGCTATTCTAGCATTCATCTCTTTCAAATGTTCAGTTATCCTTTCTTCGTCGAGACTTTGCAGAACATTAAGAAGGGGATCAATTGAACTTGATTCATACTCCGCATTGTACATATCTTGGGCCTGATGATGTTGGCAGATACATTGTGTGCAATGTCGCATTTCATCAGCAATCCTCTTCAATAGAAGCTTGAGAGGAGAATCATTACGTTCATCTTTAAAATAATTGTAAAATGTCTCCAGAAGAGGTCCCATCAAATCCCAAGAACTACACCAGATATGATCTTCATTTGGCAAATTAATCAGGAAATTGAATGCATCCGAAAACCTGGAAATGAATCAGGAACAAACTACTTGTTACATTAAACATGCCAACAAGACCAAAAAAAATGGAGGCGGGGGAAGACCTAGAATATAAACAAAGAAAGAAATGGAAAATGTCTCCAGAAGAGGTCCCGTCAAATCCAAATAACTACACCACACATGATCTTCATTCCGCAAATAAATCAAGAGGTTGCGTGCATCCGAAAACCAGCATGTGAAGCATGAACAAGTCACTTGTAACATTAAAACAGGTCAATAAGACCCAAAAGAAATGAAGGCAAGGGGAAGACCGATAACAGAAACAAAGAAAGAATTGTAAAATGTCTCCAGAAGAGGTCCCATCAAATCCCAAGAACTACACCAGATATGATCTTCATTTAGGAAATAAATCAAGAAGTTGAATGCATTCAAAAACCTGGATGTGAAGCATGTATAAGCAACTGTTATATTTAAAAGGACGAACAAGGCCAAAAAGTAAAATGGTGTGTGGGATGGGGGGGAGGGGGCTAGAATAAAAACAAAGAAAGAATTCAGAAAAGAGCCAATAGTTGTTCATAAGGATAGTTGCAAGATCCTTCTAAAATGGCCACACTCCCGTGTCAGACTCGATTTTGCACTTTTTACTGAAAAACTAGCATCAAACTCACTCCTACCTCAAAATACCATTTACTTAAATATTTTAGCCCAAAAATATATTTCTCAAAAACAGAATTGCATTGTAAAATATTACTTTGTACCAAAAACCCTTTCCACTAATCAAATATATTAACATTTATCAGAAAAATAAAATAAAATAAAAAAATATATGATTCTTAAGCATTCCAAACCTTTGAACCTTCTAGACTTCAACAATTCCCAATTCCCAATTCCCCAACTCCAGCTTTGTGCATCCAAGACAAGGAATTCCTTGGACTGACATAAAGGACAGTTACGTGTAAACCGAGAGTATCAAAAGCAACTCCTATTTTATACCTAGAATTGTAATCCATGAAAAAACGAATAAAGAAAAACAAGGAGAAAGTATAAAATAAACCTTTATGATGGTGATGTAATGCCTTATCCTTCTATTTAGATAAATTCTTAATAACGCTACCCATTCAAAGTTATTTCCCACCAAAATCAATTTAAAGCAATCACAATTGATCCATATAGACAACTTAAGCAAACTATGGAAGTTGATAAGAAAGATAGGTGATCCGATAGTACGCAGAAGCGAAGAAGTCTTCAATGCTAAGCAACAAGGAATGAAGAGCCACCCTTACCTTAGGGTAACAACCCATCCATTAAAAACATAGCTGTTACAAAAACGACCTTTTAAACAAAGCAAAGATGAGGCAACTTCCTCATAAGTAGGCCCATTTATCTCTCTCCAAATACACCAAAGCACCAAAGGAACTTTCTCCATAACCCAGTACTATGCAAAAGCTAAGGAGTCTTCAATATTCCCAGAAATCAAGGAATGAAGATCTACCCGAAGGGTAACAACCCTTCCACCAAAAACATAATACTTACAAAAATAACCTTTCAAATAAGGGAAAGATAAGGCATCTTCCACAAAAGTAAACCCATTTCTCTCTCGAAAGGGCAGCCTAGTGCTACAAAGTTCCTGCTATGCACGGGTCCGGGGAAGGGTTGGACCTTTTTTTTTGCAAGAGGCATGGCATATACCAAAAACACACACACGAAGGGCTTGGCATATACCAAAAACACACACACGAAGGGCTTGGCATATACCAAACAGATCCCAAGAAGGGCTTGGCATATACCAAAAAACACACACGAGAGAAAACACAAAAGAACACATATCCCACTCCACAAGGCAAGAGAGCAATAATGCTCAAACCTGACTCATTAAATTCCACACATGGCCTTCGGAAACTACTTATATTTTTTATTTATACTTTTTCCTTTTCTTGTGTACGTTCAAATGTAACTAAGAATAGAACCAAAAAAGAGGAGAGGGGGGGGAACGTTCGCATCCCATAAATTGGTTAAACCCAAAAACGAAAGAACGCTGCAAAATGACGGTCCTAAATTAAGAATTAGTCGTAAAAGTAAGATCATTTCAGTAGCATGGAAGGAACAACTTATTACCTATGAGAAAAGTTATTAAGCGGAAGGAAATGAACAAAAAAAGAAAAGGTTGAAGGAAGAACCATTTTTCCTTGAGCTGGCGGAGACGGTTCCGTTTAGCAGTATCAGAAGAAGCATCGTCGTCACCGTCGTCAACTTCTTCAATGCTTCTCCATCGGTCCAATAGTTCTCGTCTCGTCACAACTTTATTCGCCATTATCGTAGTATTTAGAAGAAGGGCTTTGATTTCGATTTTGACATACAAGGAAATGATCGGCCGAACTTCTGTGAAGAAAATTATGGATTGTCGAGTGAGGGGATCAGAAAAGTCGCGCGGTGGAGAGTAGTTAAGGGCAGTACAAACGGCAGAGGACGCCCACTGCGTGCGCGCTAGAAAGCGTTGGAATTGGTAAAAGAACGAGTGGGGACTGCGGAGGGGCGGGAATACTCGCACAGGAAAATTTCATTGTCCAATTGATCTCTAGTATTTAAAAGGAAAAAGATCTTTTTGGTCCCTAAAATATAACGAAAGTGTTCAATTGATCCTTAACATTTGAAACTCGACACATTTGATCTTAACATTTCAAAATTGTTCCAAATTGGCCCATAGATCGAGTTTGGGTCGGGTTCCATTAGTAAAATTTGGGGGAATTGGATGGAAAAAATCACGTGACAAGCACATGACGTTTGGCCAAGGGTACATGCGTCATTTCATTCTTATTAATTTAGTAGGGTCTATTTGCATATATTGTTAAACTAAGGGGGTCAAAATATTTTTTTCCAAACCATTTTCTTCTCTTTTTTTTCTCTTTTTTTTTTTTTTTGTCTTGTTGGTTCTTCATACCCGCCGTTTCTCTGCACCACCGAGCACCACCACGCCACCACACAACCGCCTCTACCATCGTCGCCTGCTTCTTCTTCGCCATCCTCCATCGTCTGCTTCTTCTCCATCCTGCATCGCCGTCGTCTACTTCTTCTACATCGTCCATCGCCTTCGTCTGCTTCTTCTCCGTCCTTCGTCGCCGTCATCCACTTCTTCTCCATCCTCCATCGCTTCAACTATCATCATCTTCGTTGTCTGCTTAGCATCGAAATCGAGAAAACGATTTTGATTTCGAAATGGAAACTAGGCTTTTGATTTCAAAATCGAAATATTGATTTCGAAAACTTTCAATTTCGATTTCGTTTTTGAAATCGAAAGGTTTTCGATTGATTTTGATTTTGTTTTTGAAATCGAAATCCAACCGTAGGTTCGATTTCGAAAACAAAATCGAAATGGAAACTAGGCTTTTGATTTCGAAATCAAAATGTTGATTTTGAAATCTTTCGATTTCAATTTCGTTTTTGTTCGAAAGGGTTTCGAAACCTCATGCTCGATTTCAAAAAGTCGAACCAGATGCGGCGGTTGATCGGGCAGCAACCGACGGAAAGTCAAAGAAGGTTAAGGCGTCGTTTAAGCTTGCGGCGGCTCCCATGTTTATGTTTCTACTTCTGTTTCCCATATTTCAGTTTCTATTTCTGTTTCTGTTTCCCATGTTTCTGTTTTTGCTTCTTTGGCGGAGGCGACGATGTTGGTTCGTGTGGTAGTCATTTGGTGGTGGTGGTGAATTGTTTGGTTTCGTGGTAGAATCGGCGGTGGTGTTCGGCGGTGGAGGGTGTTTGGCTCGGTAGTGTAGGGACAAAGAAGAGGTTATGAAAGAAATAAAGGAAAAAAATATTTTGACCTCTAGAAGTTTAGATGACTTTTCAAATTAACCCATTTGAATAAAAAGACTAAAATACCCTTAATGAAATGTTGACCGTCAGTTGACTTAACGGAATCTGCCTCAGGGGCCAATTTTGAACGATTTTGAAATGTTGAGATCAAATGTGTTGAGTTTCAAATCTGAGAGGCCAATTAGACACTTTTTCCGTCTTTCAGGGAACAAAAAGGTCTTTTTTCCTATTTAAAATAAATACATTTGGTCCTTCATATTTCTTTTTCATTCTAAATTAACCTTTCTGTTAAGTTTTATGTTAATTATTGCCAAATTATATTTATACCCTTTAATTTTTAATTGGGATCATTTTGTATTCCATCTAAAATTTAAGGGTCAAATATGTATTTTCTATACTATTCATCTATCTTCTTCCTAAACCATTTGGCTACCACCTCCCTCAACACCGACGGCCACCACCACCCTTCAGATCTGTAGATCCGATCTCTGACCTTCACACAGCAACCTTCAACCTGCCACCGACTACACCTTCCTGCTCACTGCTGCACCACCATCGTTGCTATGGTGGTGGATTTTAGAGAGAGGAGAGAGAAAAAGAACGGGGACGAGGGAGCTTGAATATTTTGAGGACAAAGACCAAGTCGAGGCTTCTAGATCCGGAGATGCCGGAGAAGAAATCGAGAAAGGTTGTAAAATCCGGGCCAATTAAGTCTGGAATGTTGGGGGAAGCCCACCGGAGATGAGGAAGAAGAAGAACCATAGTCCAATGAAGATCTTCCTGACGATTTCAAGTAGGAAGATCATAGTCCCCCAACGATCGGCCAATGGTTAAGCCTTATGTTGATCATGACCACTTTTATTTGTACATTTACCATTCCGAAATGGAAACGATGGTAACTCCAAGGACTCGAGCTCTGGAAGTAGGAGGTCCTCATCCTCGTTCTGATCTGCAGCCGACTGGTCTCCAGCTGGGGAATTCGAATCGTCGTCTTCTTCATCGAGCAAAAATTTCTGCTACGAAAACGCATCATTTACTTCGTCTATAGCTTCAGAAAGCCTGTTCATAACTGCATCTGGCTAGGGTTAGTCCTCTTGGACTGGCATTACATGTTCGACAAGAAGGTCAACAGGCACAACAAATTCCTCAAATTCGTGAACAAAATCATGCGTTGACTACTCTTAGCCACCCTCTTATGGCTGGTGAAAACCCTAATAGTCAAAGTCTTTGCCTCATCCTTCCATGTGAGCACCTTCTTCGATCGAATTCAGGACTCTCTCTCTTCATTCAATACGTGATCGAAACTTTATCAGGGTAGCCATTGATTGAAATACACAGCCATCAAGAGGAAGAAGAAAGAATAATGACAGAGATCAACAAGCTTCAGAATATTGGAGCTAGGGTTCCGGCTGATCTCAAATCAACAACAGGAGTAAGAGGAGTGAGCTTCAGGTATTCTGGAACATTCTCCAAGAAACATGATGATGGGATAAAGATTGATCATCTGCATAGGCTGAATCCCAAGAATGTGTCGAAATGGAACATGAAGAGGCTGATGAATATAGTCAGGCATAGAGCATTATCCACATTGGATAAGCAAATTCTTGATACCACAACACAGATGAATCCATATAGGGCCGATCGTGCCCAGAACACCCTCGACCTCTTCGTATGAGGTTCTTCCATAGTTCCATTATTCCATGTTCCAAAGCCAGAGAGAGAGCTGAATAGTTCGCCGTCGCCGGGAGAAGGGAGGAGCCGAGGAAATGAACAGAGGGGTGTGGGGAATTATTTTTTCTTTAAAGATGAATTAAATGTATTGTTTACCCTTAAATTTAGAATAATTTATAAATAGACCCTATTAAATTTGTTAAGAGTAAAAGGACGAAATTATTCTTATTGTTTAACATGAAATAACTAAAATACCCTTAATTTCACGTTGACCATTAATGTTGATCCAACAGAAGGGCCAATTTGGAACGAAAATTAAATTTGAAGGACCAAATGTGTCTGTTTTTAAATACGATGGGCCAATTGAACACCGGAGTCCTTTATTAGGGACCAAAAAGGTCATTTTTCCAAATTTGTTTGCTAATTGCAATGCACTAATTTTCATCTAGGAAAATTCCATTTAAATTTATTTTTTTTGGGTACAAAAATGATAAATAAACAAACTACAACAAAAACAAATACCTAAGGCACCTTCAAAGATGCTCATGTCCATTTCCGCCTATTACTATCTTCGTCATATCATCTGGGGGCGACTCTAGAATTGCCACTCAAATTTATTTTCCACTCTTGGGCCAAATTAAAGAACGCAGTTCCTACTAATCAAGATTCTTCTTCAGTCTTCCATGCAAGTCTTAAACTTATGTGCTTCAAGACAGTCTTCTATGATGAGTGACAACCTCCTTAGCATTTGTTTCCATAATTACCCTCAAGATATCTCTCTCATCTGCAATCTTGATTCCCATATATATGCTTTTCAGTTCTACTTCTAGACCCGTGTAGCTTTGAATCCGTCCAAAAAAGCCTATTATCCATGTCACGAATGAGTCCTCATATACTTCCTCTTCCATGGTTTCCAGTTGCACTCCTATTTGTATTTAATTTATAAAAACTTGTAATGGGAAACACCCAGTGAGAAAACTTTAGATTTGTTCTCCCATTTATAGGATAGGAGGAGTAGAAAGCTTCCAATAACTCCATTTTTATACGAGTTATTCTTTTAATAATTATGGATGTGTCCGGCACAACACCCTCTATAACTTCTTTGTTTCTATTTTTCCATATCTCCCAAATGGTAAAGATAAATAAGAAAGAAATATGTGGGTTTATGAAATTCCTTGGTAGACGCTTTTTAATCCACTGGGCAACCTCCAAATTAATATTCTTTTGATCTCCAACACTAATCGCAACTAAATCCCATATCCTCCCAGATTTGAAACATTTCCTCAAAGCATGGCCAATGGTTTCAGTTTCATTTTGGCACCTTTGACATATACTTTAGGCATTATCACTTCTTATAGATTTGAACAAGGTAGTGAAAAGTTTTCCATGTATAACCAACCATATAAAATATAAGAACTTCTGCGGAAGTTTCAGCTTCCGAATCCAACTCCATTTTTTATTATTTGCATTTTCTCCCATTTTATTAAGCGAGCCATACACTGATTTTATGGAGAATTTTCCCAAGTTTTCAAGCATCCAAATTGGTTTATCCTCCCTATCTAGATTTTGAAGTTCACTTTCCAGGATACACTATATCTGTTTGTTATTAATGGGATGTATAATTGGTATTAGGAACCAATCCTCTTTCTCATCAATGATATCATAAACTTTAAGTTCTCAATCATTTTGCATTTTTATATTTCCAAGTTGTTTTTCACTATCCCACCAGTCTGTCCATAAATCTATATTTGTCCTATTTCCCAGTTTTTATTTGATACTTGTTTGAAGTATCTCTTTAGTTCTGCGAATATTTTTCCATAGGAAGGAGCTGTTAGTTTTGGCTTTACAAGTGTTGGGATTTTTTTTCAATCCAGTATTTACCCTGAAGGATTCTAGCCCATATATTCCAACCAATTTTAGACATGAAAGATTTATTGTTTTTCCAAGCTTCTTTTATCCCTAGGCCACCTTCATCTTTACTTTTACAAACCTTTTCCCATTTAAGCAAATGATATTTTTTTTTTCTGTCGTATTTCCCCACATAAAATTTCTATTAATTTTATATAACTCATCATAGAATTTCTTAGGTAGGGGAGAAACTTGCATGGTATAGTAAGGGATAGTAGAAGTTACTGTTTTGATTAATGTAGCCCTTCCTATCAAGGATAACATACTAGTTTTCCAATTCAACAATATTTTTTTAATCTTTTCCAGTATAAAGTTATAATGACACTTTGCATTCCTTCAATGGATTAAAGGAATTCTCAAATAGACCCCTAGATCTTCTGTCAATTCAATATTCAATTTATTGCTTATGTCTTTAGCCCGAATTTTGTTGACGTTTGAGGACATAAATAGTTTGGATTTATTAAAGTTAATCTTTTGGCCCGACGTACTAGAGAACCTATCTAGAGTTTCCATAATAGTTCTTGCATTTTTCTTAGTAGACTTAGCAAAAAGCATCAAATCATTCGCAAAAAAAAAAAGGGTAATATGTGGACGTTTTGGACCAATTTTTAACCCATTCCATTTCCTCTTTGTTCATATTCATTAATCATATGAGATAATTTTTCCAAACAAAGAACAAAAAGGTATGAGAATAATGGATCCCCTAACCTAAGACCTTTAGTAGGTTTAAACTCCTCGAGAGCTTCTCCATTCCAAAGAATGGAAAGGGCGAAAGACCTCACACAACTCACGATTAGGTTCAACCACGGGTCAGGGATTCCAAATGCGAAAAGTGTTTCTTCTAAGAAATCCTAGTTAACTCTATCATATGTGTTGATCCTAAGATTTTGATGGATAACTAAAGGTTGATGTTTTTTGTAAACCAAATGGTTTGATTAAGTGTTTCAGTTTATTAGTTCCAAATGATGAAGATATGATGACAAAGATAATGAAGGATTAAGAGGTTGAAGAATTTGAAGAATCTAGAAAAAACAACTCAGGTTAAATTTCAACTCTTAGTATCCCAATTAGGATCACACACTACACAAAAAGATTTTTAAATGATTTTTATAAATATGTGTGTTTTTAATAGGATTCTAATTAGCTAAATTATTTTCTCCTATGTGTAATTGAAAAAGAAATATTTATAATTGATTAAAATTGAATTTAAGTATTTAGTGGAGTTAACCAAGAAAAAAATTTGGTTAAAGCGGCGAAAATGTTAATGAAAATGAATTAAAAACGAATTGAGAGAAGTGTTCTAGCATCCATAAGTCAACCGGAGCATAGAAGAAAAAGTCTTTGTATCTCTCGGTCGATAGGTAGGTCGACCTGTGCTTAAATATGAACTCTCTGTATCTATAAGTCGATAGAACAGTCGACTTGTGAAGAGGAATATAACTATCTGAATCTCTAGGTCGATAGATAGGTCGACCGATGAGCACATAATTTCCTGGCTTGGCTACATCCTGAATCGATCGGTCGATAGGTAATCTTGGTCGGTCGACTTATAAGACTGTTTCAGAAAATTATGGAATTCCAGATTTTATTCTGAAAGTAGCGGTTATTAGTTGTTTTTTGGTTAGGATTCATGAGAGATTTTAGGAATTTAATATTATTTGAGATATGCAACACATATTATGTTTTCTTTCTCTCTTTTTCTCTTTCTGTTTTCTTTCTTTGGGTTGTGGAATATGTACTACATGTGTGAAAATATATATATATATATATATTATTTTTTTCCAATTTACATTAATCTCTCCTCATTATCTTCAAGTTATTAGTTAAACCCAAAATCTAAAATTAATATTTTTAAAATTACTAATTGACCCCTCAAATTTTTAAAATTAGTATTATTTAACACAATCTACTCCATTATTTTCTAAATATTCTAAAATGCAGCTAAGGATTATGCATGTACAGAAATTAGGGTTTTACAACAGTAATGATAAAAGTCTTGACAGTGACCAAGAGAAAGATGTAGCGCTTCTCACAAAGAATTTTAGAAGAATGACTCAGTTCACATTTCGCGGGAGAAGAAACCTCAACATGACTAAAGTGGAATGTTACAACTGTCATAAGACTGGTCACTTTTAAAATGATTGTCCCGAATCGAATAATGATAAAGAAAAAGAAAAGAAGAAGAAAACAAAGAAGAGTAAGAAAAAATCTATGAAGGCTACTTGGGATGATACTGATTTAAGTAGCTCAAAAAAATTAGATAGTGAAGATATGTCCATGTTTGCATTGATAGCCATTGGTGGTGAAGTAACTAAATGTTCAAGTTCTTGTCATTTGGATTTTGATGAATTATTTGATATTTATCAAGAACTTTCTCATGATTATAAAATCTAGTGTTCTAAAATAAATGCCCTTCAAAGTACAATTAATATATTAAACAAGCAAGTGATGGACTACGAATCTGAAAACAATGAATTGAAATCCAAGTTGATGGATTTGAATTCAATTATTCTCAAATTCACCAACGGTGAAAATAACTTGAAAATGCTTTTGGGAAGTTCACGTGGAGTTTTTGATAAAGCCGGTATTAGATTTCAGAAAAATCTTAAACAAAAATGTTTTCACAAATTCTTTTCTGAAACCAAGGATCTTGTTAGATGTTTTAAATGTAATGTTGTGGGGCATACTATTTGTAGATGTTATGCTAAAATATCTAACTGTAGACAAATTTTGGTTCCAAAAGAAACTAAAATTGTCTCGACTAACAAGATCGAACCCACTTAGACTGGGTACTACTTAGAAACTATTTGAGGTACTCCTTGCAGGTTATTCTAAAAGTTTCAATAAGTAAGGACAAATGGTTCCTGGATAGTGGTTGTTCTCGACACATTACGGGAAACAAATGAAAATTTACATCTTTGACACCTAAAGATGGAGGTCATGTGACTTTTGGAGACAACGTAAAGGGTAAAATTATCGATATAGGTAATATCAGTAATGATACTACTATTATTAAATATGTGTTACTAGTTGATGGACTTAAACATAATTTGCTTAATATTAGTCAACTATGTGATGCATGTCAATTAGGCACGCAAGTTAGATCATCATTTAAGAAAAAGATGCACATGTCAACGTCTAGATGTCTTAAATTGTTACATCTTGATTTATTTGGGCCTAACTCTATTGCTAGTTTTGATGGTAAGTTTTATGCGTTTGTTATAGTTGATGATTATTTCAGACTTACTTAGCTATTTTTTCTTGCAAAGAAAAGTGAGGTTGCTTCTGTTTATGCTAAATTTTGTAAACGTATTCAAAATGAGAAGCAATGTTCCATTATTAATATTCGAAATGATAGAGGAAGAGAGTTTAAGAATGATGATGTGGTGAGTTACTGTGATGAGTATGGTTATGCTCATAACTTTTTTGCACCAAGATCACCGCAACAAAATGGTGTGGTGAAAGGAAAAACAGGACGCTTCAAGGGATGGCCAGAACAATGCTTAAAGAAAATTGCTTACCAACTTACTTCTGGGCCGAAGCAGCAAGTACAACTTGCTACGTGGTGAATTGGGTATCGATTCGCAGAGGGTTTAACAAAACCCCATATGAAATCTAGAATGATAAGGTGGCATTTGGTTAGTGTTCCCACTTTTCTCAACCTAACTGGGATGGGTTGGGTTGAGTTGAGTTGAGAATTCTGTTTCCAACTGGGTATAGAATTACGTTTGGTAACGACAAAATTTTGTTTTGTGCTGGGAACAGAATCGCGTTTGGTAACACATAATTCTGTCTCTTGCTGGGAACAAAATTGCGTTTGGTAATGAATAATTCTCGAATTGTTTCCTCGATTCTTTCACAAGGTTATATTTTAATTAAGAATTTAAAACTTTTTTAAGTTTGTTGGGATATGTATAATAATATCAATTCTTCCTCAAGTTGGGATATATATCATTATATAAAAAAACTTGACAAAAATTATAAAAATTATATCCTTAATTGTTTTCTTCAAGATCCCAAAATTTACAACTTGAACTTCACAATCAGCGACTCAACTAGAACTTTCCACCGCGGTCATTGCTGCAAAAAATAAAAATAAAAAAAATAAAAGAGTGTGTTAAAATTCCATAGATAAATTTGTTGTAATCTAAATAAAGAAAATATTTAAACTTATTTAATTTATACACACCGGATTTGAAGCATGCCAAAGTTGTTTTGCAATTAAATCCTTATTTAATCCCATTTCGATGACACTCTGACTACTCGTTCTGATTTCAACTGGAGCATGTTTTTGGCGTTGTCCTTCTTCCTCTTTTACATATTCCTCTCCACTCCATCGTTCAAAGAGGTTATCATTTAAATCATGCAATCTTATAAAATTATGAAGCGCACAACACGCAAGTAGAATATACTTTTGCACACGTACCGGATAAGAAGACATTTTCTTGAGTATTTTGAATCTAGCTTTAAGCACACCAAAACACCGTTCTATAACATTTCGGAGAGACAAATGACACTGATTGAACTTATCTTCTATTCTAGTTATATGTCTACCTCTAAAATCTCTCAAGTGATACCTCTCCCCCCTATATGGTGCCAGGAAACCATGTGTATTTGTATAGCCTGAATCCACAAGATAATACTTTCCTGCATGTGCAATATTTATAAATAACTAAGACCCATAAATCTACAAATAAAAACATTATATATGTATGTGTGTGTATTTATACCTGGGGGAGGTGCCGGAAATAAATTTCCCAAGTTAGTGACGCATTCGAAAAATACTCTAGAGTCATTGGCCATTCTTTCCCAGCTAGTATATACGTAAGTAAAAATCATATTGAATGCACATACACACATGACATTCTGAGTTGTCTCTGTTTTACGACCCCGATACGGAATTTGATCTTCTAATGGGACTGATGCATCAACATGAGTCCCATCAATTGCCCCCACACAATCCTATTATATCAATACCCAACTAAGGATTAATAAAATTATAAATGTATGTATTTTAAGTAATTACTCTTTTCGTATTAAAAAAAAACTTTACCTTAAAATAAGGGTAGAACCTCGGATTGCTTCATATTTTTGGAGGGTATTCGTTTAAATTCAAAGGTGCAATCAACTCAATGCCCAATTTACATACGACCTTCAACACACGACAGAAATAATGCGTTACAATCTCCGTAGAGTGTTGGAAGCGATCCGCGGTTAGTCGCATAAAGTCAAATTGTGAGACAATATAAAAAAACATTCCCACTTGCTCTTGCATACTAACGTTCCTCAAGTGGTCCTTCACGCCCTTCTAAAATTTCTTTCATATACATACATCCTTGCAAAACGGATGTTCTACAAGCTTGTTTCTTTTTTTGTTGACGCCTTTTTCTAAATACTCTTAAATGAGCAAGATAATCTAAATCCAAAAGCTACTGATCATAAAATATATCTTCAATTTCATCCGAATCCATCCTATAATTTACAAACAAGGATAAAAAAAATCAGTCAAAAAAAAAAAAAAAAAACTGCTACAAATATAGGAATTTCAGCACTGCTACAGAAAAAAAAAAAAAAAAAAAAAGAAAAGAAAAACTGCTACAAATTTTAGCACTAATTTAATACATAAATCAGAACCAATTTAGCACTATTTCAGCACTAATTTAACACATATTTAAGCAAGAAACTGTCATAATTTAATTAAAAAATTCAGCACTTATTTAAAATGAAATATACTCCTTTGTCTCCATTGTAGACAAAAACAATAATACACAATTAAAAAACAAATAACCACCTAAATAGTCTTAAACACACAAACCAAATAATAGTCTTAAAACATATTGAACGCGGCATAAAATTAACCAACAATGCCCTTATTTGTTTCTTTTCATTACCCATGTCATTTGCATTTCCGCAGGTAGTTCCATAAAAGCAACTCTAAATGCAGGGTTCGTGGTGAGCGTATCAAATGCATTTAAAAACTTTTCCTGGCCCGTAACATTGAGAGCATTGAGAGCTCGCACGACCTGCTTTAGTTGTTCGTCCTTTGGGTCCATCACTGGTATTATGTTATTAGCTGAAGACACGGTGTTAGTAGAGTATTTTACCGCCATACCTCCAAGTATATCGTTCCTCATTTTCGTGGATTGAAGAAAAGTTGTTGTCATGGACTCCCACCCATTATCACTACTTTGACGAGCACGCTTTCTTTTTCCATTCTTATTTTTCTTTGAACCTTTTGGAGTTACCTCTACTACATTTTCATCACCCAATTCGTCAGGCTTTGGCCCATAAGAAGGGTCTGTTTCATCCGACGACGATGGAGGTTGGGTAGATGCATGTGCATGTTCTCCCGTTGCAGTGGTATCTCCATAAATGAGTTGTAACTTGGGGTATAAGGGGCAACTGTGTTGCCGAAATTGTTTCGCACTCTTGTTCACCTATTACACAATCACAAAGAAAATAATTTGTTAATTGTGTAATAAGCCAACAAACATCCAAGACAATTTCAGGAACTTAGAAGAAACAACATACCATGGCCAAACGCCTCCACTGATCGTCATATGCGTATATCCTACCAGTGGTGGAATCATATGTCATTCCTGCCCCCGTCTCCTTCAGCAATGAACTAAAATTCCTATAGACCAATCTCAACTTATTGAACTTGTTCTTAAGTTGTCCAAGGTAATACTGACATTCAGTTCTTTTATTCATTTCATGCTTCATGAAAGACCAACTCTCTTTGGTGAACGTGGTTGTCGTCCTATTGTTCTTAATCACCTCAGTTTCCATTAGTTCAACAAAAATAGTTACATTTTTTTCGCTCCACATATCAACCGCTCCCTTTACTTCCTCAACATTATCATCGCGGCTAATATGAATAGTGTTTGACATCTGCATTGATATGGCTAATATGAACATGTTCTATGATATGGTTCAACTATGGACAAGTTCAAACTAGTTGAACCATTAGTTAAAAATACTTTATCAACATTTATCATAACCATTAGTTCAATCATCTAGTAAAAATACAAACTAGTTGAAAATACAAACTAGTTCAAACCAGTTGTCCTTAGTTGAACCATTAGTTAAAAATACTAATCAAGCCTAGTTGAACCAAAAAATCCTTTATTAACCTTTATCATAACCATTAGTTCAATCATCTAGTAAAAATACAAATTAGTTAACAATACAAACTAGTTTAAACAAATAAGGACAAGTTTATATGCAGAAAACAACAACAGCAATAGAAACAGCAACAGAAACAGAAACAACAACAGAAACAGCAACAACAACTCAAAGTAGGTATCAACATGAACATGAACAACTATGGTTCAACTATGGACAAGTTCAAACTAGTTGAACCATTAGTTAAAAATATTAATCAAGCCTAGTTGAACCAAAAAATCCTTTATCAACCTTTATCATAACCATTAGTTCAATCATCTAGTAAAAATACAAATTAGTTAACAATACAAATAGTAACAGAAACAACAACAGCAATAGAAACAGCAACAAAAACAGAAACAACAATAGAAACGATAACTCAAAGTAGGTATCAACATGAACATGAACATGAACATCAACAGAAACGACAATCGATTTAGGTATGAACATGAACATGAACATCAACAGAAACAACAACTCAAAGCAAACAAGGGAATAATACCAACTCACCTTTAGTATTAGAAGGCGTAGATCTTACAATGCAAAGCAGAGAATCACAATGCAAAGCAACGAAATAATAGCAACTCACAATGCAAAACAAAAAATCTGAAGCAAAAAATACAAATTAGTTACAAATGAGTTGAATCTAATATAGTATTAGGTAGGTATGCATTTTATCTATTCAAACCAAACAAATGAAACGGTAACAGAGTAATAGAGACAAATGCACATGAACAAGAAGGGAAACAACAACAGATCCGGTTGCAAATCTATGGATTTCAAGAAGAAAATCCATAGATCTGCAGCCAACAAGTGGAAATATGAAGAAAAAAAATGGAGGCCAATTTCGTGAATCCAACAACGAAATCTTAACCTAAATTCAAGAAATGGATTTCGTGAATCCTTAACCCAAATCGATTTCGTAAAGTTTCGAACATGGATTTTGGAGCTAGGGTTTCGATTTCGACATAGAAATAGCAACAAAGGGGAGAGAAAGAGATAGAGAGAGAAGATTCGAACATGGATTTCAGATCTAGGTTTTCGATGAACACTGACGCTTGGGAAGAAGAGGAGCAACGAAGAACGCCTTGGAGTAGCGATGAAGAAGAGTAGCGACGACGAACACTTGGCTTGGGAAGAAGAAGTTCTTCAACGATAAACACTCTAGGGAAAAAGAGCAGCAACGAAATGTGATGGAGGAGAAGGAAGATGATCAGGGATGTGGGAATAAAAAGGAGAATGGATTCTCTCATTAAGAATGTGATTAATACCGAGCGTATCCCTATTTTGAGAAGAAATGAGTTGGGCACAAAAAGAACCAACTATTTTTTGTTTCTATTTTCTTTAGCTTTTCAAGAAACAATTCTCATTTTTGGGTTGGGTTTTGTGTTTGCCAAACACGTTCCCAAAAATCAATCCCAGAATTTTTGGGTTGAGTTGAGTTGGGTTTAGTTGGAAACACTAACCAAACGGGGCCTAAGACTCCTAATATTTCCTATTTTAAAGTATTTGGTTGTAAGTGTTTTATTTTGAATGACAAGGATAATCTTGGTAAATTTGATGCTAAATTTGATTATGGAATTTTCCTTGGATATGCTACTAACAATAAGGCTTATAGAGTTTATAATAAACGTACGTTAGTAGTAGAAGAAATTATGCATGTTATTTTTGAGGAAGCTGATCCATTCTTGTTGAGAAAGGTTTTGGATGATGATGATGCAGGTATTTCAAATAACCCAAACCAAGGTGATAATGTACCTATGGAGTCCCAACAAGAGGAGGAACCTAAGAAAAATGATTCGACTTTACCAAGAGCTATAAAGACAGTACCAGGACATTCAGTAAAAGAAATTATCGGTAATTTTGAAAGAGGTGTAAGTATTCGTTCTTCTCTTAGGAATATAATTAATCTTGCTTTCTTATCTCAAATTGAGTCTAAAAATATAGATGAGGCGTTAATTGATGAATCTTAGATTTCCGCAATGCAAGATGAGTTAGTTAAATTTAAGCGGAACAAAATATGGTGTCTTGTTCTGAGACTGGATTTTCATCCAGTTATTGGTACTAAATGGGTTTTTAGAAATAAAAAGGATGAATCTGGTATGGTAATTCGAAACAAAGCAAGATTAGTAGCACATGGCTATAATCAAGAGGAAGGAATTGATTATTATAAAACCTATACTCCTGTTGCTAGACTAGAAGCAATTAGAATGCTACTTACCTTTGCATGTTCTCATAATTTTAAGTTATATCAAATGGATTTAAAGAGTGCATTTCTAAATGGTTTTCTAGCAGAAGAAGTTTATGTGGAACAACTCTCGGGATTTGAAAATGATAAATTTTCTGATCACGTATTTAAACTTTGCAAGACTTTGTATGGGCCCAAATAAGCTCTACAGCTTGGTATGAGAGACTTAGCTGATATTTGATCAAAAACAGTTTTCAAAGGGGTATTTGTGATATAACACTGTTTGTGAAGCAAACTGATTCTGATATCCTATTAGTACAAGTGTATATTGATGATATTATTTTTGGATCTACTAATGAGGATCTTTGCCAAGAGTTTGCTAAGATAATGCAGGTTGAATTTGAAATGAGCATGATGGGAAAATTGAATTTATTTCTTGGATTGCAAATTAAGCAAGCCAAAGAAGGAATATTTATCAACCAAACTAAATACACCAAGGAGTTGGTAAAGAAATATGGCTTGGAAGGTGCTAAAGAGTACAAAACTCCCATGGCAACGGCTACGAAGATAGATAAAGACGATACGGACAAAAGTGTTAATGAAAAAAAGTATCGAGATATGATTGGTAGTATGTTGTATTTAACTGCTAGTAGACCTGACATTATATATAGTGTTTGTCTTTATGCTAAATTTCAGTCTTGTCCTAAAGAATCTTACTTGACTACGGTTAAGTGATTTTTTCGATTACGGTATCCTAGAGGGAGTGATTTTAAATTGGTAAGTTACTACGACGCTGATTTTTTCGGTTGCAAAGTTGAGCGAAAAAGCACAAGTTGGTCATGTCATTTGTTAGGACATGCTTTGGTTTCTTGGTTAAGCAAGAAACAAAATTCTATAGCCTTATCCACTACTGAGGCTGAATATATGACAGTTGGTAACTGTTGTGCTCAAATTTTATATATTAAGTAACGGTTAAATGACTTTGAAATTTGCATAGAGGAGGTCCCGATCTTTTGTGATAATAAAAGTGCTATTTGTCTAAGTAAAAATCCTACACAACACTCACGAACTAAGCATATAGAGATTAGACATCACTTTATTCGCGTTCACATTCAGAAAAAAGGGACATTGTTATTGAGTATATTAATACCTCTGACCAGCTTGTTGATGTTTTTACGAAACCATTAGCGGAAGATCAGTTTGTGAAAATCATTCGCTGTTTGGGTATGGTTAGGCATAATGATGTTTGACTAGAGTAGAGTTCTTGTGTATTCCCCTCTCCCTAATTTTTTTTGAGATGACAACGGGGGAGAATTAGTTAATGTTTTATTGAATATCTTAAGGGGGAGTTTATTTTTATATTTGTACTTTGTTGATTATTTTAATGAATATCTTTATTACTATGCTTAAATGAGTTATAAAACCCGTCCACGGATTCAGGGGGAGTGTGGTTATATTATTGTTTTGAAGAAAACATAAAAGTTAGTTGTCATCATAAAAAATGGAGAGATTGTTGATCCTAAGATTTTGATAAACAATTAAAGGTTTATAGTTTTTGTGGAACTAACGGTTTGATTAAGTGTTTCAGTTTATTAGTTCCAAATGACGAAGATATGATGACAAATATGATAAAGGATTTAGAGGTTGAAGAATTTGAAGAATCTAGGGAAAACAACTCAGGTTAAATTTCAACTCTTAATATCCCAATTAGGATCACACACTACACAAAAAGATTTTTAAATGATTTTTATAAATATGTGTGTTTTTAATAGGATTCTAATTAGCTAAATTATTTGCTCCTATGTGTAATTGAAAAATAAATATTTATAATTGATTAAAATTGAATTTAAAAATTTAGTGGAGCTAACCGAGAAACGAAATTGGTTAAAGGGGCGAAAACGTCAATGAAAATGGATAAAAAACGAATTGAGAGAAGTGTTCCAGCATCCATAAGTCAACCGGAGCATAGAAGGAAACGTCTCTGTATCTCTCGGTTGATAGGTAGGTTGACCTGTGCTTAAATATGAACTCTTTGTATCTATAATTCGACAGAACGGTCGACCTGTGAAGAGAAATGTAACTATCTGAATTTCTAGGTCAACAGATAAGTCGATCGATGGGCACAAAATTCTTGGCTTGGCTATATCCTGAATCGATCGGTCGACATGTGATCTTGGTCGATCGACTTATGCGACTGTTTTAGGAAATTATAGAATTCCGGATTTTATTCTGAAAGTAGCGGTTACTAGTCGTTTTTTGGTTAGGATTCATGAGAGATTTCAGGAATTTAATATTATTTGAGATATGCGACAGATATTATGATATCCCTATAGATTTGGTTCATTAAGTTTGAATATTTCTCAATTTGATACATATAATTGTTTCTATTATATTTAATTGTGGTTGAAAAATATTTGGGGAACTTAATTAAGAAGTTTAAAAGCTATAATTAAGTGATTTGAACCAAAATGAAGTCTTAATGATATAAGGGGTTTATAAGAGCAATTAAGTGTCATAACAAATAGGAACTAGCCGTTAGAGAGCTTATTTTAATCCCATTTATATAGATCTGCATTTGATATATCAGCTAGTGATATTAGAGAGTAAGATCAAGAGTATTAAACTGAGATTTTCTAAGAGAAATCATATTGAGAATTGTGATAGCTTTTCTAAGAGTCATTCTTGAGAATTATTTGTTGTGAATCATTGTTACTACCGAATCTGAAGTGACATTAATAATATTTTTTTCTGTGGATTCTGGGTGAGATCTTTCTAAATTACTCCCTATTTAGAATTGCTTAATTATTTTTTGGAATTTGATCTTTTGAAATTGTTTTCTGATTTTTTATTGAAAAATAATTTTTAAACAATTTCTTGAATCAATCTGATTACGTGCAAAATTACGTGCTACCCATTTTTGTTTAAAATCAGATTTTGAATATCTTACTTTTCTATCACTTGTTTTGAAATATTAATTGAGTTTTAATTTATTTGAGGTAGTAGAAACTCTGAGTGAGAAAAATCAGTTGTCAATTTTTAATTGGTGAGTTGAGTGACGAATTAAATATTGTTGGGAGTATTTAATCTAAGGGTAGTTGGTTTTAGTCTCTTCCTGTAAAGAGATTGAGGTAGTAATTCTTCCTAGATTGAATTGTTTGGTGAAAATTTTGTAACGGTTCAATCCTTACTAGGTAAAAGGATATTTGGAGTGTTTATGAGGTTTTGATTGTTTAACCTTTGTTTTAAAAAGAATTAGGTTATTCTTGAGTCTGTAAAAAGTAGAGGTTATTCCTAACCCTGTGAAAATGAAATATTGTAAAGGTTGATTCTGAGTCTATAAAAGGATTTTTGTGGGGGTTTGGTTCCTACCTTTAAAGGGATCTTGAGTTTAGTAGGTACGACTCTCCGTGGGGTTTGGAGGACTAGATTAGTCAAAAGTAACTTGGTGAACCAGTATAAATTTCTGGTGTGCTGCTATCTTTACATTATTTATTTTTATTGTTTGGCGTGCACCTAGTTGATTTTATCTTTCCGTTGTGATATAAAGATAATAATTAATTTAGGATTAAAATTAATTATTTGGTTTATTAAATATTTTTTTTATATTTTTTTTAACTATCCAATTCACCCCCCTCTTGGGTATTTCACTGGGCCAACAATATGCTTTCTCTAAATCAATCTTAACAATTAAGCCCCTATTATTCCCCTCCCTTCTCATAAGATAATGTATGACGTCTTGTGTGACAATAACCTTATCTTAGGCCATTCTACCAGGATTGAAAATGCTTTAGTTAGGACCAAGTATTTTTCCTGGAAAAATCTAAGTCTAGCAAATAGAATTTTGGTAACAAGTTTATAGGTCGTATTGCACAGACTGATTGGTCTAAACTAAGTTATATTTTTATGACAATTGTGTCACACCCCACCCCGGGCACCAATGCTCGAAGCCAAGTGTGACCTCGACTTGATGTTACTTAACCAACCACCAATATACACTATTATTAATTGATATAGATTTTTAAAATGTTTACCAACTCAAAATTCTGAGATACACATGTCCAAAAAATATCCCATAACAAAATTACAAAAATTGAATTATTCGCGGTTCACACCTGTCCTGCCAACGATACTACTCTCTAACTCTATCTAGTGTCAGTAGGGGACTCGTCTCTAGCTAGGGTACCTGAGATAAAATATTTTATCGGTGTACTGTTTTTATAATATAAAAATAATTTACGGATCAAGTACATATATCAGAATCCATTTTTCAAAACAGAATATAACCGTAATGATGTTTTCCAAAATAAAATATAACTGTACAAAAACAGTTACGAAATCCACATATATCATCATGATATAACAATTGAAAATAAATCAACCAATCAAATTATCTTGATATAATAAAATACCCAAAACATATACTTCCCTACTAGTCATAGGATTATTTCACCTCACGATTGGGAGTGCCAAGACCATTCAATATCTCAAATAGTCAGAGCCATTACGTGGTATAAACCATCATACAATAAAGATAATCGTCATTGTCAACAACAATAACAACAACCACTTGTAGGATTTGCCCTCCTATCAGGTTACAACGTAACGTCCTACAAGATATGCCCTCTTGTTAGGACCAATAACATCCCGCATTACATACCCTCCTGTCGGGATCACACTGTAGCATAGTCGAAAAATTATAAAAATAAGTTCCCACATTCAACATTTTACTTGATCCATCTAACGTTATAAAACAATCAATTTTAATAAATATTTTATTTTTCACAATTTAATATAAAAATATAATTTGCCAATTTAAATAGAAGACAATCAACTCCCTTCGATATTTGCACTGCTATCATGCTATCGCTGAAGTATTATCATAGTCGGCGTCGCTTGTAAACCTAAGAACGACAAGGCCTAAACTAAAAGTCTATTTAAATAAATCTAATATGCAATGAAATGCGTGTAATGCGTGACACTAAAATGTAATTTTTCTCATTCCCAAATTCTCCTTATTATATAAAATTTACTATAATTAAACGTTCTATTTTCATACTCCCAATATTAAATTTTACAACTAAAATATTTTAGTTACATTTATAAAATTTATCCATTAATAATTTAACTTACAAATAAATATTAACTAATTATTATCAATATTACCAAACAATGAAATACAAAAATTTATCATTTTAATTGAATTTTTATTTTAAATTAAATGATTTACAATTTAAATATTTGTATTTATAAATATAGATTCACTATATTCCTCAAATCCACGTATATATATTTTTTGTATATAAATGTATATTTATACATGCTCATATAAATAGTCCCATATATTAAACGTGATATACCTTTTATTTTAACAATAGATAAATATTGATACACACACTCACACACACACACACACACACACACACATATAGAGAGAGAATGGGTACTTTTAATGGCAAAGAGTGAGCGATTTTTTTATCATTTTTTTTCTTTTTCTTATTAATGTATGTATGTATATATATATATATATATATATATATATATATATATATATATATATATGTATGTATATGTATGTGTGTATAGATATATATATGTAGATGTGTGTATATATGTGTGTGTGTGTGTGTGTATATATAATAAATATGCTCACTTATAAAGAGGATCATCGGATCAAGTGACAAACATCTAAATGTTGGTGGCCGTCGGATCATCTTTTTTATACATAATTAAAAAAGTTAGGGTTTGGTTAATTAACCAAATGCCCCATTAGCTGTTGCCCTCTCTAAGCCTTCACTCTCGCTTCTCTCTCTTTCACTCTCAGTTTTCTATCTTTCCCTCTGTCTTTGCTCTTTTGTAGGTCGCTGCCGCTACCCCCACAACCACCAAATTCCCTCCTGCTCTCTCTTATTTCGCAAATCATGTTTATTCTCTCCTCACTCCCTCTGCTATCGCCTCACCATCGTCACTCTGTATTATCTTCATCTCCGAGCCACCGCTGCTACACGAAATGGTTCCACAATCTCCTTTCTCTATTCTATCACCACAATTTCTTTCATCACCGCTTCCTCCAACATTTCTTCTTTACTTCCGAGCCACTGCTGCTACAAGATCGGCCACAAACTTTGGCTCTGAACATTGCCATCGCCAGTGTCGCTACTATCATGGTCCACAACAGCTCAGGTAACTCTATCAAAGACCACCACGATTGATTGAACCATCACTGTGCTTGATCGAACCGCCAAGTCGCTACCATGCCACGCCCTATATTCCATTTTTTTCTCTCCAAAACCGTAAATCTTAGTTCAATTTCTATATATTTGTGTTCGATTTCAGTGTATCTGCATTTTATAGATCTTTATTTACATGTCCAGATCTGAAAAATTGGTGTTAGATTGGTGGATATTTGTGTGCAATGGAGATTTGGTAGCTCATATTAGGGTATGTAAATATACAGATTTAATATGTTCTTTTTTTTTTTTTTTTTATAGGAAAACTGGAGATGAATATAACTAAGGGATTTGGGGATAACAAATGGAAAACCGAATGAATATTATCTCTCATTGCTGCCAGGTACGTTACCCCCTTTCCTTTCCCCTTCACTTTCTATTTCTCTCTCTATCCCTTGCTCATAATGGTTCGTCAACTTTTGTTTTATTGTTTCTGTTTTTTTAAGTAGTGTTATTCAATTTCATAGTTGGGTTTTAAATGGTGTTCTTCAATTTCATTGCTGCTAGGGAAGTTTTTGTTATGTTCTGTGTTGTTCTTTTTTTCCTATTTTGCCTGATTTTTTGAACAAATTTGATCTGTTTTGTTCTCATTTCTATGCGTGTGTATTCCGAATTCTATTTCCCATTATATTTTTTTGTTCACGTGCCTTCATTTCTATGCATGTTGTGCAATTTTAATCAACTTGCTAACAAGAGTTTGGTTACTAGGGTGGCGTTTGGTAATTGTTTCTATTTCCATTCCAGTAGTGGGATGAGAATGGGATGGGAATCTTGTTTTCTTCTTAGGAGTAGAATCGCGTTTGGTAGACGGCGGCGGCGGCGGCGAACGGTGGCCGGCGGCAGCGGACGGTGGCGGCCAGCGGATGAACAGTAAAAAATAGTTTTAAGAATGGAATGGGAATTATGAGAAACAACTTTTTTTTATTTCTTATTTCTTAAGAAAAAAATGGGCACAATTCTCAAATGGGAATGAAATGGAAGCAAAAACAAAAATTAAACGCTATTCCCAAACAGAATTCCCAAAACTCTTGGAATGGAATGGGAAATTCTAGAATGTAAACGATTATCAAACGGGGCCTAGGCCATTATTCATGGGCACTCTATTAGTCATAGGGAGGGGCTTATTCATGTTCATGTTATATTATTTATGGGCACTCCAATCGTTGTCGGTAGAAAAAGGGTTTTTCATTCACAACCGTTGTTCGAATCAGGCTGCGAACAGAAAGTACCGTTGTTGTTGTCCACGTCGACCATGTCTTCTTCGCCGGAAATGTATTTAGGGCTTCCTCCATGGATGTGTTGCATTTGCAGCAGATGGATTAGGGTCGCCTTGGTTGGGAATCGGTGTGCGTTTGGGGCTTCCAATTCATAGATAATTTTTAATACTTTGGCGTTCTTCATAGTATTGTTTGTGTGACTGTTTGTTTTTTGACAAAATCAGATAATGGAAAAATAACTAAATGTTTATTTTTTTCACTTCCATTAACTCTATTGACTGTTTGCTCAGTTCTTTGCTTATACGCATACAAAAGAGTGCTTGATTTTTGTTGCTGCTTTGTATTCACCTGCATTTGAAATTAAGTTCCACTCACTCGAGATTTTCATTGGTGTATTTGTTTGAATTTTGGTTGAGATCGTCTCTCTTTTATATCTCATGGTTTCAGTTTTCAATTCCCAAAGCCTATAGTAGTGTATTGTGTACAAGGAATAGAAGCAACTCTACAAGAGTCTTTAATACACTAACATGGAGTTAGTCTTCTAAATCTATTTGTGTATCTATATAGCTAGGTATGCCAACCATTACTGTTTGCTTAGTTTTTTGCTTAAATACATACAAAGAAAGTGATTTTTTTTTGGTACTTTGTATTCGTCTGTTCAATTCTTTTAATTTGAAGGGATTATGTGGATTTGTGTATTTGTGCTTGAAATTAAGTTTGAGTTACTAGAGATTGTTCTTGATTACCCCCTAGATTTGCGTCAGTCTGATTTGCCATGGTTTAATTATTTCTGTGGATTTAGTTGAATGCTTTGATATATTGAGTGATATCACCACACTTTCTCATATAATTCTTTTATTCAAAGACAGATATAATTATCCAAAATATGTGGATTTGAAGAAGATGTTTCCATTCGATTGTCACCCTTCAATTTAGGTTTCTAGATTAATTGATTATGTTCCGAATATTCTGCTTTTGCTCTAGATATTCTATTTATGTTTGTTTCTATTCCAAGTCTCTGTTTTTGTTCCAAATTTGTTTGTTTCAATCTGTTAGTTATGTGAAACATAAACTACCACCAAAATAGTTTCTGTTAGTTCATATTTTCATTTGTTGCAGTTAGTTTTGACATTATTTATGTTCCTATTTTTTTTTTGGTTACGAATTTGTTTGTGTCATGAAATTGTTAGTTCCAGATTTCTATTTTTATAATATTTAATTTCAAATGCCTTGTATATTCCTCATAATTGGAGGAGATTCACACATCTTAGAGTTGAATTCCCCTCACTTTGTTCTTAAATGTGAGAGCCATGAAAATTATCTTTAACAAACTATAAGGAAATCTTATGATTACAATTTTTCTTCTTTAACCATTTATTTCTTATATTTTGCAGCTGGTTGAAATTGTAAATCAATTTATTATCAAAGAGACTTGAGATTGGAAAGGCAAAAGGTGAATTGGGATGTATTCTTGACGGCTTTCCTTGAACAAAAAGACAAGTGTTATCTAAAGGTACTTCTCTTTTGTTCTCATTAGGAGTCCATGTAGTAGCCTTTTCATTTATTTGTGCTAAAACTTGAGACATGGAACTTGATATCGTAAAAAGATGTTGTGAAATGGTTCTTTATATTGTATTGGTTGATGATGTTATTTAGAAATTGTTCATGGTCATCAATCGAATGAGTTGAATTAATGTTACTCGTCTATATTGTTTTATGATATTTCTATTTTATTTAAGTGTACTGCAATCAGTGGCATTGTTGCTTAAAATAGAATAGTAAGTATGTTTTCTTATTGGTTTCTTAATCATGATTAAACTGCAAACAAATCACGTCTTATGATGTTTTTGATGACTCTGGGTACCTTTAATGGTAGAGAGTAAGCGATTATGAAGCGTTCTATTTTCACACCGCAACATTAAATTTTATAACTAAAATATTTTAGTTACATTTATAAAATTTGTCCATTAATAATTTAACTTACAGATAAATATTAAATGATTATTTTCAATATTACCAAAAAATGAAAGACAAAAATTTATCATTTTAATCGAATTTTTATTTTAAAGTAAATGATTCACAATTTAAATATTTGTATTTATAAATATAGATTCACTATATTCTCCAAATCCACGTATATATATTTTTTTGTATATAAATATACGTATATGCATGCTCGTATAAATAGTCTCATAAATTAAACGTGATATACCTTTTATTTCAATAATATATATATATATATATACATGCATGCATACACACTCACACACATATATATATAGAGATAATGGGTACCTTTAACGGCAGAGAGTGAGTGATTTTTTTATCCTTTTTTTTTTCCTTCTTATTAATGTATACATAGTATATATGATATATATGTATATGTGTGTGTATGTGTATGTGTATATATATACACACACATACACACACATATATATAATATATGTGTCACACATATATCTATATATATATTATTCTTCGTTACAAGAAAACAGCACATATAGATATATGTGTAACACGTATATTATTTTTTTATTTAAACTTACCATCGTTCTTAAAATTAAAAAAATATATTAATTATACCCCAAAACTCTTAAAATTATATTTGAAATAACTTAATAATCCTTAAACTTTTAAAAGTCAAAATTAAAATTAACATCCCCAAAGTTTTTAAACTAAATTTTTAAATATCAAAATGACCCCTAAGAAAAACTTAAGGTAAAATTTAAATGACACAATGAACCCCATTATTTTTAGTTGTTTTAAAACACAATTAGAAATATGCGCATTCAATAGTAGGGTTTTACAATCTTTCCCCCTAAAAGAAATTTTGCCCCGAAATTTAAATACCTTAAATGATTACACGTGGATATTTATTCTTCATCTCCTCTTCTCTTTTTTACGTCGCCTCTTCCATAGAGTGGCTGCACCATAGCACTTTGACTAATGAAATCGTTTTTATTCGCAACACTTGATATTTACGATTTAAAATCTACACTAACTCCTCAATGTATGACAAGTATTCCTTTATTTCAATCAGTTGAAAAGTCAACACATGCGAAGAATCTGACACATATTTCTTAAGCATCGATACATGAAAGACATCGTGCAATCTAGATAACTCTAGTGGTATATGTAAGACCCCGATTTTTGCACGTACGTCATTTTAGTTGTATTTTAGAGCATTTAGAAAATTACGGGGTAAAATTGAGTTAATTAAAAATCCAATCTAAAAGTTATTGGGTCAAATTGCAAATTTAGAAAACACTTATTCTAAACTTGGGATTCAAAATATTTAGTTGAATTCTAAAATAAAAATTTTAGGGATCAAATTGCGATTTAAGAAAAATTATAAGTGTTAAATTGAACTAAAAAGAAGAGTTAAAGTAATTAGGGGGGGAAAGAGTAATTAAAACAAAAGATTTACACACACACACACACATATATATATATGCATGTGCGTGCGTGTGCCGTAAGCTTAGCTGGAGATAGATGGGTGCGGCAGAGGAGCGACGTGGCGTGAAGAAAACCAAAAATCCATCCACAAAAACCCATGTAATTTAATGATCTGTAAAAAAAATTTGAGCTCAAGCCTGAAAAAAAGGAGAAAAATAAAAAATCTAGAGAGAGAGAAGGTTGTCGGAGCTGTGGTGATCGCCGGTGCTGGTGGGTTCTTCAGTGTGAGGATGTGTTTTGGTGTTGATCGTTGTTTGGTTTGGTGGGATATGTGTGTGTGCCATCCATTTATCTCGTCCGATGGTAGGGGTATGTGAGATAATGTGTGTGTGCTCTATTTTTTCCTTATGTTCTGGGTGTATCAGGTGTGTATAGGTGTGAAGGTGTTGTGTTGTGGTGTGTTTTGATCAGGCTTGAAGGGGGTGTTGTTCGTAGAACGAGCTGCTGTGTAGGTGCGGTTTGGTCGTTCAAGTGGGGTGGTGAAAGAGCCGCTGGAGATAGTGAAGAAAGGGAGAGAGGGACGACTGTTCTGATCAAAGCAGGAGCTGAACAGAGAAGACGAGCGTTCGCCTAGGCAGTGACAAGCTTCGCCTAGGCGATGGAGCATCAGAACACAAGTAGAAAGAAACTGGGGCGTGTTCGCCTAGGCGGAGAAGACGACGGCCTAGGCGGTGGCGAGTTAGTAGCAAAACAAAGAAGATGCAATTCGCCGAGGTGGTGGTGCATCAGTAAGAAAAATAGAGGAAAGAAGAAGCATGTTCCCTGTGGCGATGGATCCTTCGTCGAGGCGGTGAGTACTGGAGCAGAAACTAATTTTTTTAAGGAAAAAGGAAATCGACAATTGTTTTGGAGCGGGTAGCGTTTCTCGTTAAATTTTGTGATTATTAAATTAAATTACTAGCATAAAAAATGTTGAATTGACGATAATAAATATTGAAACCGTTCACATGAATAAATGTTATATAGTAAACTTTAACAGAGTAATACTAGTCGAATAGTAATATTTCATAATAAAATGTGGGGAATGAAATATTACAGAAACGTAGGGCCTACATTGCATGATTAGGTTATTTTCACTAAAAATATTAATTTAGGCCCTATCACTAATAGGTTCGCAGGCACCGGAGTAACGGTAGAGTATTGTCAGTAAAAACTTTTCAGAATGGATTACCAGGTGAGTGTACAGTCTTCTAGTAAATTACAAAATCTATTTTCATATATATGATGGAAAAATGTGTTTACCTAAAAACTGGATGAATTTGTAACTTATATGGATCAAGCGGTTTTGGGTGTTTGTGAAATTGCGGATTCGTTGGTTTTCTAAGGAGGTGGAAATTGGTGTTTGGTCCGACTACGCCATAATATTTATCTACTTCGGCAGAGTGGTGATTATTTGCTTGGCATAGTCCAGCAGAGTGATGATTATCTGCTTGGCATAGTCCGGCAGAGTGACGATTATCTGTTTGGCATAGTTCGACAGAGTGACGATTATCTGCTTGGCGCAGTCCGACAGAGTGGCGATTATCTGCTTGGCATAGTCCGATAGAGTGGCGATTATCTGTTTAGCATAGTCCTACAGAGTGGCGATTATCTGCTTGGCATAGTCCAGCAGAATGGTGATTATCTGCTTAGCATAGTCCGGAAGAGTGTTGTGACCTGTTAGAAAGGCAAATCCGATGGGTGGTACGGTACTGTTGCAGCTCTCGATGGTGAGGTTAAACGATCTTGTGGCTAGTCGGAGGGTGTGTGGATTTTTTGTCGTATATGGTGAACCGGTTGGATACATTTATTGGTTGTGTCCGTGTATATATATATATATATATACGAGTTTGTTTCTGTGGTGACAGGAAAATGGAGTTTTCCTTGTGGTATGTGATTTTTATATTATTGCTCGATATGTGGTATTTATATATTTTATACTTAATCCATACTAAAAATATTTATATTATGAAAATAGTACACCGATAAAAATTTTGGTTTCGGGTGCAGCAGCTCGTAGTCGGTCCCCTACTAGCACTAGGTAGAGTCCGACGATGGTGTAGTATGGGAGTATTTTGGGAGAAACTGTCTGAGGCAAACCTGTGAGAGATTCATTGTTGTTATATTTTTGTTATCATTATAATTCAGGGATAGATGTGTTCCCAATTAGAGATGATGTATGTGGCCTATTTTTGTGGTTGTATATTTTTATATGCACTTTGTCGTTTTCTAGTTGGTTCGACGTTTAGGTGATGTCATGTTGACGTCACGTCGGCCCCAGGGTGATGGGTGTCCGGGGTGGGGTGTGACAGTATAGCTAATGAATAGGTTATTGTACTAACCCTTTCTAAAATCTCGTACGGCCCGATGTATCTCGGACTCAGTTTTTCCTTCTTCCCAAATCTCATGATTCTTTTCCACGGAGATATATGTAAAAATACATAATCACTTACTTCAAATTCCAACTCACGTCTATGCTTGTCGACATAGCTCTTTTGTCGACTCTAAGCAATCTTCAGCCTTTCCTGAATCACTTTCACATTTTCCACTATTATCTGAGTTATGTCAGGCATCAACAATTTTTGTTCCCCAACTTCCTCCGAAAACACAAACTATAACTCGCCTTGGACTCGAAAAGTAACTTTCTTTCTAAAATAATCGACTATGGCATGATATCCGGATAGCGAATCCATACCGAGTATCACATCAAAATCGTGAATACTTAGTGGTGATAGATCCACTAACAATTCTTTATCACCAATGTGAAACATACTATTTTTGTACATACTATCTATCAATACTGACTCACCTACAAGGATAGAGATAATAATACCATATGATAAAAAAATAGGAAATTTTCCAATTTGCATCATGAAGGTCGTCGAAATAAATGAATGAGTAGAACCTGGATCGATAAGTATACGTGTATATCTATCATATAGAGATATTATACTTGAAACCAAATTTGGGGTAGCCTAAGCATCCTGCTGAGTAGTAGAAAATACATGCCCTCGTGTTGGAGATCTACCGACCGATCCTTTACCTCACTCTTGAATACTGCTAGGGCCAACACTGCCTATACTACTCGTAGAAGATGTAGGTGTAGCAGCAGATTTCAGACAATATGGAGATATATGGTTTAACTCATGACAACGGAAACATATTGGACCTGCCGTGGGACAGTATCTAAGAAAGTAATCTGGTTATCCTCATTGATAGGATACGCTCGTCCTAGCTCGGCTAAATGTCTAGCTCCTACCCTACCCTTGCTGACTTGAACTCTGTCCAGGTATATTCTGTCATCGCCCAAAATATGATTGTTATGGGCCTAGGCTTCTAGCCAACTGATCGACTATCGGGACCCGATAAAGTTGGGGTTGAGGGACAAATTCCTAGAAGGTCCCACTTGAATATCTGTTAGATGGATCGAATCTGCTTTTCTTGTACTGTTCACGATTTTTAGCAGCTTCCTGCACATCTTTTTTTTTTATTAATTTCACCGTGTTCATCAGTTCAACATAAATTTTGATCTGTCGGGAAATCAACCATGAACGTATTTTTAAATTTAGCTCTTTTTAGAATCGTCTACATCTCGTTTCCTCAGTCTTCACCAAATTAGGAGTGAATTAAGACAGGACATCAAATTTGATTTCATATTGCAGAATTGACATCTTCCCCTGTTTTAGTAGTATGAATTCCTCCTCCATCTCGAATTGATAGGATTTAGGAAAATATTTTTCATTACATACTATAACAAATAGATCCCAGGTGATCTCTTGGTCTGGAATTGAAATTATCCTCTTCATTTTCTCCCACCAGTGTTCAGCTTCCCTTTTTAGCTGGAAAGTGGTGAGAGGAACTTGACTGCCTTCAGTAATGTCCATTGCCTCGAATACGTATTGTCACACCCTACCCCGGACACCCGTCACCCAGGGGCCGGCGTGACGTTGACACGACATCACCTGGATATCCAACCAACAAGAACACAAACATATGCATACATACATATTCAATTTCCTAAACAGACCATATACATCCTCTCATATGGGGGACTCACCCATCCCCAACAATAATAAACAACAAACATATAATAATTTGAACCTCTCACAGGTTGCCTCAAACGGCTCGTCTAAAAAATTTCCACATGACTCCACTTAGTGTCAATAGAGGACTGACTCCTAATTGCTACACCTGCGAGTGTACTGTTTTCTTAATAAAAACATTTTATATGGATGAAGCATAGAACATATAAACATCACATATCAAATAAAAATCTCATAATGTATAAATCTCATACCACAAGGAAAACTCATTTTTCTTATCACCACAAAAACCACATATATATGTTTATGACATCTCAAACCAAGCAGTAAAAATCAACCAGAATGTCACAGCAACTATATTGTATAACGCAACCGAAATAATAGATATATCAATGTAAAATGATACACCAATCCAGTATAAAGTAAAATATATATAATGTACTCATCCCAATCACCATATATGACAAAACACCATATACGATAATTCACCACATGCGACTTCACATCACACCAAATCTCATCACACCACACCACACCTCGGCTAGCCATGTGATCGTTTTAATCTCACGATTGGGAGTTGTAGTGGTACCGTACCACCTGTAGGATATGCCTTCCTAGAGGGACATAAAAACGCTCTACTAGACTATACCAAGCAGGTGAACAACGCTCCGCTGGACTATGTCAAGCGGGTGAAACACCGCTCTGCTGGACTATGCCAAGCAAGTGAATATCCAACACCAATCTCCACCTCACCTTAACAACAACAACTCATCTCCACCTCAATTGCAACAACTCTGCCCACAATCAACTTCCACCCCTTTAGAAAAACAATTAAATCTATAATTTCAGGAACACCCAAAATATCGCTTGATCCATGTAAGTTAGAAAATTCATCAATTTTCAAGTAAACACATTTTTCCATCATATATATATATATATAAACATAGATTTTTGCTAGAAGACAGTACATTCACCTGATTATCCGCTCCGAAGACTTTTACCGACTATTTTTTACTGATATTCTGGTGCATGCGAACCTAATAATGACAAGACCTAAATTAATATTTTATGTAAAATAACCTAATCATGCCATGCAAACCCAAATTTTCGTCATTTTCTATTCCCCTCATTTTATTTTAAAATATAACTATTCAACTAATATTGCTCAAATTTATTTATGTGGAGGGTCTCGATATTTATTATAGTCATTTCGATATTTTCGATACTAGTAATTAGTTTCATAGTCAGCCACGAGACAATTAAATACATATATTAAGAGAGTTCAGAATTTTACCTTCCCCGGATTTTCCACCGGTCTGTGAGATGAGTTTTAGGTTTTATTGGGGTGGTTAATGCAATTTCTTTTTCTTTTCTTCTTTTTCCTCGCTTCTGCGTCTGCTTCGGTTTGGGTCTCGCCGCCGACCACTTTCCACTCTCTCTCTCTTCTGCTTCTGGTCATCACCGCTGACTGCTAAACTGCCCACCGCCACCACCGACAGTTTTTTTTCTCTCTCTCTCTCTCTCTCTCTTTTTTTTTTTTTTTTTTTTTTTTTTTTTTTTTTCTGTTTCTATTTTGTTTCAGCCAAATGGCACCCTCACACTCACCGGCCGACGACATCCACTCCACCGACAACACCTTCACGGGCCGATCACACACACACACACACACACACACACGGCAACACATACACCGTTGAAAAAAAATCAGGTAATATACACACACGACAGTGCACATTCCACCGGAGGAGCCACAAACCCATGACGGACGGACCACTTTCTCTCTTTCTGTAACTTTCCACCGCTAGCAATGATCACATACACACACACCACCAACAAAAACCCATACCATCGGCGACCAAATACACACACACAATTATGTACAGAACAGACACACGCATATACATAGAACACACAAACACACACAAAATCGCCGAAGACACACACACATCAATGATCAACAATACACCGTCTGAACCTTTCTCTCTCTCTCTCCTTCTCTGGGTTTTTCTTTTTTTGTTTCTGTTTGCCCCTACTTTGCCGCCGACACACACACACATACTCACCCACCTCTGACTACCGACAACACATACACCCACATGCCCAAATGATCACCGGCTGAACGGAGCATACACACACTTAGACCCTCTCACATGACGAACGGACCACACACATCCACACTAACGATCAGAAACAGTGCATACACACACTCACCCGAGTAACAACCACACCGTCGAACAGACGGTACCTCCTTCCTCGATAGAGCTCCATCGTCGATCCTATCTCTCTCTCCGTTTTCTCCGATCGCTTCTCTCTTAACTCTCTCTGAATATAATATATATATATATATATATATATATATATATATATATATATAATATTTATTTTGCATAAACCTTCCATCTATTTTTGTTAGGATACTAATTAATCCAAACTCCAATTTTAAATGTTTTGAAAATTATAATTTGACTCCTAAAATTTTAAATAAAAAATAAATAACACCATTCACCCCATTATTTTTGAAATATTTTAAAACGTAATTTAAATTATACGTATGTCAAAGGTCGGGGTCTTATATGTACCCTATATACCTTAATCAATTTTCAATATTAGTAGAATCCGTAGTTCCCGTAAAAGTTGGGGGGTCTAACTACTTGAATCTTTTCAAGAGTACAACCTAAGGATTGTTGTCTCGGTTTGGGCCCTCTGGAATTCCATTATCTTTACCTACTACTCAGTCAGTTGCGCAACAACCTGTAATATTCGTTCAACAACATCCAATTATTTCCGAGCCCCACCCCTTTTTCTTTGGGGTCCAGAACTCCCACTACTTTCATTTTGACATTCCATATACTAAATCTAAAACAAAATTTAATAAATAAAAATGGCAATAATGCAACAACCAGTGCATAATGCAAATGTACTATTTAATCAAGTAAAAATAACTACTACTAACGTGCCAAACCAACCTATCAACACACTATTTTACGGTCCACTACTGACCAGACAATCTAACAAGTCGACAAAACCTATAACCTAGGCTCTAATACTAAAAACAATCGCACCCCACCCCGGGCCCCAATGCTCGAAGCCAGATGTGACCTCGACTTGATGTTACTCAACCAACCACAAATGTACACAATTATTAATTGATATAGATTTTAAAAATATTTAGCAACTCAAAATTCTGAGATACACATGTCCCAAAAATATCTCATAAAAAAACTACAAAAATTGAACCTTTTGCGGTTCACACCTGTCCTGCCAACCTAAAAAATAATACCACCCTCTGACTCTATTAAATGCTAGTAGTGGACTCGTCTCTTACTGGGGTACCTAAGAGAAAATATTTTATTAATGTATTGTCTTCATAATATAAAAATAATTTATGAATCAAGTACATATGTTAAAATCCATTTTTCAAAAAAAAAATATAACCACAGTTATATTTTCCAAAATAAAATATGACAGTACTAAACAGTAACAAAATCCATAAATGTCATCAAGATATAGCAACTGAAAATAAATCAACCAATCAAATCATCTTGATATAATAAAATACCCGAAATGCATACTTCCCTACTAGTAAAATGATCGTTTTACCTTATGATCGGGAGTTATAACGGTACTGTAACCTGTACAATTGT
This sequence comes from Eucommia ulmoides, assembly GCA_016647705.1. Classification (NCBI taxonomy): domain Eukaryota; kingdom Viridiplantae; phylum Streptophyta; class Magnoliopsida; order Garryales; family Eucommiaceae; genus Eucommia; species Eucommia ulmoides. The sequence continues at coordinate 48,634,863 of CM028326.1, forward strand.
GTAATCTAAGGTTGTCATTAGTGTCAAGACCATTCAATATCTCCAATGGTAGGAGCCAACACATGGTATAAACCACCATACAATGATGATAATCATTATCGTTAACAACAACAACAACCACCACCTACAAAACTTGCCCTCATGTTAGGTTACAACGCAATGTTTTATAGGACATGCCCTTCTTTTAGGATCAACAACATCCTGCAGGACATGCCCTCCTATCGGGACCACACTATGATATAGTCAGACAATAATATAAATCAGCTCTTACATTCAATATTTTACTTGATCTATATAACGTTATAAAACAGTCAATTTTAATAAATATTTTATTTTTCATAATTTAATACGAAAATACAATTTGCCAATTTAGATAGAAGACAATGCACTCACCTCGATCTTTGCACCGCTATTATGCTATCACCGAGGTATTGTCGTAGTCGACGTCACCTATGAACCTAACCACGTCAGGACTTAAACTAAGAATCTATTAAAATAAATCTAATATGCAATGAAATGCACAACGCTAAAATGTAATTTTTTTCATTCCCAAATTCTCCTAATTATATAAAATTTACTATAATTAAACGTTCTATTTTCACACCCCAATATTAAATTTTACAACAAAAATATTTTAGTTACATTTATAAAATTTATCCATTAATAATTTAACTTATAGATAAATATTAACTGATTATTATCAATATAAATAAACAATGCAATAAAAAACATATCATTCTTAGGGCTGTGCATGGGTCAGGTTGGCCGAATCTGGGCCAACCCGACCCCTGACCCGACAAGATCGGGTGGAAAACATTAAGACCTGTCGGACGACCGAGTGGCATAGCAACCGACGGGTTGTCGGGTTCTTCGGTTGTAGGTCAGGTTCGGGTAAGTACGGGTCTGGTTGGGGATACAGGGTTGAAGGCCGGGTCAGACTTCGGATAGTCTGGGTTGCGGGTAATTTTGACGGGTCTAGGCTATGAGTTGTGGTCGAGTTCGGGTCTGGGCCCATTCAAAAAAAAAAATTATTTTTTGAAACCATTCAAAAAACAAATAAAAAAAATCACAATATTTAGGGGAAACCACTCAAAACAAAATCACAACTTAGAACAAAAAACAAAAAACACATCCAAAACCAATATTATGGATACAATTTTTAATTAAAAAAAATCACAACTTAACAAAAAATACATCCAAAAAAAAAAAATCACAGCTTAATCAAAAAAAATTACAACTTAATCAAAAAAAATTACAACTCCTTGAAGGCAGAAACGATGTGTCTTCCAATTTTTCCCATTCACTTTACAGAATGCAAAATGAAACTTCGAGAAATTACCTACAAAAAAAATTATAATTAAAATAATATACAAATAAGAGAAAAAAAAAATTAAATAAATAACCTGAGTTGAAGATGAGCCTTGCGAAGGATTTGATATTTCCAAATCCAAATCCACTACAAAAATCAAATATTGCTTTTATAGTCTTATCATAAAAACACTAATTAAATATCTAATTAAAAAAACTATGAAAAAAACACTATAATTTAAATCACCTAAATCTCATTGCAACTCCTCAATATCATCCATCCCTTTTTGAAGTGAAATCGGTACAGAAGCTTGAAACCAGTTTTGACAACAAATAAGAGCTTCTACCATCAATAGAGATAACGACCTACGAAATGAATGAAGCACACGACCCCCAATACTAACGTCGATTCCAACGCAACCGTAAAAACCGGTGCAACCAACATATCCCTTGCCAATCGAGATAATACTGGAAACCTACTAGGCCTACTTCTCCACCAACTTAAGATGTCAAAATTCTCATCACTTGCACCTTGGGGATTTTCGGCCAAATATTTTACTACATCATTTTTACCCTCCAAAAATTGTCTCCCCGCTAAATGTTTTTGAAAACGAGAAGCGATTAATCTATGGGGATCATCCACATCCATATCGACCGGCTTGTTTGATATTCCACTAATGCCACTAGTACTACCACCGGAAACATTCTCAATAGTTGATATCTCAAAAGAAGCATAACAATCAAATAACCGATTCAAAGCATCTTTTACTTTTCTAATTAACTCAGTTGCATACACTTCATCATACATATCGCAAAAACAAAACTGAAGATAATATAACTTTTTCCTCGAATCCAAAACAACAGCAACATATAGAAGAAGATTTATCTTATCTCCAATCCCCCAGTATTTATCAAACTTAGCTTTCACACTAAAAGCCATTTTCGATAGCAAATGACCTTCACTTTGAATCAAATCATTTATTTTCCCATAAATTATAACTATCTCAACAAAAAACGTATTTGACGTAACAAACAAAGTACCCAAAAATAGTTTTGTAGCCAAATAAAAAAGCCTAAAAAACTTTACAAAATAACGAATATTTTCTCAGTCTAGACTATTTGGTGGACTTCCACCACTCTCACCATCAATAATATCCTTATCAAAAAAGTGATCCCGATATTTTTCGTCCTCAATCTCCAATCTGCCAAAATCTTTTTTGAATTTTTCCGTACTCTCTAGCATCTTATGTGTGGAATTCCAATGAGTTGGAACATCGAGACATAAGAGACTTTTCGATTCAATATTAAGCAGTTCAACACATTTTTTAAAAGCATGAAATCTATTTGGAAAACCCTTAACATATCTAACCGCTTCCCGAACTTTAACTACTAACTCGTGCAGTTCTTTCAATCCATCACAAACAATCAAATTCAAAATATGAGCACAACAACGCATGTGTAAAAATTCATGCCCTAAGACTGTACCCTTCCAGTCTTTAGTTACTCGTTGCAAGAATCTAGTAATAGTACTATTAGAACTTGCATTATCAACCATCAAGGTGAAGTAACTATCAATATTCCATTCTTGTAAACACAACTCAATTTTTTTCCCAATCGTTTCCCCCTTATGATCTTCAATAACACAAAAACTTAATATTCTTTTATGCAAAACTCAATTATCATCAATAAAATGACAAGTAAGACACATATAATTAAAATTTTGTATTGAAGTCCAAGTGTCTATGGTCAGGCATATTCTACGACCTTGCATAACTTTCTTTAAATTCTCTCTCTCCTCGTGATATATCTTCACGACGTCTTTAGCAACTGTAATACGACATTGAATATTTTTAAATTTTTGTTGCAAAGTATAGCAAAACTTTTTAAAGCCATAATTTTCAACAAATCTAAATGGCAATTCATCCAAAATTTTCATTTCTGCTAGTGCTCTTCTAGTTTTATCCACAGAAAAACTAGTTAATACAAAACTATCTTGTCCATCTTTTTTAAGTTGAGTAATTAACTGAGTTTGTCTCTTATCTAACTCCCTATGTGGATGCTCGTTACAAACATGAATGTGAGCCTTTAAATTACTAGTCCCATGAGTTTTTGGATCGACGTGATACACTTTCCCACAGTACTTACAAGATGTCATTTTATTTCTGTTCTCATCTTCAAATTTCGTAAAATGATTCCAAACATCATAAATAATCTTATTAGTTCCACCACGTTGTTTCACATTTTTCGACAGTGGTGCTTTTTCAGTAGGGGAAGCAAGGGCAAGAGTTGGAGGATTACCTTCGAGGGGTGTAGAAGGTTGTTCCATATAAGCAAATGCATGGGAACAAAATACTAAACATGAGAACAAAAATATATAAGAATACTAAACCAAACATAAATATATAAGAACAGAACACTAAACCAAACAGAAACAATCAAACGGAAGCAGAAACAGAAACATCAAACATGGGAACAGAGCATGGGAACAAAAATACACTTTCACATGTTTGGGAACAAGAAGTAGCAACAGAAACATTAAAAGATGCTAATGATATCATACAAAATAAAATTGGAACAAGAAGCAGAAGCAGAAACATCAAACATGGGAATATGGGAATAGAACACGGGACCAGAAGCAGAAACATTAAAAGATGCTAATGATATCATAATTATCATACAAAATAAAATGGGAACAAGAAGCAGAAGCAGAAGCAAGAGTAGAGACATCAAACATGGGAATATGGGAACAGAACACAGGACCAGAAGCAGAAACATTAAAAGATGCTAATGATAAATTGATATCATACAAAATAAAATAGGAAGTAGAAGCAGATGCAAAAACATCAAACATGGGAATATGGGAATAGAACACTAAACATGGGAACAAGAACACTAATCAAACATAATCAATATGATTAAAAAACATATCATAATAACATGTATCCGAAGCGGAAACAAAAAATAGAAACCCAAAAAAAAAAAAAAAAAAAACCCAGTAGAACTCACCTTAGTTTTGGTTTTGGGCTTTAAATCAAACAAGGGAATCAAACATGAGAGAAGAGATGATAGAAAGGAAGAACTCACCTTTATAGCCATTGTCATTTGTCGAAGCGTCGCAACTCGCAAGAGCCTAGAGATCATTGAGCGGCGCTTAGGTCCAGCACTCTAGCCTACCAGGCAAGATTCGAAATTTCAAATCAGACCTCACCTGAGAAGGCTGACATTGAGCGACGCTAGGTCTGTGCTTGGTAGATGAAGATCGGCACTTAGGGTTTAGGACTGAACTGATGAGATCTAAGAAAGATTTGATTTGAACACACTCACATATACCTACTTCTCCTAAGTGTTGTGTACGCTGGTCGGATCGGGTGCGAACGAGTCGTCGAAAATGGAATTCGACGACCAAACCGCTGATATCACTATCGGATCCGGTTTTACCCGATTCGAACTTCTACAAATTTGTACCGGACTTTTTCGGGCAGGGTCGGTTGGGTTTTGCAAGCGGGTCGGGTTATTCGGGCTTCCTGCACAGCCCTAATCATTCTAATCAAATTTTTATTTTAAATTAAATGATTCACCATTTAAATATTTGTATTTATAAATATAGATTCACTATATTTCCCAAATCCACGTATATATATTTTTTGTATATAAATATACATATATACATGATCGTATAAATAGTCTCATAAATTAAACGTGATATATCTTTTATTTTAACAATAGATTAATATTGATACATACGTACATACATACATGCATACATGTACACACACACACATACACACACACACATATATAGAGAATAGATACCTTTAACAGCAGAGAGTGAGCGATTTTTTATCCATTTTTTTCTTCTTCTTAATGTATACATAGCATATATATATATATAATATGCATGTCTCACATATATCTATATGTGTTGTCTTCTTATAAAGAAGACAATACATTTCAAATATATATATATATATATATATATATATATATATATATTATTTATTTTTTATTTACACTAACTATCCCTTTTAAAATAAATAAAATATTAATTATACCTCAAAACTCTTAAAATTATATTTGAAATAACTTAATATCCCAAAACTTTTAAAAGTCAAAGTTAACATTGACATTTAACCCCCAAAGTTTTTAAAACTAAATTTTTAAATATCAAAATGACCTCTAAAAAAATTTAAAGTAAAATTTAAATGACACAATGAACCCTATTATTTTCTAATTGTTTTAAATTACAATTAGAAACATGCGCTTGCAAAAGTTGAGTTTTACAAATTGACCTTTGGAACTAGAACAATCAGGGATTTATTATTATACTCAGGCATTGCCTAGTATTTAGAGTAATTAGTAACAAAATTGATCATATCCTTACTAACTAGACACCAATTCTTAAAAAATATGGCCTGAAATCTATCTAGTCCCGAATCTTTCCAATGGATTTCAGGGCCTCCCAAAGTTCCGCTTGAGGAGGTTTCTTTATAAGCTCAGCATCAGAATTTTCATTAACCGTAGGACAATTGGTATTTAAGACATAACTCAATCTATTCCCCGTATCCTCGGAAACCAAATTCATAAAATGGGTAGTAACATGATTTTTCAAAGTATTTTGATCTTTAACCCATCCATTATTCGTGTTAAGTCTTTGCTGAAGGGTCATATTATGAAAAAAATTGTTATTCTTTTTACCCAACTTCAGCCATTGAATTCAAATTTTTTGTGCCCAGAATATCTCTTCATGTTTTAGAAGGCCAATGTATTCGTAGCGAACTTTGTTTTCAAGGTGGCTCACATATTCAATATAGTTTCTACCTTTAGCAACTTGAATACTTCTTAATCTAGCAAGTTTTTTTTTTTTTTTTTCATTTCAAATAGATTTCTAAAGGTGTCTTTGTTCCATTTTATGATTTTATCCATAATGTACTTCAAATTCTCTTTTAGATTAGTTTGGTTTCTATCCCAGTTATTCTCAAAGATGTTAAAGTCCGGCTGTGTAAGACATATTGCTTTAAAGTGAAATGGTTTACTTTTAATATGTCTATGCAAACGAAGAACATTAATGAATAAAGGTGAATAATCAAAGTACATACAATGGAGTATTTCCAAGTAGCCTCTTGGAAGGTTGAACACCACGTATCATTACCTAAAGCACAGTCCAGCCTTTTCCCTATTTTGATACTGTTTCTGTTGAATCCAAGATTTTGATTAACAATTAAGTATTGAAGTTTTTTGTGGAACTAATGATTTTATCAAGTGTTTTAGATTTATAAGTTCCATTTATGTGATTAAGAAGAAGACATCATGAAGAAAATATAAAGGGTACAAGATGGACGAAATGAAGATATGAAGAGTTTTAAAGACCTCTAAGAAAAATAGGTGAAAAAACTCTCTACTTATATACTCTTAATGCAACCCGAATTAGGATCACACACGACACTTTAAATGAGTTAGTTATATGTGTGTCATGATAAGAAATGATAAGTTCAAGATCCTAAAATGAGATATTGTTTGTGCTCCTTATGTGAAATTAAATTAATAATTAACCTAATTGGAAAACATTTTTTTAAGTATAAAAAGTTGAATTTTCGAGTCAATTTGGTTAACCAAGAAAAGCAAGCGGTCAACTGAATCAAACAACGAGTTTTGGAGATGAAATGAGGTGTTACTGATCCAGTTGGTCAACCAAATTGAATTTGTCGGTCGTCATTTGAAGCAGTAGCTAAATTGGAGAAGAAATTAAGCACATTGATCTAATCGGTTAATCGAATGGAAGTGGTAGGTCAACCATTTGAGTCAGTAGATAAATTGAAGGAAAATTGGATCATTCTGATCCAATCGGTCAACCGATTTAGAGAAATCAGTCAATAGACTGGCCTTAAGGCAATGGTTGAATTTGGTTCTGGACAACTCAATCAACCAACCTGAAGGACTCGATCAACTGTCTGAGTCAGTTGAGAATTCGGGAGATTTGGTCTCTTGGTAAAAAACTATCTTTTTTTTATAATTCCAAGAGAGGGATTTGGGGGATTTGAACTTAAATAAGATATTAACAACTAATTCTATTATCCCTATTGATTTGATCCACATACTTAAAAATTCTCTTAATTTAAATGGATTAATACTTCTTATCTCTATGGTATTAAATGGATTATTACTTCCTATCTCTATGGTTTTATGGGCTTATTTGAGAGTATCAAAAGTTATTTTTAAGTGAAATATATTGAATTGAAAGATTATCATATATGGGGTCTAAGAGTATTATTAAGAGACATATCTTTGATAAACTAGCCATTGGAGGGCTTGATATTTGTCTATTAATATAGACCTGCGGGATTTGTGATTAACACATCAAGAACTATCAGTTTGAGATATTCTAAGAGTAATATTTATGCTGAGATTTTTGTGAAAGATTTATTCTAAGTTCTTGATCTAAAGCGCTTGTGGTTTGGCGTCACCGACTTGTGTTTCATTGTTGTTCTATCATTATCTTCAGTGGTTCCCGGTGAGACCTATCCAAACTTTATTGTTTACTTTGAGGTTATATTTTTTATTGATTGATTGCTTGGTATAGGGTTGATTAGAAAATCGTTTTAAACTTAAGAACTTGAAAATATTTTTAAATGAATTTTTGTTTGATTATCAGATTACGTGTTTAAATTGTGCTACCCATATTATTTATTAATCAGATTTTATTTGCCTCACATTGTATCTATCTCATAGTAATTATTGGGGTTATTAATTGAGCATATTCGTATTGAGGTGACAGAAATTCCTTGTGGGAAGAAATTTATATTTTTTGTATTTGTGAGTTTGAGAGGATTAGACACGTTTGGGACGGTGTCTAGTTAGGGTAGGTAAGTTTCAATATTTTTCCTATGAAAAAGGTTAGGGATTAATCTTTTTCTTGTTAAAAAGGTTAGGTTATTCTTTTCCATTGAAAATAATTAGGTTTTGATTCTTCCGATAATTGAATTATTTTTTTGAGTGAATTGTAAAGCTTTATCATTCCTTGTGAAAATGATAAGTGAGAGAATGTTAGGCTTTTCTTTAGCCTGTTAAAAAGATAGAGTTCATATTTGCCTTGGGAAAAGGATAATTCGTAAAGGTTGATTCCGTACCTATAAAAGAATCTTTGTAAGGGTTGGTTCATACCTGGTAAAGGGATCAAAGAGTTTAGTGAATTACAAATCTCCTTGGATCTCGGGGGATTGGACGTAGGCAAGACTAACTTGACCGAACCAGGATACATCGTTATGTGTTTCATTATTTATTTTTTTATATTGTGTTTTTGTGTGCACTTAGTATTAATCACATATCCGTTGCGTAACTAAGATAATAATTAATTTAGAAAAATTGATTATTTGATATTAAGTGTTTAAAGAAATTAATTGTTAAATTTTGTAATTAACTAATTCACCCCCCCCCCTCTGGGTAGTTCTTTGGGTCAACAGTTTCTGTTCACACCAGTCCAGTTATATTTTGGACCGTTGGAGCTGAGATCCAAAAGTCAACAGTCATCGATGTTTTTGTTGAATTTGTTGATTCTGACCAGTGGGATGGTGTGCATGCACTAGACTTCTTAGTATAGTTGCCCATATTATTAAAGTCACTGGAAACCATCCATGGAGAATTAAAGTCACTGATAGATTTATGAAGGTCCTTTCACAAATCGCTACTCTACCTCGGATTTGCACTAGCATAGATTGTCGAAAGGACCCATTCCCCACTTTTTGAGGTAACAAAGGGGGAGAGAATTGTGATGTTTTGATAATAAAATTGGTATCTAAGATAAACAATTTGTTTTTGAATATTCTTGAAAGTATTTTTCTTACTATGATCTTAAATGTTAATAAAAACCGTTCTCATATTGAAGGTAAGCGTGTTGAGAAAATATAAAAGTTAATTGTCATCACAAAAAATGGAGATTGTTAATTCTAGATGTTTTGAAGGACAAATTAGCTTTGATGTTTTATGGAATTGATGATTTTGTTGAGTATTTTAGATAATATTTCGGTGAGCAAAAATGAGAAATTTCAAGATGAATTTTTGAGGATGATCAAGATGGGTGCAATATGGATACTGAATATTTTTCAAAAAAATAGTTTTTTTTTTTTTTTTTTTTTTTTTTTTTGTTGTTGTATTTTTAGGCAAAACAACTTACTTCTCTTTATACTCTTAATGCAACTTGATTAAGATTACGCACGACCATTAAGAATTAATAAAAATATTTTTTTTATTTAATTAACTAAATGATTTTCCTAATTTCTTGATCTATAAAGTGTTTGAAAATGTTAAAATAGAGTTTTTTTTTTTTTTTTTTCCGGCCTAAACGGTCGGCCGAGATATAAGCCAGTCGACTGAAAGATTTAGGATGTTGGTTTTTAAAGTTTTGGCTGAGCGATCGACTGAGGGTTTGAATGATTGATTCAGGATGTAACAATCCCTTGACCGGTCAACCGAATTAAGTTTTAGCAGCTAGAAATCTATTCGTTGGAGGTCAGTCGGTCCGTTAAAGGAATGATCGGTCAACAGATGGAGTCTGTTTCTGAAAGTTGAAAAGAACGTTCTTAAAAGAGGTTCTACGCTATTTAAATAATTTTGAACATTGGAATATCAAATTTAATGGGCTTTTGACTGTTTTCATGATTATTTCTTATATTTTAAAGATCTTATGATTTAATCCTTGTATTAAATGATTTTAAAAGATTTACTGGGAAAACTACTTCCTATCTTTAAGAGTTTTAAATTAATTTTTTTTTGGGACTTAATTGCGCTTCTTGAAAGATAATTTATGGGTCAAACTTTTCTGTTTTAAATGGATTTTATATAAGGGGTTCATATATGACATTTTTGGATATAATTTTTGTAAAATAGCTAATCTTGGATTTATTTAAGGTTTATATATATGAACCTTCTTTTTTCAACATAATCACTCAAGAACAAGAGTTTACCATTGAACAAGAATTAGGTTACTGAGCTAACCTCGGAACACCATTGTTAGAAATACATTTGACCTGATTCTTGGCTATTCTAAGATATGTAGAAAAACCCTGGTCGGGTTCGGTCAAAACTAGTAGATGGCGATAAGTTTGTATTTTCCAAATACTGCGGCGTACTCCTATAGGACTAGTTAACCAACCCTCATTTGGGAAGATTCCTTATCCGTTGCGTAGGAATTTAGTATTCCTAGTGTAGAGGCAGCGATTTCCATGAATGTTCCTGGCCTTCGCTTTCCTAGGAATTTAAATTTTTGTAGTGTAGATGCAACGATTTCCAGGAACATCCCTAGTCTTTGCTTTCCAGTCTTAGTATTCCTAGTGTAGAGGAAGCGATTTCCAAGAACGTTCTTTGCCTTCACTTTCCTAGGAATTTATTGTTTTTGTAGTGTAGATGTAGCGATTCCATAGAACATCCCTGGTTTTTACTTTACTGTTTTCTTAGTATAGATGCAACGATTCCTAGGAACATCCCTAGCCTTTTCTTTACTGCTTTCCTAGTATAGATGCAGCGATTCCCAAGAACATCCTTGGCCTTTGCTTTATTGTTTTCCTAGTGTAGATGCAACGATTCCTAGGAACGTCCTCGGCCTTCGCTTTACTGTTTTGCTATTGTAGATGCATAGATTCCTAGGAACATCCCTAGCCTTCGCTTTACTGCTTTCCTAGTGTAGGTCAGCGATTCCCAATAACATCCCTAGCCTTCGCTTTACTGTTTTCCTAGTTTTGATACTGTGATGTTCAGGAACGTTCCTGACTTTGCTTATTTGGTTTAATTTTTTTGTTTTAGCATTAAATTCCTTTACTTTCCATGTCTTGCAAAACAAAATATTTGTGTCTTTTATCTTTGTCATTACAAGTAAACTCGCATGACAAAAAGGGGTAGTTGTAGACACCGCATTTTGTCCTACTCATTTAAGTTTTCAAAAGTATCGGGTCTAAAGTGTAAATTCAGATAAATTTTAAACTGAGGTCTAGAGTGAATGAATTTCCAGATTATATTACATTTGATACAACAAAAGGATAAAAAAAACATAAAAATACATAAAATCATCAATTCAATTAAGAGTCGATATAAATAATTTTTTTTGGACAATTTCGAAATTCCTAAAAGTTCATAGGGACTAAAATAACAATATTAAAAGTATATTTTCAATGAATATCACTTTTAATATGTTTAAATTAGTTTTTACCATTTAATTTAAGAAAATTTCATCATTTACCATTACTTCCTGTTTTGACCCTTGAAGTTTTCGTTTTTACTAATTTTGTCTAATTGACAACTAAAAATATTTGTTTAATTTCTTGTTTGAATTATTAATCTCCTAAATCAATTAATAAAACCTTGATTAGACAAATGGATGTCCAAGACACCAATATTATTAAGAGCACACCCTCCTAAGCTTAGAAAAAAGCGAATGATTCTTCCACCGGTGTGCCCTTAGCAAAGTTGGCATTGAATTCAAGCATTTAATAAGTATCTTATGGAAATATCTCATCCATAAGAATACCATTGTTTTATAGGGATTTCATGTTTCCTACACTAGTAGAATTAGCATGTCATCATTAAAGATCATTAATGGCATTAAATGAAGGATTAAATATCGCATTAAATGAAGCAATCTTATGGAAGCTTTGGTGCATGAACCATCTTATGCTGATAAAATATCACAATTCCATAGGTAATTAGTCCCTAAACCTAGTCTGAACTAACATTCATCATGGCCAAGCATTTAAGGGCATTAAATGCCATTAAATGAAACATAATTGCATGCATTAAATTGCTTTAAAGAGGCAATACTTCGGCAATATGTTTGGGAAAAAATCTAATGATGAAACCTAATTGCCTAGGGTAATTAGTGCTTCAAAACTAACTTAACTAGCCTCCATCATAACAAAATCTTAATGATTAAATGTAGCATTTAATTAAGCATTAAATGGCATTAAATTAGGCATTTAAGGACAAAGATTTGGTTAGATCTTGATCATCATGACAAATCCTCATGATTACACACATGAGCCTTTGTGACTCTTGATTATTTTCTGCACCTTCTAACCATAAATAACATTAAATAGATATAAATAACATTAAATAGCCAAATAAAACAAACTGGTTATGCTTGCACATTCCCCAATGCATAGACATGCCTTTACCTATAAAAGGCAGCCTGTTTTCATTCGGAACCAATCTTTTCCAGAATACTACTCGCTCTAGGCTTGAATTTCTCTCTCAGGTTTATTGATCTCTTAAGCTTTCTACCTCATAAACATGCATAAATTCTTGACAAGAAGCCCTTGAAATGTGTTCTCGATACTCTAATAACAAGACTTCAAAAAGTTTTTCAAGAATAACCCAGCAAAAGGAAACAAAAGATTAAAGAAAGAGAAGAAGAAAAAATTACTTAGAGAAAGACTACTCCCCTAAGTTAGGTAAGTTTTTCTTAAACTCCTCTTTAAGTTTTGTTTGTTTAGTATCTTTAATTTGTTTGAACATATTGTTGTTTTTGTTGTTCTTAGTGTATTAGGTCTTGTACATAATATATGCAACTTGTTTTTGTGTCAAGAACAAAAAGAACATTACGGTATATGCATGACATCTTTGGCCTTCATCAAGAACACATGAAACCGAACTCAATAAACTTAAAATAAACCACCGGATACGGAGTACTAATTATTAACAGCTTACATTTATTTTTCTCGCTCTGCGCCTTTTCGTGCTAGCCTAGATCACCGCCTGGCCCTGTGGACTGGTATAGATCATGGACTAGCACATTTTATGTATTACTTTGTTTAGACCCTTGTCGATAAAAAGCGGAACAAATGGAGGTTATCGATTCCTTCTGGGATAAGTGTGTGCCTTCTTTAGAAATATTTTCTCTTCTTAGTTACGAGTAGGACTGACACTTATATTCCATATTTTCTTCTCATTTGGACTAATAAAAGTGAACCTTAACATTCAACTTGCCTAAGCAAATAAGTTTGGTTGGAGTATTCTCCACAAAATCAAATGTGCATATCCTTTACTATTTGTGTCATGTCTTGTTCTTTCTTTTCCTAAATAAAAAAAAAAATTATAAATAAGAAAGAGATTTTAATTTAAGAGTTTTTTGACATGATAACACTTTCTGTTTTACTCCAAAAAAAAATAAACATTTATCTTTATAGAATATTTTCATAAATAAATGTTTTACATACTTTGTTTTAAATAAAACTTTTATCTGTTGTTATTACGTTTTTTATACTTAAAACATGGTTTTCCACATTCCAAATAAAAATATGTTTTTCTCAAAGCTATTTTAGCCTCTTTTTTTTTTTCACTTTTAAAGTAAATAAGCTAGGGATAAACTTATAGAATATTCCATAATCGATAGGCGGTCTAAAAGGGGGACATTTGTTATTTATTTTCAATCTGTTTTATTTCTTATTGTTTTTCATAAATAAATTTGTCTTGTTCTTTTACATAAAAACACCAAAAAAAAAAAAAATATTAAAAATGGAAACTATTGTGTTAACCAAAATCGAAGAAAATTACTTGGACTTGTTTAAACGTACTGATCTATTTAAACTTAGGTACCGTCTTCGGATGAGTGTCTTGAGGTGCCTAACAGCTTCCTCGAGCATAACTGATTCCCAAACTTAAAAGAAATCTTTGGTAAAGACCTAGTGTTTTTTGAGTAAAAACTTGGGCCTTTTCATAAAATAAAAATAATTTCAAAAATTCCAGTAACCTAGCACACCATTTAACTCAATGCTAGGTGGCGACTCCATTTTTTAAATAAATCTTGGCCCAAGGAACGTTTTCAAAACCGAGGCCCAGAAAAGCTCTTGAAAAGTTATTTTCTAAAATGAAGGGATTTTTGAGAATTTCGAGAGGGAGAAAAGCCTCTTCTTCTTGCTTTCTTATTACTCATATCTAAACTCTGGGGTGCATCACCATTTATCAATGCATCATCTAAGCTATACACAGAAATAGGGCAAGTTGTGGAGAGTGATGATTGGTAAAATTTTCTCATTGATTACCTTAAATATAGAGCTCTACTAGAGGATAAAAGATCAATTAGGAAGGTTAAATATAATGCTGTGAAGTACCTAATTGTTGAAGGAAAGTTGTATAGAAGGTCCTTCTCTCAACTACTAATGCTCTGCTTGGGGGACAAAGAGGCTAACTATGTGATCCAGGAAATACATTAAGGGATATGTGAAAATCATCAAGGCAGAAGAACTTTGGCACAAAAAGTTTTGTCAATTGGATATTGCTAGCCTATAATGAGGAGAGATTCCAACGAGTTTGTACAGAATTGTAATAAGTGCCGAAGGTTTGCTAAATATATTCATACACCAGGAAAATTGCAATACCTCATCTCAAGTCCATGACCTTTTGCAAAATGGCAGATAGATGTCTTAAGGCATTTACCTCAGAACCAATGAATTAATGATTTGTGCTATTAGTGATAGACTATTTCACAAAATGGGTAGAGGCATATGGATTTACCATAGATAGAGAGAATGAGGTGAGGAATTTCTTGTGGAAGAACGTTATATGTAGATTTGGAATCCCAATAGTGTTGATCTTTGATAATAGAACTTCGATCATACGAGGAAAATAGAGAAGCTATGCAAGGAGTTGAATATCTATCATAGGAAAAGAAACCCATCTCATCCACAATCCAGCGGCCAAGTAAAAGTGAAAATGAAGAAGAGGTTGGATGAAGTCAAGGGAAATTGGTTGGAAGAACTTGTTGCAATACTATGGTCTCACAAGACAACTCAAAGTGGATCTAGTGAGGATACCCTATTTTCACTGACCTTTGGGATAGAGACACATATCCTAGTGAAAATTAGATTACCCAGCTACAGGATCCATCAATTTGATCCAGAACAAAATGATGTCCAGATCCGAGAAAGCCTAAACCTGCTAGAAGATGAGCAAGATAAAGCACAAAAGAAGATGACTGCATATAAGTAAAGAATGATAAATAATTTCAACCAGACAGTTCGTCCTGGATACTTTAACATTGAAGATTTGGTACTTCGAAGAGTAATGCCTCACAAACCAAAAGTAATACTAGGAAAACTAAGGGTCATCAGCATCATCAGCATCAGATTCAAGCTTAGTGTCAAGAAAGCTAAGATCTAGGTCAAGTAAGCATTGAGACACTAACCCTTAGCAGTAATAGAATCCAGTGAGCTAGATATCCTCGACCAAACTTTCAAATCTTTATTACTAGACGCTCTCCGTTGCTCGTACTCTAACAGAGCCGGGCAAAAAGTTGATTAAGAACTCTCTCTTTGCAGCGCTAAGGTCTACTGGAACTCAGATTGGAGAGAAAAAAATTATCTTCATTATCTCTCCCTTCCTCGAAGATTAGTTCTGATTCCTTTATTTCTAGGCGGTAGTTCAGCTCTACTTTTCTTCGATCAGTCGAAGCATTGAACTTCACTTCTTTTTTTTCATCCAGGCGGGAGATCAACTCTGATTCCCACCTAGAAAACTCCTCCACTCTTCTCTATAGATCTTCACCACTCCATTAGCGCTATATTTCATTGATCTGGCAAGATCCAGGTCATTTTGGAGGGATTCGTTATCTTCTTTTGTTTTTCGCAACTTCTCTTCCAATTTTCTAGATTCACTAACCTGGAACACGAGCTAATATGCATCTCATCAATCGTTTCAGTACTGCCATCTATTGCTACCAAGATATGCATAGCTTGGGATAAAAGATGAAAAAGTCATAAGAAGGATAAAGCATATTGAGTGACAAGACAAACCTGAAGGTTGGCACAGACCCCCATACGAAAAAGTTCAACCCTGGTGCAATCGCTTATTCTGATGTGACCTCTTGTCCATGATTGATCCATGAGTATCTTCAGAGCCTCGTCAACCTTACTCTAAGCAATACGGAGAGAAGTATAGGGTTCAAAGAGTAATAAAAACATCCATTTTTGAGAAGTTAGGGAATATCTCTTACTTGGTAGATCTTGCACAGGAATGAGGGGAGGGGGCAGAGTTGAGGTTCTTGCTGAGGCGTCTTTTAGGTCTAGATGCACATCTAAGTAAATGAGAGATAGAGACCAAATGTTCACATTGTTATAAAATTTATTGGTAAAAGGAAAAAGTAGCGGAAGAGCCAAATGGACGTCCAAAGAAGATGTAGGAGATAGATCAACACGCATCATGGGGGGCATCCGAGGAATTACCACTGGGAGCGTAAGAAAGAGTGTCGTATACTTTCCAATGAGGTTAGATCCCTCTGGAGGTGGAGACATACTCTGCTTCTTTTTGCATGAGGAGTTTGGGTAGAAGAGCTACCCTTGTTCTTTGTCAACATGTTACTAGTGAAGTGATCCCTTATGTTCATTCCTGAAGGTCTCTCCTTGCACTTGGAATGGAGAAAAGTCAGATGACTATAGACCCTAGGAATCGGTAATTTTTAGAGTAGATTTTTCTTTTCCTGAGTAATGTGCCCTGCTTACAAAGAATTCGATAAAAAAAACAAGCAAAAAGCAACATACTTGAAGGACAAAATAAATAAGAACTCATTACTTGGATGTAGAAAGTCTTGGGGAACTATTGGGACCTTTCCTAGGTTAGTTGAGAAGAACTCTCAATTGACACTGAAGAAAAGATAACAGTTTTTTCAAACCTTGACGAACACAGAAAGGTCAGTTCAGAACTAGTTAGGGATAGGAAGGAAAGATAGAAGATGTTGGATTGTTGGTTGTATCTGAATTCAACAAGACTTCTCACAATATTGATGGTAAGAGGGACCCAGTTGATTTGGGATAGGTAATAACTGCCGAGAAATTGATGCCAACTATTAGGAGAGAGTTGTACAGGGCAGATGCTATAGGAATAGAATAAAATCTCTGATGAAATCAGAGAAATGAGGCAAAAGACTGTACCCAAACATCCAGGTGTACAGACATACCTTGTAGTTATGAGGGGTATAAAGGCGATCATATTCGTCAGGAACCCCAATGGTAACCGATGAAGGGATGTTGACTTGATTACGGAAAGAAGTTAGGGAGCTAAGAGAAAACAATGAAGCATCGCGTTTAACCGGATTTATGGGAAGGTCATGAGAAAAACTGTCCTCTACAATGGCAGGACTAACAGGGACTAAAGCTAATCGATTTTGTGTTTTAGTCATTGAATCGGAAGATAAACGAATAAATGAAGAAGAAAGACAATAAATCTAGAGGGAAGTAATTAAGGATGAGGAAAGGCGGTAAAAATGAAAATGCCTAGAAGAAAACTGAGGGGGAGATGAATAGATACTTACAGTAATGATAAGAAGTGACTCCTCGTCTTTTTTACGCAAGCCAAGAAAATAAGGGATAGATGATATAGGTGGATTTCCAACCACCCATGCGAGCATTTAATAAGAAAATAATTATGGGCTCTGCAAATATGCACCCATTATTATCCAAGAAAACATAACTTAACGGGATCAATTGAGTAGGCCTATCTTCTATAAGGAAAATTGTACATGCACGAGTATTAAGGCAGCACATGGGAAATCTGATGGAACAGGTGAGTCCTCCTGCTGAGATGGAATGATTAAGTCGGAGCAAGAGTTGGAATTTCTTTAAGTGAACTGTAACTGACTACTTGAGGACTAACTAGCTGGAGTCTAGAGTCTGGCCCTTCAGGGAGCTATACCTCCACAAGGTCTGGTTGGGATTTTTTCCGGCGAAGCCCCTCCAATGTAAGAGTAAGAGCTCATAAAGAAAAGCTTACAGAAACACGTTAAGTATGTAAATAGCGTTTGAACGTTAGGGTTACCTTGGGCTTGCATAATTACATTGTCCCTAGTATTTGTAGGCACTAGAGATGATTAACTTTACCGAATCGAGCCTAAATACGGTTAATTAGGCAAAATTATGTGTTTAGTTAATAATCCGGGGCGTTTAAGACATAATCACTAGGCTTGGGATTTTGGGCCCATTAGGAAAAGCCCGTGGGCCTCTATTAGTCCTATGGTAATGAGCTGGTGGAAAAGCTCAGAGATCTATGGAATTCTAGAGGAGAAACGGACTGAAATGGTGTGTCGGTTGAGATAAATGGCTAAGTATCTGAAGTTGGCCGTCTAGAGGCACGACACAACGTTTTAGGCAGTAATGTCCCTGCGAGGCTCATTACTCTTTCCTGAGTACGAAGAAAATTCCAAGGAATGAGCCTTGGTCAGCGCATGCTCCTACATAGCACTTTGGATTCTAGAATGTGGCCACGTCACTGTGATGGTAGACACATGTCTAGGCCCCTCGTGCTAACTCGTTGATGCCCCAAAACACCCTCATTAGTAGGACTGGTCATAGGCCCGGGGGCCGCCCATTGTCATTTTTGTAGGGCTTGGGCTTGGTTGTTGAGCCCATGGGCAGGGTTTGGGCTAAAAAATCAAGGCTTGTTCATTTTTAGGGTCGGGCTAGGGCTTGGCAATTTATGTTTAGGACTGGCCCGACCCGATCATTTAATTTTTATATATAACATTAAATGAGAGAGTAATAAACTATAGGGGATGAAAGTATAATTTAGTCTTTTTTGGGTGTGTAGAAAGTAAGTAGGTGTACGCTACTTACTGAGAGAGAGAGAGATATTAGATGTACACTACTTACAGCTAAAGGGAGATCAACTATTTATTCATAGCCATAAAACACTAGTGCCCTCTCCTTGAAATCCACAATTCCTTTAGTAGTGCTTGACCTTTGAGTCTTTGACTCACTCTAAACTACTCTACTCCCCTTCCTTTTCTCTCTATGCATACGAATGACGTAACCCTAATTATTCATTTCCTTGCAACCTCCCTTAAATCACTCCATCATGGTGGCCCCTCTGCTTATCGTCACCGTGTTTTCGATTTTGCTAGATTCGAGTCCCTTCTCCTGTGCCGGTGATCTTTCGTTGCTCTCACCATCACTGCATTTCCGTTCTACAGGTAATGATATATATTTTTTTTGGTTGTGTATGGAAAACATTTTTCTGCAAAAGTATAAGCGTCAATTTGCAGTTTTCTTGATCTCTAAATCTCCTAGCTATTTATCTTATTTTTTTTAAAAAAAAAAAATTATGTAAAAACAAAATATAGGGCCAGGCTTGGTCATGGTTTTTTTGGCTAGGGTCGGGCTTGGGCGTGATGATGGGGCTCGTTCATAGGGCTGGGCTTGGGCCTAAGATTTTCTTGTAATACCCTAGATAGAGCCCGGCCCATGACCAGCCCTACTCATTAGTTTCCCTTAACCCTGGTCAGGGAGAGAAGCAAGACGGTTTGGGATACTAACTTCTGGATGCAACAAGAATCCTAGAGGCTTCGACACACAAAAGATGACCCTAGTAGACCAACAGTCTTTTGCGTGACCTTTTTGAAGAGGGCTCCCATGTGTTTCCTTACCGGGCAGAGGCAGCAGGTCAGCCTGTCGAGAATTTTTTTCAACTTTTGTCAGACTCACGGTCGACAATTTCCTGAGTGACGAAATTTTTAGCGATGATCTCCTAACAGGAAGAATCCTATGCCACCATCCCTTGGAAGGCAGACCCTTAGAAGGAAAATTCTCTGGATGACATTTTTTTGAGCGACAAACATCTGGGTAATGGATCGTGACATGGCTATTCCTTGGGAGATCAATTTGAAGAGGGCTCCCATGTGCCCCCTTTGCTAGGCAGAGACAACACATCATCCCGGAGGGGAATTTTTTCAAATTTTGTCGAGCTCAAGGCCAATGATATTCTGAGTGAAGTAATTTTTGGTGGAAACCCTCAATAGGAAAAATTCTAAAAGGCCATTTTCTAACCGTTAACAAATCCCAGGCACAGACTGGCCTTCACTGCGGAGAATGAGACATAACGAATTCTAGGAAGGTATGCACGATGTACGGCCATGGGAGTCAGGAACGGGCAACCACTGGGGATACCGATATACTGGCTGCATACAGGCATGCACGCACACAACTAGCGCGCTATTGCGCTTGGATGTGTAGCAGCACACGACCGCACCAGTGCGCGATTTGGTGCCCTTTTCCTTAAACTGCAAATTCCCCTACACTTAATAAGATCCTACCTCGTATTTTATACCCATTTTTCTTATAAATAGAGAGTTGAGGAGCCTCATTCAAACCCTTTCAAGTTTTATGGGCGTTCTGTCTGAGAGATTTCTCTGCACGATATTTTTTCTTTACTTAGAAATATTTTCCCGTATCTCTTCCTCTTCTTCTTCTTCTTTTTCTTCTACTGGAAGTAGCTCAGGGAGCAACTCAAGCTTCAGAGTGTCAGAACGAGCCTTTCCTTATCCTGAGGATGTCGAACGACGGACTTATGCCCAGATACCATTCTCTCTCTCTTCGGCGGTTCAACCACTATCACCTGGGAAAGTCCACTCTCACAAAAGTGGATCTTCTCTACAGAAGTAGAGCTTTAGATACTTAGCGTTCCACAGGTACCTGAGTGGAACATCTTCTTCTGTCCTAAGATTGTAGGTGTTCGGATGTGTAATCCCAGTAACTCTGTACGACCCTTTCCAATTGGGGGCCAATTTTTCAGCACCTTGTTCATTAGTGGCCAGAGTGACCTTTCTGAGAACAAGGTTGCCGATGTCAAAAGAGCGAGGGCGAACTCATCTGTCATAGTACCTGGCCGCCATCTACTGGTAAGCAGCTTACTGGACACTAGCTTGTTCTTTTCGTTCTTCGAGGAGATCAAGGCTCAGTGTTAGCGCCACGTCATTTTTGGCTTGATCAAAGGCCACAATAGTTATGAGCATCTGCACACTGGTTAGGGATGACAGCTTCGGAGCCAAATTCCATCGCAAAAGGCATATCTCTTGTTGGCGTTTTCAGAGTTGTATGATACACCCAAAGGACGGGGTACAGATCGTCACCCACCAGCCCTTTGATTTATCAAGTCTTGTTTTTAATTTGTGCAAGATCGTTCTGTTCATGATATCAACTTGGTCATTTGACTGAGGATGTCCCAAGGAGGTGAAGTACATTATAATCCCTTGCTCTGCACCAAAGGTGGTGACTAAGAAATTATCGAACTGAGTGTCAATGTCAGACACAATCGCTCTTGGGACCTCGAAACGGAAAACTATGCTCTTCCACGTGAAGTCATAAATTTTTTCATTGGTGATTCGGGCCAAAGGTTCAGCCTCAACCCACTTCATAAAATAGTCAATGGCGACAACCAGGAACATCCTCTGTCTGGTTCCTTGAGGGAAAGGTCTGAGCAGGTCAACGCTCCACTAGACAAAGGGCTACGGGTTGGTCATCGAAACCAGCACAATTGGACGGGTATGAGGGTGCGATGCAAATCCCTAACACTTGTCGTATTTCTTGACATACTCCATAAAGTCTTCAAGCATTTTGGGCCAGAAGTATCCCTGGAGAAACAGCTTGCGGGCGAGGGATCTGCCCCTCGAGTAGTTGTTGCAAAATCATTTGTAAGTCTCAATCAGACATACTCGACCTTCTCTAGATGGAGACATCTGGAATATAGGCCCGAGAATTATCCCTAGTATAGAACTCCGTCAATGAGGGTGTACCTCGTTGATCTATAGTGTATTCTTCTGGCCTCCACACGGTCTCTCGTAAGGTTGTCGTGCTCTAGGTACTACTTGATTGGGTCCATCCAAGTTGACGGATCTGTAAGTTTATAGATGGTGGCCACTAGATCTGAGGCTAAAATGCTTGTCGCATCTAATTATTCCACATGGATGCTCCTTTTCAGGGTCTACTCCACCGTCGAGGTAAGGTTTGCCAGTACGTCGGCGCGCCTGTTCTCTTCTCGGGAGATTTGGGATTTGGGCCACGTAATCTCCATTCATCTAGTTGACCATAAGCTGTGAGTCACAGAAGACCAGGAGTGCTTGTACGTTGAATTCCCTCGCCAGGCGGAGACCGGAAAGTACGACATCATATTCATTCTCGTTGTTTGTATCCCTAAATCTGAGCCTAAGAGCGTATTCCACAATTTTTTTACCTGGGCCACTAGAATCATTCCTACCCTACAATCGCTCACATTGGACGATCCACCTGTGTAGAGTTGCCACGCTGTCGGGCCAAAATCGTAGGGGGTGGAGAATGTCTCTAGGTCCCCCAGGGATGGAGTTCCTTGGTGATTTATGTTTGGATCTTGATTGTCCAGGAAGGTGAATTTTGTGATGAAATCGGCGAGAACTTGGCCTTTGATGGCCATTCTCGAACGGTATTCTATATGGAACTGTCCCAGTTCAAAACTGTACCAATGTTTTAAAAACTGGACTGGACCAACCAGTTCAACTGGTTAAACCGCGAATCTCTCCAAGCTACGGTCCAATTTTCCCTTAAAAACCGTTTAAGGGGTAAAACCAACGAACTGGTATGAACCGCCCGGTTCAATCGGTAGCTTAGTGAACTGGAACGGTTTTGAGAAAATTGGCTAATATTTTTGAAATTTTGAATACATAAAAAAAAAATCTTAAAACAACTTATATTTTTCTTCCCCTTCTCCCAATTTGCGCTTCCCCCCAAACCAAATCACGATCTGAGCCCTCCATCTAACAAAAATTGAACCACAACCTGAGCCACCAAAACTAAATCACTATCTGCAACAACTGTCCATTTTTGTCGTCATCTTTGGTCCAACTCATGCCATCGTCGTTCATCATCCATTGTCCAGCTCACGCAACCGTCGTTTGTTGTCCATGGTTCAGCTCACGCCACTAACTTCGTTCGTCGTCCATGGTTCAACTCATACCACTTGGTGAGGATAGGAGAAGCATATCGTTGGTGGTGACGGCTGTGCAATGGAAAATAGAGTTTGAAGTAGAGATAGTAGGAGGATAAAGAAAAGTGGGGATGATTTTAGGAATAGGAATAGAACGTAGAAAATTTAGTGGGTTAGATTAATCTTGACCGTTCAATTTGACAAGGCTGAGGAGATAAAAGGAAAGGACAATATTGATTTGTGGTTTATCAAAACCTATTCTTTCCAATTTTTAGGTTCTTACGCTAGATTAGATTAGATATGTTGTTGTTGTTGTTATTATTATTATTATTATTGGTTTTTCAATGTATATATTTTTCATTTTTAATATTTTATATTTTTTTTAAAAAAATAAAATTAATGATGTAATTAAGACGTCACGGTTCGATCGTGGTTCGCCTACCAGTTGAACCAGTGACCAGTGACCCAGTGACTTTTTCGATTCAATGACCGATCCGGGTTTAAAAACATTGAGTTGTACTTCATCGGCCTTCCTGAAATGTTAGGAGAGTGTAGTGTTGGCCTAGTGAGCTACCCAAGAGGGGAGTGAATTGGGTAGTAATAAAAACAATTATCAAATAATTAACACTTCAAAAATTATATAATTAATTTTGCCCTAAACTAATTAATATTTTTATAACACTTGAATTTTTCGAACAATTAATTTAATCAATTTATCCTAAATCGAATATTATCTCTTTATAGCAGCGGATAAGTGTTATGAATTCTAGGTGCACACCCAAACAACACAAAATAAAATAAAAGAAATAAACAATGCAATATACACCGATATATCCTGGTTCATCAATTAATCCTGGCTAATCCAGTCCTCTGAACCCCAGAGAGATTCACACCCACTAAACCATTAAAATTCCTTTAAACAGGTAGGAACCAAACTTTTACACAATGATTCTTTTCACAGACTCAGAATCAACCATTACAACTTCTTTTTCCTAGGCTCAAGAATAACTTTTTCTTTTTCCCAAACTCAAGAATAACCTTATCTTTTTTCCAAACTCAAGACTAACCTAATCTTTTTCTCAGGCCCAAAACGAACCTAATCCTTTCATAGGTTAAGGATCAACCTAATTCTTTTATGCTTAAGCTAAGAATCAAACCTCACAATCACTCCAATTATCCTTTACACAGGTAAGGATGGAACATTTACAATTCACTCACAATTGATCCCAATCAGGAAGAATCACACCTAACTCTTTTCAAGGGAAAAGAGTAACCTAACCTTTTTGCACTTAGGTAAAGATCAAACCTCAATCTCTTTACCGGAAGAGAATGAAACCCAAAGCTAACTTTTGATTAGACACTCCCAATAGTATCTAATCCGACACACAACTCACCAATTGCAAAATTGATAAGTCTTTTTCCCACTTGGAGCTTCTACCACCTCAGATTAATTTGAACTTAATTAATGTCCTGATACTAGTGATAGAAATACAGTGAGAATTTTAAAATCTGATTTTAACAAAACGGGTAGCAAGTAATCAATTTTTCTCAAAAAATCGTTTCAAAAATGATTTTCAATTTAAAATTCAGGAAAACAATTTCAAAGATCAAAATTCTAAGTGTTAAATAATAATATCATGTAACAGTTAATAGCAAAAACTTGGAACGATCTCACCAGGAATCCACCGAATAAAGAATGATTAACAATGAAACTTCAAGTCGGCAGTAGCAATAATCCATAACAATTTTTCTTAAGAACACTTCTCAAGAATACTTCTTATAATACACTCAGTATGATTTCAGAATGATCAATCTTAGAAAGCACAAGAACTGAATAGCTCTTAAGATATGAATGATTGGGATTATTGAAACTTCAAAAACACAGGTCTATTTATATAGAATTAGAAGCCCTCCAACGGCTAGTTCCCATATATCATGACAAATAATTACTCTAATAGGCCCCTTATATTATTATGACTTAATCCTGGTATAATTTACTCAATTATAACTCTTAATATGTTCAATTAAGTCCCTCAAACATTTTGTCAAACTCAATTACATAGGGTAGAAAGAATTACATCAACCAAATTAAGAAATAATCAAAATACTTGAACCATATCTATAGGGATAATAAAATATCAACTATATATATTAAATTCCATCAGATCCCCAAGATATCTCTCATATCCTAACCATAAAACGGCTAGTAATGGCTACTTTTTGGATCAAAACCATGAAATCCTCGAAATCCTAAAACTGACCGTTGGTTGACTGACCAGAAGGCGTAGGTCGATCGCTCGATTTAGGATGTAGCCCAAGCCAAAAATATCTCACCCATAAGTCGACCTCCACTCCTTCTTCTATCAATTGGATGATACAGAGAGTTTCTTCAGCTAATTCCCATAGGTCGACCAATCAAACACCATTAGTCGACCTGTCGGTTCAGAGACTGCATAATTCCAACACCTTCTCATCAGTTGACCAATCCCTCTAGGCTTGACCGATCCTGTTGTACTCCTTTCTTATTTCATTTTGTAATTCAATTTCTTCGACGTTTTTACTCTTTTAACTGATTTCTTTTCTCGGTTAACTCCACTAATACTTAAATTCAATTTTATCAATTTTTTCTTAAATCAATATTTCTTCTTCAATTTCACATAGGAGCAAGTATGTTAACTAATTAGGATCCTATTAAAAACACACATAATTGTAAAAATATTTTGTATCGTGTGTGATCCTAATCGGAATACATTAAGAGTAAAAATTTAACCTGAGTTGTTTTCCCCTAGGTTCTTCAAAGTCTTCGGTCTCTTAATGTCCATCATCTTTGTCAGTTTCTTTAGCATCCATCTCAACTTCTTCATGATAATATCTTTAATGGAACTTATAAACTGAAATACTCAATAAATCCGTCAGTTCCACCAAAAACATCAACATTTAATTATCCATCAAAATCTTAGGATCAACATGCAGGATTTGCCTTATAGGTTTATCAGTCAGCACCACAATTGTGTGCGCCCGAAAATACTATTGGAGTATCCTGGAGGCGATCAACAAGGCATAAGACAACTTCTCGAACCTCGAGCACCTTATCTCAACATCCAGGAGGACTATGTTAGAGTAGTGGACAGTGCTCTAAACACCATTCTCTTCCCGCATTAGGGTTGAACTCACCGCTGTTGTAGAAACGAAAATGTATAAGTACAACTCCCCAACCCCTCTTCAGGGTGCTAAGTAGGGGAGCCAATGAGAGATAGTACTTCAGATTACAGAATGTAGTTTCACATTTGCTTGTCCAGACAAAGTCTTTGTTCTCACAAAGCACCTTAAAAAATGGCAGACACTGCTCTAAAGATTTAGAGATGAATCGGTTCAGGGTTGCAAGCCTATCGGTCAGCATTTGGATTTTATTCTTCGAGTGCGATGGGGACATGTCGAGTATAGCGGTGATCTGGTTAGGGTTAACATCAATTATGCACTGAGAGACCATATACCCAAGGAACCTCCTCGGCAGATATGCCAAAAATGAAATTGGTGGGGTTGAGCTTCATACGGTGAGTCTTCACGTTGTCAAAATATTTATGGAGGTACAATAGGTGATCAGGAGCTCAGGATCTCTTCATTATCATATTATCGATGTATACTTCCATAGAGTTTTCGATCTCTTCCTTGAATATTTTATTGACCAGCCTCTGGTAGGTGGCTCCAATGTTGCGTAATCCAAATGGCATCACCTTGTGGCAGCATGTGTCCCTGTCCTTAATGAATGACGTTTTGCTCTTGTTAGGTGGGAACAAGAGAATTTGGTTGTAGTCTGCATAAGCGTCCAGGAAGCTAAGGAGCTCGTGGCCTGGCGTGGCATCGATAACTTGATCAATCCTTAGTAGAAGAAATGAGTCTTTGGGGGCAGGCCTTGTTGAGGTCCTTAAAATTGATGAAGAGTTTCCACTTGCCCCCGACCTTAAGAGCGAGCACGACATTAGACAACAAATCTGGGATCGATAACTAGATCAATCCTTATCTTCTGCCTAACTAGAGGATGGTGTGGGTCTACATGAAACCTGTGCAGGGCCACTCTTGGGTCGATTCCTATGAGCTCATCATGAGACTAGGCGAACACGTCAACATTCTCCCATAGCAATTTTGTGAGCTTAGCCCGCTGATAGGTGTAAAATACTTATCTACTTCTAAACCAAATTTGGTAGTTTTTTAGTGTTTTATTTATATTTAATTGTGTTTTAGTTTGTTTTTAGTTAATTCAGGTGTCGGGACAAAAACAAGCGATAAACAAAATAAAACGGTGGGAAAACGGTGAAGAAACGTTGAAGAAACAAGGTTTTAAGATCACAGAAGCCACCGCCACTGCGGTGAGAATGCAGAGGATGTACTAAAAATGAACAAGAACCACCACCTAGGCAGAGAAGCGTCAGAGAGTTGGTGTATGATGGGGTGCTGAACCACCGCTTAGGAGGAGAAACATCAAAAAGTTGAGAGCTACTTCACTGCCTAGGCGAAAAAACCACCGCCTAGGCGGAAAACAGTCAGAATGTTTTATTTTAGCCCACAGCCTAGGCGAAAAAAACCACTGCCTAGGCAGAAAGCAAACCGACTTAACCTCTGCCTAGGTAGAGATTCTACCGCCTAGACAGTAACACTCTACACAGAAATATCTTTTTTTTAGATATTTTCTGAGATATTTTCAAGACCTTGACTTATAACCTTTTCTCACCAAATTCTTAGGAGGATGTTTTGGAGACCCCTTACACTTTAGATAATTTAGAAGTAGATTAGATTAGTTTTAGGAAGTGTTCTTAGTCAATTCTTGAAAGGCTAAAAGAGGAAGTTCATCAATGGAGAAGAAGAAGCTCGGGAGGATCGTTCTTTGGCGAAAGTGGACCACTCCACTTTAAGATTTCATCTTTATTTCCTTGTTTCTATCTTTGTACTTAATGATTTATTGTAAATGATGATTTTCGCTTGGTTTAATGTTCTAATGGCCAAGATCATGTTAGTTTTGTTAGAGATTAGTTAGGGTTAGATGTAATTCATGTAAATACCTTTTTGGTTGAATATAAGTTAATTTTAATGGTTTGTTATCCAATTCCAATTGTATTCACTGTTATTTCACGTTTATTATGCTTGTTACGATAAATCGAGAATACGGGGTTTGACACTCGGGAAAGGTAACCCCGGATTCGGATTAGGGTTAAATACAACGCGACGATCCAATAACCCGGGAGGGAGTTGGAGAGTGTACAATCCATGAGGTTGGGTCAAGACTCACGTGGCTATGTGTTCGAAAAAGTGTTCGAAGGGGACTTCGGCGTCAACGCGAAGTCATGTATTTGCTCACTTTTCACTCGGAAGAGGGAACGAGTGAGTTATAGATACCGAGATTGTTGGATGTGATAATAACCATTATTGACAACTAAACTAAGGCAAATAGGTACTAAGTGAATGAAATTGATCTCTAGTTAATTAGTGTAATTAGAATTAATCCTTAGGAGTAGTTTTAATTTGTTTAATTTAAATATTAAATTGAATCGTCTGGATAATATGAAACTACGTAAATTGCGGTACTCAATTATTCACACTTTCCCTGTAGACACAATACCTGATCTTAACCGATCCACTATTCTAAAACTTTGACCTCGTATACTTGCGAGAGTAAGTAGCGGCGTATTCACGCGCTAACACCCGCTATTCTGGGGCGAGCTTGGCTCCTATTTTGACCTTCATTTCTTCAAGAGTTCGTGAATTGACACTTCAACCAAATCTTCATGTGGGCAGAGGGCTAGCTCATCATCCCTAAGGTCGTTAATCAGCACCAAAACTTCTTCGGTGTCCAGGGTCATGAGCTTAGGAGTTACCAGCTCAGACCCTTTGAGTCCAGGCCCCACCCTTGATTGTTATTTCTTCTGCTCCAGTTCCCTTCAAGCACAAGCTTGTAACACCTCCTAGTCACTTCTAACTTCTCCTACACCTTGATCGGTGGGAAATTTCATAACTTGGTGGTACGGAGAACAGACAGCCTTGAAGGCTGAAACTATTAGTCGCCCATAATAGCATTATAGGGTGACGGCTTGTCCATTACCAAGAACTTGGTCCACACCGTCGACGACCTTGGATTTGTTTCGACCGTGACGGGCAGAGATACCTGATAGGTGTAATTTATCTATTTATTCCCAAGCCAATTTTGATAGTTTTCGAGTATTTTTTTTAACGTTTTATTATGTTTTAATACATTTTTATTTATTTTGTTATAAACTAGGTATTTGGTGTGTAAATAGACTAAAACGGTCCATAAACGAGCAAATCGGTGGACGAACGGTGGAGAAAAAGATCAAAAAGGTCATATTCAAGGCCTACATCCACCGCTGCAGTGATGAAAATATAGAGAGTTGCTGAAAGCTCCACCGCTGCAGTGGTTAGGCCACTGCTGCAGTAATCACCCGCCAAAAGCCTACCGACTTATTCACTGCTGCAGCGGTGATCCCACCACAATAGCAGTTAGTGCTAGATCTTTTAAGATATTTTAGGATATTTTGAGATATTTAGGATCCTATAAATATCGTCTCTTCTCCCCAAAACACGTAGTAGACGTTTTTGGGAGTCTTGAGAGCTCCAAGGCCATTCAACCAAGAGAAGATCATCAAGGCCAAGAGGAGGAAGCATTCTCGGAGTGATTTTAGCGTCGATTCTTTGAATAACGACCAATTTCCTCATTTCTCTCTTAGATTTGGTTGAATGTTTTGTATATGTTTAGCTCGTTTCTAATTGTATATAGGGTTATGGCCATGTATAGCTAAACATATATTGTCTAGGGCTTGATTGATTTCATGTAAATGTTGTTTATATAAAATCGATGTTTTGTTAATGGTTGTTCATGTTTATCCGATTGTGTTTTCCATTATTCCACGTTTATATGCTTGTTATGATATACTGAGAATACGGGGTTTGACAATCGGGAGAAGTAACCTTGGATTTAGACTAGGGTTTAAACACAACCCGACGATCTAATAACCCGGGAGGAAGTTAGAAAGTGTGCAATCTGTGACGTTGGGATGAGACTCATGTGACCAAGTATCGTATAGACGCTCGAGGGGGACTTCGACATTGATGTAAAGTCACATATTCATTCACTTTACACTTAGGAGAGGTAGTGAATGAGATTTCAATACTGATATTGTCAGAAAGGATTAACATTGTTAATGTAAACTAGATTGAAATGAACACGTTTAAGTGAACAAAGTTAATCCCTAGGCAATAAATTCTCATAAACGTCATACTACTATATTAGTATAATTAGTTTAATTAACTTAGGTTAGTATATTTTATTATAAAAATTACATTTTTATCGCCTAAGTAAAGTTAAGTTATGACAATTACGGTACTTAACGATAATTTACACCAATCCCTGTAGATACAATAACTCTTACTCTTTCCACTCTATACTAAAACTTGACTCGTACACTTGCGGAGAAAGTAGCGACGTATTTACGCGCTACCAATACCCATCCGGGAGAGTTGACCGCTTCTCTCTCAAAACCGACGAGGGGAGTCTTACTGGGCTACAGGGCGCCGACCTTGGTCTTTAGCTTTTCGAAGGCCCACTTAATGATGATGTCGGTCGAGCTTCATCCATTAACCAAGACGAGCCTAATCCTGTAATGATTGACTAGGGTCGTGATGACTAAGGCGTCATTATGGGGTATACATACTTCTCGGAGGTCAGCTTCGCTGAAAGAGAGAAGTTGTGCGAGGTAGCGTCAACTGCGCTCACCTCATATATATCCTCGTCAGATTTTCTCTTGGCTTTTCACTCGTGCCTGTTCTTGGAGGACGTGTTTCCTCCCCGGAGCTGAATCCACCATGGATGACGTTGATCTCGTCATCCATTAGCTGGTGATTTTTCCAGTCTCAACCCTCCAGGGCTGTGGACGGTTACGGCTCTCCCATCTTCTCTGGGTATGGGGCTCTCCCTAGGGTTCATCCTCTTCGGGATTCTTGGTGGCGGAATATTACGTTGCTACTTTTACCACAAGTGTACGGGTTAAGTTTTAGTATAGATAGGAAAGAGTAGGGGTTGTCCTATCCACAAGGATTGGCTAAAATTATTACCGAGTACTGCAATTGTCATAACCTAACTTTATTTAGGTGATAAAAATGAAATTTATAATTAATAAATACTAATACTAAGTTAATTAATCTAACTATACTAATATTATATTGAGATGTTCTAGGAAAAATACTGCCTAGGGATTAACTTTGTTTACAAAAATGTGTTTGGTCTCGGTTAGTTTGCAATAACGGCGTTCGACCAATCCGACAATCTCTGTGTCGCAAACTCACTCGCCACCTCTCCTAAATGTAAGACAAGTGAATATGCGACTTTGCGTTAATGAAGAAGTCCCCCTCAATGTCTTAACAACACTAGGTCACATAAGTCTTACCCCAACGTCATTGATTGCACACTTTCTAACTCCCTCCCGGGTTATTAGATCGTCGCGTTGTGTTTACCCTAATCCGAATCCGGGGTTACCTCTCCCAAGTGTCAAACCCCATATTCTCTAATTATCTAAACAAGAATAATATCAAAGAATAACGGTAAACACAATAGAAATAGTGAAGAACAACCATTAACGAAACACAAATTCAAACAAACAACGATTTCATAAAATATATTAATCCCTAAACAAAATTCGTTTAGCTCATGACCTTAACCATTTATACAATAAAAACCGAGGTAAACATGCTCAACAACCTACTGAAGTTAAGAAAATAAAGAGAGAAACAAAATAACTTAGTCGTAGTCCGAAGATTTACTGCTAAAACCGTCCAACGATCGCTTCTCTATTATTGCAACGTGTTCTTCTCTTTCAGAATTGGTTGAGCACACCTCAAAACACTCTCAAAATATTAGGAACCCTAAGGGGTCTCCTACGGCCGGGGGATAAAAAATGAGAGAGGAGAGAGACTTAAATAGGGAGAAAAATATCTAAAACAATATCTAACAGCTGTACAGGGTAACCGCCGCGGTAGTGAGTATGTCGGCTAAGCCACGACCTCGGCGGTGGAATCAAGGACCTCTCTGTTGTTTCACCTCATCGGCAGTGGGCTTCCAGCAGAAATAAGGCCCTCTCGGCATAATGTCCGTCACAGCGGTGGGCTGATTTTCTAAATTATGCCCTCATACTTGTTTTCCAACCGTTCTTCCACCGTTCTTGGTCCAATTTGATCGTTTATGATCCGTTTTCATGCTTTTTCACCCCACACACCTGATTTACACAAAATGCATAAAAACGTATTTAAAACATAATAAAGGTACTTGAAAACTAACAAGTTCGGTTTGAAAATAGATAGGTAATTTACACCTATCAAATACCCCTAAACTCAAAATTTTGCTAGTTCTCGAGCAAAACACCCATACAATACGAGAAAAGATAACAACTAATTATGAAATTAAAAACTAAAAATGATAAACACTAAAATCAATTATGTGCAAGAATTGAATATCATCTATTGGCCAAATGATTTTTTCCCTCATCGACCCCCAATCCTATTAAATTCAAGAATAAAACACATCATGTGGTGTTCTAGAATTTTAACATTCGATGATAGTAAACGCCATTCTAGATCCTGTTAAAATGTGTGTGATAAAACTCAAATATACAACTATCCGTTGATTAGATGGGATTATCTCTCAATAAAATTCATGACTAAAACTTTTTAGGTATAGGGAATCCATAAGCCTGACCTGAGATCTATTCTCCACTAATGTAGGCTTGGAGAAATCCAAAAAGATCATTAGGACTTGGTTCGGTTTAGGAAAAATGGTCAAGGGTATATCGAAATAGAAAACAGGTTAACGTCGTTTACTTGACGATACCCGAGGCACATACTTGGCACTCTCACACTCGAAATCTAATTAATAAAATTGAAACAATCCTGAACGTGTATTTTAAAAATGACGTACTCACTTGTCAAAAGAAACAAAAATTGTACAATATGTACATATGTTTTTTTTTCTTTCATAAACCACACCATCAAACTCATTCGATTATTAGAATTTCACGGGTGTGGTTAAAATAAAAGAAGAGCGACAGGTGAGTACTCAAATACCGAACCAATTAAAAGTTCACCCTCAATCCAATCGCTCACTTCAAGTAGCATTTGCAACTGCTAGCTTGATTCACTCAAATTGTGCCTTCAGCTCGGCGATATAGGTTTGGAAAAAGATTTTATCGGCCAGGGTATTTGTTTAAGTGTTCAGAATTGAAACGATTTTTAAGCTTCGATAGGGTAACGAGGGATAATGATATAACAAGATAGGCTTTAAAGGCTCAAGCTATCAAATGAATGCCTAAATCATATCTCCTGAACTACCTCGCCTAGGATTTTGCCTCAAAATTTCCCCAAATCAGGTTCTAAAATTCCTATTGTCAGGAATTTGGTTAACAGATAATCGGTTTCAAATCAAATAGACAGTTATATATAGAGTTTACGTGCTCGTGCATTTAGGATCTACAATAACTTTTACTAAAGCTATATGTTAAGCACACGGAACACACATGAATGAGCTTTAAGCTCGATTTTAATAAACAACCAGGGGACAGACTCGTCATCAAGCAATAGCCCTGATGAAGTCAAAATGCAACACATAAAAACAACTAAACTAAGCAAACATGCATACAATAAAAACAAAACAACTTAAACAAACAATACTAACACATACTAAACATATTACTTCCGAACTTAAAACAAGCAATGCCCAAAATGACCCATTAGTGATCCCAATGAAAGCATAAAGCATTATATTGAAGACGGGGATTTAAAACACATACCTAGGAGGCGAGAGAATCTCGCCACCGAATCAAGTCGGCGGAGATGGATCTAACTTATTTTTGTATTTGGGTTGCCTCTTAAGAAGCGTTTGGTTGATGGTCGTCAGCCTGACATGCCGAAGTGCTCGTTAAAGAGCGGCTTCCACTCGTAGTACGTGTCAAACAGCACTACATACGAGTCTTGATTCAAAACGCCCTTAAGCTTGGCGAGATATTGCTATGGATGGCTCGATCTTTCAACGACACGCCTCACCGGCTTATGTGCTTGGTGGGCATGAAAGCACGTTGCTAATGGCGGTGAAGGATAAGTGAGCCACATCGAATCCTCGTAGACACGATTGTCTAGGATCGATAGTAGACAGCTCTTTTCACTCATTTTCAGTTCCTCCTGGTGGCTTTCACATTCAAATGCGACTTGTTTATCTCTCAGTACCACCGTCTCTGACTCGGTCTCAATTAAGCAGATTAGCTGACCGATTTGGGTTTGAAGAGACGTTATGGTCGCATCGATTTTGGCGCAGGTTGTCTCAATTGTATCAAGACAAACCTCGTGCGCATTGATCCGGTTATTTGTTTTCCTCAAGATTCTCTAAGTCTCCCTCATAACAGTAGTGAATATTTTTTCCAAATCAGGGGAAGACTCCTCCGGTTGGTTCGGGATATCAATCCATAGCGCCGTAGTATTGAAATAATCCCTCAAGTTTTGGTGACTTGGTGAATAATTCCAACTCTGAAAATCAAAGGCCGCCAATTCCTCCAACGACCAAAAGGCTTCATCCGCAAGCAGTTGGTCGAATGAGGTCGTACAATTTCCTCCTTCAACCCACATTCTGGTTATAGCCTGTAACCCGTTAAGAAAAATCAGCAGTTGATATTCCCTTGGGAAACCATGATTTGGATATCGGAATATAAATTTTTTGTATCGATCCCAAGTACTATAAAACGGCTCGGAATTCCGTTAAAAGAAACGCAAAAGTACCTGTTGATCTAACATCTTCAAGCACCCTGCAGAAAAACAAAAACAAAACTACAAACGAAAAATTATAAACAAAGGAAATTCCTAAATTAAAATCAAGTTATTTACTCACAATATCAACAATAATCTAAAAACCAATCCCCGTCATCGGCACCAAAAACTTGGTGGCAGAATATTACGTTGTCACTTTCACCGCAAGTGTACGAATCAAGTTTTAATATAGATAGGAAGAAGTAAGGGTTGTCATATCCACAGGGATTGGTTGAGATTATTATCGAGTACCATGATTATCATAAATTAACTTTATTTAGGTGATAAAAATGAAATTTATAATTAATAAATACTAATACTAAGTTAATTAATCTAACTATATTAATATCATATTGAGATGTTTTAGGGAAAATATTGCCTAGGGATTAACTTCGTTTACAAAAATGTGTTTGGTCTCATTTAGTTTGCAATAATAGCGTTCGACCTATCCGATAATTTCTATGTCGTAAATTCACTCACCACCTCTCCCGAATGTAAGACGAGTGAATATGCGATTTCGCATTAACGAAGAAGTCCCCCTCAACATCTTAACGACACTAGGTCACATAAGTCTTGCCCTAATGTCATTTATTGCACACTTTCTAACTCTCTCCCTGGTTATTAGATCGTCGTGCTGTGTTTACCCTATTCCGAATCCGGGGTTACCTATCCCGAGTGTCAAACCCCGTACTCTCTAATTATTTAAACAAGCATAATATCAAAGAATAATGGTAAACACAATCAAAATAGCGAAGAACAACCATTAACGAAACACAAACTTAAACAAACAACGATTTCATAAAATATATTAATCCCTAAACAAAATCCATTTAACTCATGACCATAACCATTTATACAATAAAAACCAAGGTAAACTTGCTCAACAACCTACTAAATTTAATAAAATAAATAGAGAAACAAAAGAACTTAGTCGTAGTCCAAAGACCGCCCAATGATCGCATCTCTATTATTGCAACGTGTTCTTCTATTTCGGAATTGGTTAAGCACACCTCAAAACACTCTCAAAATATTAGGAACCCTAAGGGGTCTCCT
The DNA here is from genome assembly GCA_016647705.1 of Eucommia ulmoides. NCBI lineage: Eukaryota > Viridiplantae > Streptophyta > Magnoliopsida > Garryales > Eucommiaceae > Eucommia > Eucommia ulmoides. The sequence goes on from CM028326.1 coordinate 48,670,773, forward strand.
GTGGTCAAGCGATAAAAAAGAAGAGAGAATAGAAGCTTAAATAGAGAGCAAAATATTTTTAAAAAAAATATCTAACAACTGTGCAGAGTGACCGTCGTGGCGGTGAGTATGTCGGTTAAGACACGGCCTTGGCAGTGGAATCAGGGACCTTTATGTTATTTCATCGCCTCGGTGGTGGGATTCCAATAGAAATAAGGCCCTCTCTGCATATTGACCGCTGCGGTGGTGGTCTAGACGCTGCGACGGTGGGCTAATTTTCTGAATTATGCCCTCATGCTTATTTTCTCACCGTTCTTCCACTGTTCTTGGTTCGATTCGATCATTTATGATCCGTTTTAATGTTTTTTCATCCCACACACCTTATTTACACAAAATACATAAAAACGTAATAAAACGTAATAAATATACTTGAAAACTAACAAGTTTGGTTTGAAATAGATAGGTAATGTACACTTATCAATGCTCCCAATCTTCTCTCGAGACATAGTTCCTGAGATAGTCTCTTCGGATGAGAGATTCAATTTTCTATCGGAGCTGGAAGCAGTTTTCTAGGGAGTGGCCCCAGTCTCGGTGGAATTCACAATACTTGGTCATCGACCTCCCGGTCGGCTTCCCGCTCAGGAGCAGCAGAGGAGGGAAGAAATTACGCCTTGAGTTTTCTGCGAAGTCGCGGCCACCAAGGTCGCGAGCAGAGTGAAGCCTTACTGGCGACGCCCTGGGAGATGAAATGGTCTTTTGCCCCCGGGCAAGGGTCTCAATCTCCTTTCAAGTTCTAATCTTTTTTAGCCTTGGGATTAATTTGAAACTTTATTCTTTTGTTCCTTCTGCTTGTTAATTCATTTCTTCTTTCTTCTGGTTGTAGCACGGAGGTCAACATTATGAAGCCTGGTCCCGCGATCCAGATCCTGATCGAGAGTGGGGGCAAGATTTGAACAAAGGTCATAAGATAACCTCTAATGTCGGAACCCATCAACAAAGACGTTTAGTGCTACACTTTCAGGGAGCTCATCGCACTCGTTGGCTTCTTGATTGAAGCACTCGACATACTCTCCCAAGGATTCAGTCAACTTCTACTAGAGAGCAAGGACATGAGCCATAGTCTTCTGCCTCTACCGGGAGCAACTAAAATGAGCCAGAAACAACTACTCAAGCTCCTAGAAGGTGGAGATGGATGCTGACCTCATACCCTGGAACTAAGACCTCGTTGCTCCTACAAGAGTGATGGGAAAGGCTCTGCACCACAGGGCAACAGAGGCCACTTGAATGTCCATATGACACTTGAACATGGACAGGTGGTCAATAGGATCCAGTGTCTCGTCATATGGACTCATCTGAGGGTGAGCAAAGCGTCTTGGTGCTACTTCTTCCACAAATTGAGACCTCACCTCCACAATAACATCTTGTCCTACCTGGCCCCCGTGCACCTCCTGGAGGCGGGCTTCCATGTCAGTAAGATAGCGCTCCACAGCTTCCCCTACTCAAGGTTACCATCGTATATGATTGCCTACAGCTCAAGACGCAGTATAACGGGAGGGAGGTGAATAGGAGCCGATTTCATGTTCACGCCAGCCTCTGAGGTCAGACCTGGCTGGCCGATGAAGAGCTCGATCGTTGGGGGGACACTAATAGGTCCTTTGTTGCAAATTCGCGCAGCGAATGAGGTGGGAATCTTGGCATTACCGGGGGGCACTCTTCGATCTTGAAAACTTGAGGTTTCAAGACGGAAGGCGACTGATAGGTGTAAAATACCTATCTAATTCTAAACCGAATTTACCAGTTTTCGAGTATTTTGTTTTAGTTTGAATACCTTTTTAGTTGTTTTTATTAGTCAGGAGAAGGGACGTTAACAATCGGCAAACCGAGCAAAAAGGTGGAGAAAATAGTAGCCAAAAAGATGAAAAAATGAGGTTTCAAAGAACAGTGCAAATCCTCCTAGGCGAAGTATCCACCGCCTAGGCGGAAATTCACCAAAAAGTTGCAAAAGCTGAAGAATTGAATCCGCCTAGGCGAAGTTTACACCGCCTAGGCGGAAATCCGTCAAAAGGTTGCAAGGGCTGAAGTATTGAATCCGCCTAGGCGAAGTTTCCACCAGAACGCTGAAAGTGCTGAACTGCTGGAAGAGCTGCACTGCTGTAAATCCGCCTAAGCAAAGTAGCTACTGCCTAAGCGGAAATCCGTCAGAAAGAATAGGGGCCCAAGAAGTAAGTGCGCCGCCTAGGCGAAGAAACCATCGCCTAGGCGGAATTCTAACCGACTTAACCTCCGCTAGGCAAAGATTCTACCGCCTAGGCGGATTCCGCAGAACAACCCAAAATATCTTTTTAGATATTTTTGAACTCCTAGGCCTATATATACCCCTTTCCCACGTCTGAAACAGGGAGTTGAAAAACCCTAACCCTAGTAGAAAGCTCTTAAGCTATATTTTGAAGATCAAGAAGGAAGTTCATCATTCGAACAAAGAAGAATCACTTGTGGATCGATCATTAGCGACAATGAACCGTTTCACTTCCAGATTTGATCGTTTCTCTCATGTTTTTATCTTTGTAATTACTTTTTCATATCTAAGAATGTTGAATCCCTCTTATTTTGTATGGTATATGGCTAAGATCTTATAATATTAGTTAAATATTACTTAGGTGTAGTTGAAATCCTGTAATTGTTAAGTTGAATGAATTAGTGTTACTTTAATGTGTTATTTGTCTAAATCCGATTGTGTTTACCATTATTCTTGATATTATGCTTGTATTGATAAACCGAGAATACGGGGTTTGACACTCGGGAGAGGTAACCCTGGATTCGGACTAGGGTAAATACAACGTGACGTTCTAACGACCCAGGAGGGCGTTAGAACGTATGCAATCCATGACGTTGGCTAAAGACTCACGTGACCTAGGGTCGTTAAGGCATTGAAGGGGACTTCCTCGTTGACACGAAGTCGTGTAATCCCCCGTCTTACACTCGGGAGAGGTAGCGGAGGAGTTATCGATACAAAGATTGTCGGACTAGATAGAAAACCATTATAGCTAACTTAATGACTTCGATTATACATTATGTGAAAGAAATCAATGCCTAAGTAATTAGTTTAATTAAAACTAACTTCATAGTTGTCGTTTATCTTAGTATATTAATTAGAAAACAAACAAAATTTGATTAGTCGAGATAATATGAAACTATTGAAATCGCAATACTCAACCGAATTACCTGTCATTCCCAGTGGAACGATATCCGATATTACAAGATCCATTACATTAAAACTAGACCTCGTATACTTGTGGGAAGTCCAATTACCGTGAGGAGGAAAAGGTTGTGAATCCTCGCGCGTAACAAGTTTTTGGCGCCGTTGCCGGGGAGTGCAATGTGTTTTTCAATTAAGTTGATATTGTGATCAAGTAATTGAATGTTAATCACGATAATTCTTTTGCTTTTAAATTTTATTCAATTTATTTATTTATCTATTGAATTTGAGCAGTGCATGCGGCGTAGGTAACGGATTGCTAAACAGAAAGAAGAAAAAGTAACCGCAATGGCCGACGAACGTGAGAATATTCCGCAACCACAGGAGCCGCAAGCACTCCAGCCTCCGGAGCATGAGAGGCCACAACGAGTCCTTCGGGACTATTATCGGCCACTCATGTTGGAAAATTATTCTGGGATCCGGAGGTAGCCCATCCAAGCTAATAACTTCGAATTGAAACCCGCCCTAATCAACATAGTTCAGCAAAACCAATATGGCGGGTATCTTCACGAAGACCTGAACGTACACTTAGCAACCTTTCTTGAGATCTGTGACACCGTCAAGATTAACAGAGTTGCCGAAGATGTTATAAGGTTGAGGTTATTTCCATTCTCCTTACGAGACAGAGCAAGGGTATGGTTTCAATCGATTCAACCAGGGAGCATTAACACTTGGGAGGACCTTGCACAAAGGTTTCTCACGAAGTTCTTTCCACCCTCGAAGACTTCTCAACTCCGCGGCGAGATTGCACAGTTTCGCCAGAGATATTTCGAGCCGTTATTTGAGGCATGGGAGAGACTTAAAGACTTATTAAGAAAGTGCCCCCAACACGGTTATCAAGATTAGTTTCAAACCCAATTATTTTATAACGGGTTGGATGGCCAGACAAGAACAATAGTCGATACAGCCTCAGGGAGATCGTTGTTATCCAAAACCCCTACCGAAGCAAATGCATTATTGGAAGAAATGGCGGCTAATAACTATCAATGGCCGAATGAGGGGAACATGGGAAGACGGGTCGCTTCTATCCAAGAATCTGACCACATTTCAACGTTATCGGCCTAAGTGTCCAAGCTCTCGGATCAATTAGTCGCCTTGTCTACGAAAAGAGCTTTGTCAAGTCAAGGGGAGGAGATAGCGGCAAGTAGTTCTCAATTCGGATTGGATAACGAGTTCGAGGAATGTCATTTTCTGAACAACCGTGCCTACACTTTCTGGTCGGCTACCAACATTCCGACTCATTACAATCTTGGACTTCGTAACCATGAGAACTTCTCATATGCGAATAATCAAAACGCTTTGCGGCCACCTCCGAGTTATGGGAATCAAGCTTCGGGATATCCAGTGCAATCCAATCGTTCAATACAACAACCACCAATGCACAATCCGAAGTCAAATTTGGATGAGGTTTTGGGTTTATTTATGAAAGAGACACAGACTATGATGCGTGAGACGCATAATCGGCTGAACAAACATGAAACACGGCTGGACTCTATTGATACCACTTGTACAAACACTAATGCCAAGGTGAAGGCTCTTGAGACTTAAATCGCACAGCTTTCTAGGGCCATTCAAGAACAAAAAAAAAAAGGAGAAGTTTCCAAATAACACGGAAACCAACCCTCGGGAATGCAAGGCGATTAAGTTGAGGAGTGGAAGATACGTGAAAGTGAGAAGGCCTATAGAAACCGATCCGGGAGTGAGTCGTGAGCTTTTGGATGATGAACCAAGAACTAGTGCGGAGGAGGAAGTTGAAGCAAAAATCGATGAAAGAAAGGAGAAGTTGAGTGAAGACGTGAACGGGGATAATAGCAAGGAAAAAGTCAAGGAGAGAAGAAAAGATGAAAGGGTGATACCAGGCCGAGTAATATTTTCGGAGAATCCACCTATTCTAACAACCCCATTGCCATATCCTCAAAGATTCCAAAAGAGGAAGTTGGATGCTCAATTTGAGAAATTTCTTGAAATCTTCAAGAAAATCCACATCAACATACCTTTTGCGGATGCATTGGAACAAATGCCCAACTATGGCAAGTTCTTGAAGGACATCATGACAAAGAAGAGGAAGTTGAAGGATTACGAAATTGTGAAACTAACTGAGGAGTGTAGTGCAATACTACAAAGAAAGTTACCTACCAAATTGAAGGATCCCGGTAGTTTCACAATTCCGTGTACTATCGGGAAATCTCAATTTGATAAGGCGCTTTGTGATCTTGGGGCGAGTATCAATTTGATGCCTTCTTCCGTTTATCGGAAGTTAGAACTTGAAAGTGCAAAGCCGACAATGATCTCTCTTCAAATAGCGGATCATTCATTAACCTATCCGAAAGGTATCATTGAGGATGTGCTAGTGAAGGTAGACAAATTCATATTTCCGGTGGATTTCTTTGTGCTTGAAATGGAAGAAGATAGAGAAATCTTGATCATCCTAGGAAGACCTTTCCTTGCAACGGGAAAGGCCTTGATTGATGTGCATAATGGAAATCTAACGTTGAGAGTCAATGATGAAGAGATAAGGTTCAACATCTTTAGAACTATGAACTTTCTGGATGAACCTCTCAATTGCAATCGAGTTGATGTTGCGGACTCTTGCGTGAGGGAGTTCTTTCTTGCAACTATGGAGATGGATTCATTAGAGCATACACTCACCAATTCCTTATCTATGGGGGATTTTGGTGAGGAAGGCACTACCACGGAACTTGAGGTTGTGGACTACGTGTTGACTTTGGATGCTCAATCTAAAGACGTAAAAGATCCTATTCATGTGGCGAAGATTGAAGAAGTTGAAGACTCTCCCGAGGAATCAAATCCGCCTCACGGTGGGTTATTACTCAAGCAATTACCGAATCACCTTCGGTATATCTTTTTGGGAGAGAATTTGACCGATCCGGTTATAATTTCATCAACTCTAATGGAAGAAGATGAGAGTAAGTTGCTAAGAATCTTGAAGAGGCACCGATCCGCTTTTGCTTGGTCTATTTCGGATATAAAAAGAATTAGCCCCTCGATTTGTATGCATAAGATTTTGATGGAGGATGAGTTCAAACCCTCCATTGAACATCAACGGTGGTTAAATCCGGATATGAAGGAAGTGGTGAGAACGGAGGCATTGAAGCTCTTAAATGCAGGAATTATATACGCTATATCCGATAGTGAATGGGTTAGCCCGGTACAAGTGGTGCCCAAGAAAGGAGTTATGACGATGGTTAAAAATGAGAAGGACGACCTTATTCCTACACGGACCATCACAGGATGGCGTGTATGCATTGATTATAGAAGATTGAATAAGGCGACGTGGAAGGATCATTTTCCTCTTCCTTTCATTGACCAAATGCTAGATCGATTAGCCGGATACAAGTACTATTGCTTTCTTGATGGCTATTCAGGTTACAATCAAATAGCCATTGCACCGGAGGACCAAGAGAAGACTACTTTCACACATGCCCGTATAGAACGTTTGTTTATCGACGTATGTCGTTTGGCCTTTGCAATGCACCGGAAACTTTCCAACGGTGTATGATGGCGATATTTTCTGATATGGTAGAGGAGAAAATAGAAATCTTCATGGATGACTTCTCAGTCTTTGGGTCGTCCTTTGATCACTGTCTCTACAATTTGGTGCTTGTTCTCGACCGATGTGAGGAGAAGAATTTGGTTCTAAATTGGGCGAAGTGTCATTTTATGGTTAAATAGGGGATCGTCTTAGGTCATCGAGTCTCTTCCAAGGGGCTTGAGGTGGACCGAGCAAAGATTGAAACGATTGAGAAGCTTCCACCACCGATTAATGTGAAAGGAGTTCGAAGTTTCTTGAGGCATGCCGACTTTTACCGGCGCTTTATTAAGGACTTCTCTAAGACGGTGAAACCGTTATGTCACCTTCTTGAGAAGGATACCTTATTTGAATTCAATGAGTCTTGCATGGAGGCTTTCAAGACAATAAAGGAGAAGTTGATCACGGCTCCAATAATGATCGCTCCGGATTGAGAAATGCCATTTGAGATAATGTGTGATGCAAGTGAATATGCCGTTGGCGCGGTGTTAGGCCAACGGAAGGAAAAGATCTTCCAAGGGGCTTGAGGTCATCGAGTCTCTTCCAAGGGGCTTGAGGTGGACCGAGCAAAGATTGAAACGATTGAGAAGCTTCCACCACCGATTAATGTGAAAGGAGTTCGAAGTTTCTTGAGGCATGCCGACTTTTACCGGTGCTTTATTAAGGACTTCTCTAAGACGGTGAAACCGTTATGTCACCTTCTTGAGAAGGATACCTTATTTGAATTCAATGAGTCTTGCATGGAGGCTTTCAAGATAATAAAGGAGAAGTTGATCACGGCTCCAATAATGGTCGCTCCGGATTGAGAAATGCCATTTGAGATAATGTGTGATGCAAATGACTATGCCGTTGGCGCAGTGTTAGGCCAACGGAAGGAAAAGATCTTCCGATCAATCTATTATGCAAGTAAGACATTGAATGATGCCCAGGAGAATTATACCACGACTGAGAAAGAAATGCTAGTGATGGTCTTTGCTTGTGATAAGTTTCGGTCTTATATTATTGGGTCAAAAGTGATCGTCTACACGGATCACGCGGCTATCCGGCACTTATTTTCAAAGAAATATGCCAAGCCGAGATTGATAAGGTGGATTCTTCCATTGCAAGAATTTGATGTTGAAGGACAAAAGGGGGAGTGAGAACGTTGTTGCTGACCATTTGTTGAGGTTGATTCAAGAAGACGTTGGTTGAGGAGTTTAGCATCGCGGAAGTGTTCCCTGACGAACAACTATTTTCAGTAGAAAATGCACTTCCATGGTATGCGGACATTGTTAATTATCTAGCATGTGACGTGTTACCACCTGAGTTGACGGGAGCCCAAAGGAAGAAATTTCTTTTTGATGCTAAGTATTATCTGTGGGACGAGCCATTGCTGTTCAAGAAATGTACTGATCAAGTGATCCAGAGATGTGTTCCAGAGGAAGAAATGGCTAGTATTCTCTACCATTGCCATTCATCACCTTGTGGCGGCCATTTTGGTACGACTCGCACAACATCGAAAGTACTTCAATCAGATTTTTACTGGCCTTCTTTGTTTAAAGATTCATATACATTTGTGAAAACCTGTGATAAATGTCAAAGGGTGGGTAACATATCGAGAAGGCTTAAATTTCCATTGACATCAATTCTTGAGCTTGAGTTATTTGATGTGTGGGGCGTAGACTTCATGGGGCCATTTCTGCCGTCATTTAGTAAGGAGTATATTCGGTTAGCGGTGGACTATGTGTCTAAATGGGTTGAGGCCATAGCAACACCTACAAATGATGCCAAAGTGATTTTGAAGTTCCTTCAGCACAATGTCATGACACGGTTCGGGACACCTCGAGCCTTAATCAGTGATGAGGAAACCCACTTTTGTAACAAAATGCTAAACGCTTTGTTGGCAAAGTATAGGGTTAGACACAAGGTGGCGCTACCATACCACCCACAGACAAATGGCCAAGCTGAAGTTTCAAACCGAGAAATCAAGCTAATTCTGGAGAAAACGGTTCATACTAATCGTAAAGATTGGGCGGTGAAGCTTGATGATGCTTTATGGGCTTATCGCACGGCTTTTAAGATACCGATCGACATGTCTCCGTATCGATTGGTGTTTGGGAAAGCGTGTCATTTACCCGTTGAATTGGAGCACCGTGTATTTTGGGCGATTAAGAAACTCAATTTTGACATAAAAGCTTCTGATGCGCAACGTCTCCTCCAATTGAAGGAAATGGAGGAATTCCGGCACGAGGCTTATGAGAATGCCAAGCTCTACAAAGATAAAATGAAGATGTGGCATGATAAAATGATAGTCCGGAGGGAGTTCAATCCGGGCCAACAGGTTTTATTGTTTAACTCAAGGCTGAGACTCTTTCCCGAAAAGTTGAAGTCCCGATGGTCTAGACTGTTCCGAATCAAGCATATTTATCCATTCGGTGCTATCGAGCTAGAAGGTGAAAACGGACGAACTTTCCAAGTCAACGGGGAGCGGATCAAGCATTACTTCAAGAATGAAGAGCGAATTGTGGAGAACATCTCCCTCGTTGAAGGATAGAGGCGGAATTCATCAACGTCCATGCTAGGAACGTAAAACTAAGCAACATTTTTTTATATGTCATCAAGGGTAACGTATATTCCCAACTTTTATATAAATTACTTTTTGGAGATCACATTGATCTCGTAATATTATTTTTTGTGGTGAATTGATGAGGCTAGACACTTAGGATTGATTTGCATGCTAGAACACATTTGAGGAATCAAGAAAAAATAAGCGGTGTAGAGAAACAATGTGAAAACCTGAAGGAATCCAGCTTAAGTCCACACTGGCAAAAATTCGCCTAAGCGAAAAAAACCACCGCCCAGGCAAAAAATGGACAAAAAGGCTGAGGAAACTTACTGGCGTAACTTCGCCTGGGTGGAAAAACCACCACCTAGGCAGAAATAGGAAGCAAAAAGCTTAAATTTATACACTGCCGTAAGTTTGCCCAGGCGGTAAAACCACTGCCTAAGCGGAAAATTGAAGAAAAGTTGAGTTCCTACACTGGTGTAAACTCGCTCAGGCGGAAAACCCACCGCCTAAGCGGATTTACACGAAATCAAGGGTTTCACACTGGTGTAAACTCGCCCCGGCGGAAAAACCACCGCCTAGGCGAATTAACACCAGAAGGTTTTTAAAAAGAAAAAGGCGTTATTTCGCCTAGGCGGAAAAACCACCGCCTAGGTGGATTTACGCGAACCCTGTTTTAAAATGCACAGTTTACTTCGCAAATGACATTTCCCTCCTAAAAATTTCAAGAAACCTCTCAACTTCACCATCCCAAATTCCTTCCTCCCTCTAAAGATTCATTCTATAGTACTAAAAACTTGGATTTGCACCAAGAATCTTCGCCTAAAACGTGGAATTCCTCTTCCCATTCTCGAAAATTAGGGTTCGAACGGTGAAACAGTGCGCAATCGCCATTCTCCACTGATTTGATCAAATTTTTTAACAAGTAAGTGTCAATGATCCTATTTTTCATTTAGTTGTTGAATTATTTGCTTCATTTGCTCATTTATTTCAAAAATCATTGGATTTGATTGGAACCCTAAACCTCTTTAAATCCTAAGTTGAGGTTTTCATGCTATTTGGGATTGAGGAATGATAAATGGTAAACCCTATCATGTTTTTGTGTTGATATACAATGTGAATCATTTAGTTTGCGCTACATTGCGACAAAAATGTGATTTGGTTATGGTTGGTGGGATATCTTGTGAGATTTGTATTATTTGGTTTTGATTGGCATATGTTTGATAAAGTAGGGCATTGTGTGTTCACTGACAAGGGTTTGAATTGCTTGTTCTATTGTTATTATTGGGGTTGGCGTTGTGATTTTGATTTTCAGGGAAAATGGCAAAGCGACATGCTGCTAAGCAACCAAGAACAGACGAACCTCCGCCTGCTTCGGACTACAATTCTCTCAAATTTGTTTCTAAGCAGGCTGAGGATCGGCATAAGGAGCATGAGAGTAAGCGGCCAGGCATCCGTCAGAGGGGGTTTGGACCGTTGAATGAACTCCTGGAAGAAATTAGAATTGTTATCGTACAAAGACGATTGGAACAGTTCTGTGCTCCACCCCCGACAGGAGAATTGGCCCTTGTGCGAGAATTTTATGCAAACATTACGGGGGCCACGGGGTTTCAAACGTGGGTCCGAAACATTCCTGTCCTATTCAGTACCGATCATTTTAATGAATTGCTAGGATTGACGAGGCCCGAAGCCTCAAGAGATCTATCCGACGCCGCCACACCGTCTATGAGTGCAGTGATTCAAACCCTGACAATAGGAAATGCCCAGTAAACAAACACATGGAAAGGTCAGGCGATCTTCAAGTCTCTGTTTCTGAAATCGATCCCAAAGATTTGGCATTCATGTATCTGCGCCAATCTGCTCCCGACCACCCATGTGTCCGATGTGTCCAAAGAGCGAGCGTTTATGCTCTACGGCATTGATAGAGAGATGCCCGTAAACGTCGGCTGGCACATTTATTCGTCCATAATTCATACTGCCAAGACGAAGAAGGGTGGCCTTCATTTTTCCTCATTCCTCACCGTGCTCTTTCAACGAGCCGGAGTTCATATCACGTCCACGAGCCCCTTTCCACCTGTAAAGCCATTGGATCTTGCAATGATTAATAGGGTATGGAAAGCCGAACCAGGAGAAGAGGGTCACGAAAAGGAAGAAGCCAGCCCTTCGGAGCCACCGACGCCTACAACCAGCTGCGGCCAAATCATCCAAATTTCACGAGACGTCCGTGGTCTCCAGTCCGATATGAGCCAACTACAAGCTAATCTAGTTCGGATGGAGAACTACATGGAGTCCTACATCCGGCAACAAGATCAAAACCAAAGAGTAATATTCGAACATCTCGGAATCGACATGGCGCGTTATACGCCGGTGCCGCCTTTCGAGACTGATGAGCTGCCACCGCCATCTCCTCCACAATGAATGGTAGGAGGTTAGACTTGTAAGTCTTTCCTCCTAGGTATGTGTCCACCCCAGTTTTCCATACATATTTGTTATTGGGTTTGCTGCTAGGCAGTGAAGACACTGCCTCGTTCAAGTTTGGGGGTATATATGCTATGCAACGCAAGCAAGTAGGTTTTTTTTTTTTTTTTTGGGAGGGGGGGGGGGATATGAAGGATGAAAAAATTTTGATGTAAAAAGGGACAAAAATTCTTTTTGTGTACAAATTGTAGTTTATAATGATATTAATGTTAAAAAAAAATTATAAATTTTGAAATTCTTTTTGTTATGCATGTGTAATGTTTAGCTATACATGTGTAAGGATAATTAGCATAGGTAATGCTAGTTTGTAGAATTAGAGTAGATTTGTTAATGAATATAGTTATACGTGCATGTTGAGTTTTTAAGTTCGTCCAAACCATGTCCCGATGATGAAACTTACTCCCTAAATTGTATTTTGAGGTCAGGGGTAATGCCATTCACGTGTATTTTGTGTGCTTAGCATGTCGATTAGGTGAAAATTGTTTTGATCCTAAATCACACGATCGCATAAACTCATTATATAACTAGTTGAACAATTTGACGTCGATTATTCAATAATAAATTCATGACAGAAACGAGGAATTTAGAACTTGACTGGGGGAGGCTTGAGGCGAAATTATAGGTAAGGTAATTCCGGAGGCATGATATAGGCCTTCATTTTCATCGCTTGAACCGTTTGAAACTAACCTAAAAAATTATTCCCTCGTTATCCTGTCGAAGCCATAAAAAATTTTGTGTTCTGAACTTGTTTCTATACTTTAACCAAGTAAATATTTCAAAACCATTGTCGCTAGGAATAAAAGTGAAAATTGAGTGAAAACAAGTAGCATTAGATTATGCTAACTTGAAGCGGGCAATCGGGGTTTCAGTTTAAAATACTTTTGGTTAAGTATAGGAGTATTCAGTTGTCAATCCTTTAGTTGTATTAACATGCCCCTAAAATTGTATAAATTTGAATAAGTTTGGGGGTATGTGTTTAAAAAAAAAAACTATGTGAATATAGTGTTTAAATTCTGTTGTTGTGACAAGTGAATACAATTTTACAAAATCATGTTCAGGGTAATATCTTCAAAGATAAAGGGGTTATGAGAGAGATTTAGGGACAAGCGTTTATACCTTGGGTATTGTTATAATTATAACGAGTTCTATTTCTATGATACCTTTGGCCGTTCTCCAAAGCCAAACCAATCCCTATTGACCTCGGTGAATGTCCGAACCTACATTAGTGGATAGTTGAGCCCAGTCAAGCATATGGTTTTCCTGAATGTTTTAACAAGTTTAAGTCATGACCTTATTCATTGAATAATCCAATCAGGCGTTTGATCTGTTATATATCCGAGTTCTCTCACACACACATTTCAATAAGATCTAAAATGATTTGAACAAATATTGAGTGTTGAAATTCTGGAACACCACGTGGTGTGTGTTATTCCTTAACCGGATCTGATTACGGGTTGTTGAGGGAAGAATAGCATGGTTTCTTTGACTAAACTTACATCTCATAGGTGTGTACTTCTTATTTGTTAATGATTACATATCTGTAGTTTAGGATGTAGCTAATTAGTGTAGTTAGTGTTATTTAGCATTAGGGTGTTTTGCTCGAGGATTAGCAAAATTTTAAGTTTGGGGGTATTTGATAGGTGTAAAATACCTATCTAATTCTAAACTGAATTTGTCAGTTTTCGAATATTTTATTTTAGTTTGAATACCTTTTTAGTTGTTTTTATTAGTCAGGAGAAAGGACGTCAACAATCGGTAAACCGAGCAAAAAGGTGGAGAAAATGGTAGCCAAAAAGATGAAAAAATGAGATTTCAAAGAACAGTGCAAATCCGCCTAGGCAAAGTATCCACCGCCTAGGCGAAAATTCACCAAAAAGTTGCAAAAGTTGAAGAATTGAATCCACCTAGGCGAAGTTTACATCGCCTAGGCGGAAATCCGTTAGAAGATTGCAAGGGTTGAAGTATTGAATCCACCTAGGCGAAGTTTCCACCGCCTAGGCGGAAATCCATCAGAACGCTGGAAGTGTTGAACTGCTGGAAGAGTTGCACTGCTGTAAATCCGCCTAGGCGAAAATCCGTCAGAAAGAATAGGGGCCCAAGAAGTTAGTGCTCCGCCTAGGCGAAGAAACCATCGCCTAGGCAGAATTCTAACCGACTTAACCTCCGCCTAGGCGAAGATTCTACCGCCTAGGCGGATTCTGCAGAACAGCCCAAAATATCTATTTAGATATTTTTGAACCCCTAGGCCTATATATACCCTTTTCCCACGTCTGAAACAGGGAGTTGAAAAACCCTAACCCTAGTAGAAAGCTCTTAAGCTATATTTTGAAGATCAAGAAGGAGGTTCATCATTAGGACAAAGAAGAATCACTTGTGGATCGATCATTAGCGACAGTGAACCGTTTCACTTCCAGATTTGATCGTTTCTCTCATGTTTTTATCTTTGTAATTACTTTTTCATATCTAAGAATATTAAATCCCTCTTATTTTGTATGGTATATGGCTAAGATCTTATAGTATTAGTTAAATGTTACTTAGGTGTAGTTGAAATCATGTAATTGTTAAGTTGAATGAATTAGTGTTACTTTAATGTGTTGTTTGTCTAAATCCGATTGTGTTTACCATTATTCTTGATATTATGCTTGTATTGATAAACCGAGAATACGGGGTTTGACACTTGGGAGAGATAACCCTGGATTCGGACTAGGGTAAATACAACGTGACGTTCTAACGACCCGGGAGGGCGTTAGAACGTATACAATCCATGACGTTGGCTAAAGACTCACGCGACCTAGGGTCGTTAAGGCGTTGAAGGGGACTTCCTCGTTGACACGAAATCGTGTAATCCCCCGTCTTACACTCAGGAGAGGTAGCGAAAGAGTTATCAATACAGAGATTGTCAAACTAGATAAAAAACCATTATAGCTAACTTAATCACTTCGATTATACATTATGTGAAAGAAACCAATGCCTAAGTAATTAGTGTAATTAAAACTAATTTCATAGTTGTCGTTTATCTTAGTATATTAATTAGAAAACAAACAAAATTTGATTAGTCGAGATAATATGAAACTATTGAAATCTCAATACTCAACCGAATTATCTGTCATTCCCAGTGGAACGATATCTGATCTTACAAGATCCATTATATTAAAACTAGACCTCGTATACTTGCGAGAAGTCCAATTACCGCGAGGAGGAAAAGATTGTGAATCCTCGCGCATAACAGCGACCCTCTGGCGCATGCCCATTTGAAGATGCCATACGAATGCCGTGGTCTTGGGGTTGCTCCTCAGGCCTTAGGGTCTAGAGAATTGGTCCCGTCGGGACAGGGGGCAGCGGTAGGCACACGAGGAAAAGCTACACACATGACTTGAACTCACCCATCTGACACTCAAGAAGATCAATCCGGGATGCTTCTGCAGCTCCCGAGGTCTGTCCCGTAAACGCCCTAGGGGCAAGGTAGATGGCCCTGCCTGGTCCTTGGGGGAGTAGTTATCCTCGTAGGTAGGAGCTAAGGGTTGTGATCTTGGATCATTAGACATTTCTCTTGGTTCTTCTGGAGAAAGATAGTTGCTCGCAACGAGAGCTTATGTTATGTGCCTGATTGTCTAACTAGACCTTGCAATCATCCAGTCTCAGTCGAGCAGAAAGTGGTGATCAGGGGAAGACTTTTTTACGTTCTCACAAATGATACCAAACTATTGGTGTCCCAAAGTGACAAATACCTCGAGTATGGCCCAGTTGGGAATAGGTGAATCCTCCAGCTAAAGTGAAGAAGTGAAGTTGCTGAGTCGGAGCTGAAGTTGGAATTTCTTTAAGTGAACTATAACTGACGACCCAGGGACTAATTAGTTGGAGTTTAGAGTCTTACCCTTCGGGGAACTATACCTGCACAAGGCCTAACCGGGATTTGTCCCGATGAAACCCCTCTGACATGAGAGTAAGAGCTCAGAGAGAAAAGGTTAAAGAAATGCGTCAAGTATGTAAATAGCGTTTGAGCGTTAGGGTTACCTTGGGTTTGCATTGGCCCTAGATTTATAAGCGTTGAAGATGATTAACTTTACCTAATCGGGCCTAAACACGGTTAATTAGGCGAAACTATGTGTTTAGATGATAATCTGGGACATTTAGGAGATAATCACTAGGTTTTGGCTTTTGGGCCCATTTGAAAAGCTCGTGGGCCTCTATTAAGCCTGTGGTGACGAGTTAGTGGAGAAGCTCGAAGATCTGTAGAGTTCTGGAAGAAAAACGAACTGAAATGGTGTGTTGGTTGAGACAAAGGGCGAAATTTCTGAAATTGACAATCTAGAGGCACGGTACAGAGTTCTGGACAGTAGCATCCCTGCGAGGCACACTGCTCCTTCTTGGGTACAAAGGAGATTCCAAGGAAGGAGCTTTGGTTTGCGCATGCTTCTGCGTGGCACTTTGGATTCTAGAATTTGACCACGTCACCGTGACGATGAACACATGACTAGGGCCTTGGTATTGACTCGGTGACGTCCAAAAACAGCCTCATCATATATATATATATAGGGTTAGAATTTTCATCATTTGCGTGGTTGATGTTGATTATTAAGATATATTTGGAGACCTTGATTTGTATTGTGATAATTATCTATCTTTGTATTTTAAATATGATTAGGAACATTTATAGTAACACTGAATACTTTTGTGGTTTGATTTTGTTTTTTGAAATTTATGTTTTATACTTCAGTTACGTTTTTGTTTATATAAAAAAAAAAAAAAACAACGGTACGTGACTTTACGATTTTGGTTTTATTATTTATAAAATAAAAATAATTTAAACGGTTTCACGATTTTGATTTTGATTTTGTATAAAATTAAACGGTTCAGTTTTAAAACCATTTTAAAAAAAAAAAATCGTCGAATTTGATTTTAGTATATGTCAAATATTTTGATTTTGGTTTCTAGTAAAACCGAACTAAAACTCGACCGTTGTGATCACCAGTTTTAAAGCAAAAAATGATGATAGAAAAGATAACACAGAACAAAACATAAGAAAATTTGAAAGACGAAATCTTTGGAAATTTCAACACTAAAGCTTTTTTGGTAGTTTCCTATTTCTAAGTCTGCATATAGATTTCTAGTAAAATATAAATTCTACCCCTTATTTAGTGCCATTTTTCAGTTTGATCAAGGACAACATTTTAGAAATTCAGTATTAATTTGAAAAAAAAAAATATATATATTTCTATTTCCGAAACATAAATAAAATATGAGTTTAACATATCAGTTTTCGCTTGCTAAACAGAAATCTTGGAATACAAAAATTGTTTCTGTTCCCAAGGCTGATATAGAAATATCGTTTTCTGTTCCCAAAACATAAACCGAAAAATCAGAACAGAGAAAAAAAACTGTGTTCTCCCAAAACAGAAATAGAAACCTCTAAACAAAAATCTGAAAAAAAAAAAAAATTGTTTCTATTTCATTTGTTGATGCATGATATTCAGGAAACATAAATGGAATATAAAAACAAAAAAACTGTTTTAGCTCCCAAAATACAAATCTGAGAAAAGAAAAAAAATATCATTTTCCTTTCCATAACAGAAAAAAAAAAAAAAAAAAAAAAAAAGTAAAAAAGGGAAACGAAAGATCGAAATCAATACCTGAACCAAAAACAATAACCTGATAACAATAAACAGGAACATATATTTGAGAACAAAAAAAAAAACTCCATTCCCAGGAAAGAAACAAAAATATAAGAACCAAAATATTGACTGAAACAAAAAAACCGAAAAAAATTACTTCTGTTTTTGAAACAGAAACAGAATTCTGGGAAGTGGGAAGACATAAGCCCACTCCCCCAAGTATATATCTATATATAATAACAAGCATTTCCATTGAACCTCAATCCTAGAATATATACTACCTTCATTCTTTCAAACTAAGGCTTCATATATACTACCTTCATTCTTTCAAACTAAGCCTTGCATTCTGAACTTTAACAGAGAGTTTAAATTTCTGGTCCTCTATATCTCGTAAAACCGCCAGTAGATTTGCACGATACACTTCACATCTCTGATTTGCACTTTCCAACTCTGCACTCAATTTCTGAATTTCCTTCTCCTTCTCATCCTGCGCAACGTGCCAGAATCCATCATGTAATAAATGCAATTTCTATTGATTCCGAATCACATACATTTCACATAATTTGCAAGAGAACAAAAACTACTACGTCTTTGTCCCACTTAAGTAAGGTCGGCTACATGAATTTATTTACGCCATAATGAATGATCAAGGGCCATCCTCTCAGTCAGGTTCATAATTTTCAATAGAACGAGTTCTATAAAAACAACAGTAAAACTCCATAAAACTTGCAGACATCCAGTAGAAAACATCACAGGCTTAAAAAATTACCTAAACCAACAAGCTTATGCACCCCATTTCCTCATCCAACATTAGATTCTAGAAAGATAGAGAGCTCTATTAAGAGTAATAGTGTTTTTCCGTCATAAATACTTCCAATTTGAGAAAGCAATATATGTATATATATATAAGGTGTGAATAGCAAAGGATTTTTGTTTCAGCTAACCTCATTTTCATTTATTAGATTATACATCTACCCCATTAACCAAGCCCAATTGAGAAAACACATTTTTAGAAGAATTATCTCAGAAACCAAATATCCTTTTTTCCTACCAATTCTTCCACTCTAATCCCGACCCTCGCCTTCTTTGCCCAGTAACTTCAAACCCACCGTTCCGTACATGGTTGTGTTCTAAAAGGATATAGGAAAGGAAGAAAATATTTTATTATTATGTAATAATTCTATACAATAAAGCTATATACTCCCTATTATATAGCCAATAACGATGGGCCAAAGTAGAAAGAATGTCACCCTAATAAATGGGCTAATTAATAGAATAGCACGACTTACTAGGAAATACTAAACAAGAAATAATGCATTGATGGAAATATTAAATATTCCAACACTCCCCCTCAAGCCGAGGGTGAAGCTGTTTTAGAATCTCAGCTGATAAGGGTTGATTGGAGATCTTCTTCCTTTCCGATAGCCAAGAAAATGGATGGTAGTAAGGGAAAAATGAAAGAACAGTTGTTGTTGGAAACTACTACAGAGACAGGACGAAGGTAACCGAACAACGACAAGTGGAACATGGAGCGACCAACAGTGATAACTGGAACGCTAGAAGAAAGACGACGATAACTGAAACATCGAAAGACCAACGACGACAACTGGATGCCGCCTGACCAACAATGACAACTGGAATACCTGACAACCATCGCAGGAGATACGACTAGAGAGAGGGGCTAATACGAGGAGGAGGAAAATGTAATGCTTCTGCGGGATAGAGGGTGTAGCAACGGCGGTGGTCAGAAGAAGGTTTGGCACCACGGGAAGGTGGTGGACAGAAGGTGGTGAAGAGCCGCGGGGGACCCTCATCCCCTTGCCTCCTATTATTTCTCTTTTTAGGCCCTGATACCAGAAAAGATATAGGAGAGGAAGATAATATTTTATTATTATGTCATAATTCTATATAATATGGTTATACACTCCCTATTATATAGCCATAAAAGTAGGCTAAATTAGAAAAAATGCCCAAATAAATGGGCTAATTAATGGAATAATGAAAACTAGCAACTCAGTCAATATGACTTTATAAATGAATCTTTTATTGACATAAGATTAAGTAATTTAAGAAAAGTCAATCTGCTTTACGCCATTCACCAATACTTAAAAAATTTAATTGCTAGTAATTTTGGCGATTATTGCCCTAATGGAGAACTCTGTGTTAAAAAAGAATTATTAGTCGAATTTTCTTCTTTGGATATTCCGCTGTCGGTTTTCGTTTAGTTTACTCAAATTTTATTGTTTCATGCATGTTTGAAGTTGTTTGAAAGATAATTAGATTTTTTCATTGAATTTGTTCAGCTTTTACGATTTTTGCTGTTGTTTGTGGAATTCATTGTTTCTCTGCAATTTTGTTGTTCATTCTGATCAATTTCTACAATTTTTGTTGTTCGCGTTGAATTTATTGAGTTTCTGTAATTTTTGTTGTTGATTTTTGTAATTTTTTATATCATTTCATTTCTATGAATTTTTTTAGATTATTTCATGTTGATTTTGCAGTTTTTAGGCGGGAATGAGTTTTGGAGGTATTATAATAAAAATTGTGCGCTTTTTAAAAATTGTTGGGTTAGTGTACAGTTGAGCTTTTGGGCACAGACTCAAAAACCCGAAGGCAAAAAAGTTTATTGTTCAGGGTTCAACTCTTCATTTGATGAGAACCTGCAGATCATGTTGTCAAATACATGACTTGTATATGGTGAAGGCATGACAGTTAGCAACTAGCAAG
The DNA here is from genome assembly GCA_016647705.1 of Eucommia ulmoides. Classification (NCBI taxonomy): domain Eukaryota; kingdom Viridiplantae; phylum Streptophyta; class Magnoliopsida; order Garryales; family Eucommiaceae; genus Eucommia; species Eucommia ulmoides. Next base: position 48,690,920 of record CM028326.1, read on the forward strand.
CAAACCCATCATATGAAGGGGATTAGGTCATGGAGAAAACCATGGTTTCTCCATATAGGCAAATGAGGTACATAAATAGACTCCAATTAAGGGATGAGGACGAGACAAGTAAAGGTTAGCGATGACTCATTGCTGCCCCTAGTAGGAAGGGAAATTCCCAGAATCCACCAGGAACGACTGGGTGCAAATTCTTTGCCCTGTCCTTGACCATACCAGACCGCAGCAATTCGCTTATGGTCAAACAAACGGTAACATTTAAATTCAGCGAACGGGGTGGCCTCCACAAGGATCCACCTAAAATCTCTTGGGCGTCTGAAATATTTACCAAACCTGATCGGCATAAAAGACACTACAACAACCGCCTCTATAAGGGAATGGGTTGGTGAGTCGAGTTTCCATCCTACTCTGGGCATATCAAGTCATAGATTTCATGCCCACCATCCTTTGTGCAAGAAATGACAGGATACTTGCAGACGTAGATGGACAGTAGTATGGTTGAGAATTATGCAAAGGGAAATCGGTAGAAATTGTTCTTGTAGGAAGTACAGATCTATGTTCTCATGCAAACTCTGTGTTAGGTAAGCAAGAGTGCGGAGGAGCATCTGGATGAATCCATGATTGGCATCCGCCTCCGGGACTCACAGTCTTTGAAGATCCTGAGGATTCCCGAGAGGGTTTTCAATGGTTCAGTGTCTTGAACAAATGAACGGATATGGGATCTGAAACGCTTGTGGAGTTCTGCAGAAATGAAACTTGTCGGTTGAATGATAAACTGCAATGACATTAACCTTCAAGGTGAAAATGAGATATGATATCATTATTGACCATTGCAATGTGAACTGTTTCTTGCCATCTTTGCAAAATAAATAAGTTTCCTCATGAATGTTATATTGTTCATCTTCATCCGGTATTCATGTATTCCCTTGCCCCTCAGTCCCACTGTTTCAGGGATGGTTGAACTTCGCTACATGACCCATTTATGGAAACATCAAGATTATTGACTCTTAAAAAGTTTTTACCCTCTCCATTAGCCAAAACTTGTGACGATCCCCATAATACTCGATCCTCTCCATTAGCCAAAACTTCAAAACCTGACATTATTTCATGCTTCCTATGCTGAATTTAGCAAGACAAGGTGCCCATTTCACGAATGCATGGAGCCCATGCCACTTGTGTAGACACTTGGCCAGCCAAAGCCTTACTAGAATTTGTAACTAAACCAAAAATATACCAAAAATGAAAAGGATAAAGACAAGATTGTTACCACAGAGACACTATTAGGTCATTGCGGTCATATCTTACATTGTTACATTCATATAAAGAGAGATTTGCCATACACAATAGATTTGGGATATAGTGCAAACAGTACAAGTGTTTTCAGGATGCTAGAAGGCTATATCAGAAGCTAAAAATATGCATATCTACTACCTATAAGAACGCAATGGATTCCTTGTTTTCTCCTCGCATTAGTGTTTTGTGATTTTTTTTTTCTTCCACTGTTTTGTAATTGGGGTGCAACACGAGGACTTCCCAATGGGTCACCTATGCTAGTACTACTCTCGCCCAAGCATGCTTAACTGTAAAGTTCTAATGGGATCCAGTGCATTAATGCTGGTATGATCGCACCCTTCACGTTTTAGGATTTCACCCCTTACATCTCCTCTCAATGTTATTATACTCTTTTACCCCTGTAGTGATTTACTATACAATTTCTATCCACCATTGCCTATGTTGTGCCTCCCAATATAATTTACCAGTTTATCATGGTATCTCCTCCTGTATGTAGAACTTTCAACCATCCTCCTCCCAAGTGTTATTTACAATTTCACCCTCGTATTTTAATGCCCTGTGCTTAAGAATTGTCCACAACAAATTGTAGATATAACCAATTTCTTTACAAATTTACCGAATTGACTTCAAATTTTTAAAACTATCAACTAAATCACATGCTAACCTAATGCAATTAATCACAAGTCACGACACTAACATCAACCATTTAGAATTATCACATTAGACCAACTAAATTATCAAATGCGCCTTGTACTTCTACCAGGAAGCAAGGATTTTATTGAAATCCTGATGCACTCGAGGCCTAGTGTCACCCGACTCGGATTTCTTTGGGGATTTGTATCTAATTCCCCAGAAAATAAATCCCTTTAATTCCTCTCGTGTACACACGATGTTTGCCAATAACATTGTTAATTTGTTATTAGAGGTGCACCTAGGCATGTGCCTAGGCCCAAAGCTCAGCAATTCTCAACATTGGCACCTCACTTAGTCCAAGGGCAGACTTTTTCAGTAAGGCGTGCGTCATCTGCCCATAGGCTCAAAGCCCAAAACTGGCAAAATTTGCAACCCTTTAATATTACTTGCAACTTATGGTGAAAACATAAGCATCTTAAATATTTAAGATACTTTTGTGTTTTTAATACATTAAATTAGATTGTTTAAATTTTTTTACTGAAACTGACCATTTAGTACAATAAATTATCGTAATTTTAATTTACATTCTAAGTTAATGAAGACTTTTTTCTTTTTCTTTTTTTTTTTCTTTTTTTTTTTTTTTTTTAACAATGGTAGAAGGCCAGTGCAATTGGTGATTCTATTTGTTGGATTCATTTGAAATTTTGGATGTTTAATTCCTTTGCTTAATTAGAATTCCTTGATTTCATAATAATAATTTGTTCTATTGATATTGTTAATATTGTTTATGAATAGTGATAGTTAATGTGTTTGACATGCAAAAATTCCATGTAAATAGACTACATTCTTAATGAGTCCTTAACCTACAAGATATAATATAAAATATTCGATAAATATAAATTAAAACTTGATTGCGCATAACACGGGCCTCAATTCAAATACTCCTCGCTTTGCGCTTCACACTTAGGCCCAAGGTGATGCCTTATTGAGGTTTGAGCCTTAAATAACACTGGCCAGTAATAAAGATGAGGCTTGCCCGATACAAGGTTTTTGTAAATACCGCTTGGCTGTTAAATAAAAAATAGGCTGACATGTTTTTTCGTAGAAATATATATTTTTCCTTGAGTACTATGTAGCGTTTGGATACTACATTTGTTGAGGTACGATTGGTTGAACATTGATCGAGTACTATTTCAGTTGAATTTGCAGTTGTTAGTGTAAATTCTTTCATTAGTTTTTAAAAGTTTGTTTAAAGTAAATTGTTGTAATGGTTATCGACTTTTTAGTTAGTTTGAAATTTCTTCGGCATATGAGTTTAATTGGTGAAACAAATAAATTCAATAACTATCCCCTCTAGAATGTAAGGGGATAAGGTATGAAACATGAATCAATTTTACATCTAACATGAATCATCCCCACATACAAGAGTTAAGGAAGTAGTTTGAACTTTGAACTTTAAACCCAAAATTTTGCATAATAAGATCTTAATTTTATGTTCTTTTTCTAGGAATAATGGGAAGTTGTGTATATGTAGGTATACATTTGACTACATATGAATCGCTGCCGCACTTGCGTCGCCAATTTTTAGAAATGTTTGAATCTCCGCACATAGACCCTCAGATCCCAAGCCCGAAACCTGTATATGTTCTTCCTAACTTCTATATAAATAGACATTTAAATACCAAACACAAATACATTTAAAAGGAAATAACTGAAGTGTTCCGATTTAAAAGCATCTTCTATATATTTAATTTAAAAACACTAACATAAAATTCGATATTACTATCAATCAGCCCTATAACATTACCAAAAGGTTAACTTATACTCCTACAAGCTATCAAATTGTAGATCAATTGATAGTGTATGTGTGTGAGTGTGTATATATTATGTCATACCTACTTTGGAGGGATAAAATTTTGTAGGAGCGATAGAACTCCAGATATCATGCATGTTGCCTGGTTTCTAATAAATCGCCAATGTATCCTAATCACAGGAGACACGTTTCATTTAATGTGTTTGATTATACATCACATTCCTATTGTCAACAGATTTATTTTTATTTATGTTCTATCTTATGCATTTTTATTTGTTATTTTTAATTTTACTTTCTTCAACCTAAAAATTGGAAGAAGAAATAAAAATATGAGGTTTAAAATGTCTCCATCCTCAAAATAGTGGATAGGTTAAATAAGTGACCAAATTTTATGGATAAAATACCTGAAACTCGAACAATTTAGGATTAGCGTATATTCTCCAATATCATAGTTATAATTGAGTTTCTTTCACAATTTTTTTCTCCAAGTACTTCTCTAATTTTGTCCTCAATGATTCTTCAACCCCGCATATTGCTTGGAGCATTTGACTACCATACATATATAAATGAACCAAGAAAGGGGCATATCTTTAATTGCACGGATACTAGCTCAGATCAAAACATGCACGCACACACCCATAACGCACCTAAATACTACCATGTGTGCAAATGCACAAACTCAGACATGCCAAAACCGAATCGCTTTATATTTCAGCACAATAACCTAACCAATAACATTAATAGAATGCATTCAAACCCAACATGAGCCCACCTTTTGAGGGCATTATGTAAGAATTAAACACTTAATGATACATTTTTTGGCTATAGATAGATCCAGGGAATGCCTGCACATATTCTTGTTTGGCTCCAGGGGGACTGGACCTCAATCCTCCAAATAGTTTATTTTTCACTATGTTTATGAATCTATTCTATAGTTGGCTTTCGTACATGCGTACACCCCCTCAGCAACATGTCTATACAAAACTTCAACCCCAAGAAATTGCCATGCCTTACTAAGGTCAATAAATCTCTTCAAAAAATAATCAAAATCTAACAGAAACACATTCGGCCAACTAGCTCATAAAAAAGATGCACGTGAGATGTAACCTTTTTTTTTCTATCTTTCATCTCCACCTCATCACTAGTAGCAGACTAGGAGTAATATAAGTTATGCCCTAATCCCACCTTTCTCTATTTGGAACGCAAAAGTCACACTGGACATAGTAAAGAGGTTATTATATGGGAGGAAGAGATTTGAGGAAAGTGGATAAAGCGGAATATCGGGCCTCAATGAACAAATTATTTCAATTCCAAAATTCAGATCTGCCAAAATCCAATGTACATATATAATCATAGGCCCCCAAAAACACTTTACACCATCTAACTTGAAAATGGACTTTGTCAAACCGGCATGGCCCAGATCATACCTCTAGGTCAGCCGAACCTGAGTGTACTCCAGCTAGAGAAGAGAAATTATAGGTAAAAGAACTTAAATAAATTCATATAGTAGAAAGAAGTTGATAAGAAATCTGACCACAGAATGACGTGTCATTACTTGGTTCCCTTCACCGGAATGCGTATCTAGGTTACTTCCATTGGCAACATTGTTGCCTTTAGGAGCCCCAAGATTTTGGGTTTTTGCAGAAGCAACCTTCTTTGCAGCCTCTTGCATAGCATTCATTGCCACATTATAAACATGAATAGATTTAGCTCCTTCTTCTACAAATTTGATGGCCTCCTGTCGTAGATTGTTATAGCGAAGAGTTAAAGAATCTTGAGAATTGCTTGGAATTTCAGGAATTTGTTCTTCTGCAACACCACAACTCTTCGCATTTCTTGTCCACCGTTTCAAAACATAGTGACAAGGGAGGGTGAGAACATTTTTTGCCCTGAACACTGATAATACATGCCTACAAATAACACCCGAAAATTCAAACATTTGGCAGCTGCAATTAGCTTTCACCTCAAGTGCATTGAACCTTACTGTGTGCGCTTTATGTTCTTCCCCAAATTTGGCCACCCGAAATGTTGTGATTGTTCTAGAGTCTTCGATTTTAGTTGCCGGATTGGCAAGGGTCTCAACCAATTCCTCTTGAAATTTCAGAAATATTCTCCTTGTATAAAGGTTGGCAGCTTGTTTTTCCATAGGGGATGGTGTCTTGAGAATTGGCATGGTGTTCATGGTGTCAAAATCTGCCTTTAGTTCCTTTTCATGCCTACTTGCTATAGCTTTTTCATACTGTTTAATCAGCAACTGTATGGTGGTGGATTCATTTATATAACCATCAAAGAACGAGGTTGTTGGCTCACTTTTTTCAGCCGTAGCCAATTCCCCAAAAAATGTGTCTCTCGTGTAAGCAGGGACCCATTGATGGCGTGCACTGTACATAGACTGAAGCCACTCATTATCCACTAGGTAGTATCGCTCTAAAAGTGATTCCCAACAGGACTCAAACTCATCAATTGTCTCGCTTGCACAGACACATTTCTTAAAATCGCTTTCAAAAGTAGGATGTGTCTGATACACATGAGCCAATTTTTCCTGCGTTTCTCTGAATATGCTCCACTCACAGAACCGATGACGTGTTCCGGGCAAGACTTGAGCTACAGCCATCTGAATGAGCTGATCCGGTTCGGTTTTGATAGATATTGGGCTATTCCCAGACATTGCTTGAAGCAAAGTACCAAGCATCCAGATGAATGAGGTATCAGTTTCATTGAAAAGTAATGAACATCCAAACAACACCGGTTGCCCATGATGATTTAGACCAGTGAATGTAGTAAAGGGTACCCTAGAACGGGTGGTCCTGTATGATGTGTCTAATCTAATAGTATCACCAAAGTAGCTATAATTCATCCTACAACTTGCATTAGCCCAAAATATATTTCCATCGGCGTGCTCATTATCACATTGGATTGCATAAAAGAAGGATGGGTCCTCTGCTTGCATTCGCTTCAGATAGTCCAATACATGCTGGGCCCCATCGCAAAAGGCCCTCTGTTGGCCAGAGTTATTCATCTACCTGAAATCTGAGCAACAATATGATAAACTAAAAAGGAACAGAAACTGCCGGATGCCGGAACGAAAAATAAGCAAAATCATACGCCGTGACCTACTTGAGACCAGTCAATTCAAAGGGTTTTGTTTATATTTATTTTTTTGGACTAAAACCTCTTTCATAACTCATGGAATAGCCTTTCCTTTACATGATGTTAATATGAATATCATAATACTGTTGACATAAATTGTAAACGCCCAACTCCATAACTAATATACTTCATCTTTCTTGTATCTCAACGAGTCTAGTTATCGGATTAGAGAGAAGGAAGATGCAAATTTGAAAGTAGAGAACCGTTGGGTTGTTAAACAGCAAAATTCATGAGCAATTGTAAGGAACATACCTCAATTCTGATTGCGATTCACAAACCAATGCACATTAGTCTAATTAGAATTCCTGAAATTTCTAACATTGAGACACAATTCTTCAAGCATTGTTTTCATCTCTCTCTGTGTTCTATTTTACCTCAATTTCTCGTACTTCTTTGGGAGATTTGCTCTTTTTGTCGGTTAATCCTCCGGGTGATGTGCTAAACCCTTCTTATCCACGAAATACATTTTAAAATCCCCGATGGGTTAATGCCAATGTCATTTTTTTTCACTCGACACAGAGACCCCTCCTAATTTTGAGAATACCAATGACACCCCTTCAACTCGAATTGGAATTGGCATAATTCTGCATCTACACCCATTCTTGCTACTTATACAAAATTATTAAGGTCGTTTGGTAACCGTTCTTATCTCGTCCTATTCCATCTCATTCAATTCCTAAATTTTTGGAATTTCTATTTGGACATAGCATTTGGTAAAACTGTTTCTCATCCCATCTCATTCTCAAAACTAGAATTCATTCCCAAAATTGTGAAGACCATGAGAAACAAAAAAAAAATGTTTCCTATCATTCTCATCCCATTCCCAAACCAAAAAAAGAACAAGGTCGGTTTTAATAAAATTGTTAGTAACGTCTGGCCTTCAACTCTTGTAAGCCTCTCTTTTTTTTTATTTTATTTTTCTTCACTTTTCTTCTTTTTCATCCTTGTTCTTCGCGTGCTTCTAGTTCACCGTCCGCGTCCCTCCTCCTTCTCCTTCTCATCGTCCTTCCTACTCATCCTTGCCGTTGTCTTCGCTATCCTCGTCGTCATCGCCACTGTTGTTCGTCTGTCCTCGTCTCCATCGCCACTGCTATTCGTCGCCATCGTCTTCGCCTCGTCTCCATCGCCACTATTGTTCCTCGCCATCGCTACTGCTGTTCGCTTCAACTCATCGTTGTCGTTGCCGTCCTCCTTGTACCCGTCATCGTCGTCCTCCTCCTCGTCGCCATTAGAGTTTCGATTTCGATTTGTAATCAATTTCAATTGTGAAATTAGGGTTAGCAATTTTGATTATGAAATTAGGGTTACAATTTCGATTTGTAATCGATTTCGATTTCGAGCAACAACTCTTGTTAGGATTTCAATTTCGATTTCGATTAAGGTTTAGGATTTCAATTTCGATTTCGCTTTCAATTTCGTTTTGGATTTAGGATTTCGATTTCAAAATCGATTTCGATTAAGGTTTAAGATTTCAATTTCGATTTCGCTTTCAATTTCGATTGGGATTTAGGATTTTGATTTCGAAATCAATTTCAATTGGAGTTTAGGATTTCGATTTCGATTGGGATTTAGAATTTTGATTTTGATTGTTTAGGATTTCAATTTTTATTATGGTTTAGGATTAGTTCTGGACTTCTACGATAATATCGTTACCAAACGCGATTATATTCCTAGAACCAAAAAAAAAATTGTTGTTCCCAAAGGCATTTCTACTCCGAAAAAAAATATATAATTCTCATCACATCTCATCCCACTTAGATGGGATGGAATGGGATGGAAACAGTTACCAAACAAGCCATAAATATATCTCCTTGCAATAAATTAGAAAAAAATAAATTATGGGCTCATAATCAACCAAAACACAACTTTTAAGAACCATATTTTTTTGGCCCAGCCTAAAAGTACTAAAAAAATATGGTATACCTATACTCCCCGTGTTTAGTTATGGAATTTAGGAAACATGCCATTTGGCAAAATCCTACGTCAGAACGTGCGGGCTTCTCCGGAAAAAATAAGGTGACTCGCGAATCACGAATTGCAATCGAGATCTAATTTTTTCTACTTGATTCTTTGCGATGAAACCTAATCCTCTCAACCTCATCAACAATTGGAGTACCAATTCGAGTGTATCTACTTTGATTTTTTTTTCATGATTTTAGAGGAAATCCCCTACTCTTAGATAGGGTTTTTAAAAAAATCTGCTACCAATTCGAATAAATCTCTCATTTTTAAGCAACAACATACAAATCCATGCCTAATCAACTAGATGTGACTTATTTCAGTGGATTTCAACGAGTTGTATGATTTTTTGCCACTAACCTCGAAGATGTGCTCCCATCACAGATCGGGAATATACTTATTTTGAGCATTTGTGAGAACAATATTAGTGACCACAATGACAAAGAAAGAGAAGAAAAAGAAGACTGAAAGATCCAAAGAGTACAAAGAACCAATGCAAACAAGGCATTCAGCACAGAAAAATAAGAAAAATAATGACGATGAAGAATACAAATAGCAGATTGTGCAAGAAGGTTCATGGACTTACACTATTCATTATGCTTAGTTTAATAAACAAAAGTGATATTCTATTCATTATTTTTAGTTTAGTACACAATATGGATATCACTATAATGTGGATATCAAAGGTACACATCATCTGATGTATCTAAAAACAACGAAATGTGAAGTAGATATCATATAAAGGCGTTGTTGATTAGTTTAATACAAAAAGTTATAAGGTGCTATTGATTTGTATGTTGAATAATGTGAATAATATCTGGTGGATATCAGCTAAATGTGTGCATATTATCTGAAAAATGTGGATCTAAAAATTACTAAATGTTAAGTGGATATCATCTAAAAGCACTATTGATTAGTTTAATACAAAATGTTACAAGGCGTTTGTCTACTAAATAAATCATCTAACGTGTGCATATCATCAGAAAATATGAATATGAAATGTACACATCATTTGATGTATATCTAGAATAATCAAATGTAAAGTGGATATCATCTAAAAACAATACTGGTTAGTTTAATACGAAAAGTCATGAGGCACTATTAATTGGTATATTGAATAATGTGAATAGTATCTAGTGGATATCATCTAAGTGTGTGCATATCACTGCAAGATGTAGATATGACACGTATACATCGATTGATCTATGGGTAAAACAGTGTGTAAAACAACTAACTGTTTGACCCACGAAGATATAACAAACCAAGAAAGCAAAGCACACGAAAGGTTAAAAAACATCAAAGTCAGAAACAAGCAAAAAAATAGGTAAAATTTTACTTGTTGTTCAGATCATCGTTGAAGCAAACGCATGAGCAGAAGGAATTTATAAGTTTAAGGAAAGCTCGTAAGGACTTGTTGTAATGTACCTAATTTTTGCCAATTTTTACGCAATTATGACGAAGAGGTGTATTTCGAAATGATAAAAAGTACGGTGACAATATATTGCACTTGCTAATAACCTGGAATCCATAAACAAATTTGTTCAAAATCAGAGTCGTTTATGTGAAATTTTCTATTTCGGATGTTAGAGTTATTTTTAGGCTGAAATGTGGTGATAAAATTGTTAATTATTCATATGGAAAGAAGAAAATCAGGTACTTGGCAAGTATTTCAGATATTAAAAAAAAATTGTCCATCATGGCTATTAAAAATGCTATCACTAACGCAATAGAGAGCAATGATAGTGACAACATTCGACATGTTGTCAAATGTCGCGTGCGCAATCCCACCAGGTTGCGCATGTTATCGAGAACAGCAGGAAAAGACTAATAGCCCTCTAGTCAATGGGTCACGAGAGTGACCTAGTAGGTCGAACCCAAGACCCTGTATCGTTTTTGTAATTTGGAAAAAAAATTACAAAATACATTAATGAGGATTAATGAGGATTTTTTTTTTTGGAAAATTAAGGAGCTTGGATTATTTATTCATCCTTCATATTTTTTGGAAATTATTCTTTATTTTGGGCACCATTCTTAAAAATATCTTGAAGAACAAAGACTCCATGGACGTTTAGGAAGCTTTGGGGAAAAAAAAAAAAAAAAAAACACTCCCATGGAAGGTTAAGGCATTAAACTGGGTTAGAAATGTATTTGTTCTAAATTTCTCAATGTAGTTCTATTTCTTATTTATTTTTTCTGTGTGCAAGGTTGTATAACAAATATATTCATGTTTTTAAATTGTTCATCCAATCAATCCATGCTATTATCATTTTATAGATACAAGAACAAAAATGTATTTTTTGTTCTGCTCCTAAAAATGTGTTTTATAAATTTAGCAACAAATTTTATTATTATCATGTTTTAGTTTCAATTTTTATAGAACAAAAACAAAAAAATTAAGAACAAAAAAAATGGTGGGATAGAGACTCACCTGAAATTAGTATTTCTTACACTTTTTTTTTCTTTCAAAAAAATGAAGTTTAATAAACATTTAACTTACTGTAATAAAATAAGTAATAAATAAATGAAAAAGGCCATTGATCCATGGCTCAAGCTGTAGGCTTCATCCAATTTTTACATCCTGAGAAAATTTTGCTGCTTCCTTTTCTATGGAGCATTTCTACTATGCTTCGCCTTTGGGGTCTCCCAGTTAGAGTAACAATATAGGCAGAGGTTGAATTTGTAGAGGGAGCCACTTCAATGGGTCCATTTCCTCCTTACAGATGTCGTAGTAGAAATCGTCCCAGTGGTCGTCAAACAGCGGATACCGCAAGGGAATGGGGTGTGGGTCCCACGTATGTCTGACAGTTTGCGGCAACAACGCACACCGGTTGTCCAGAATGAACCCGTAAGAATAGCAATCAAATATGAATTCATCCGAGTCTTCTTCGCACGAGTTGCATTTCCCAAACTCACTGATGTGCCCTAATGTCCTGGAAAACGCAAATAATTTAATTGTGTGGCTATGAGCTCGATAAACAATAATGACTTGTGCTGAAGCACACTTGATATCAATGTGAAGTCCTTTAAGAGATTCATAGAAGAATGTGTTGTTATCTGTTTTGCAGCAATAGAAGTTGAAGAGAGATAAGAGAGTTTGGGGCTTCCCGAACTGTAAAATCTCGTTATTGTGAGTTAGATGTTTGGTAGTTTTTGGTAACTCTATACAGCTTCTATGGAGAAAGTAATTGCAATCTTTGCAAGTATAGAATGGTATACAAATTGGCAGCACACATCTGTCGCATAGTATTTTTTCGCTATTCTTGATGATATCGTTGTTGTCTTGGGCGAAAACTATAAGAATTAGTGGGTGCTCATAACTCTAGTTGGTGATTTATGTTGGTTATGGACTATTTTTTGTTGTCATTTTGTCGATATAGTGTCTGAAGAGTTTTGTTGATGCTTCATCATCATGTGGCGAATATTGCACCAGGTTATTCATTAAATAACTAAAAACACAAGAAAATAAGGCCAAAACCCAATTATGATATGAAATATAGGGCTTGTTTGGCTTTGTTTTGAAAAAAGTACAGAAGGTAACAAAATGGGAAACTATCATTCAATTGATCTCCAAGCTTTTAATAAAAGACTGTACCTGCAGCCAAAGAAAAGAAATCATAAGTTAAAATATAAAAAAAAATTGTATAATGAACAGCTAAAGGAGGATTGTCTGGCACAGGCCATTGTCGTCACACCATTAATTTAATGTACAATACACGCACATAAAATCGGCCAGGCTATTACTGTCTTGTCACACCATGCTCTACAAACTTAGGAATCGTGTAATACCTTAAAAATTTATATTTTTGAAAATGTTATTTTAATATTTTTGGTGGTTATTTTGTTATTATAAAAATTGTAGGGTGAAAAGTGTAATTAAAGTTTGTTTGTTAGTGGATATGTAAAGTGAGATTATTATTTTGGTGAGGTGTGTGAAACATGTGTGATGAAGAAAAAAAGGAAAGGAAGATATTTTTTGGAGGAAATAAAAATGACTTCCCACTAGTTTTATATGCATATGAGAGTTGGGTTTTGTGCTTGTGTTGATGTTGGGAATAATGAACTAAAAACACAAAAGAAAAAAAGATAAGGATAAGGATAATAACTTTATTATGATATATATCATATTTATATAGAGAAAATGGAAAAATAAGGGAGGAAAAAGCGAAGGATAGGAGACGGCTAAAGGAAATCAAAAGAAGAAATTGAGAGAATAAAAAAAAACAAAAAAAAAAAAAACAGTCAATTCTTCGGCCATTGCAAGTATATTTTCTATATATATATATATCACGTTTGATTTATGAGACTAACTATACGGACATGTATATATGTATAATTATATGTCAAAAATATATACATGAGTTCGAGAAATATAGTGGGTATAGATATATCAAATTTACGAATAATACAATTTAAGATAAAAATTGTAAATTTTACTAAAACGATAATTTTTAGTATTTCGTTGACTAATAATATTTTTAACAATTGATGAATATTTTTCTATAGCCTAAATTATTAATAAAAAGAAGTGTGTAATCGTTGTTACAGTAATTTTTATATAGTTAATATTAACTTAGGAAATTGGACGGTTAGTAATTTGGTATAATAAAAAATTTGGGGAAAGGGAATGTTTTCATTTCAGGGACATGCATTGCATATTAGATTTATTTTAAATAAATTATTGGTTTAGGCCCTTTATTTGTTAGGGTCATAGGTGACACCGGTCGCGTAGCATTCTGACGATAGTATTTTCAGTAGTGCAAAAATCGAGGTGAGTGTACTGTCTTCTATATAAATTAGCAAATTATATTTTTTGTATAAATTATGAAATAAATTTATTAAAATGGACGATTTTATAACTTATATGGATCGAGTAAGTTTTTAAAGGTGGAAACTGATTTTTATTATCCGACTACACCATAGTTGTCTTCTTGTCAGGAGGGCATGTCCTGCGAGATATGAATATATGTTGCTACATATCAAGCAAGTTCTGCATGGTGGATATATGTTGTTACTTGTCAGGCATGTCCTGCAGCGTGGATATATGTTGTTACATATCAAGCAAGTCCTGCAGGGTGGTTACTCTCACCATTGGAGATATTAAATGGCCCTATCATTGATAGTCACCTTATATGGCATAGTTGTACAAGTTACAATATCGTCATAATTTCTGAGCGTGAGGTGAAATTATCCTATGGCTGATAGAAAAATATGTGTACGGTATTTTATTATATATCAAAATAATTTGATTGGTTGGTTTAAATATATTATCTTATTACAATGATAGTTGTGGAATGTTATTTCGACTCAGGGTGCGGTTATATTTATATTATGTTTAAAAAGTGGTATTTGATAATTATACTTGATCCATATAAATTATTTTTATATTATGAAGACAATACACCGATAAAGTATTTGGTCTTAGGTACCACAGCTAAAGATGAATCCACTACTGGCACTAGGTAGAGTCAAATGATGTAGTGAGTTTTATTTTAAAGGTTGTCATAATAGTTGTTGGGAGAGAGTGGTTGAAATATTTTTTTGTAATCTTTTTACTATATATACGATGATGTATAAAAGCTAAAATTTTAAATTGAAAAAATATATTATTATTATTTTATCAGAATGGTGCAGCGGAAGCGTGGTTGTAGAGTGGTTTGTCTTTTGGTTCTATTTCTCCTTGGGAGAAACCTAGTGACGGCCCTAGAAAATCGAGTCATTACAGTTGGTATCAGAGTTTAGGTTATAGATTATGTAAACTTGATTAGAGTGTTGTGTCAACAGTGGACCAATAGGATAAGTGGTTAAGTTGTGAGGAAGGATTTAGAAACATAAAATTTAGAATATAATTAATAAAGACCCTGCGATTTTGAGTTATTCCTAAAAACGAAATTTCAAAGATGAAATTTATTTAAGGGGAATAGATTGTAATATCCCAAAAATTTATATTTTTAAAAATATTATTTTAATATTTTTGGAGGTTATTTTGTTATATTATAAAAATTTAGGGTGAAAAGTGTAATTAAAGTTTGTTTATTAGTGGATGTGTAAAGTGGGATTATTATTTTGGTAAGGTGTGTTAAACGTGTGTGATGAAAAAAAAAAAAAAGATATTTTTTTGGGGGAAAATAAAAATGATGTCCCACTAGTTTTATATGTGTATGAGAGTTGTGTTTTGTGCTTGTGTTGGTGTTGGGAATAATGAACGAAAAACACAAAAAAAAAAAAAAGAGATAAGGATAAAGATAATAATTTTATTATGATATATATCATATTTATATAGAGAAAATGGGAAAATAAGGGAGGAAAAAGCGAAGGAGAGAAGACGGCTGAAGGAAATTAAAAGAAGAAATGGAGAGAATAAATAAATAAAGAAAAACAGTCAGTTCTTCGGCCATTGCAAGTATATGTATGTCACGTTTGATTTATGAGACAAATTATACGGACATGTATATATGTATAATTATATGTCAAAAATATATATGTGGGTTCGAGAAATAGAGTGGGTATAGATATATCAAATTTACAAAGAATACAATTTAAGATAGAAATTATAAATTTTACTAAAACGACAATTTTTAATATTTCGTTGACAAATAATATTTTTAACAATCGATTAATATTTTTCTGTAGCCTAAATTATTAATAGGAAGAAGTGTGTAATCGTTGTTATAGTAATTTTTATATAGTTAATATTGCCTTAGGAAATTGGACGGTTAGTAATTTCTTATAATAAAAAATTTGGGGAATGAGAAAGTTTGCATTTTAGGGTCATACATTGCATATTAGATTTATTTTAAATAAATTCTTAGTTTAGACCCTTTGGTTGTTAGGTTCATAGGCGACGCCGGCCGCGTAACATTCTGACGATAATTTTTCAGTAGTGTAAAAATCGAGATGAGTGTACTGTCTTCTATATAAATTGATAAATTATATTTTTGTATAAATTATGAAAAGAAAATATTTATTAATATGGACGGTCTTATAATTTATGTGGATCGAGTAAGTTTTTTAAAGGTGGAAAGTGATTTTTATTATCCGAAAATGCCATAGTTGTCTTCTCGTCAGAAGGGCATGTCCTGCGAGATGTGGACATATGTTGTTAACTATCAGACAAATCCTGCAGGGTGAATATATGTTGTTACCTGTTAAGCAAGTCTTGCAGGATAGGTGCTCTTACCATTGGAGATATTAAATAGCCTTGACACTGATAGTCACATTATATGACACAATTGTATTGGTTATGGTACCGTTGTAACTCCTGATCGTGAGGTGAAACGATCATATGGCTGGTAGGAAAATATGTGCGCGGTATTTTATTATATATCGAAATAATTTGATTGGTTGGTTTAAATAAATTATCTTATTACAATGATAGTTATGGAATCTTATTTCGACTCAGGGTGCAGTTATATTTATATTATGTTTGAAAAGTGGTATTTGATAATTATACTTGATCCATATAAATTGTTTTTATATTATAAAGATAGTACATCGATAAAGTATTTGGTCTTAGGTACTGCAACTAGAGATGGGTCCACTACTGGTGCTAGGTAGAGTCAGAGGAGGTAATGAGTTTTATTTTGAAGGCTATCAGAACAGTTGTTAGAAGTGAGTGGTTGAAATATTTTTTTGTAATCTTATTACAAAATAGACGGCTTTGTATAAAATTTAAAATTTAAAATTAAAAAAATATATTATTATTATTTTATCAGAGTAGGACAGCGGAAGTATGGTGGTAGAGTGGTTTGTCTTTTGGCTCTATTTCTCCTTAGGAGAAACCTAGTGACGGTCCTAGAAAACCGAGTCGTTACAAATCATGTGAGATAAAAATTATTGCATGTGCTCTCGAAAATCAGACGGAGTTTAACCCTTATGCAAGACATTAAGTCTTGTGAACCCTTCAAAGAGTGTGGCCGCATTAAGAACCTATCAACTTTGGGATTCTAGGAAAATTGTTTAATTGATTAACATGTGTTGTTGAAAAATAGGAATAATGATGATGTATGTTGGTGAAATGTGTGGTAGAGAAAATCTGTAAAGAATTAAAAATTAAGGATATAGAAAAAAGCTAAAATTAAATTTATAGAATAATAAAAAGATAATGTAAAAAGTAATTGATGTGATCGATTGGGTATCATGAAAATTGTTTTGAGTTACGTTATTAAAAGAGAAATAATTGTATTTTTATATATATGTTTTACATATAAAAGAGAGAATTTTATATATGTATTTTATATATAAAATTATTTACGCTAACTACCCTCTTAATATAAAGAAAATAATAATTTATTCCAAAACTCTTAAAGTTATATTTCAAATAACATAATAATCCCTAAATTTGTCAAAATTAAAATTAACATTTAACCCCCCAAAGTTTTTAGAATCAAACTTTTAAATACCTTAATAACCCCTTAAAAATTTTTAAGTAAAATTTAAATGTCAAAATAGGCCCTATTTTTTTTTCAACTATTCTCATATGCAAATAAAAATACGCACATTTAAAAGTTGGGTATTAGAATCCTTCTCCCTAAAAGAAATTTTGTCCCGAAATTTAATTTCCTTAAAACGAACAAATAATGCAAATGTACTATGTACTAGTTACATAAAATGACTCCAACTCACGTCCTAAATCGATCTCACCACTCAACTACCTGTCCCACGGTCCATTACTGACATGACACTAACACCAAGTCTACAGACTCTATAACCTATGCTATGATACCAACTTTGTAACGATCCGATTTTTCAGGGCCGCTACTCGGTTTCTCCTTTTTATTTTTACGGAGAAATAGAGGCAAAAGACAAACCACTCCACCACCATGCTTCCATTGCGCCACTTTGATAAATAAAATAAATAATAATAATAATAATAAAAAAAAAAAAAAAAAACAACGTGGCCTTAACTTGCTATTACCCAACCAATAATAAATATAAACTGTCAACTGACATAAATTCTAAAATTTACTTGACCCTACAAAAGTTTAAACCACTGATTATCAAAAACTGCCTTAACTGCCCCAAAAGCAACATCAGCCTCTGACTCTATCTAACGCCAGTAATGGATCCGTCTCTACTTGGAGTACCTAAAACAAAATATTTAATCAGTGTACATTCTTCATAATATAAAAATAATTTATGGATCAAGTATAGTTATCAAACATTACTTTCTAAAACAGAATATATCACACACAGAGCAGTAACAAAATCTCACAGGTATCATCATGATAAAATAACTGAATTAAAGTCAACTAGTCAAGTTACTTTGATATAAATAATAAAATATTGCACACATACTTCCCTACTAGCCATATGATCGTTTCACCTCACGATCGGGAGTTTTGATGGTATCGTAACCTGTGTTGTTATCATCATGATATGGTGGTTTATACCACGTGTTGGCTCTTACTATTGGAGATATTAAATGACCCTAACATTGATAGCAACCTTAGATTGCATAGTTGTACAAGTTACGGTATTGTCAAAACTCCCGATCGTGAGGTAAAACGATCATATGACTAATAAGGAAGTATGTGTGCGGTATTTTATTATTTATATCAAAGTAACTTGACAAGTTGACTTTAATTCAGTTATTTTGTCATGATGACACCTGAGAGATTTTGTTACTGCTCTGTGTGTGATATATTCTGTTTTAGAAAGTAATGTTTGATAAATATACTTGATCTATAAATTATTTTTATATTATGAAGACAATACACTGATAAAATATTTTATCTTAGGTATTCCAAGTAAAGACAGATCCACTACTGGCATTAGACAGAGTCAAAGGGTGGTGTTTCTTTTGGGGCAATCAGAACAGTTGTTGGTGATCAGTGAGTCAAGCTTTTGTAGTGTTAAGTAAATTTTAGAATTTATGTCAGTTGACAATTTATATTTATTATTGGTTAGCTAATAGCAAGTCGAGGTCACGTTGTTGTTTTTTTTTTTTTTTTTATTATTATTATTATCATCATCATAGTTACGCAGTGGATGTGTGATGATGGAGTAGTTTGTCTTTTATCTCTATTTTTTCATAAAAATAAAAAGGGAGAAATTGAGTGACTACCCTAGAAAATTGGGTCATTATAGAAGCACACTTGATATCAATGTAAACTCCTTTAAGAGATTCGTAGAAGAATTTGTTGTTGTCTATTTTACAGCAATAGAAGTTGAAGAGAGATAATGGAGTTTGGGGCTTCCTGAATTGTAAAATCTCATTATTGTGAGTTGGGTGTTTGGTAGTTTTTGGTAACTCTACACAGCTTCTGTGGAGAAAGTAACTGCAATCTTTGCAAGTATAGAATGGTATACAAATTGACAACATGCATCTGTCGCATAGTGTTTTTTTCACTATTCTTGATGATATCGTTGTTGTCTTGGGCGAAAGCTATAGGAATTAGTGGGTTCTCAAGTCTCCAGTTGGTGATTTATGTTGATTATGGACTATTTTTTGTTGTCATTTTGTCGATATAGTGTCTGAAGAGTTTTGTTGATGCTTCATCATCATGTGGTGGATATTGCACCAGTTTATTCATTAAATACCTAAAAACACAAGAAAATAAGGCCAAAAGCCAATTATGATATGAAAAATAGGGCTTGTTTGGTTTTGTTTTGAAAAAGTGCGGAAGGTAACAAAATGGGAAACTATCATTCAATTGATCTCCAAGCTTTTAATAAAAGACTGTACCTATAGCCAAAGAAAAGAACTCATAAATTAAAATATAAAAAAAAAATCGTACAATGAACAATTAAAGGAAGATTGTCCAACACGGGCCATTGTTGTCACACCATTAATTTAGTGTACAATGCACGCATATCAAATCGGTCAAGCCATTACCGTCATGTCACACCACGCTCTACAAACTCGGGAACTGTGTGAGATAAAAATTACCCCATGTGCTCTCGAAAATCAGACGGAGTTTAACCCTTATGCAAGACATTAAGACTTGTGAACCCCTCAGATAGCGTGGCTGCATTAAAAACCTATCGACTTTGTGATTCTAAGAAAATTGTTTAATTGTTTAACATGTGATGTTGAAAAATAGGAATAATAATGATGTTTATTGGTTGAATGTGTGGTGGAGAAAATCTATAAATAATTAAAAATTAAAGATATATAGAAAAAAAGTAAAATTAAGTTTATAGAATAATAAAAAGATAGTGTAAAAAGTAGTTGATGTGATCAATTGGGTACTGTGAAAATTGTTTTGAGTAATGTTGCTAAAAGAGAAATAATTGTATTTTTTGTTTCTAAAACAATTAAAAAAAACTATAGCAAATTGGACTTTAAAAATTGATCGATAGAGAAGAACTTATAGAAAGAGAAAGTTAGGATTCGGTGGATATGATGTTGCGCAGTCAGGGTGAGCAATATATCTTCATTCGGCACATAAGCAAACCTAATACGATGCCCTCAATTCATTCTTACAGATTTTGCAGTAGTGAATAACTTTGGAATACATTCTTGAAATTGAATCTCCCAACATAAGAGGGTGTTGATGGCCAACATATCCAATTTTCACCTCTAGTGAACCGCAAATTCTGTGAATCCAAAACAATTATGGACGATATGTGATACAAGCCATATAGAGATTAAAAAAAATATTTACATTTGGAGCCTTAGTATAACAAAAAAGTCCGAGATTACATTGTTAGTTTTAGCAATTGCGTGACTTTGTTCTCTTTATCTTAGAAGTGTTTTGAGGTATATTGCTAAAAGAGAAATAGTTATACTTTGAGTTTTTAAAACAATTTAAAAAAAAAAAAAACTAAAGCAAACATTGCTTTAAGAACCGAACGACATAGAAGAAATTACTTGGATTCGGGAGACGGTTGAATTGATGTTGCGCAATTAAGGTGAGCGAAGTATCTGCATTTTGCATAGTAGTAAACCCAAGACATGCATATACAATTTTCTCCTCTAGCAAATCGTACGTCCTATGAATCCAAAATGGGCAGGCTATACATTTGTAGGATAAATCTTTATGTTTTAATCATAGGCATCGCAGCGAAAAGAGGTAAATCTCTTCTCGAGAATCAATGGGTGTTCGTGAAAAGGGTGATTGATTATTTGATTCTCATAAGAGTAGCAAGAGAGACAGATGTTGAATTTGCAGAGGAAGCAATTGTAGCTGAATCCCTGAAAGGATGTTTTGCAGCCATTGCAATCAAAAAATGAAAAATTTAAGTTGAGTTTGTGTTGGCGATGCATCAGGTGTTTGATTTCTTGGGGAAGTTCTGTGCATTTTTTGTGGAGAAAGAAGTCGTAGTCACTGCAACTGTAAAGAGGGCCTGAAATTTGTTCATAACAACACTTACAGAAGATTTGATCGATTTCGTCTTTTCGATCTTCTTGGAGTTTCAGAGGATGATCGTGGCTGCAATGTTTGAGCTCCATCTCTCTCTTTCTCGCTCTCACACACACACACACAAAGATAAAGATAGAGAACAAATATATTGAGCAATTATTTAAATGGGAAAGTGGTAAGCAAAGGGGGAGGTGGTGGGGTCTTGGGATTCATATATCTTCTTTTGCCTTTTCCTTTCTTCATTCATTAGTTTCATCTTTAATGTTGTTGCTTGAGCAGGACATGAAGCGATGGATTCGAGGGCCGATCATGGCCAAGTTTGGACTTGGTTATACATGAGAAATTACAGAAAAATGGGGTAAGCCTAAGTGTGGCCCGGTCTTATGGCCGGGCCCTATTATCATGCACAAACCCAACCCTGAACAAAAAAAATCAAACCAATGCTCGGTCCTAGTCCGACCCGATCTTATTATTTTTTTTTTTATAATTTAAAAAATAATCACTAATTTGACAAATTAAAATTATAAAAAAATACATTGATATATAGTAATTACTAGATAAAAAACTTTATCCACATTCCACACTTAAATAAAATAAATTCATCTATAATTTAACAAAAAAAAATAAATCCAAACAATTGGAACCGGTTAATACTTATTACTTGATTTGTATATATATACTAGCGATACCCCGTGCCTAAAGGCATAAATGTAACTCGTTGGCGTCTTAATTTTGTGTTATAAATTTAACACACACATAATTAACGTTGATGCACATAATTAACTGTTTTTTTTATTTATAATATAACTCTTAAATGACTATCATTCTTGAACTGCATTAAAAATGCTAAATTAATTTAATTGTCATATCAACACTAATGTCTATTAAAAATATAGATGAAATTTAATTGCAATGACATCACATTCATGTTTTTTCAAGTATATAAAATACTAAATTCTCTTGAAACTTGTATTGCATTGTATTCCCGTTCATCACAAATAGTATTCCCCACATTTCTTTCTCAAAGAAATCGAACCTAACTTGAATGCGCTAAGAAAATATAAGCAATTATAATGGATTAATCAAAACTTGCTAAAAATAATTATATGTCTAACCGGTTCCTCCAAATATCTATTTAGCTACGAATTGAAAATCAAACATATAGATATGAATGTTCGTCATATAAAAGAGGCAAATAAGTTGTATAATTGATTTTAAAAACTTACATGTCCATAAATAGTAATATTATCAATTGTAAAAGAAAAACAAAGATTAAGTTGTGTGTGTGTGTGTATGAGATCACCGCCCTATTAAACTCACTCTCTCTCTCTCTCTTTTCCCAATTCCAACGCAAGTTCCACTTGTAGCATGACTCATCCACATTGATTGATTTTTTATTTTTATTTTCATTCTAATCCTCATCCCTCATAAAGTAAAAAAAAAAAAAAATTACATACACATTCCCCCTTAAATTTTTAAAATACCACTTAAGCCTAAAAGATAAAATTAACATTTTAAAATAGCAATTGATTCCTCATATTTTAAAAGTCAAATTAAATTAATCCTCTTAAAATTTTAAATCATTTATTTAAATACCAAAATGACCCCTAAAAATTTTAAGATGATGTTTTAAATAACATACTAGACCCAAATATTTTCTAAATATTCTAAAATACAATTAAAAATATATAAATGCAAAAATTGTGGCTTACAAATAACCACTTAAATAATTGATGTATTATAATTAAATCCATTGAAAATTAATCTATTGATAAATTTAAAATTTGATCAACTTATTCACTTTAGTCATATTTCATAATTTTACCTAAGATATTTTGAAATTTTAGTCCCAATTAACATCATAAATAAATAAATGTAATACTAACACTAATACAATTTATTGTTTTATGGGTTAACCACCCACCACCAGCACCAACTTCATGCATGTGCACCTTTTTTCCAATGTTTTCTCTCTCTCTTTCTCTAAAAAAAAAAAAAGATATCATCAATGAACGGGGTGGGTATTCTTATCATGTTCTTGTTGGGTTTGTGCTATTTTTTTGATGGGAATGCGTAATGGGTTCTTAATAAACTCACCTAAACCACCGTAATACTTAGTTAATTCATGCTTCCTAATCTGCCGGCCGGTGTAGGCCTTCCCAACAGTGTACTCGAACGTCCGCTTTACCAATCAAATTACAAAATTTCATTTCTTACTGTCTCTTTGTTTTTACAAGGCCCTATAAACCTAATCTACTATTACCCCTCTTCCCTCCCACCTCACCCTAATGGGTTTTTTCATTTTCAAGCGGTTTCTTCTTAGTTAGCGACAACATAAAATTGGGATCTTGTGTCAGTAAAAAATAAAGCTTATCCAAAATGTTTTCAAAAATAAAGTTGATCCAAAAATATTTTTAAAAGGATAAGTTGTTTGAAAAAAATGAATTGGATTCCGAATATAACACTGGCACTCGGTTGGTGTTGTCATTTGCCAACAATTTCGGGCCACATCAATGACTCAAGTGGTGGTGGTGGTGTAAGTATGTTGAGTAACACGAGGAAAGATGAACAACGCCCTGCCTAATCAACAACTAATTCAGTTTTTTTTTTTTTTTTCAAAATTTGACATGTATTTTGTTCTGATTTTTTCTTTTTTCTTGAAGAACATGGGACAACGAGAAGTCGAATGAGATAATTTTTCAAATTTTTAATTGTTGATTACTTTGTTGCATGTATGAAATATAGCGTTGAAATAATAAGATTTAGATAAGCAGTCATTTTTTTTTTTTTGCTTTGAATTTGTTTGGGTTCAACTCATGCTTAATTGGTATTATTTTAAGAGTTTAATATCTATATTTATTGGGGATTGATTGTGTTGTATTTGTAGTGTACGTTATTAATTGGTGATGATGTTTAATTGTTAGTTATTATTGGTGTTATAATAAAAACAAGTGTGACATTCCATATCGGAAGTATTAGAAAAGATTGTCTTATATATAAAGTATTATGTGAGCTACTACTAGTACTTTTGTTTAGGAATTTTGAGCCATGTGGACTCAGTCCAAGAGGTACTAGGCTCGTGGATTGTATGGGGCGTTTCAAATGGTATCAAAGCTACCCTTGCCCTGGAAACGACACTGTGATAGTGTTGATAGAGGAGCGGAGGCTCCACAGTAGGTATTCTTTGCTCGCTTAAGGGCTGTTTTGTGTCTGCATATGGACTGCTATCTACACCACCAACCAAGGACACAAACTAGGTTAATGCGACGAGGACATAACGTCTTTGAGTAGGGATATTGTTGTTCGCCCAGTGATCTACCCAAAAGGGGGGTGAATTGGATAGTTATAAAAAATTTAAACAAGTATTTATTTTTCAAAAAATTCAAATAATTAATTTAATCTTAAATTAATTATTATCTTATATAGCAACAGATAAGTCTCATATAAACTAGGTGCACACCCAAATAAAATAAAATAAAAAATAAAGTAAGAATGCAACACACCACGATGTATACTGGTTCTGTCACACCCCACCCCAGGCGCCCGTCACCCGAGGCCGGGCGTTATATATATATATATACATACATACATACCCAGACGCAAGCGTACCACTATTAGTATTTTTTTTTTCCAAATACAATACCTCAATCTCATTCTCAAAAATATGGGACACACCCATCCCAAATATGTATACAACAAAAATCACCAAAAGAAAATGTTGAACCTTTTCCAGTTTGCCTCTAATCGGCCCACCTCCCCAAAATAACACTACTTCCCGGACTCTACCTAGTGTCAGTAGTGGACCCACTCCTATTTGTGGCACCTGAAACAAAAAAAAAATTATCGGTGTACTGTCTTCATAATAAAAACTGTTGTATGGATCAAGTATAAGAATTTAAATACCACATTACAAAATATAATATTATATAATCACATACCGTACGAAAATACAGTTTCCCTGTCACCACTGAAATAAACTCATATCTTTAAAACACTCAATCCAAATATTTTAAGTCAACAATTGCAACAAATAGTATACATATATACGCCAATCCATTTTAAAGTAATATGTTTAAATCAAATCAATCCAGACAGTTTATCGTAAAATACACTACACCCCTTTCCTACTAGCCATAAGATCGTTTTTACCTCACGATCGAGAGTTGCAACGGTACCATACCACCTGCCAAATTTGTACTCCTGATGGGTCAAACCACCCTATAGGACTTGCCTAGTAGGTAATCCATATCTTGCAGGTTATATCCTCTTGACGAGAAGAAAATTCACATCTTGTAGATTATATCCGCCTAACGAAAAGAAAATCCACATCCCGTAGGTCATATCCGCCTAACGGGAAGAAAATCCACATCTCGTAGGTCATATCTACCTAACAAGAAGAAAATTCACATCTCGTAGGTCATATCTGTCTAACGAGAAAAAAATCCACATCTTGTAGGTCATACCCACGTAATGAGAAGAAAAACTATGGCATAGTTGGACAAAAAATCACCTTTAAAATCCACTTACTCCAGAAATCATTTTTCACTTCTAAAACCAAAACCACTTGATCCATACAAGTTGAAAATTTGTCCATTTTTAAATAACACGTTTTTCATGATTTATATGAAAATAAAGTTTGTAAATTTACATAGAAGATAGTACACTCACCTTGTTTTTCGCACTACAAAAATGTCACTGTCCAAAATCTATTAGGACGCTGGTGCCTGCGAACCTAGTAACGATAGGGCCTAAATTAATATTTTATTTTAAACAACCCTGATATGCAATGCATGGTCCTAAGTTACAAAATTCCCCATTCCCCAAATTTGACTACGTAAAATTACTATTTACCCAAAATTCACGACATTAAGATTTATTGTACAATAGTTACTGTACGATATTTTTAAAATTAACGATTGTAAATATTATTATTGTCACGATTATTACCCTTTTTATGAATTGTTGAAGTTCACTGTTTTCTGCCCAGATCTTCACCGCCGCAGCAACGGTCTCACCGCTACGGTGATGCAACAGCAGTTCTGTATGCAGAAGCTCACCACCGCGGCGATGGATCTCACCGTTGCGGCAATGATCGTCTTCTTCCAATTTCTAGTTTTTGCTTCAATTCTCAGACGATCGCTTTTCTCGCTCTCCTCACCAGCTCACTGTCCGACCATCCTTAACGATCAGTGCACGCCAAAACGAACTATACACACCCTCCCGATGATCGAATAAACTCCAAATACTCACCGGCGGACTACCCCACTGGCTGAACTTTTTTCTCTCTCTACCAACTCCGGTGACTAATCACACACACACACACAAAACCGACGACGAACAACTCACACATACAACCAATAGAATATAATAGAACACACTCAGTTTACCACACACATGCACACGCTGAAATATTAGAGAACATACCCCCACACATGACGATGAAACGGAACATAGCATACACCCACATGCATGACAGACACACACCAAACGTCGATGACATACCCAACCCACGATCGTTGGATGATCGCCGATGAACACACACACTCACGTCAGAGAACCCACAATTAACAGAACCTACCACCGCCGGTGATAGGTGTGATCTACCTACGTATTTCCAAATCGGTTTTGTTAGTTTTAGAGTAGTTTTATAGTTATTTTTATATATTTTAATATATTTTTATTCCTTTTGTATTAAAACAAGTGCGTGGGGTGAAAATGTATGAAATCGAAGTATAAACAATCAAATCGTATCGAGAACGGTCGGAAAACAATAGAAAAATGAGCAAGGCGGCAAGATTCTGCAAACAAGCCCACCGCTGCGACGTCCAGACCACCATTGCGGTGGTGAAGATGTTGAGAAGACACCAATGTTGTTGAAACCTCACCACCTAGGCGGTGAACCGGCAAAATGTTTTCCACAGCCACCGCCTAGGTGAACCTTAACAGACATACTCTACCACTGCGGCGGTGAATCCCACTGCCGCGGCGGTGGCCTCTGCGCAGTGTCAGATATTTATTTTAGATATTTTGTTTATATATACCCCTTTTCTCCCCTCTCATTTGCTCTCTCCGGCCATTACAGCCCTTAAGGCTTAGTTTAGGATATAGAAAGAGTATGGAGAATGCTCAAACATATCCGAATAAGAAGATCAACACGCGGAGAAGGAGAATCATTTGGTGGACAAATTTAGCGGCTAATCTTCGGATATTGGCTAAGTTCATCCGTTTTTCCTTTCATTTCTTGTCTTCAATATATGTTTGAGTATGTTTAGCCTAGTTTTAATTGTATAAACAGCTATGGCCATAGGTTAAAAGTGGATTATATATGGGATTAATATCGTTTACAAAAACGTAGTTTTGGTTGAATTGTGTTTCTTTGATGATTGTTCTTCAATGTTTGAGTGTGTTTATCATATTGTTTGTTTATCATACTTGGAATAATATATTGAGAATACGGGGTTTGACAAATCCCGAATTCAGATTAGAATAAACAAACACCACGATCTGATGACCCGGTCGGGGTTAGAATTGTGGACAATCAATGACGTTGGGGCAAGACTCACGTGACCTTGGGTCATTAAGACATTGAGGGGGACTTCTTCATTGACTCAAAGTCGCTTATTCCCTCGTCTTACACTCAAGAGAGGCGGCGGCGGAGTTTTAGAACTGAGATTGTCGATAGGGTAAACATAATGCATGAAATCAATGACGTTGGGGCAAGACTCACGTGACCTAGAATTGTTAAGACGTTGAGGGGGACTTCTTTGTTGACACAAAGTCACATTATATCTCTCATCTTACACTCGGGAGAGATGGCGAGAGAGTTTACGAATTGAGGTTTTGTGTGCAATCAATGAGGTTGGGGCAAGACTCACGCAACGTAGGGTTGTTAAGACATTGAGAGAGACTTCTTCGTTGATACAAAGTTGCATTATATCCCCCGTCTTACACTCGGGAGAGATGACAGAGGAGTTTTAGATACCGAGATTGTCAAATAGGTTGAACACCATTATTGTAAACTAAACGAAATCAAACGCGTTTAAATAAATAGAGTTAATCACTAGATAATCCATCCCATAACTATCTCAATATAGTATTAGTATAGTTAAATTAGTAATTTAGTATCAGTATTAATTAATTAAATACCATTTTTATCGCCTAGATAAAGTCAGGTTATGACAATCGCGGTACTCGATCGTAATCTCAACCAATCCCTGTGGATACGATACCCAACCGAAAGGTCCATTATACTAAAACTTAATTCGTACACTTGCGGTGAAAGTGGTAGCGCATAAATTGTGGCCACCAGCCGGTGATCACGAATAACACCGACGACCCCCTTCCGATCCTATCTCTTTCTTTGTTTTTGTGTTTCTGATTTCCTTCTTTTGAGATTGAGATCACAATTTTGCATGGATCATTTATATGCATGAATATAGTGTTTCCTCTTCAATCCCTCCTGTTGCCACATCTTCTCTCTTTTCTTTTGTTTCCTGATTTGGTTAATCTCTACTGCATATACATGTGTATATATATATAATATTTTCTTAAATTACATTATCCTCCCCTAAATTTTCTATAAATTTTTATTTTAACCTAATTCTAAATTTAAGATTTCTTAAAATCATAAATTCACCCCTAAAAATTTTATTTCGACTTGAAAATAACACAAACCACCCTGTTATTTTTTAAATGTTTCTAAAATGCAACTAAAATTATGTAAGTGTTAAAATTAGGGTCTTACAGGTTCACTAAATTACTCTTGACTAATCCAGTCCTTCAAACTCCACAGAGAGTCGCACCCACTAAATCACTAGGATTCCTTTAAACATGTAGGAATCAAACCTTTACATATTGATTCTTTTCACAGTCTCAGAATCAACTTTTACAAAAAAAATTCACAGGTTACGAAAGAACCTCTATCTTTTTCATAGGCTAAAGATAAACTTAATTCTTTTATACTTATGCTAAGAATCAAACCTCACAAAAAATCACTCAAATTATCATTTTCACCGGTAAGGATGGAATTGTTACAAAATCACACAAACTAATTCTATTCAGGAAGAATTAACACTTATTGTTTTCACGAAAAAGAGTAACCTAACATTTTTATGCCTTAGCTAAAGATCAAACCTCAATCTCTTTACTAGAAGAGATTGAAACCAAGCTACCACTGATTAGATATTCCTAATAATATCTAATTCACACACAACTCACCAATTACAATAAATTGATAAATCTTTTTCCACTCGGAGCTTCTACCACTTCAAATTAATTTAAACTCAATTAATGTCCCAAATTTACTAGTGATAGAATTTTACATGAGAAATTTAAAATCTGATTATAAAAATATATGGGTAACACACAAATAAGCACGTAATCAAATTAACACAAAAATCGTTTTAAAAATAATTTTTATGTACTTTAAAGTTTGAAAACGATTTCACACAAATCTTAAATCAAAACAAGTAATAATGATAATAACTCAAAATATAAAACAGTAGCTTGAAAAGATCTCACCAGGATACTACCGAAAGAATGAAAACTAAATCACAATTAAAGCCTAGATCAATGATCGCAAAATTCTTAGCAATTTCCTTAAGAACAATTCTCAAGAATAATCTCACAATAAACTCTCAGTATACTTTCAGAATAATGACTCTTAGAAAGCTCAAAAACTGATTTGTTCTTGATAGAATGATATATCCAAAAGTGAAAAACGCAGGACTATTTAAATAGATTTAAAACAAGCCCTCTAACGACTAGTTCCCATAAGATATGTCATTTAAAATCTCATATAGACCCCATGTATTAATATGACTCAATCCTAGTTCAATTCACTTAATTATAACATTTAAAATATTCAATTTAGTCCTCCAAATATTTCTCAATCTCAAATAAAACAAGATTGAAAGTATTTAATATATCAATTTGAGAAACACTTAAGATAAGTACATTATATCTATAGAGATAGTCAAATAAGGATGATAAATATATTATTAGTTCAAATCCCTAAGATAACTCCAAAAAATCAAGCAAAAAGAGCTAATTAACGGCTAGTTTTAGATCAAATCCTCGAAATCCTCCAATCTTGAAACTGCCAGGTTGGTTGACCAACCAAGGACCCATTGGTCGACCGATCGATTCAAGTTGTAGCCCAAGACATTTCTCAAACATAGTCGGTTGATTAATCGATTCAGGATGCTTCCCCAGACTATTTTTTGGCCCTGGTTGATTGACCGATCATTCATGGTCGGTTGACCGATTGATTCAGAGAGTTTACTTCTCGGTCATCGGTTGACCGATCTCTCTTGATCGATTGACTGATCGATTCAAAGACTGCTCTATTTTCCATCCTATGCCCATCGGTTGACCGATCCTACTTGGTTGGTTGACCGATCAATGCTGGAACAACTTTACCTTAGTTCATTTCAACTCTAATCTTCAACGTTTTTCACCATTTAACTGATTTCTTTTATCGATTAACTTAATTGACACTATTAATCAATTTTAAATACTAATATTTCTTGGGTCAATATTTATTCTTCAATTTTACATTGGAGCAAATATGTGGACTAATTAGGATCATAATAAAAACATATATAAATATAAATTCATTTTTGTGTTGTGTGTGATCCTAATCGGGATACATTAAGAGTATAAATTAATCTGAGTTGTTTTCACATAGATTCTTCAGGATCTTCAATTTTTTAATATCCGTCTCTTTGCATCCTTAATATCCTTAGCAAATTTCTTCATGATAACATCAATAATGAAACTTTTACATTGAAACACTCAATAAACTCATTAGTTTTACAAAAAATATCAATATTTAATTGTCCATTAAAATCTTGTGCTCAACAATTGTGATATCCCATATTGAAAGTATTAAAATACTATGTGGGCTATTACTAGTATCTTGCCTTAAGTATTTTTGGGCCACGTGGACTTGGTTAAAAAAGTACTAGGCTAATGGGTTGCATGAGGCGTTATTATAAGTGTTAAATGCTGTATAAACAGAAAATATTATATTAAAAATTAAAAATATATTTTTGTTCAATTTTTTCATACCTGTAAAGGCATGTAGTACCAAATATGTTCTAAAATTTGCGATATTCATTTTTAATATCATGTTTTTGCTTTAATCTAAATATTATGCATTTTGAACTATGAATATATGATGTCTGAAGTTAATTAGTATTTTTAGATTTCAGACACCAAATGAAAACTTATTATTATTATTCATTTTTATATCAAGTATATTATTTTATTAAATTTATTTTATGAATATGGTTAAATTTAAAGAAATTTTTATTATCTAGTCTTAAACTATAAAATAAACCTCCAACTACTGTAATTAAGTTTTTAGTCCTCAATTTTTTTTTTTTAGAAAATAATCTTTGTTTTTTGACTATTTTTTTTTAATTTACATAAAACGTCATTGTGTGCGATATAAACAAGTGAATATTCGCATAATATTTTTATATTGAGTGAACATTCACTCAATATAAAATGATTAATATATTTTCCTATTTTTAACATTTAATACATGTTCACGGGACTGATTGTGTTGCCGTGAATATTCACATTTTTATTTCACTGTCTTTAAAAATTTAATACATGTTAACGAGACTGATTGTGCTACTATAAATATTCACTTATATGTGAATGTTCACTCAATATTTCACCAAAATATTTCAGAACAATATTTCGCTCAATGTACACTTAATATTTCACTCATTTAATAAAAAAAATTATTATAAATGTACACTTCTGTGTGAAAATTCACTTAATATTTCATGCACACATAAAAAACATAAAAAAAATATTTAGATCAAGATCAATAAAAATAAATCGGTGCAAACATTCACCAAACCATAATCTGATATGAACATTCAGAAAAAATCCAGAAAAATCAATAAAAATTAACATGAATATTCATAAATCTAAAAATTATAGATCTAGATTTCTTCAAATCAGAGAGAGAGAGAGAGGTTAACAGTCGACGGTTCCACGGTAGTGATGGTTCGCGACGGTGAAAATTATGTGGGCTTGCGACTGAGAGAGTGCCGTACAGTGAGCATAGCGAGCACAAAGGCGAACGATGAGCATAGTGATGAGCAAATCTAGATTTTTCAGATTTGGAATTTTCCAAATCTGAGAGAGAGAGAAAGAGAGTTTTGGGGGGAATGGGGTACAAATATGGGGATTTTACACCCCTTGGCCGGGGGCTTATGCTTGGGTCAATCCCTTGTACATAATGCAGACCGTCCCAAAACTTTCAGTCTTTGTACCCTTGTTCTATTATTAGCCCTACGATGAGCTCAACTCCTTAAGAATGCCCTTTAATACTTGCATAACTTTGGCTCCTTTTCTGACTTGAGCGTCGGAGGTGTTATGCTAGGGAATCTCTAGCATTGGCCTTGTGTTTTAGGTCTTTGGAGTCTAGTAGCAAAGCATGACGGACGGCTAACGGCGACGAGCATGACGAACGCTAATGGCAATGAGCACAACGAATGCGACGGTGATGAATGTTGGACTTCTGCTGTGTGTGAGAGAGATAGATAGCATGTGAAGTTGCAGATCCGAATTGAAAGAAAGATAGAGAGAGGGAAAGGAGACGACTTAACTTTTAAGAGAGAGAGAAGGGCTAAAATGTCCATTCATTAATTTGGTCAACGGTCAAAAGATTATACACTAATAATATTTTTCAAAAAGACTAAATTTCAACATAATTGTTTAAAATAATTTTTTACTAAACTAACTTTGAAATAAAGGGTTAAACAATAAAAAACTCAAATTTAAAATTTTGCCTTAGGTAAGCTAGTCATTAATTATTATTACTATAAAAATTTGAAAAAAATTATATACAAACAATTGTAGAGAGAGAGAAAACACCAAGGGGACAAAAAATAGATAGGCGTTGCTTTTTAGAGACAAAAAAATTGTACATAAACAATTTTTTTAGGTTAGATGTCTTAAAACAATTAAATACTTAATAAATTTGACAGTTTGGCCCCTTAAAATTTAAACTTTTAAAAGGTCCAAACATTTAATTTAGCATTTGCTTCAATATCACCTTGCGTTGTAGATTTCCTCCAATTTGTGAAGTGGTGCCCTCGACAGGCATTGTAATTTTGACTCGGTTCCGGTCCACTCGCTGAAAGTCAGTCGGGACGCAGGCAGAGCTGTTTTCTTCAAGGCTGCTGGAAAAACAAGCTTCCTTTACAAATTGCTTCCGTATCTCAAATCCAATGTAAGGTAAGTACCCGTGACCTCCAATTCCATTTTCCTTCACCTTCTTATTCGTTAGACATCGTTGTTGCGTCGTTGCACGATCCTGCTGGATCCAAGTAAGAACTTCTCTTATAGATCATGTTTTTTTCGCTTTTGTAACAATCCGATTTTTCGAATTTCAGCAGTTTGAGCAATGGACGTAGTCTGGATCATTCTTTTGCTCCGGATCTTAGGGCTTTGATCTCTATTCACATGTATATATTTTAGTTATTCGTCTTCTTTATTTATTGATGCACTTTTCAGAAAACCTGATCAGCGCTGAAGGACTTCACAATCGGGATTTTTTTCAACTTTAGGCTGTTGAGAAGGCAAATGAAAGAATAATTAAGTTGTAGGCTTATAGAGAGCTAAATATTGGTGGCAGCACTGCCTTTGTGAGCTCACATTCTAATCCACATTTTGTCCAACTGGGTGCATTCAAAATTGAGCGACCAGGTTCAGGGGTTGACTTGCCCCAGGGCGGCGTGTCCAACCCTTATCCCGTAGCTCGGAGGGTAAATTCCTTCCAAGCTGTTGCCATGGATGATGACATGGAGAGTGGCAACTTGGGGCCTTACCAGGATAAACCAAGGACTTTCCCTAACATGAGAAGTAAACCATACACGCCTTTGGTAAGATTCATTGCATTCTGTTTCTCTACTTATATCATTTCTGTGTATCATTTCTTTTTGGCCTCTAGTACCAGCTTCTTGACTGACTGGTTTTAGAATCTCACTCCCCATCTTGTGGTGGGTATTTTGTTGGTTTGGCAGATAATTCTATCCCTAGTGAAGGGATAGAATACTGTGTATTTTCCTTTAGCATGAACTTTGTCCTGTACTGTTTTTCCCTGTTCGTTTATTACCTAATATATTGTCGTGGTAAGAAATGTCGGAAACATGGGAATAATGCCGTCACTAATGAAACATCAACTTTCTTTGCTTATTAAACAAATGAAATAATGTTTGTCACTCTTCATTAAACAAAACCGATGCCGAATTCTGATGAACTATACAATATCTAAGGAAAAATATGCATTATTAATGATGATTATGTCTGCAACTTTTCAATAAAGCTAAACTGCAATGCCGTATACTGATGATGCATATAATATTTGAGAAAAAATGTGAATTATTAAAAATTTGGGAACCGAGCAAATAAAATGCTGAAAGTTGTGGATAGTGACATCAAGATGCCTATATTTGATGGATTCGTGAAGTGGCAGACAATTCTTTGGAGAAACTATGTGCTGTGAGAAACTGAGTAATTGCCCAACGAAGTCCGACAATACGATTTGCAACATGTTCGACGGTATGATATTGTGATGAGGGGTTAGAATTACAACATGTCTGTAGGTCTAGCTTACTGAGTGAGTAATTACTCCAATGGCCATGTGTAAAGCATCACGATCCACTTCAAATGACTTCTCAAAACTTGGTTGGGCTAAAACTAGTGTAGTTGTCAAATGCTATTTCAACACAGCCAAACATTGTCCCCTCTCATTAGTCTAGTCCACACAAATTAATTTTGATTCAAGCAATTTGTGACGGGTTAGTTATGCTGCGCCCTTTAGAAAGTGGGAAGAACGCGAAAACTTCTAGCGTCACTGATGGACTTGGGGGTAGAACATTCGTGAATAGCCTTCACCTCATATTCATCCACGCTGATGCCGGATGCGTTTACCACATATTCCAGGACAAGTAAACAGTCTGTCCTGAAGATGGATGTCTTAAAATTGACATAGAGACTATTCTCTTGTACTTATGGCGTTAAAAACTTCTCTTAGGTGATCCATATCTTAACCTTCATTGCAGCTCTAAATTAAAATATCATCGAAGTGACCAACAACATATTTTCCAGTAGAGGACTTCAATACCTAATTCATAAGTTGCATGAAAGTGCTTGGTGCATTGGACACCAAAAGGCTTAACTAGCCATTAGTAGATCCTATTTTTTTTCCGGAAATAGTGTGAACCAATTTTTATTTTAAATGTTTCTTGTTATGATCCCTTATCAAATATGATGGAATGGATGAAGTTGGCCCCTCAGTCCAAATTTCTTCTATCCTCATTATATGTATTATAATGTGATGATGGACTAAGTTTGCAAATGGGGATGAATTAGACTACCCATGTATTATGACATGGATATGAATCTTCCACGATCCTAAATTCGACCAAGTGTTCATGCGTTATGACATGATGAATAGGCTAAGTAGAAAATAGGCCAAGTATTTATGGGATGCGAGGTGCAGTCAAAACGTTTGTGCAGTATGACATGGAAATGAATTTAAACGGGCCCTAGTTAAGCTAAATTACCTGGGATTGTGGGATGTAAATGAACTACACATGCAAATTTAGACCAACTGCCTAACTTAGGGCTTGAAAATAAATTAAGCATTGAAAGTAAACGAAGTGATTAAACGTAAGGACCTAGGCTAACATATTTAGATACAACTTTAGACCAACTGCCGATCTTATGACATGAAAATAAACTAAGTATTGAAAACTAAACTAAGTGATTAAATGAAAGGACCTAGGCTAAACATATTTATATACAACTTTGGACCAACTGCCTATCTTATGACATGAAAATAAACTATATACAACTTTAGACTTCCTATCTCATGACATGAAAATAAACTAAGTATTGAAAGTAAACTAAGTGTTTAAAACTTTAACTGAAAAAACCTAGACTAAACATGTTTAGATACTTGAACTAATTTATGCAAATGGACCTAATTTAATCATGGCTTTGAACATGAATATGTTATGAATGGATCCTAATCTACATGTATTTTACATGTTTTAATGCATATTAATGGACCATAATCTAGCATGATTTTGGCATGAGTTAATGTATATAAGTGAACCCTAATCTAGCAATTGATTTGATGGTTATCAACTGATTATATGCAAACACATATATGACACGGATAGATATTGGTGAATCATCTTAAACTATATGCATCTAAGTATGAAAAGGATCAAATGTACTAACTAATATTCAACTTGGGATATGCAAATCGACCTGACTGTATCCTATTTTATCATGTAATTAATGAGTGTAAAAGTGTGATGAGAGTGGTCTAAAGTACCACGAATATGAATCGTGAAAAGTGGTTTAAATTAGCATGCCAATTATCGTACATAATCCCCTAGAATCTGAAGTTTTGCTGAAATAAGCAAAACTTAGCAATATGCAAAAGAAATGGCAAACCTGTATGGAGTGTCTAAAAATTTGTCCAGCATACACGTAATATTATGGTGTACATGTGGTTATATTTATGCAAGAATCTAAGCATGTGATGGTGGAATGATCTAGACTAGTCGAAGTATCGTGTAATTTTCAGCCATTTACAGTTTTGACCCCTAGTTTCATGATTTCTTTACATGCAAATGACATGAATTTGGATAGGCAAATGTTGTGAGAATGGATGTATGATGATTGTACCGTATACACGTGATATTAGGCTAGGATTGTTATGTATATATGAGCACTAAATGAGGTAAAAAACTACGTGAAAAGTAAGTGCCAAGATGGTAAAACTACAACATCACTACATGAACTACATGAGCTGTAAGCTGTGTAATGACTTCAAATGGAAAATGAATGAAATAGAAAAATGTTCTTTGATTGAAAAGGACAAAAAAAATGTCTTAAAAGACGAATCATATGACTTCTCTAAGTGGGTGAAAAATAGTGTGGAATACATTGTTAGTGATATATTTTGGCATGAAAACTATTCCTAGCATTGAACATGCTTTTGGTGCAATGGTTATGCATCCTAAACTATATGAAGATGACCTCTAATGATGGATTGCCAAACTAACAAAATACTCTATGATGAATATCTACATGTTTTATTAGATAAAAAATTACGAATTAGATCTCTAACACCATGGAAAATGGGGTGGAAAATGCAAAATGAACTACATGATACTACACGAGTTTATTCTAAGTGTTGAACATGCTATCCATCCAGTGTTTGTGCATTCGAAACTAGATGAATATGACCACCTCTAATGATGGATTTTCAAACTAGTCAAACACCCTATGAAGCATTATCTACAAGTTTTTTCAGATAACAACTTTACGAAAATGCAAAATGGATTACATGAAACTACATGATTTTGGTGCATTTTTTAAAATCAAATTGGACTAATGGAATTCCCATGAATTTCTCCAAAATTTCATTATGTTGAATATGGATAGATTCAAAGGGACAAACTACTCCAAAATGATTTTTTAACATGGAATTACTTCAACTAAAATTTCTTAAAACTCATTATTTGGAAGACACTTGACTTGCTGAATCAAAATAATTTTATAGAAACCTCTCCCTTAAGAGTATGATGAATAGAAAATTACTACAAACTAGAAAATGATTTAAACAAATTCAATACCCATTCTTTGTTACTCAAGGGTGACTAAAAACATTGGCGTAGTAAAGCTCCTATCACTATAATTTTTTGAATGAATTGGGCATAGTATTAGATAAATTTTACAATGCGATTATAGCAAAAATTGAAGGCAAAATACAGCACGATAATTCAAAAATGAACATGGAAAGGGCTTTAAAGGCTAAATCCTTTGCCCAATGACTTTTCATCCTACTCCCATTTAGACCAATATACCATAATGGGTGAGAGTGATTACATTCATCAAAGGGGATTGGATAGGCTTTCACAGAACAGTGCAAAAGATAAAGGGACATATAAAGGTTCTAGGAGATGATGGGAGATATTTTATAATTTGAGTGCAAGGATGAAGATGATCACCTTAGCTTGACTTGACCTTGCCTCCTTGGATTTGCTTTTGAATTAAAGTTTCAAATGTTCAAAAAAAATGTGGGAATTTGGAATTATTTCTGGACTGAGGGCAGAGTTCTGGGGGTTTGCTCTTTACAACTTCTGTGCCTAAAATGAACTGAACGTGGCCTATTTATGGGCCTAGTTAGGTGCCTTCGTTTGTAGATGCCGACGCCCGATTCTGTAGCTGCGGACCCCATGTACGGTATGCTAACATGGCATCGGCTGGTTGGACACCCTCTTATCAGATTATTGGGGTTCCATGTGCGGCTGTTTTGGGGCACAAGGCACCACTTAAGGACAAAATTTTGATTTTTATGATTTTTTTTCTTTCTGATTTTCAATCCCAAAATCTTCAGAAATCAACATGTGAGCTTGGGGTTGGGCTAGAAAAATTTGAACATCAGGCTCACAAGTTCAATGGGTGATGGGGCTTTTGAATTAACACTTGGGCCTTTCTTTAAAACCAATATAAGCTTTGGGCCTTTTAACAATTAAAACACAAAACCACCAATCTCAGTTTCCTTTTCCGATCAAGCCCCAAGGTCTTTCAAATTGAATTTCCCAAGTACCGCGAAAAATGCGCTTTGTGCCCCCAACTTTTCAAAATTCAGATTGAGTGTCCAAATATTTTTCGAATGCGAAGAATCAATGATAAAGCTTTTGATTTCAAATAAACCCCCGATTAGCCCTAATCGTGCTCGATTGGAAAGAAAGTTTCAAGGAATTAATGTGAAACACCCTACAAATCACAATTTCAACTTTCTTCCAATCACCTTGAATCTTCTTATCAGAAACCCCTTTCTTACGAATGATGTAATCATACTCAATTAATTTCCAACTTGGTCAATCCATTTGAAGAGCAAGAGTTTCATATTGGAACAATTTTTGTTTCGATTATTTCCTCCTTCCCCCCTCCCTTTTGGATTTTTTTATTTGAAATGAATTAGAAGTATGGATAAGAAGGTATGAAAATGTCTAATGAATTGTGGGAATCGAAGCTAATTTAAAACTACTACGAACACAGGGTAAAACAAAATGTAGTGTCTGGTGCCCACTAGTCTTGCAACTAATTGGCCGTTGTTCTCCGATAAATCATTGCGCACAAATAGGCGGTTGAATTCTTCTTCATATTCAGTAGTATTATGATTGCCTTGGCGACATCTTTGGTAGTGTTTTAACAAGATCTGGTCATAGTCAATAGGGAACAATCGATCGAGCTCTCATCAATTGCTTGATTTGATGCCATGTCTGAATTTTGCTCTTATTTTATTGGATACATGATAATTCTACGTGTTGCCACCAGGCAAAAGCACCGCCCTTTAATTTGTAGGCAACGAAGTTTGCTTTTTTTTTCTTCCTTATTGCTTAGGTAATCGAAGAAGTTACCTACAACCTTTTTGGGCTTTCCTCTCGAGTCTCCACTAATGTTGAGTTTGAACTTTGAACTCTCCTTATATAGGTCGCATCCATTTTTACAGAAAAACTTTTCTGGTTGCGGTTGAGTGCTCCAGATATCCAAAATCCACATGTGGGTCAAGCTCGGCATAATTTTGACCTAGAAAAAAAATAGAGCACTCCTTTGTCCAGTTTCCCATTTTCCAAGTGATTTGATGAGGTGAGAGTCTCTTATCCTTGAATCTCCTTAGCTTGTATTCAAGCCAGATTTCCAATGTGATGAAGAAAGGGATCATCCTGATGCTAGATTGAAGGTGGGGTTCCTGGATAAGTGGAACCAATCAAAGAACTTTGGCCTAGGTAGTTTCGTGATATTATTCTAATGAACGGAAGTTTTTGAATCCAGGAAGGAAGAATAGAGTGAAAATTCAAAGGTAAAGTTGGTGTTGAATTGAATGACCCCTCAAGTGAGATTTACAACCCTTTCTATATGGTAAGTTCTTTCTAAACTAATTTAGAAGAAGTAATTTGCGTATAAAGTGAGAAAAATAAATAATTATCTACGGGTTCCCAAATAATACTTGTCAACCATGTTAGTGCCGAAGTCTTATTTTAGTTGTGGCCCAAGTCTAGCCCTACATCATATTACTAGGGGAATGGGAGACCAAATTTAGGCAAGTTGAGACGCTAAAGAAAGACATGGATAGTGCTTTGGTTGAATATATACCCTTGGATGAAGGAGAATGATAAAGTAGGATTCATCTAGCTGTTTTTTGTTGTTAGCGAAACATATTCTTAGGTTGTCATACTGCGTAAGACATGGCGATGGCATGAGTTTTGAAGACATTATATATTGGAAAGACTGAAGGTGGGCATGCTAAACAAAATAATTTGATGACATAATATGATCTATATGCACTACATAGGTTGTCCTTTTAATTTTTCCACATATTTCTTTGGTCAACTAATAGTTTTTGTATGTCAAATTTGAGAGCTTGATGAATGGATTAAATCTGGCCTGCTTGGAGGGGCTGACACTAGCTCAGCCTGCTTATATTTGGGGACTTAAATGTCATTGCTAAGAAGCACAATCATGGATCCCTACACCACGTACTCGAACTACATTGAGATACGGACGTGGCATGACGCAAGATGTTAAAACTTC
This sequence comes from Eucommia ulmoides, assembly GCA_016647705.1. Taxonomy (NCBI): domain Eukaryota; kingdom Viridiplantae; phylum Streptophyta; class Magnoliopsida; order Garryales; family Eucommiaceae; genus Eucommia; species Eucommia ulmoides. Next base: position 48,731,720 of record CM028326.1, read on the forward strand.
AAAATTTAGGACCATGGGGAAACTATTATTATATATATATTTTGAATATTTTGTTATAATTAACTAACATATAGTTATAAAACAGGGAAATATTAACATAAAAGAGGGTTTTATTTATTCAAAATCTCAATAAATTTTAAATTGTAAAATATTGAATTTTGTTTTTGAATTAAATTTATTTATTATTAGATTTTTGTACTTGATATATGTTAAAATTGACCACCAAATCTATCTATAGTTACTTTTTAATAAATTTTAAAAGAGAGTTGAATGTTGTTAATGGTACTTAGCTAAACAAACATGATATTTTCTCAAGATATAGTGGCATGGTCAGGATATAGTAACACGAACAAGTGTTTGGCATGTGACGGAGGAGTGTCGTGAAGTATCAGTGAGTCGAACATGGAGATTTCGTAGAACTATCCGTGACTCCTAGTGTCATATTAAAAGTAGGATACTGGAATATTTGATCCTCCTTTGGGAAAGAGAATGATGGCCGGGATCAATGGGGAACAAATTTTTGCAGCCAATGAGTAAAGATGGTGTGTTAGTCCATGTATTGTAGAACTTTTTCCAATTTTTACATACTGGTGCTGAATCATTTCTTCTGAATGAGCTCTTCTAGCTGTAGGCATTTGTCTTTAAGTTTCTATCAAAGAACAGTTGCCCGCTTTCAGTTGCAATTTGTCATTTCCGGCAGTGTGGTTGAAATTGAATTTGATATATGTTCCGAGACTTATATAGACAGCTACACTGATGCGAGCTTCGAGGAATGACAACACAGTGTAGCATCGGTGGAGACGTGTTAAATTAGCACATTTGAAAAGTTGAATCTCGATACCTATAAGGTAAAGTTGCATGATAAACTTCCCCCTCTCCATGGGGGCTTTCATTGCTTGGTCCATAGTAGAGCTTCAAAAATGTAATGCACAATTTCAAGTTCATGTTTGCTGAAACGTGCATTATCCTTACGTTCTGTTGTTATTTGGTAACTTATTTGTTTCTTTTCCCTTCTTTTTGGGCATTTCTTGTTGAATCAATAGTGAAAGATGTATTGGTTTGTGCAGATATTCCGACTTCTCCTGAGAATTAATGTCCGGGTTCTTTTTATGCTTCTGCTCTTCTGTTTTGGAGCTATATTTTACATTGGAGCAATTACCTCTCCCATCATTGTTTTTGTCTTCTCAATTTGCATCATCAGCCTTCTCTTGTCAATATATCTTGCCAAGTGGGTACTCTCAAAGGATGAGGGACCTCCTGAGATGGCTCAGGTACAATTTTATACAATCACGTAATGGTGTACTTTTTTTCTCTCCGGAAATGTAGTCTTATATGTGATTCAACTGTAGTATCCAACTGAAAATTATGAATGACTGCTTTGGTATCATCTAATTGAAGGGGTTAATACCATTATCACCCCTTGTCATTTTTTAAAGTTCCAAAAGAGACCACCTCATATATCGAAACCACCACGGCAACCCGCGTCAGAAAAACATAGTGCAAAATGAATCATTTGTCCCTAATTTCTTGTGAATTATAATAATAAAACATCTAAAGAAAAATCTTTTTAGGGGATTACTGTGTTGCTATTTTCTTATTGAAAAAAGTTAGATCTTCAATTTTTGGGTAACTTGCTTTTTACTCCCCTCTACTTTCACTAATTCACTTTATCCCGCTCCACTTCAAAAAACTGCACTTTACCTACATCTCTAAATAAATTGAGAAATTCTTTCTATCAGAAAAACTACAAAATTACTTAAATGCCCTTTTTAATTGAAATGAAAAAGACAATAATATCCCTTCTACAATTATTTATATTTTTTCGTTTTCTTTTTCCTTTTTTTTTTGTTTTCCTTTTACTCTCTCTCTCTCTCTCTCCCCCTCCCTTGCAAGTTGGACCGCCGGCCACCTGCAACCCACCACGTCCGCAAGTCACCACCACCGCCATTGCAAACCTTACTCATAGTTGTTGAAGGCTTTAGGCGTGCCGAGGCGCACAAGGTGTCCTAGAGTCTATTTGCACGGCGAGGGAGAGAAGCTAGGCGCACGACATTAAAAAAAATAAAATAAAAATTTATAGCACTAATATATAGCTAATCGAGAATCAAGAAGTAAAATTATCACTAAATTTCAATTATAAAAAATAAAACACGCTCTCAAGTCGCATGTGAACCAACAAATAAGAAAAATTAGCTAATAAAATTTTCAAATAAATTCCATCAATCAAGAATCTAAATATTCCATTCTAAAATCCCAAATAGAAGTTTTTAAACATTTACAAACAAAGAGCAAACAAAAATAGTGTAATGATGAGTCAATAATCGAATATCGTCGTCATTATCCACCAAAACAAAGTTGTCTACATCTTCATCATTGGACTCGTGATCCTCATTCTCCCATTCACATTCTTCCTCTTTAGTCTACTCTGAATTTGCATCTTCTTCATCTCAAAAGTTTCTTGGAGTAAGAGGAGCTTGCTACTTGCTTATTTCTAGCATTCACCGTTAGAGTCGAATGCGGTCTCAATCTAGAATTATATTAACTTTCTCCTACTTCAATAGTCTCCCCAAGTCAATCCATCTTCTTCGTCATGCACATACTCATCATCGGCTTTGCCATCAGAAGATTCATCAACTCGACCAATTAACCACATATTGCTATCATCAATATCAGTCAACGAGATATGATCAATGGTGTTGCGTGCTTGATATCGACGAATTAATGCTCTATTGTACTTCACAAACACCAAATCATTTAACCGCGCTTGAGGTAACCTATATCTCTTGTTGTTGTGAAGCTGCAACAATTCATTTGCAATAAGATCAAAAGATCATTATTTATGTGGATTATATTTGTTCACTTTTACAATAAATTTAAATTCAACATAATAAAAACATTTAGGCCCCGTTTGGTAACCGTTCCCATCCTAGAAATTTCCATCTCATTCCCAGATTTTTAAGATTTCTGTCTGGGAATAGCGTTTGGTAATTTTTGTTCCCGTTCCCATTCCCATTCCATTCTCATTTGAGAATTGTGCCCACTTTTTTCTTAAGAAATGAGAAACAAAAAAAAGTTGTTTCTCATTATTCCCATTTCATTCTCATCCCATTTTCTTCCCACTTCATCCCCTCACTTCATCAATCAAGAACAAAGAAAATCGTTCGTCAGCCTTCTCAGTCCTCCATCGCCGTCGCCGTCGCCGTCGTCTGCTTCTTCTCCATCCTCCGTCACCGTTGTCTGCTTCCTCGCCATCGCCATCGCCATAGCCATCACTTTCGATTTCGCCGTCATCTGCTTGTTTGCCGTTCGTCATTCTTCTCCATTGTCGTCTGCTAGCATCGAAGTCCAAACCCTAATTTCGATTTCGAAATCGAAAGGGCAAATCGAAATCGATTTCGAAATCGAAACTGTACAAGGGTTTCGATTTTGAAATCGAAATCGAAACCGAAACTGTTCGTCTTCTTCAATCAAAACTGTTGTTCGTCATCTTCTTCAACCGTTCGTTTGCTCCATCACCTTCGTCGTCCTCCTCTAGTTTGTCGTCTTCCTCAACCATTCGTCGTCTGCGTTTCGATTTCAAAATCGAAATAGGGATTTCGAGTTTGAAATCGAAACCCTATTTCGGTTTCGATTTGATTTTCGAATCGAAATCCTATTTCGATTTGGCTTTTTACTTGAAGTCTTGAACGACGAAATTCGATTTCGAATTTGTTCTTGGATTTGTTCGAATATGTTCTTGGATTTCGACGAATTTCTTCTTTAATTTCTTCTTTGATTTGTTCTTGAATTTGTTCTTGGATTTGCTTTTGAATTTGTGGTTTAGAGTTCGTTTTTAATTTCTTCAATACAATTGTTACCAAACACAATTTTGTTCCTGGATCCAAATTTTTTTTTGTTGTTACCAAACGCCCTTCTGTTCTCAAGAAAGACACAAAATTCTCATCCCATTTCTATCCCACTGCATGGGATGGGTACGAAACGGTTACCAAACGGGCCCTTACATGTTTGAAATGCTCCAATTCCTTTCACAACTGGATGCACTACATGTAAGACTAAGGACTTTCATTGCAAACACTTGCAAGTTAGGTGTCGAACCGCTGTATGACCTCCACCATTCGACTGTATAAAATAGTTAATTAAAAATCGTTAAATTACATAGAGAGCAATAAGATAACAAAAATTAAAACGAAAAGGTTACTTGGTGCCTTTTTGCTCCTTTGTTTGATGGTCATAGGCATCCCAAAAAGGCCATCGGTGTTCTTATACTTGTCCAATTCCTCTGAAATTTTATCTTGTGCGTCAACATTTGGCACCAACCTTAAAAGACAATTATAGAAGCCTTTCACCACTTCCTCATCTCGCTCAATGTTTGGGTTGTCATAAAAGTATTCCTGATTCAAAAAGTGACCGGTTGCATGCAAAGGACGATTAAGTTGGATATTCCACCGATGATCGATAATTTGAAAAATTTCTCTGTACTTCTCCTCGTTCTCTTTGAATGCTTTAGCAATGGCTTCTTTAGCGCTATCCATGGCCTTATAAATATATTCTATTTTTTTTTTCTCCCCATCATCCAAATGAAGCACTCGAACAAGAGGGCCTGACCGACAAAAGATTACATTGTTCCAAAAGGTTGTCCTTAATACACATCTTTTGCCCTTTTGCCTTGTTTCTCCTTCGCCCATTTGCTAGTGGTCCATTCATCCGAAATGAACATCTTCCTCAAGTTATTCTTTAGTTGATGAAGTCTAGACAACAAGATAAAAGTGGTAGCAAATCGAGTTTTTGCCGGCCTTAGCAATTCTTTTTGATGAGTAAATCTTCTCATCATATTAACTTATACTGGTGTAACCATTTAGAATGACTGCTTTCACAAAGGTTCGATTCATGGTCGGTAATTTGAAGATGTCTTCTAACATCAAATCCAAATAGTGGGCAACACATGGTGTCCAATATAAATGTTGATATTTCGCTTCCAACAACCTCCCTATGAAGAATGAAAAAAATAGTAATAAATCCAAAAAATGTACATTATAATTAAAACATAATTATTAGAAATTAGTATTTAAACTTACCGGTCATGACATTAGAAAAGACACTATCTGTAACCACTTGCACCACATTAGATTCTCCAATCTTATCCACAAATTTGGTAAGTAGCTCAAACATTTTCTCTCCAGTCTTCGCATAAGAGGAAGTATCAACGGATCCAATAAATTCTTCCCCGAGGAATATTAACCAAGAAATTAATGAGAGTCCTCTCTCGCTTGTCTTTCCACCCATTCGCCATAATCGAGCATCCATTAGTTTCACATTCCTCCTTGTGTTTTTCAAGCATTTCATTTGTGTGTTGCACCTCGTTCTTTAATAGAGGAACTCTAACCTTGTGGTATGATGGTGCTTTCATACCTGGAGCACATTGCCCGATGCCCTCAATCATCACTTGAAAACTATAATATTTGACGGCATTGAATGAAATCCTGGCATCATACATCCATCTTGCAATGAGTGTACATGCTTGGGATCTTAACTCTTTCTTCGTCGGATCATTATCATCTAATTTAGTTTGCTTCCCCTTCCCCTTTCGTTTTTTCACAACCGTTTCTGGATCGGGAGTAAAATACAAATCCAAAAGCCATTTTTTTTTGCTTTGGCCTTTTTGGGACAAATGTATGCGAAGCTTTGCTTGAAGGTGCTTGTCTTTTGAAGGGCATCACATCTCGAACACCATCCTCATCCTCACTTTCGGCCTCGAAGTCATCAAAATCCGGAAACAAATTAACCTGCTCTTTCTCTTTCTTCTTCGTGGACACGTATTCTACGATTTCATCTTTCACATGAGATGGACATTTTTTGCAAGCGGTAATATTTCTATATCTACCAACAATGTGTTGTTTAGCCTGAAATATACCTCCTTCCGTCACTTTTGTACACAAACTACATGTGACCAAATTTTTGTCTTGCGGATTCGCCAAATGCGCATATTTCCACGGAGGCTCTTTTGATCCTTCACTAGCCATTTAATTTGAGTCCTAATAAACAACTGAGCGAAAAAAATAGAAAATTATATTAAAATCTAAAAAGCCAGCTACTTGGTCTTAATTCATAGATTAGACAGAAAAAAATAGAGCTATAAACAGAAACAGACCAACGATTAGGAGAAGAAATGATTGGAGCAGAGCAATGAACAGCAAACTTAACGAGAAACAGAACAATAAACAGAAACAGAGCAGCGAGCCAGGGGCTGGACTGAAGGAGAAGAACTGGAGCAGAGCTACGAACTGGACTGAAGGAGAACTGGAGCAGAGCAACGAACCTAGACTGAAGGTCTGACATCGGAGCAGAACAATGAACCTTGGTGGCTGAACTGAAGAAGAAGATCTTGAGGACCAGAGCAATGAACCTGCGCGAACAGAGGGAGAAGAAATGAAGGAGAAGAAGAAGATTCGAAGGAGAAGGAGAAGAAGATTCGAAGGAGGATCTCAATTCTCACCTGCTGAAGAACAATCTGAATTGAAGGCTGGCTACTGAATAAGAAATCGAATCCAAATTAGGAAATCGAATCAAGAAATCCACTAACCAAATAAAAATCGAACCCACGAACTAAATCGAAATCAAATTGAAAACAAAAAATCGAAGTCATAATCCAATCAAAATCATACCGAAATCAAACCAAATTGCAGAACAATGGCAAGGAAAAAAATCTAGGAAGAAATCAAGAATCGGAGAAGAGAAATGTGGAAGAAATTAGATCTGTGGCATGATAAAAATCTCGACTCAGATCTGCCCAAATATGAAGTTATCCGTTCGGAAGATCTGACTATACAGTCCATGGTACCGGCCTCAAGATCCATGAGGATGGCGCGTGGGACAAGCCTGCCGCAATTGGCTTCATTGCACTACATGTTCACTAGCTCAAGTTGAAGGTCGTTGTCGCAGTTGTACCATCCGATGGAATCTATCCTGTGCTTGGCGGTGAGTAGAGGAGGTGTTGGGGGGTTATTTGTGGAGAACAAATGAAAAAAATGAAAGAATAAAGAAACAAAAAAAAGGAAAAAAAAAAGATAAAATGAAAATTTGAAAGGGTAATTTTGTCTACTTGTCAAAAGTTGGATGGAAAGTTTAATTCCATCAATTTTTAAGCATATTCTGTTAAATTAAAGAGAGAAAGTTAGTGTCTTGTTTTCTTTAGAGTAGGTAAAATTTAGCTTTTTGAAGTGGAGGGGGTAAAGTCATAATTCGTGACAGTAGAGGGGGGGTCAAAGGCAATTTACCCTCATTAATTTTAAAATTTTTTAAACAATTTTCTTTTTCTTTTTTTCTTTCTTTTTTTTTCCTCCTGTCTTGCAAAACCACTTGCCACAATGATCAACCAGCCCCAACCTTTTTCTGGAAATGATAAGGGGTGTTAGTGGCAATAACCCTCTAATTGAAAGTATCTTTTTGGATGTGCATTAGTTAATACAATATCTTGAGGTCTATAATTGAATGTGCAATAGCCTTTCTCTTGCAGCTCTAAGAATATCAACAAACATATATATCCATGTTACTTGTGCCGTCTGCATTCTATTACTGTAAAGTTGTTAAGTTTTTGATGAACTACTGTACTTGTAGTTGACTATTAGGAACAATAATTAGATGCTGCCGCTTCAAGGTAGTTTGTGCCTTGAATAGAATGTCAGCATAAAGAACCTGCGTGATTAAGCCAAGTACTTCTATTTTTAGCCTGTTTTCGTCTTTGAGTTCACTATTATCATGTAACTTTATTTGTTTTCCAATTCTTGTTTTTTTTTCTTTATTTATTCATTTACTTTTTTCCCCTTCTGTTTCTTCCGTTATTTTTCCCTGTGGGTTTTGCTTGCTAATGGTTTTATAGTTTGGTTTTGAAGATGGTCCAAGGAATTTCGTGCTTGTTGATGTGGCTAACATTACCTTTTCCCTTTTCCATTAAAAGAATTTCAAATATGGAAGAGAACTAATTTTCCAGTTGACAAACATGTGTTTTCTTCAAACGTTTAATGGCGATGACAAGGAGTGACCTATGAGCCATGGCATATTGTTTATTGTTTGTCTAAAGTAGCATGTGTGCTTCTTATTGACATTTTGAAATGATGATCCTTAGCAATAAAAAGTGGGTTTATTTTAGTGATTATGCATATGCTATTAATGTGAACTTCGGGTGGGTATGAGTGGGTGTTAACAGTTTCTTTTTCCATACATGGGGCTGTGCATTGTTGCCCAAATTATGTTTTATTTTCTTTCATTTTTGTACATGTCATTAAATATCAGAATTTAGTTTTGTGATGGCCGATTTAATGTCAAGACTTCCTGTCCTTGCAAATTTTCCCCATTGTTTACCATTTTAACGTCAACCCCTCCTTTCTCAAATGGAATAATTTTCATACTTTCTTGTTATAACAGCCGTCATCTAAGATTGAGTTACCTAAACATAATTTCCTATAAGTACTTACTTTGAGCTCATTATTGTACTTTCTAGATATCAGACGCAATACGTGATGGTGCAGAAGGTTTCTTTAGGACCCAGTATGGGACCATCTCCAAAATGGCTTTCTTATTAGCACTTGTGATCCTTACCATATATCTGTTTCGTACTACAACTCCTGAACTAGAGTCTTCTGGGCTTGGGAGGTGATGACTAATCTTACTTTTGAACTTTTAATGAATAACAATCATTTCCATTTGATCCAAAGTTCTAGCTAATAAAAATTGTTTGTCCTTTTATCCATGTGGATGCAGGTCAACGTCAGCTTTTATTACTGTTGCTGCGTTTCTTCTTGGTGCTCTTTGCTCTGGTATTGCTGGGTATGTTGGGATGTGGGTGTCAGTGCGTGCTAATGTTCGAGTCTCAAGTGCTGCTAGGCGGTCTGCAAGAGAGGCACTGCAGGTCTTTCCGGTTTCTAGTTTGTTTTATCTGAGAACAGTTATAAAATTTTTATTTATTAAATTCAGAGGTTTTCTTGTACAGGTAGCTGTTCGTGCTGGTGGTTTCTCTGCCCTGGTGGTTGTTGGCATGGCTGTAATTGGTGTTGCGGTCCTATACTCCACATTTTATGTTTGGTTGGGGGTAGATTCACCAGGTTCAATGAAGGTCACGGACTGTAAGTGTCATCTTTCCATTTCAGTTACTAATTACTAGATTGCAAAACAGTTTCCTTGAAAAGCATCACATCTAATAACCTGAATCCGGCTATCCGAGTATTCAGTGCAGAAACTGGACCTATCAGCTATAGATGCGCCGAATATTTTTTTCCTACAACTATTAATAGCATACCCGAAAAGTGAAAACTTATATTATATTTGGTATTTAAACTTCATAGTACTTGTTCTCTGTAAAATTGGTTAACCTCGTGGTCTATTGGAGTGTACAACAACAATAACTATAATAACCAAGCTTTGTCCCATTTAAGTAGGGACGTGAATTGGGTCGCGCCATATAGATTGTTCAAGGGTCATCCCCTTAGTTAAGTTCAAAGATATAAGAGAGTACTCAAATTTTAAATTGCATTTAGGGTGCTTGTTTGATGATTGTATGGAATAAGTAAATAAAGAGAAGAGAAGGGATTTGAGAAGTGGTCCTAGCGTATTTCTACACCACAGCTCTTATATATGAAGTCGAAGTACAATAATACTCCATATTCCGAAATACATAAAGACATTTAACAATGAAGTCAAGTTGGTGCATCGATCTCTCTCATGCTTGACTTGCATACAATAGGAAAGAAAGCCGTACATAGACCTTCGATAAATATTTCCGTGCTCATTAATCTTCGGATCATAAATAGCTTACATGCTAGACCATCTTTTAGTTTTCCTTATTGAAATGTGAAATTGTGAATCACTCTCTACATGTTTACTGATTATATTAAACAGCTTGTGACCAATGCTCATGGCTTCTTTTTTATCACACTAGAGTCTCAATGCCTCATTGGCCCACCACTCCATGCACCAAGATAAAAAATACAGTTCTTATTTTCAAAAGCCCACAAATGTTGGAGCTCAATTCTTCTGCGGTAGACCTAGGCACAACTCCTTGCATCTTGACCATGTTTGCTAGAATTTCTTCAACGAATTTGGAGTAGCCAAATATAGAATTGTATATCATCTTGTCAGACCTGCGCAATCTGGTGTAAATGCCTCTAACTACAAATGACCATGAGTATAGAAAAATCTTTCGTTAGGGATGACTAAAGGTATAACATGCTACAGCAAACAAAATCAGTGTATCTGGGTGATGTATGAGCTGACTACTCTCTGCGCATGTAATATAGAGCACACTACAAGATACAAATGAACTTCCCAACCGATATTTGGAACACCTCTTGATCTACTGAAATACATGCAGAACTTTATAAAGCAGATGATTGCTGAAGCTAACCAAAGTTGTTATTGTTTCTGTATGTATCTTTGGGAGCAAATAATTCTGGTCTTTTTGTTTGTTGGTTCTTGCTTTCACTGTTTTCTTAAATAGCATAAACATTTTGTTATGTGGTTTCGGAATGGACAAGCATTTACAATCCTTTGGCTTGACTTCTAATTTGCTTTTCCCTCCCAGTGCCTCTTCTTCTTGTGGGATATGGTTTTGGAGCTTCATTTGTTGCCCTTTTTGCTCAGTTGGGTGGTGGAATATACACAAAAGCAGCAGATGTTGGAGCTGACCTTGTTGGAAAAGTAGAGCAGGGAATACCTGAAGACGATCCTCGGAATCCTGCAGTTATTGCAGATTTGGTATGTAGCCCCTTTTTTGGCTTTATTCTTTTAGTTCTGCTTGTGCATCAAAATTTCGGGCGATTTGGAGTTTAGTTACATTGCTGGACAGTATACTACTATACATTTCTGAAAGTCGTCATACATTCAATAATTTGACAACTTTTGTCAAACTCATATATGTACACAAATTGATTCACGGGGAACAACTCAAATTTCAACTATGAAATTTATTATGTTAATACATCCCACGTGGAATTATAGATTTAGGATCTCTGCGTACTATCCTTAAGTACAACTTTAATGCATTAATGTGAAGTTAACAAATTATGTTCATAACTTTCACCCTAGTTTTGGTTCATTTGCCCTCCTATATTTTTTGGTTCACAGAGTTACCTCTATTAGCTTTGAAGGGTGTTAGAGGTTAAGTCTTGGTTTGAATTTGGCCATTTGAAATTTTTGAAGAGTACTTGTTCATTTTTGCATCATCATTGTGTTTTGATTTGGATAAGTTAGCATTATCTGGATAAGTTAAAGCCAAAAAACAACAACTTAGTTTTCAATTTATTATGATAGGAGGAGAAAAATAGGCTTTTAAAATAGAGGGGACAAAATGAAGCAAGATCGAAGTATATGATGGTAAAAGGCAATTAACCCTTAACATTTTTTTATTATTCAATAAGTAATTAAAAAATATTTACCTAATCACATATTCACCGCTACTCTTGATACCAACCTTGTAGTCAAACCCACCAGTGCCAAGTTAGACCCTGTGCCGAAAGGCACAAATTTCAATTCCACCTAATAATTTACTCTACCATCTAAAGACACTAATCCATCCTAGAAAACAAATGTCAAATTCTAATGCAATGAAGGGAATATTATTTTTGCTGGGTAATGCAATGAAGGCAATATAAATCGCCTAGCAAGAGAGACATTCTATCCGCATTGTCCAATATAAATGCATAGAAGCCAAAAATCCACCACTTCACACTTGTATTCATCTCTCATTCCCTCTTTTGTTTCATTGATTTCCAAATTCATTGCTCTTGGTTCTTATGTAATCTAACTGCAGTATCAACAAAGTATACCTTCTGGCACGACCATCATTCACATTCTCAATTGCATGAAAACCACCATGAAATTATCCATTTCACTTCTATTCTTGTATTTATCATACCAGTTTTTAGATAATCTTTGCTGCTTGCATTTTCTCATGATTTTAAAGTTGACGCCTACTGTCTGCAAAAACCAATGAAAACCACAAAACGTCAGCATCATAGAAATAACCATTGCTTATTGATACATTCACTAGTAATTTCATCACCAAGTCTCAACCTCCTGAAATTAATGTGGCCTTGTATCTGATGCTAAATTATATTCCTATATTTTGTTAGCAGTTCATGGAACAAATTGAAATATTCTTTTAAACACTGTTGATATTCCTAAAATTTCTTTTTATAATAGAGCTTCAGTTATGCCCTATGCTTCTTCCATCTACCCTATTCCGTTCTTAATTTTGAAAAAGAAAAAAAAAAATATCGAGCTATTAGTTTTTTTGAGTGATAGAGATGGGTCAAACACAGAAATAAGAGAGAACGTTTGTGGTCAGAAAATATACACCAAAGTCTTCCACCCTCACAACTTAAATCCATAATTTTTTTTTCTCCCTGTAAGCGCTTTCTACAAATCTTGTCAAGTACCATCTATTGATTTGGCCCTACCCGTAAGTCAACATTAAACTTTTCAATTCCAAAATAAAAAGGAAAAAACATCAAAGAAAGGTATTGACTTTATAAGAAGACCACCCAAACTAAAGAAACTTACAAAATAAATCACGATCAACATATCAAATGCCATGAAATTGAAACCATATTTATTTTTGAAAACAAAGAGTTCGAAACCGAAAAGAAATGAATTAAGAAAATTAATATATCATTTCAATCTAAAGTTTTCTAAATATGGGTTCTTGAGCATTGAATAAATATGACTTTCAAAAAAACAACATCCTTAGAATTCCAAAGGATACTGAAAAATAAGAAAAGAAGACATGTTAAGATGTAGTCTTTCATATCATTTATAGAAAGTTACCACTTTCTTGCTCGAATTCTCAATTTGCATACTCATCATTGCCACTCGATATATCTCATGCAATTTATACACCACCCTGCAAATAAAGTAAAACAATTGAAAGATAATCAGAAATGCAGCAGGAGAGATAAGTAAAAAGGATGCCCTGATTGGAAAAACCCAAAACGAACAACCTTTGGAAAAAATACATGGATCATGGGAAAACGCAACATCGTATGAGTAATCTTTACGAAAATCCATGCCCACAACTCAAAGCGAATTAGTCTTGCACAACAAATATTTGGTTGCTTCATTACAATAAAGTAGATGCAAACTCTAGAACGAATGGGTCAGAGACAGAAGAACTAATCCAGTTTGAGTTCAGAAAACCAATAAATGACTGCAACACTATCTGTCTAATTTTTAATTTACAAAAACTAGACTAGAGAAAATGATGCTAAAGCGAATAGGAGATCAAAGAGGAAAAAAAAAAAAAGAGTGAAACTCAAGATAAAATTGGATAGTGCCCAAGTCTTTGCAGACGTCAAAAGTTGTCATCCCATTCCTGCCTCAATCTTCCTCCCATTCCCACCAAATTTCATTATTAGTTCACACATGAATGTTCCACCAAAATATTTTTTGCCTCACATGTGGAACAAACATGTACTTTATGCTCAAATTTGTGTACACAGTAAAAAAAATTAATTTGGATGAAACCAAAACAAAGAAACAAGGAACTCAATTAATTTTATTTCATAGTCCAAGTTTTGAAAATGAGATTGCAGTTTGCAGTTACAATTGAACACATAGGCTGCATTTAGGTAAGGTATTTTGAAGGAGTTATTCGATTCCGAGAAGTGATTTGTATATGTTTCTTAACAAAATTTCTTAAGAAAAATTTAGAAATCCCTTCGCGAGATCAAGTTCTTTCTTCAAATATCTCATCCAAACACACACTTAGTATTATTCGATTTTTCAAATTGCAGTATGACGATACGTGGAGTCTATAACTGTAAATAAATAAGTGGATTTTCACTCATTAATAGTCAAATAAACAAAAAGATCAAAGGTAAGTCCCTTCAAATAAAGGATTATGATTAAAATCTAATGAGTGAAAATCCACTTATTTATTTACAGTTATGATTAAAATCTAAAACTAACAAAGGAAAAAGTACTAATTCACTAAATCAGTATCAACATAATTAATTTGATCTGACACAAATAAAAAAAAAAATCAATAACTAAAGATTTGGAAACTTAAATATTATCCATGGAAATCAATAATTAAACAACCAAAAAAAAAAAGAGAGAAATAATTAACTATAAATCTCTAACAATTTTCACAAATCTCGCAATCAGAATACACAGGAAGTTCCATTAAACAACTTGATTAAATGACTTCCTTCTTGGTGACTGCGTAAAGAGAATCTAATAAGATTGAAAGAAAATACATCTTTTGAAAGGTAGAAATTAATTTAAAGAACCCATCTTGGGATATCCAACAAATTGAATACATCAAGAGGAAATTGAGAGAAAGTATCTATCCAAATCTAACCAGATAATAGAAAATTGGTTGAATAAACAATGAAGAAATAAACAAACGTGCATGAGAACCTAAGAAGCACGGACACGGATATGGGAAGCGGTAACAATGGGATACGAACATGGCAACGCGCCAAATACTGAAATTATAGGATACAAATATGGCTCAGATATGCAAAATTTTTAATATATGGTCATAAACATCAACCTATAGTCATGAAAAAGATAGATTCTAAACTTGAAAGTGCTCTAGACAAAAACTTAATTGCCATTAATATTTCATAAACTAGATATAAAAAGATCTTTTCCCTCCATCTGTTCGTACTTGATTCAGCCCACCATTGGAGGCCATTAAATGAAGAAAAAATTGTGAAAAGTGAGATTCGTAGATGGATTAGTGTGTCCTTGCTTGTCGAAGAAGCGTCCAAACAATAATTTAATTATAAAATACTAGGATACGAATTTAGATGTGTTTTAGTGTCGGACATGGATAAGTTGGCCTACTACAAGTGTCACTGCTTCCTAGATAATGAAATTGAGAAAGAATTGTACTTCACTACAAAGTGCTTCATCAGATAATTGAGAATGCATATGGGCCTGGTTCTGCAACAATAGATGTACATGAGAAAGAGGATCTTAAACTAAATCCAAAATCTCAGAAATACCATAAAACCTTAATTTCAAGCTCTAAAATTTTAGGGCTTAAAAAACTTGGGGTTTTGCCTAAATTAGGGCTTTGAAATATATTTTTCTAAAATTTTAGGGCTTTGAAATTCATAATATGTAACCCCAACCATGCCCTGATTTATATAATTTTGAAATTTACGGGCAATAAAACTATATATGAGAGTGAGATGAGTTTGATGGTTAATATGGAGACAAAAGTTTATTGTGGATTAAAAAATCACTGTTTTGAAGATGGAGATAAAAGGCTCGATGTTGCTAGAGAGCCGCGAGAGATGAAACATCTGTATTTTTGCAGAACCAAAAGCGAAGGGGTGAAAAAAATGAGGGCAAGATATAATACTGACTTGTCGTTGGTGATTTGAGAGGTTGGGATGGAAGGGAGGGAGGTTGATCTATTTGCTTTTTGAGAGAGAAGAGAGTACTAGACTGGGAAGAGGGGGAACGTGATTAAGGTTGAGCTGGATAGTTTTTTGGCTGAAATCATATATTTCATCTCAAACCTTTGTTCCCTATAAACCAATCCCGTCCGTAAAATGTCTACACAAAATGTCCTCCTTAACTTGAGCTAATATGATATATAGATTATAATCGAACACATAATCCCTTTGGTCATCATAACCTTGATAATATTGGTGTACAAGTCGTAGTAGTAGATTACCAGCACTATCTGTCTGTTGTCTTACCCCGGCTACCTAAAAGGGATAGAAAAATAAATTTCTTGTCCATCTGCATTTTCTATCGATACGTTGAATATTAACGACATTTCAAACACAAATTTCATCATTTTTTTGCCTTTATTGCTTACTGCTGCAATTCATGGATTCTCTTTGAAATACCTGAACCTATTTGTTGCTACATTGAAGGTTGGTGACAATGTGGGTGATTGTGCTGCTCGTGGTGCTGATTTGTTCGAGAGTATTGCAGCAGAAATTATCAGTGCAATGATACTTGGAGGAACAATGGCACGACGCTGTAAAATTGAAGGCAAGTGTCTGGTTGTGTTAATGTACAGAAATAAACAACAGTTGCCAAATTCTTTGGAGAATGTCAGTTAGAAAATATTCCTTGTTGAACCCTTGACATCGTAGTTGGCATTTCACCTTCTTACACATGTTACTAGGGAATAGATCAGTCATTCATTTTGTTGATGCAGTAGTATTAAACAGGTGTAACAGGTTTAGTACTTCTAATTAATGTTCACATTTCAAAGATAATTATATATTTATTTAGATAGTATAAATGTTGCATTGGTTATGATTATTATTTATTTTTTGGCAGGGTTGGTTTCTTGTTTCTTTTTCTTTTCGGAACTTTTGGTTTCCCACTAGCCACACTCTTATTTTCCAATTTTGCTGCTGATATGTAGATTTTTTCCTTTTATCATTAGCTGAAGCCTTTATTATATTTTTCTACCCAAAAGAGTTCATTTTTTATTTTGTTTTTATCAAAGTATTCTGTGATTCAGATTGCTTTCAGGTTAATTTTTTTTTTCATGAGATAAAAGAACACTCTTATATCATGTTTTTTGTCGTTAGGGTTCAACACTAACTCTGTGATCTGTATTGTGCATCCTTTTTTTTTTTTTTTTTTATAAATTATTTTGAATTGAGATTGCATGTTTCCATATGATAAAGAGAGTTAATTTTCTGATGGTTTACTTTAGTTTTTAGAATTTGGTTAAAGATATTGATGAACTTTAACTACTAAATTCATTATGTTTTACTTATGATGGCTCTTTGTGAAGAGAATAATGCAACATACGAAGAAGCTTGTTTAATTGAATTTCAAATAACTCACACTGAAGGTCTAAAGTTCTTAAATTGCCAACGAATCAACAAAATGTGCTTATTGGAATTAGAGTACAAGATACTTAAAATTAGGCATGCTTGCCTTGCAACCAGTGGTTACTTTCTTTTTTCGTCTCTTTCCAACTTTGTTTGTCTCATCTACTTGCTGAAATTTGATTAGAAAACAAAACTTAAGCTTCTAACATTTACATACGTACCCATGAACATGGCCCGGATATGTGCATATATGGTAAGATCAATGACCCAATTTTTTTTTTTACCAAGTTTAGATATAGGATCTCAGCCATTAGATGAGATCTCATCCGAAGACTTGGGATCCATGTACAAGACTTGGTGGCCCTTTATACTTTGGAAGTAAAAAATCCACTATGTTTGATGAGATGGTTCAGAAGGTCAGAAATAAAAGAGAAGGGTGGCAGGGAAAAAGGTGGAAGGTTGATTTTGGTGAAACATGTTCTAAAATGCATGTCACTTTATTTGTTGATGGCCATAAATCCACCTTTCAAAGTCTTACAGCAGCTTGAGATGATTTTTGCCAGATTCTTATGGAGTCCTTCTCAGATTAGAATAGAAGACATTGGGAAAAATGGAGTGATTTGTGCCTTATTATGCATGAAGGGGGATTGGGGATAAAGAGTCTAAGAGATGTGTTCCAGGCCTTCAACATCAAACTGTGGTGGAGATCCAGACAAAATGCTACTCTTTGGGCTAAGTTCTTTGGAAGAAAATATTTTTCTCATGGAGGGGTTCATAATTGTAGGAACTTTGCTGTCCAAAACCACATGCTTGTGCTACTATGCAAGTGAATGGCTTGCTGTTGATCACATTTCTTTCGTGAGAGGTGATGTCTTCTTTTGTTGGGATATTTGGCTGACTGATGCTCCTCTTGGAGAGCTTATTTTGGTTCCTCCTGATTCTGTTGACATAAGATTTTCGGATGTGAGACTTCCTAATGGAGATTGGAATATAGAGTCAATTGGCGGCTTCCTGCCTCCAGAGTTCAGTGCTGATTCACTAGGACTGTCGTCCTTGAAGTTGAAATAGAGGATAGAATGGTCTGGCAACCTGAGGTTTCTGGGAAATCTTCTTTTTCTTCAGCTTGGGAGTGTGTGAGAAGCTTGGGGCACGCTCATATCTTCCATTGGCTGATTTGGCACAAGGACATCCCTCTAAAGATCTCTTTCTTTATGTGCAAGGTCATGAAAAATATTGTCAGTGGATATAAACCCAGAAGGCAAAAGCACAAAAGTGAGCCTTTTAAGCCTCAACATGCATGAAAAAAAAGTAAGCCTTTCTAATGAGGTGTGAGATGTTTTTGGACAGTCCCCCCCCCCCCCCCCCCCCCCAAAAAAAAAAAAAAAAAAAAGAAAAAGAAAAAGAAAAAACACGCGGAGCTTTGAAATAGTTGGGGCTGGTTAAGCGGTTTGGAATTAGTCCATATGGCTTTAGGAGGTTTGAAAAAAGTTGAAACCTCCATGTTTTAATATAAAGCATGGACATCGATAACTTTTATACGACAGGATACAAAACCTGCAGAACATCATTTTTCATGAGCTATTATTGTTCTCAAAATAAAAGGCAATAACTCTCTTTTTCGAATAGCTAACAGAAAATATTGCACTTGCTTTGTTTGTTAAGTCAGATACCATATTATGTACAACAGTCAAGTCTTTGTCCTAGCTAACAAGTCTTTGTCCTAGCTAAGTGCACCTGTAAAAATATCCATTAATTCATTATTTCACTCTTTAAGGAGTAATAAGATTTTTTTTTTTCATGCAATGCAATGAGCTACTAAAAATATAGTGTCTTGATACATGATAACAGAACCATTTTGATAGTTAAATTTATGAAGAATCGGACATGCAATACTCGATGTGTTAGATGAAAAATGTAATGAGAAAACAGGCTGTCTGTAGGATTTTCTTTTTTTTTTTTTCAATTTTTAGTGACAATACTGTATTAGGACATAAAATAAATGAAAACTTATAAAGACATACAAACTATATGTTCATAATGTATTAGGATAGCTGAAATCGCAAATTCAATCGGATTTCTAAGATCCTAACGAAATCCTGTGGAAAAAGTAAAGATCCTATTAAGATCCGGATTGATTTTGTAATTACAAATCATAGAATGATAGATTTGTATGATCTTGATTAAGATTTTAACAGCCATGGTATTTCTGCCACGATCACATGATTTTAGCCATTCCATTGTCTAATTGAGGTCTAGATTTTTGTATTGGTATTGTATGAGAATGTTAAGTTTCTTGAGATTTGGCCAATGAAATCTGAGAACTCTTTGAATTTTGTACATCACATTTCTGTTTGCTAATTTGACAATTGTATTTTTTTGCTAAGCGCAGATTTGACTTTTTGTTCAATTGAATTAGTGGTGTTAATGCAATGATTTCTGATCCTCATTCATGAGATTGTGTTGTGCATTGAGGTGGATCAGTCATGGCTGTGTTATATTTCGACCCATCTCATAATGTCATTCCTTTTGCTACCTGGTCAACATTTTAATTTATATGATAATCATTTCTTACCTGCAGATCCGTCAGGCTTCATTTTGTTTCCTCTAGTTGTTCACTCATTTGACTTGGTGATCTCATCTGTTGGAATTCTTTCAATAAGGGGTACACGTGACTCCGGATTGATTGCTGCTACTGAAGATCCAATGACGATTCTGCAGAAAGGATATTCTATAACAATATTTTTAGCTGTTGTGACCTTTGGTGTGGTAATATTTTTTCATCCATGCTTGAAAGGTGTTGACGTTTAAGAAAAATTTATTGATGCATTTAAGAAAGAAGTGATTGCAGCCGTAATTTATGATCTCTCTCTATTGTTAACTGATATAAAGTTGTTTCTTTTTTCTTCTTCTGTCTCTCTCTCTCTTCCCACGGTATCTGATGCATGGTTTGCTTTGTGGTTGTGTGATAATTTTGCAGTCTACGAGGTGGATGCTGTATACGGAGCGAGCACCTTCAGCTTGGATGAACTTTGCTTTGTGTGGTTTAGTCGGAATTATGACGGCATATGCATTTGTTTGGATCACCAAATACTACACTGACTACAAGCATGAGCCTGTGCGCTCATTAGCTCTATCAAGTTCCACAGGACATGGAACTAACATAATTGCTGGTGTTAGTTTGGGTCTGGAGTCAACAGCCCTTCCTGTCCTTGTCATTAGCGTAGCTATTGTTTCGGCTTTCTGGTTGGGTCAGACTTCAGGGCTTGTTGATGAAGATGGAAATCCAACCGGTGGGCTATTTGGGACTGCTGTAGCTACAATGGGGATGCTAAGCACTGCTGCCTATGTACTCACTATGGACATGTTCGGTCCAATAGCCGATAATGCTGGTGGAATTGTTGAGATGAGCCTGCAGGTAATGCTGTAGAGTATACATGGGTTTTTGCGAATCTAAATGATATATATATATATTTATCTATACATATTCAGAAGAAGATTTGATTAACTTATGAATGAGCATAGTACTAAATATGACTCTTTGACAGCCGGAAAGTGTCCGGGAGATCACTGATGTTCTTGATGCGGTTGGGAACACCACGAAAGCTACCACCAAAGGTTTTGCCATTGGGTCTGCAGCACTTGCATCTTTCCTTCTGTTCAGTGCTTACATGGACGAGGTGGCTTCATTTGCTCACACACCGTTTAAACAGGTGGACTGATCGTTTCCTTTCCATTCCAATTGGGCCTTTTTTGTTTTCTAGTATTTTTGAACACTGAATTTTGTTAAAAAAAAGAAAAGAAAGAACACTGAATTCAACCTGTTGATCTTTTAGGTTGACATTGCGATCCCAGAAGTATTTATTGGTGGTTTACTGGGGTCCATGCTTATTTTCTTGTTTAGTGCCTGGGCCTGTTCTGCTGTTGGGCGAACTGCCCAAGAGGTTGTTAAGGAAGTGAGAAGACAGTTCATTGAGAGGCCAGGTATTATGGTAGGTACTCTGTACTTATGAATGTTCTTTAAATTGTTCTATAGATCCCTATATACAAGTCTAGTGATGCTTTACCTTCACTTATCTTGCTTGCACAGGACTATAAGGAGAAACCAGACTATGGTCGGTGTGTAGCTATTGTTGCATCTGCTTCCTTGAGGGAGATGATAAAACCTGGAGCTTTGGCTATTGTATCGCCTATAGGTGTCGGTGTGTATTTACTCATTCTTTCCCCCTTGATTGTTTGCTGTGCCTCCGGAGTAATAAAAAACAAAAGAAAAGAAATCGTTTTTGATGCTATATGAAGCAAATAGGCATTACCGTATGGAAATATAGGAATATTAGGTGGTGTTTGTTTTATTGTTTCTGTTCCCTGAAAACTTGGAGTAGAATCAGAAAAACAGAAGCAATAGTAATTAATCTATTTCTTTTGAATCAGAAACTCTTAACCAAGGATTGTTTGTGTATTTGTAATTTTATGCAAGTTAAATTGAGCGATGATGTCCTATATTTGATTTTCTGCTGTCGTTTTGCATTTTCGATATTTTATGCCACAATTTTCATCTACAAATACGAACTGTGCAGGTATTGTGTTCCGGATATTGGGGTACTATACGGGGCATCCTCTACTGGGAGCGAAGGTAGTGGCTAGCATGTTGATGTTTGCCACAGTGTCTGGTATACTAATGGCTCTTTTCTTGAACACCGCTGGGGGTGCTTGGGATAATGCTAAGAAGTACATTGAGACCGGGGCTCTTGGTGGCAAAGGGAGTGAGAGTCACAAGGCTGCCATTACTGGCGATACGTAAGTTACTGTTTTTTATCTGTTAGGTTGGGTTTCCAATTGACTCTAACTCCATGGTTTTTGAATGTGGCAGTGTGGGTGACCCATTCAAGGACACAGCCGGGCCTTCCCTTCATGTGCTCATCAAAATGCTTGCAACGATAACTCTAGTAATGGCTCCCATCTTTCTGTGATTTTCCTCACCCTGGAGTCTATTATTCCCCATTGCCGTTGGCATTGAGAGACAATTTTCCTTGTGCGACACCATTTTTGTTGGATGGAGTGTTATTTTGCCTTAAACCAGAGAAATTTTAAGTGGATAGCAGAGACGGATGTAGTCATACAGTACTCTAGCAAGCTTTTATCATTTTGACCGTTAAATTGTATGCACCAAAATGGCATCGTTTTGTTGTCATTGAAATGAAACCCAGCCAAAGAATAAAGGGAGCATTGCAGTTTCGACCCTTAAAATTTAGAATACTGCCAAAGAATAATAGAGCATTTGCCACCTGTTTTGAGGAAATGTTTCTCAATTTTCCTCAAAATAATGAATCCAGAAATAAATTATTTCCAATTCAATCCCTTTACTTCATTCAAAAGCCACTTAATACCCCTGCTGTAGTTGTCTTCAATTTAAACATTTTTGCAAGGATTAATTGGTGCTAACTCCAGTTTTAGTTTTTTTTTTTTTTTAAAAGAAATTAGAATGGACCATAGGCTCCAATTTTTTATTTATTTATTTTTTTGATAAAACACGGTTTGTACAAAAATAGGTAAATTCTATATTGTACACCCTTTTTTGCTATTTATATAAATTGTTAAACATGCACCCTTAAAAATAATTAATTAGATTGGGTAACTAAATGTAAATACACTATGTTCCCATTATACTCCTTTGTACTAAAATAATTTCACCTCATTTGTTGGTCTAAAGATCTATTCAAGAGAGGGTGAATTGGGTAGTGTAAAAATTTAAAATCAATTGATTTACCCTAATCGATTTTATCTTATTTTAATGCGGAAACGTGATAACTAATGTACATAAATAAAGTAAGGGATGGAGATACTGACACTAGTTTGACAAGCTGTTCTTATTTACTTTTACTCCCCTGAATTCTTGTAGGGAATTCAATTCACTAAAACCACATTGATTATTTTTCCAAGTAAGAATCAAACTCACTCAGATTATTTTTATAGGTAAGAATTAAACTTTTACAATTCCATTTAGATAAATTCCCTTTATACTTAATTACACTCTCATCCAAATCAATTGCACTTAGGCTTGAGCTACAATCTCACAAAACAAAAGATATTATAGTTTTTTCTCACAAGAGCTTCTACCAACGCACACAAATGTAAACTCAATCGATGTCCCGATCTAGGTGATAGAAGTGTTTTTTCAAAATATTTCAATTAAATACATGAGAACAATAATCTGCCTTTTTATTAAATAAGCATAGAATCAAGTAATACCAGATATCACAAATCGTTTTTTCGTTTTGAAAGAACATTTTCAATAAAGTGTTTCAAAGATTTTCGACAACAATTTTTCATAGAATATATATATAGGCTAAAAATGATAGATAATCAAGTAACTTTAAAAGACAAAATTTGAGCATATAAATGGAATAAGAGTAATGATTGGAACAATATCACCAAGAATCCTTTAAAATGATTTGAGCACGAACACAATACTTCTCGGTATTATAGGCTGATCACGATGTCTTCAACAAAATCTTTCACAACTGAATTTGCACTATCTCGATCTAGACTTTCACAAATGTTTTGCCTCTAATAATATTTCAGAAAATATTTTTTCTCTCTCAAAAAATCTAATTTTCTAGATGATATTTTCTCTAAAAAAAACGCAGGTAATAAATAGGGATTTTCAAAGATACACTCCAACGGCTAGTTTTCAAATATTTTTGCTAAATCTCTCCCTTAAACACCTAAGTTTTGCAATCAATAATGACTATTTTCACCATGTATCTAGCCCATGTAAAAGTCCATATTCAACCTCAAAATAATTCACATATCCACCCCAAAATATATAATTTTTTTTACCGAAAGATCACGAAATCAGAAAGATAGAGGACCAAAAAGCATTTTCAATAAAATCCTTATTTTCAAATGAAAAAAATATTTCCAACCATTTAAAAATATTTTACACCATTTAAAAATAATTTTTAGAAATATTTAAACATAAATACCAAGGCAAAATAACATAGAATAACGTTTAGAAATTTTGCAAAAAATTCAACCAATCGGTCGACTGATTCCCTTGTCGGTCGACCGTTTAAAGCCAATATTAAAAAATTTCGAGATGTTTTGGTCGATCGGATCCAAGGGATTACCTCTAATGAACGAGGGGAAGTAAAGAGGTTGACTACCAGTAGTCTTTGAGGCCTTTCTAACACATGCATGTATAGTCTAAGAGTCCAATGATCTAAGAAAAGGTACCATCTGAGGGTTCGTCTATGTTGAAGCACCATCTTTGACTCATTTTAGTCGACTGACTCCAATCTTTTGGGAATTGTATCTATCACCAACCCTGTTGGTCGACCAATTACCATTTTTTCTCAATTTAGTTGGCTAGTCGACCGTTTGGGCTTCATTTTTGCTTCTAACCACTTTTCAATAATCTGTTACAATTTGTAGACCGATTTTTCAAATCAGTTGATCGATTCTAATTAGTGTTTTTTTTTTTTTTAAAAAAAAAAAACTCTTTTAAATTATTATAAAAACACTCCCAAACACTAATCAATCACATATAAGCATATGATCATTTTCACGTGCAGTGAGTGATTCTAATTAGTTTATATCAAGAGTTTAAAAATGCTAACGTTGTTTTACCTTAAGATAAACAAAAAAACTTAAAAAATTCTTCATTATATCTTCCATGAAATCTTCTTGATCATTCATTTATGTTTCTCATTTTTTCTTGTCAATTACTTGATCATCGTGACTAATTTATGTAATCGCATCTTCACTAAAAACTATTAATCCAATAAAACATTCAAGTTAATTGAGTCATCAAAACTATCAAATAGCTTTAACACTATTTCTTAAATGTACACTCTTAATTTTCAAACCTTATTTTTCTCTATCTATTCTATCCTTGTTGCTTCTCACTCTCATACACCAAGATCAAGTTGGTGGCTCCTTCTTCCTCCGCAACAACTTTGGTGGCCCCTCATTTTTCTGTAACAACTTCAATGCCCTTCAATCTTGTAGCTCCTATTGAATTCCGATAGTAAGTTCTTCAAACTCCATTAAAATACAAGAGCAAATTACATTTTAGACCCTCTAACTATTGACACGTTTCTATATAGTTTAATAAATTTATTTAATTTCAGTTTAAACTCTCTAAATACGTAACTGATTTTAAAAGGTTCCTTGTTAGTTTTTCTATCTAAACTGGACGGAAATGACACTATGTGCAAATTACATAACCTTTTAAACAAGCATAAAGGTCTTTTTATTTTTTCTTCTGTTTTTTTTTGGTATTTACAGTACAAGAACACTCCTCTCCAAGAAATTAGTCTGAGACAGATGAAAAATGGGCGAGGGTTGTAACAAAAAGGTTTTTGTTGAAATCTGCAACGCGAAGAACCTGGTGAGGACACGACGAGTGTCTTTTGATACAGATTTATATTGTAATCATAAGCAAGGCAACATTCATCTACGATAGAACATCTATTGTAAAATCAAAAAAATAAATTTGGGCTTATATATTTGTATTTGTTCTTTGCCAGCGCGACGTCCCAACAAAAACATTGGAATGAAAGATATTTCTCTTCGATCGTGTTGTCAAATCAAAGGGAGCAGGACCACTGACGAAAGGCTTCTAGGTTGAGAAGAAAGGCACGGACGACACAACCACTTAGAGCAGAGCAGCTTGAAAATGGTGTCGTTTCAACTGCTGGAAGTACCCAAGAGAGTATCGCCCCTCAATAGTACACTCTTACAAGCGATGGCTCGTCGAGAAATGATGTTGTTGTAGCCAGAAAATCTGCTGTTAACCTGCAAAACCAAAAAGCTCAAGGGACACCGGTATGTTGTTGGTTAAAGAACCTCTAGTTTGAGAATAAGTTAATCGATTCTCTAGGAGATGATAATTGAATCCATAATCTAAATGACAAGTTACCTCCGGTACTTATACTAGTTCCTAGGCAGTTGCATGCATGATTTCCCCTACTTTCTCCATTATCTGATGATGAGCCACTTCTCTTTATCTAGGTGTGAGTAATGGGTTGGTGGTTGAATTGGTTTTTGATGACTAGGTCTTCTCCCACTATCTGTTTCTATTTAGTTGGGAGTGGTTATGAACTCAGCACAAAATGGGAGTGTATCTTTGATTAAGTTACGTTCTTTGCCTTCCCACTTGATAGATCCATACATAGATCACTGGTTTGGCCCAATGTCCTCGACCTGGCTCTTTATGGGTGTTGGGCCTTGATAGGTGTAAATTACCTACGTATTTCCAATTTGAATTTGTTAGTTTTAAGTACGTTTATAGTTATTTTTATATGTTTTAATATGTTTTTATACTTTTTGTATAAATCAGGTGTGTGGAGCAAAAAGATAGGAAACTGGAGTGAAAACGATGAGATCGAACCGAAGGCGAGTCGAAGTTACGGTGGATAAACAAGTAAGGAGACAAAAATATGAAGGAAGCCCACCGCCTAGGCGTCCAGACCTCCGCCTAGGCAGTGAAGATGCTGAGAATGACAAAAGGCTACTGACAGCCCACCGCCTAGGCAGGAAATTCCTCTGCCTAGGTGGAAACCCCAGTAGAAACATTTCCAAGTTCACCGCCTACTTCTTCGCCTAGGCGGTCACCAAACCTGCAAAGCCGGTACAGGTGCTGTAACTTCAAGGTTATTTTGGACTATGATTAAATCCAATTTTGGAAATACTCAAAACATGGACATTGTAGATATTTTTCTTATCTTTCCATAAGTTTTTGAATCATCTCAATCGGAGTTCGGATGAAGAAGTTACAACCAAAACAAAATTGCAAACCTACAGTAACTTCGCCTAGGCGAAAATCTTGCAGCATAGCCTTGATATTTATGAGATATTTTGAGATCTTTTGGATATTTTTTAATCCCTTCTCTCCTCTTCTCTTCCCTCTCTTCAACCCTTAAGGCCCTAGGCCATATTTTAGGAGTAGGATTAGGGATTTTTGAGGGAGAGCTCTCAACCCGAGGTGGAGGATCAACGAGGAAGCGATCGATCGACGTTTCTAGCGGCAAATCTTCGAATATCGGCTAAGTCGCTCGTTTCCTCTCTTTGTTTTCTTCATTTTGGTAGTTTTTGAGCATGTTTAGCTCGTTTTACATTGTATAAACGGTTAGGGCCATGAGTTAAACATGGATTGTAATAGGGATTAACGTATTATTTATGAAAATGTAGTTTTGGTTGAGTTTTTGTTTCGTTTATGGTTGTTCCTTATAATTTCGATTGTGTTGCCGTGTTTTCTATGATTATATGCTAGTTTAGATATATTGAGAATACGGGGTTTGACACTCGGGAGAGGTAACCCCGGATTCGGACTAGGGTTAACACAACACGACAATCTAACGACCCGGGAGGGCGTTAGAAAGTGTGCAATCGATGACGTTGGGATGAGACTCACGTGACCTAGAGTCATTAAGACGTTGAGGGGGACTTCGGCGTTGACACGAAGTCACGTATTCCCCGGTCTTACACTCGGAAGAGGTGGCGAGGGAGTTTACGGACAGAGATTGTCGGATACGCCGAACGCCGTTAATGTTAACTAAAACGAAATCAAATGCATTGAAGTAAATAAAGTTAATCCCTAGGCAATCTACTCCCCTAAACAATCTCAAATTAGTATTTATAGTATAGTTAACTTAATTAGTATTTTAGTTTAGTATTAGTATTAAATTAAATTCTATTTTTAGCACCTAGATAAAATTAGGTTATGACAATCGCGATACTCGATAGTAATCTCAACCAATCATTGTGGATACAATACCCGACCGAAAGGTCCACTATACTAAAACTTGATCTGTACGCTTGCGGTGAAAGTGGCAGCGCATTATTTGCGGCCACCAGGCCTCTTTACTGTGTTTGCCCAAGATGACATGTGGGGTTATCATGATGGACTTCTTCCGAGCTATGTTTTCGGCCGCCCATAACGGGTCTTTTCTTAGCTCGGTTTTATTAGCAAGATTTTTTTTCGTTATTGGGCCTAAAATCTTGGCCCAATTTCCTTATCAAGCTCCTCTTAAAAAGCTAAATATAGAATAGAGAATTTCTCCCGCATCATTTATCCCCCTGACCTGAGTGTCGGTTTGAAGAAGAGATATGAAAGATCATCTTCTCCATTTGACAATCACATATCAGTAAGTTTTCTTTTATTTACTTTTTTCTTTTGTCAATTTTCTATTGTCTTCATCTTCCCATTCCATTTCCTTATTTGTTCTTGGCGATTGAAGTATATCTTAGCAGTTTGCCTTGAGCGGTTGTTTTGAACTTTTTTCGACAACTTGGTTTTATTCAATAATCGATCCAAACTTTTTTAATCAGTTCACCGTTTACTTTACACTTAGTGATCGTACTTATTTTCATTAGTTGGCTTCTTTATCGCACTTAGCGATTTGGTCCGAACTGTTATTGATAGTTCGCCCTTATCGCACTTAGCGATTTATCCAATCTTTTGTTCGTCTCATATCACAGTTAGAGATTAAGTCAAACTATTTTTTAATAGTTTGGCTTATTATTTTTCTCACGACTTATTAGTTTTTCACACTTGGTGATTAATCTGAACTTGTTTTTATTAGTTCACTTCTTTTCGCACTTATGGTTTATCCGAACTAATCTCGACAATTCGCCTTATATTGCACTCAACAATTGGTCCAAGCTGTTTTTAAACGGTTCATCTTTATTGTACTTAGCGATCTGGAGATTAGAACTGCTTTTAGTAGTTCATCATTTCTTGAACTTAACAATTTTTGGAATGCATCGCTCGTGCTTAGCAATCTATTAGTCTGAACTGGTTTTAGGAGTTCATCGTTTCTCGCACTTAGTGATTTTTGGAATTCCTCGATCCCGCTTAACAATCTATTGGTCTGAACTAGTTTTAGCAGTTTATTGTTTCTCTCACTTAGGGATTTTTCTTACCTTTAGTGATTCTTTCTCTTACACTAAATGATTTTTATCTCTATCGATGATTCACTGATTTTACAATTCGTTCTTTTTGCTCATACTTAGTGATTTTTGTCACTATTCGTGTTTCTTTTCGAATTGATTCCATCAGTTCGATTTTTATTTTCTCACTTAGTGATTTTTATTTTACTAGTTCGCTCTTTACTCTTATATTACTATTAGTGGTTTATCCCCAACTGATCTTACCAGTTCATCATTTATTTTTGCACTTGGTTATTTTTATCACATTCCAGTGATTCTTCAGAACTGATCTTACAGTTCGCTTTTTATTCTCACTCTTGGTGATTTTTATCACTTATTAGTGATTAATCCTGAACTGCTCTTGCAGTTCGTCCTTTATTTTTACACTTAGTGATATTTATTACTTATTAGCGATTCATCCCAAATTGCTCTTACAATTCGTTCTTTATTTTCACACTTCACGATTTTATCACCATTTGGGATTCATTCTGAACTGATTTAATCAATTCGCCATCATTCTGAACTAATCTTTTCAGTTCACCATTAATTTTATACTTGGTGAATTTTTCACTTGTAGTAATTCATTCCAAACTAATTTTATGAGTTCGACATTAATTTTCACACTTGGTGAATTTTATCACTTATTAGTGATTCATCCCGAACTTCTTTTGTAGCTTGTCCTTATTTTCACACTCGGTGATTTTTATCACCATTTGTGATTCATTCTTAATTGATTTCATCAGTTCATTTTTACTCTCACTTGGTGATTTTTATCACCACTAGTGATTTGTTCCGAACTAATTTATCAATTCGTTCTTTTATTTTTACAATTAGTGATTTTTATCACTATTAGTGTTTCTTTCTGAACTAATTCAATTAGTTTGATTTTCATTTTCACACTCTGTGATTTTTATCACTATTGGTGATTATTTCCAAATTGATTCACAGTTCGTCATTTTCTCTCACACTTTGTGATTTTTATCACTTATTAGTGATTCTTTCTGAACTGATCCTACAACTCGTCATTTTCTCTTACACTTAGTGATTTTTATCACTATTGGTGATTCGTTTTGAACTGATTCTATCAGTCCATCTTTTATTCTCACACTTATTGATTGTTTCCACCATTGGTGATTTGTTTCAAACTGATTCTATTAGTTCACCTTTTACTCTCACACTTGGTGATTTTTATTACCATTGGTGATTTGTGCCGAGTTGATTTATCAGTTCATATTTTCTTTTCATACTTAGTGACTTATCACCATTAGTGGTTCTTCCCGAGTTGATTTACCAGTTTGTCTTTTCTTCTCACACTTGATGATTTTTATCACTTATTAGTGATTCTTTTGAACTGATCTTATAGTTCGTCCTTTATTTTCACATAATGATTTTTATCACTTACTAGTGATTCTTCCGAACTGATCTTATAGTTCGCTTTTTATTCAAACACTTGGTGATTTTTATTACCATTAGTGATTCTTTCCGAAAATTTATTAGTTCATTCTTTTATTCTCTCACTTGATGATTTTTATCACCATTAGTGATTCGTTCCGAACTGATTTTCAGTTCCCGAACTGCTCTTACAATTCGTCATTCATTTTCATACTTGGTGATTTTTATCTCCATTAGTGACTCTTTCTGTATAGATTTATCACTTCACCTTTTACTTTTATACTTGGTGATTTTTATCACCATTAGTGATTCGTTCCGTATTGATTTATTACTTCATGTTTTATTCGAACACTTGGTGATTTTTATCACCATTAGTGATAATTCTGAACTAATTTATCAGCTTGTTTTTTATTCTCTCTTTGCATTTTTCTGGTCGGATCTCTTCATTGTTATGTTTTTCTCTCCCTCTTTACCCTCCTTCATAACTTGTGTATATGATGAACGAGTTGTGAATGTGAAATTGGCTGTAAAGAGAAGATATATTGATTACACTTTTTGTGACTGTTCTTGTGAGTTCTTGTTGAAATCCTTTTTACTAAATCAATTAATCCCATGTAGACTATAATCCGTAGGATTGTTCATTACTTTTTAACATTGCCTCTTGTTTAGTAAATCTTTCCGGGTTTCCAAGCTGAGCCAACTTTATATCCTTGAGACTAAACTTTCCGGGTTTCCAAGCTGAGGCAACTTTATATCCTTGAAACCATTAAGTACTTTGTGTGTACTTTTTTAGAATTGAGGTTCTTTGGTTCCTGATTGACTTGTCCTCTACAATCTCATTCATTTATTTGAATTTTGGCTTGAATTAGCCTTGAGGTTTAATTGGTTTATAGGCTGACTTGCCCCTCTACTCTCCTCGGGTTTAACTACCCTTGAGGTACTGTTGGTGACACACCTTGGATTTTGATAGCGAAAGAAGTAGAGAACCGGGAAGAAGAGGAAACAAATTTCATTCTTCCCTCTCTAAGTCGTCTAAATCCATTAATTTTGAAAATAGTTTTTCAAAGGCTTTTCTAGGCGTCAGTTTTGAAAAACTTCTTGGGCTGAGATTTTATGTTAAAAACGGAATCTCCATTTAGCATAGGGTTAAATGGTGTGTTAGGTCATCGAAATTTTATAAATTTATTTTTCCTTTGAAATGACCCGTGTTTTGACTTCCAAAGGTCTATGTACCAGAGATATTCTTTAAGTTCGTGAGTCGGTTATGCTTGGAGAAGGTTTTATGCATCCTAAGACACCCGTCCGTAAATGGTATTTTGCTCTAAATAGATATTCATTGTTAAACATATTGAAGCAGTTTTCTTTGATTTACTTAGACAAAAATAATTCTCTTTTTAAAGTTTTTCCTCTTTTTATGGTATTTTACATGATGTAATGGAAAGTAGGTAAATACTACAGTTAATACTAGTCAGCGACACCCAATAATAGTTTATATAAATATAAATATAAATATAAATATGCAAGTTATATGAAATGCAAATTAAGACTACATTATTTGGATATGCGACTGAACTAGCATGTGGGTTGCTTACGTATCTCGGATTAATGAGAATCAGGTCTTTACATAGTTTATTTTTTGGGGTGAAATTGATTTTATTATTATTGGTGACCGAACCCTTATGTGGGTTGCCTTCGTACTTTGGGTGGTTACCAAAGATAAGATCAAACGTAGTTCATTCTGGTCAAGGTAAAAACTTATTTTTTATTGTTTAAGGTGATCGAACCTGTATCAGGGGTTGCCTACGTACCTTGGGTAGTGACCAAATATCAGGTCTAACGTAGTTCATTCTTATTAAGTTGAAAGTAGGGTTGGGTTTAGTTGGTTTTAGTTGATTATTAGTTGATTGTTAGTTGAATATTAGTTGTGAACAACATGAATCACAACAAGATATGGACATAACCTCTTTGATTTTATCAAGAACACCTTAACCAAACTCTTTTGTTTTTGGTTAGTTAGTGTTAGTGTATGAGTATGTTAGTTGAAATTGAAAAGAAATACCATATATTTATGCCAGGCCCACTCGTAACTAAGAAAAACGAAAAAGTTCATGAAGAAGAATCGCATATATTCCCGAAGGAATAGAGACCCTCCCTTTATCCCTAGTTTTTAGCCACAAAGGTCTGTGGGTGTAGTATAGTAGAAAGTAAATCCAATTATTAATAGTATATAATTAGATTAATGGTTAGTAAAGAGTCAGTTTGAAATGTTCTTGAGAGAATCATAGAGACTATGCACAACTTATGGTGTGATAGATGTTTTGTTTGAATCCTCACATGTTCTTAACATGTTCTCGGATGATTTGGGTCCTCACATTTTCTTAACATGTTCTTGGACGTTCTTGATGTTTTGAGATAGTTTTGTATGATTTGGACATAGTTTGGTTATTATAGCAATAATGAAGTGTTATTGGGTTGATTATGCATTATGTGTGTTATATACATGAAATTTAAGTGTATGAACTACATGACTATGATATGTACAAGAATAATATATGAAATTTAAGACAAGATCAAGAAAGCTCAAGGCTTTTGATGAGAGTATATCAGCTGTACCAAGAGATCCGTTGCTTGTTCCAATTGGCCCAATAACAAGGGCAAGTGGTAAAAGATTCAAAGGAGCATTTAATGGGATTATTTAAGATATTTGGGCTGAGTCTACAATGGTCAAGCCCAAATTAGGCCCATCGGACAATCAAGGCCTAGTCCACCTCATCAAGGAAAACGAATGGGCTTAAAGCGTGAACTTGAATGGGCCTAGGATGAGACCTATGAATTTTATTTAATTTATTTTATTATTTTAAGTCTTTTAATTCTTTTTAAGCTAATTTGTAAGACTTGATTACCAAGTAATCTTTTCCTTTTCCAAGTAGGAATGTAAGTCAAGTTAGGAAACTTCCTTATTCTTCATTTAGTATTAGATATTAGGCTTTCGTTTTTCCTTCATGTAGGCTTGCAAATTTTCCAAGACATATTAGCGTTTATTTCTTGTTCTCTTGGATGCCTATTTGAGGGGTTGTGTAGACCTGCGAATTACACATTACTTTGATTAATATAATTATGAGAGTTTTATCTTAAGTTCTTCAGAGAACTTTTCCTGAACTTATCAAGAATTTCTTGTGCTGTTCAAATCCTATATCTTTAGTTCATAATTCGTTATAATCATTGGGTCAAGATCATTACTTATACTGTTGGTTCGCATTTTGTTTATAAACGTTGGGTCAAGGTACTCTATCTTAAATTCTGTGTTTTTGTGTTCTTGTCTTTTCGTTTATAAATCTGATTTAGTTCGATCCTCGCGAAGAAACCCTAAGTTGGTTTTGGGTCTCACTGATTCTTGGTGAGGTTCATATCATTCGATAATCAGAGCAATGTCTAAATCAGGTTTCATCTATCATTTTGTTTTTTTCGTTTATCATTATCTATTTATTCCTACTTTAACTTTTCTTGGCCGAAATATATAATCAAATCTGGTCAACTTTTCGTTTCTTTTTATTTGGTACTGTTTATCTTTATCTTGATTTAAAGTTGCTGCAATAAAAAAGAAAAAAAAGAAACAGAAACAAAAAAAAAATAAAAAAATAGAAACATAAACAAAAAAAAGAAAAAAGAAAAAAGGAAAATTCAGTGGCCTCCCCCTAAAAAATTAAGAATTATTTCTTCTTGTTCTAGTCCATAAAACTTTTCTTTGTGTTCTTCTTCTTCGCTTTGTTTTCGTTCTTAAAATCTCATTCATAGTGAATCGATTTGTTGAGTTTGGATTGCTACAAGAAAATTGCTGATTGAGGTTGGTCAAGTTCAATAAAGAACTAAAGAAGTGAACTAAAGAGTAGAAAAAGGCAAGAGAGTGTGAGCTCATAAGAGGCTAGCAGTTGAATTTGAGTGACACACGAGCGTGAGTGCCATCAATCTTGAGGGAAACAGTTGAGGGAGTGTTTGTGAGGTTTTCTGATTTTGTTTTGTAGGTTATTAAACATGTCTCAAGAAACAAATAAAGGCTCGTCTAATGAAGCACCGGAAAGGACGAACGTCATAGACGTCAAAGTTTTCTACAAAGCCTTGGAGCAAAAATTTGAATGGTTGAACTCGAAATTTGATGAAGTACATGAGCGACTAGACAAAGTTGAATCTAGTTCACAAAATGGGCAACCATCTAAAGCTCTTAATGTACAACGATGAGAGATGAATCTGCCTCGGTATGAATATGAAGATGATGATGGGGATGACTTAGATGAAGAAGATCGCATCTCTAATGCGAGCATGGGTAGATTCGGGCGTAGATATTGGAATAGAGGAGATCGATTTGGGAAGATGATTGATAATAACTTGGGAAGTATCAAGCTGAACATTTCATCTTTCCAAGGCGAAAACGATCCTGAAGCTTATTTGGAGTAGGAAAAGAGAATGGAAGTGGTGTTTCATTGTCACAACTACTCCGAGTTAAAGAAGGTGAAGTTGGCTGCCATAGAATTCACTGATTATGTTATTGTATGGTGGGATCAACTTACCTTGAGTAGGAGGAGGAATGGGGAAAGACCTATCGCAACATGGGAATAAATGAAAGCTATTATGAGGAGGCGAATGCATTCTAAGTCACTACTATAAAGACTTGTTCCAGAAATTGCAAAGTCTTACACAAGGTTCAAAGTGTGTGGAAGACTACTACAAAGAGATATAGATAGCCACGATTCGAGCCAATGTGGAAGAGAACTGAGAAGCAACTATGTCTAGGAATCTAATCGGGCTAAATCGTGACATTACAAATGTGGTGGAGTTACAACATTATGTTGAGTTGAATGATATGGTGCACATGGCCATTAAAGTGGAACAACAATTAAAGCGAAAGGGTTCCACATAAGTTGGGCAGCAATCGGGTTCTTTTTTTTTTCTTGGAAACTGAATTGGAGCAAGAGGGATGGGAAACCTAATTTTCAGCCCAAGGCCGAACCTTCCAAAATTCATAAAGCTAGAGGTCATATTGCATCTTAATGTCCAAACAAGAGAGTGATGATTATGAGGCAAGATGGAGGTATTGAGACCGAATATGAGATGGATGATGATTTGATGCCACCTTTGGAGGATGTACGCGATGTTGAATACCCGGTTGATGGAGAGATTTTGGTTGCAAGAAGAGCTCTTAGTGCATAAGTCAAATAAGATGAGACGATACAATGCGAGAATATCTTTCAAACAAGATGCCATATCAATGATAAGGTATGTAACATGATTATTGAGGGGGGGAGTTGTACTAATGTGGCTAGCACTAGTTTGGTGGAGACGTTGAATTTGTTAACTTTAAAACATCCAAGACCATACAAGTTATAATGGTTGAATGATTGTGGAGAAATTAAAGTGAATAAATAGGTGCTAGTATCATTCTTGATTGGAAGGTACAAAGATGAGGTCTTGTGTGATGTGGTGCCGATGCATGCGGGGCATATTCTTTTGGGAAGACCATGGAAATTTAATCGGCAAGTAACTCATGATGGTTATACCAATAGATAAACCTTTGTACTTAACAAGAAGTAATTACTCTTGTACCCCTAACACCAAGGCAAGTATATGATGATCAAGTGAAGTTAAAAAGAGAGAGTGGCAAGAAAAAAGAGAGTGAGAAAGAGAAAAATTCAAAAGGTGAGGGAAAAGAAGATAGGAAACAAATGAGTTTTTATGTGAGAGAGTGAGTGAGATAAAAAAAGCTTTGTTTTCAAACCAACATTTGATTGTACTTTTGTACAAAGAGGTTTGTTTTACCACTAACGGTCTTAACTCGTCTCTTCTTAGTGTTGTTATTTCTCTTTTACGGGATTTTGATAATGTGTTTCCCATAGAGGCGCCTAATGGTTTTCCATCAATAAGGGGAATCGGGCATCAAATTGATTTCGTACCCGGAGCATCTATTCCAAACAAACCCGCATATAGAAGCAATCCTGAGGAAACAAAGGAGCTTCAAAAGTAGGTTAGTGAGCTTATGGAGAAGGGGTATGTATGTGAAAGCATGAGTCCTTGTGCGGTTCCCGTATTGCTCGTAGCTAAGAAAGATGATACTTAGAGAATGTGTGTGGATTGTCGCACCATCAACAATATCACGGTAAAGTATTGACATCCTATTCCTAGATTAGATGATATGCTTGATGAATTTCATGGTTCTTGTGTGTTTACTAAAATTGATCTTAAAGGTGGATATCATCAGATTAGGATGACGGAAGGTGATGAGTGGAAAACCGCATTCAAAACAAAATATGGTTTATATGAGTGGTTGGTTATGCCTTTTGGGTTAACCAATACACCTAGTACGTTCATGAGATTAATGAACCATGTTTTATGTGTTTTTATTCGGAAATTTGGGGTTGTATACTTTGATGACATTCTGATTTATAGCAAAAACTTAGATGAACATGTTGAACATTTAAAACTTGTTTTAAATGTTTTGAGAAAAGAAAAGTTATTTGCTAATCTCAAAAAGTGTACATTTTACATGAATAAGCTTGTATTTCTTGGTTTTGTTGTTAGTGCTAAGGGAATTGAGGTTGATGAAGAAACGGTTAAGGCAATCAAGGATTGGCCGAAACCTACAAGTGTGGGACATGTGAGAAGTTTCCATGGGTTGGCTAGATTTTATAGAAGGTTTGTGAAAGATTTTAGAAGCCTAGTCGCACCTTTAACTAAAGTGATAAAAAAGAATGTGGGATTTAAGTGGGGGTGATGAGCAAAAAAAGACATTTAATTTGATTAAAGAAAGATTGACTAATGCACCTTTGCTTGCTTTACCTAACTTCACAAGAACTTTTGAGATTGAATGCGATGCTTCAGAAATAGCTATTAGAGTTGTTCAAATGTAGGAAGGGCATCCCCTTGCTTACTTTAGTGAAAAACTAAGTGGGGCAGCCTTGAATTACCCTACATATGACAAAGAAATGTACGCGTTGATTAGGGCGTTGGAGACTTGACAACACTATCTTTGGCCAAAATAATTTGTGATTCACTTGGATCATGAATCTTTAAAACATTTGAAGGGTCGACAGAAGCTGAACAAGCGACATGCCAAGTGGGTGGAATTCATTGAAATGTTTCCTTATGTGATTAAGTACAAGTAAGGTGAGGAAAACGTTGTAGCAGATGCATTATCTTGAAGGTACGCCTTACTTTCTACCTTAGATGCAAAATTGCTTGGTTTTGAATACATTAAGGATTTGTATGTTGATAATTCTGATTTTGGTAATGTGTTCAATGCATGTGAGAAAGCAGCGTTCGCCAAGTTCTTTAGTATAATGGGTTTTTGTTTAGAGAAAATAAATTATGTGTGCCTAAATGTTCATTGCGTGACTTGCTAGTTAGAGAGGCTCACGAGGGTGGTTTAATGGGGGCATTTTGGCA